>ML675626.1:13070486-13130858 GCA_007922155.1 Mesoclemmys tuberculata
CCTCCTCCCCGCCCCCAAGTGATGGTTCCTACTGTATTCCACTGTGGGTGATTGACAAGCAGTACCTAAGTAACAGAAAGATGCGAGGATGAGGACTGCAGGGTTAAGCGGAGCACAGCTGTCCTAAAGGAAGCATCAACAGCCAAGTCCTGCACCAGGGCATAATGCTTTGCAAACATGTGGATGAAACTCCACATGGCCACTTGACAGATATCTAGGAGCAGTACATCCTAAAGAGATGCTATGGTCATTGCTTGAACTCACATAGAGTTATCTTGTAACCCTGTAGGAGGAGAAAGATTTGAGACATGATAGCAGAATAGAATGCAACTGGATATCCATTTGGAAATTCTCTAGATGGAGATGGCATGCCCATGCCCTCTGACCCTATAGCAGCAAACAGTCTCAGGGATTCATGACAGGTTTTGTTCTCTGCAGGTAAAAGGCCAAGGCTTGGTGAACACTGAGGGAGTGGAGACTATGTTATTCTGCAGATGTGTGTGGTTTTAGAAAGAATAAGTAAGTGAACGGATTAAAGTGAAATTCTGAAACCACTTTATGGATAAATTTGGGGTGTAGGTATAAAGAGACGATCTTAGTGGAACACAGAGTATGGAGGGTCTGCCATCATTGCTCTGAATTCACTGACCCTCCTCGCAGAGGTGATGCCTACCAGAAAGATGACCTTCATGGAGAGGAAGGACATCCAGCAGTAGCTAAAAGCTCAAAAGAGGGTCTTGTCAATATTAAAAGGACATGGTTCAATTCCCAGTGGGGCATAACCTTCTGAGGAGGTGGGAAAGTTCTTATCAGACCTTTCCAGATTATTTTGGCTAGTAGGTGTGCAAAAACAGAGTAGCCCTCAGAAGGTGGATGGAATGCACTGACTGCTGCTAAGTGGACTTACAGGGAGCTGAAGGACAGAACCAATGTCTTCAAAGATTGGATATAGTCTAGGATGAATGGAATAAATGTAGCTTCTGGTAGAACACCTCTTTGTTACGTCCAGGATGAGCATTGCTTCCATTTAGTTAGGTAACATCTCCTACTTCAGGCCTTTTTGCTACTGAAGAGGATATCTCACATGGCTGAGGAGTATGCATGTTCTAGGGATGATGCCCATCCAAATACCATGCACTGCGTTGGAGTACTCATGGATTGGATGGGTTTTATCCTGCCGTTGCACTGGGTCAGCAGATGGGTAATACTGGGAGGATAATGAATGGGTGAGATCACAGGTGCGGAACTAGAACTGTCTGGGCCAGAAAGGGGCAACTGTAGCCCTGCCCCGCTGGATCTCATGTAACACTCATGGCAGAACTAGCAGCAGAAGGAAGGCAAAGTTGAACTGGTCTGACCAGGAAAGGAGAGCATAGCCTTGGGGAGTGGAAACTGAAAGCTCCTCTGTAACAATATGTGGTGCATTTGTTGTTGGCCTGGGAAGTGAACAAATCTCTGGTTGGAGTTCCCCATCAAGTGAAAATGTCGCGTAGCACCATGTCATGAAGTTCCCATTCAGAGTTGATCACAAAGTGTCTGTTCAAGGAGTCTGTTAGCACATTCTGGGTCCCTGGAAGGCAGGCTATGAATAGGCTGATCTGATGGCTGATGCACCAGTTCCGAGGTGGACTGCTTCTGCACACAGGGAAGACGATCCTGCTCCCCATTTCTTGTTGACGTAGAAGACAATCATAGCGTTGTCTGACAACATCAGAATATGGTGAGAGCAGATGAATGGAAGAAAAGACTTGCTTTCCTTACTGCTTGTAATTCAAGGACATTGATATGCTATCTGGATTGGATTGTGCCTTGCTGGATGCCCATTTGAGCTTCGCAATCTAGTAGCGGCGCATCCATAACGAGGGTCTTGTCTGACAAAGAGGGGAAAAACAGGATCCCTATGCATACATGATGAGGATTTGTCCACCACAGGAGGGAGAACAGTACCTTGATGAGAACAGTCAACGTGAGGTTCATGGAATGACAGACTGGGAAGAAAATCAACTGTAGCCATTCTTTAAGCAGCAAAGATGGAGTCTTGCAAATGGAGTGATCTATGTGCACTAGGCCATGTGGCCAAGTAGGGACAGACATGGCTTCATCATTACCTGCAGGCTGCTTGCAGTGTGTGCTATGATATTTTTCATGGTCTGGAATGTATCTGTGGGCATCTATCCCCTTGCAGGGATAGAATTAAAGGTTGTCCCAACAAAGTCCAAACATTGTGTAGAGGTAAGAACAGATTATTTTGATGTTTATGCTGACTCCCAAAAAGGAAAGGAAGCAGAGCATCATAGAGGTCAACGTATAGGCTTCTTGGTTAGATTTGGCAATGAGGAGCCAGTCAGCAAGGTATGAGAAAACAAGGAGTGCATGATGTCAGAAATGCGCTGCTACTACTGAAAATAGTTTGGTAAAGACTCTGGATGTGGTAGCTACTCTGAAGGGTAGTACTGTGCACTGGAAATAATGGGAGCCCACCATAAGTATAAGAAATCCAACTGTTGGCAGGATGAATGTCAATATGAAAGTAAGCATCTTTCATATTGAGAGCGGTGAACCACATGCCCTTTTCTAAAGACGGAATTATTGCTGCCAGTGTAGTGCAAATGAAGTGGTTGACATGGCAGAAGTCAAGGATCAATCTCTATCCGCACATCTTTTTGGGTATGAGGAAGTAGACTGAATAAAAGCCCATCCCTTGCTATTGTGGAGGAACATGTTCTATTGCTCCTTGCTGCAGTAAGGTGTTCACTTGTTGAGGAAAATACTGTCATGAGTGTGGTCCAAGAGGAATAGGAAAGGGGTTTTTAGACAATGTAGCATTGCAAACTCGATCATATAGCCAAAGGGGATGACATTATTATCGTACTCCAGGTGTCGATAAAGAGAATTAGATGACCCTCAAATGGAGTACTGGGGTTGGGTGCTGTTGGGTTTAATCGCTTGCAGCTCTCGAGCTTGCATACAAAATATTGTTGTGTCAGGCTCTGTGATTGGGATGTTGTTGAGGCCAGTGTGGAGGGAATAGGGAAACAAGACTTTTGAGACCTTTGCATTTTAGGATCTCTGATGGAAAAAGTGTTGGAGCCTCTCTCTCGATGAGGTGGACTGACAATGAAACTTCCTCTGAGGGGCAGAGGGGTATATGCCCAGTGATTGAAGGGTAGCCTTAGAGTGCTTCAAGATGTGTAGGGACTCCGTCTTCTGTTTGAAAAGGTGAAATTCAATGAAGAGGAGTTTCTTGATGGCATTCTGGACCTTCCTGGGGAACCCTGAGGCATGGAGGCAGGACTTCCTTTCCATCAAAATGGCAGTAGCCATACTTCTAGAGGAAGTATCGGCCTCATCAGCTGCAGATTAGAGGGTGGATCTGGCTATTAACTTCCTTTCCTCTATCAGGGCTTGCTTATGAGCACGACCCTGTTGTGGGAGGAGGTTGGTGAAGTCCTCAAAGCATAGTTCAGGGAATCATATTTAGCCAACAGTGCTTAATAATGAGCTATCCTGAAAACTGGAGGATGAGAAAATGGTTCTCCCCGCTAGATCTAAGTATTTACCCTCCTTGTGTGCAGGAATAATTCTGGGGGTACTGTTGCCTGAAACTTTCCAAAGTGTCCTGCACAACTGAAGCTGGGTGAGAGAACAGGAATTCTGAACCCTTGGCCAACACAATCTCTCTCTGCCACTCTTGAGGTAGGCACACAGGTGGCAGAGGTGTGCCACACTGTCCTAGCTAGCTCTAATATCACTTCATTGACCAGAAAGCTATTCTCATAGGTCCAGAGGTGTGGAGGATGTCTAAGAGCTTGTGCTGGGAATCCTGGAACTCCTCTAGTGCTATCTGAAGTTCCCTGGCAACTCTACAGAGATGATCTTGGAATTGCCTGAAGTCATCTGGAGGGAAAGGGGATGCTAAGGTCACCACTACTTTTGACAATTATGATGGTAATCCAGCAGGTTCCGGTGGTAGTACTCCTCCTCCTCTGTCAGATCCAAGAGTAAATGTGATGCCTCCCTCAGAGGATAGGCAGGTGGTGACACCTTGGGAAAATGAATAGATTCTGAAGGGAACTGCTGGTTACAGGTCCCCAACATGGCCAACAGGAGGGGTCAACAGGTGGTCATGTTGGCATAGGGTACCAGGATTCCAAGTCAGGTGAGGTAGTGGTTGGTCCCAGGGCCATGTATGGAGGACTGGTTTCTCCTGCTAGTTCTGAATCTCCAAAGGAAGCCTGACTCGGGTTCCAGTGGCAGTACCACCAGTGCCTCCGGAGAGGTGTAAGTTGTGTATGCGGGGAGGTGGTAGTGGCAATAAACTCCATCCCGCAAACAGGTCTCCTGGAGGAGAGCTCCCTGGAAACGGAGGATACCAATGGAAATTCTGGATCCAGGACAGAAAAATGTCCTGCGGAATGGCCATGGATTCAGACTTTCCAGCCGTAAGGAGGACTCTTTCTGTCCAGCTATCTGAGTCAGGAATGATGATGGTATTTGGCAGTGGTCGGTCTTCACTGGTGCTGGAGGGTCCTGTGTCTTATGAGGAGCCTGGGTTAGTAGTACCAATAGAGCAAAGTCTGGAGCCGGCAGAGCTCAATGTTTCTGTGTTTTCTTGTCATGCCTATGGGATTTAGTATGTCCTATATCCTCATGGGCCAAGCTGCTGGATTTGCTTACAGGCACGTCTGATTTCTTTGAAGTGGACTTAGAGGAAGACTTAGTCCCATGCTTATGAGAGTGCTTCCTAATTTCCCAACTAGGCCCTGCTGTTGAGTCTGTGAGAGTGGATTCTCCTGCATCAGAGTTGGACTTTGCAGCAGGAGGCACACTCCTTACTGATTCAGGCCAATATACAGGGGGCATTCCTCAGCCTGCGTCTGACTGAGGTCTCATAGCCATCTCCATGAGATACTTGCAGAAGCAAAGTGCCCACCCTTCCAGGGGAAGGGCTGGCAAATAATGCACTGAGCCATGATGTGAGCTTCTACCAGGCTGTACGGGCAACGCTGATGGTTGTCACTGATTGAGAAGAATCACAAGCAGGAGGCGGAGACTGAAATCCAGAGTTCTGGGCATAGTCTGGTACTCAAACAGGATATTGGGAGGATGGGGAAACCCTGTAGCCTAATCTAACTCTAAAAGGCATTAAAACTTTTAAAACAACTAAAGCAAAGTTAAGAAATATTAAACTATGAACTATTTACAACTGAATTAATATTGTTTTTCAGAACGATATCAGAACTGAGAAAATTAAAGATTCCAACCCGCACCATGCAGTGGTGAGGAGGACTGAAGAGGTGGTAGGTCTGCGCTACCTTTTGTCACCTTGGTTGGAGGCACAGGATGAGCCAGGGCACACGCATGGACCAATGGACACTACTTTCATATCCTCTGACTCTTGGCAAATGGTGCACATGGAATACAGTGGAATATAATAGACACCATCACATGAAGTACTCAGATCAAAATGTCACATATAATGTTAAATAAGATTTTTGTTTAAAATTGTCATACGTTTGTTTCTAGTTATATGCCAAAAAAGGTTAATCAAACTGATTTTTTTGTTACAATTTTAAGACAATATAAGCCTCTCACTGATTACAGTTGTGAAGGCAAAGACAGACAACCTAGCTACAGAGAAATGCCACCCATTCACCTCAGCAGGTGAAGGAACTTGATGGGGACAGCAGTGAAGGGTGACAGCTCCAAGCACGATGGAGGGAGACATTTGCTGAGGGCATCAAGTACCTCCCCCCAGCTCTTGGTGTCTCTGGCACCCATTGGACAATCAGGGGGAGGGATGCTGATTGGCCTGCATTCCCCAGCTCTGGGGTTTAACCTGATGCATAGGGCGTGCGGAGCCTTACAGCTCTGTTCCAGCACAGCAGTTCTGCACTCCTGAAGGCTATTTTGTCTCATTTCATGTCCTGCTTGTTTTATTGTTGTTTTTTTTTAAAACAATGGGAAGGGAATCAACTACAATTTTAACTGAAATAATTTTACATTTGATATTTCCTCATTGTATCATATTAAACTGTCATGTCCTAAGGTAAGTGCTGTTTGAGTAGATGTTCTGTTCCATCTGTGACATTATGACAAAGCTAATGTCTCTGTTATGTTAGATGTTTGGACTTGTGAATGGTGACCTGCCTCTTTAGAATTTTGTAAGGCTGTACAGATGGTGTGGAAGGTTATCTTCAAGTTACTTTCATGTCTGCCAACACTGAATTGCTCCTGTACTGGCAACTCATAAGGGATTTGTGGCCTGCTGTTTTTCAAGGAGCTGAGTTTTATCTGAACTACCCATCAGTGAGTGTATTTAGTGCAGAGAGGTTACAGTAACTGAGAGCAGGACTTTGCATCTCTGAAAGGAATGCAGAGTGGACCACCTTTGTTAAAATGAACATGTATCTGCTTCCAAAGGACTACTCTAACATGCACAATAGTCAGAAAACAAACAATTATATGGAAGGCTACAATGAACAATAAATAACGTCCGAAGCGTGCACTGCATGAAAAAGATGGTTACTAACCTTCTGTAGCTTGTTCTTTGAGATGTGTTGTTCAAGTCCATTCCATACTAGGTGTATGTGCACCACATTCACTGGTGCTGGAGATTTTTCTATGGTATCCATAAGGTCGGCTCTAGCATCCTCTGCGGTGGCGCGTATTTCCACCAGTATAAGGGCGCTGCTGGCCCACTTTCCCTCTCAGTTCCTTCTTGCCAGAACTCTGACAGATGGGAAGGAGGGTGAGAAATGGAAGTGGCATGAGCAACACATCTCGAAGAACAACAGTTATTGAAGATTAGTAAATGTCTTTTCTTCCTCAAGAGCTTGCTCATGTCCATTCTATGGCAGGTGACTCACAAGCAGTATCTCTAGAGGTGGGCCTGGCGTTCACAGACGTGTCAATTGCAATATTGCTCTGCCAAACCCAGTATTGTCCCAGGCTTGTTGAGTAATGCCATAGCAGGCCATGAAGGTGTGCATCGAAGACCAAATTGTAGCCCTGCAAATATCCAGTATTGTAACCTGGGCTAGGAAAACTGCTGATGAGACCTGAGCTCTTGTTGAATGGACTGTCAGAGTGGCAGGAGGAACAGGAACTCTGCTTGCTTGTAGCAAGTAAGGATGCAGGAGATGATCCAAGAGAAAATCCTCTGCAATGGACTGGAAGACCTTTCATTTGCTTGGCCAATGCTACAAAGAGCTGCCTGGATTTCCAGAATGGCTTAGCTCCTACATGTAGAAAGCCAGCGTTCACCTGATGTCCAGGATGTGCAGATATATCTTTCCTTACTAGAGCTGCATAACTTTGGGGAGCACTGGCAGGAAGACGTCCTGTGACACCACCTTTGGCAGAAAAGCCAGGTAGGGGCTCAGCTGAACATTATCTTTGTAGAATACAGCACAGAGAGGCTCCAACATTAGGGCTTTGATTTTGGAGACATGTCTCACCGATGTAATTGTCACCAGAAAAACAACTTTCCATGACAATTGTAGAAGGAAGCAGGATGCCTTGGGCTTGGAGGGGAGCGGGGGGAGCCAGTGAGCCCGGACAGAACTAAGTTGAGTTCCCATGGAGGCAGTGGATCTCTGACCTGAGGGAAGCCTTTCAGGAATCTGACCATTATCTCATGAGAAAAGACTGATCTGCCCTAGATATGCGGGTGAAATGCCGAGATGGTCAGGTGCACCTTAATTGACGACTGTGCCAGGTCTTGATGCTTCAAGTGGAGTAAATAATCCAAAATAAACCAAAGCAGAACCTGGGATAGGGAGAGGTTATGATTCATTGCCCAACAGAAGCACTTCCACTTAGCCAGGTAAGATGCTCTAGTAGAGGCTTTCCTATTTTCCAGCAGGACTTTCTGGACCTGGGGAAAGCAAGCTTGCTTTTCTGGGTTTAAGCCATGTAACATCCACTCCATCAGATGCAAGGAGGCAAGGTCCGGGGATGACATCCAACAGTGACTTGGTAAAATCAAATCTGGACAGGCCAAGAGTGTCCAAGGGACTGCCACTGCCAGGCCCAGCAGCATGCCAAAGCAGTGCTGGCAAGGCCATGCTGGTGCAATCATTCTGACTTGTGCCGTGTCCCTCTTGAGCTTTATAAGGACCTTGTGGATGAGATGAATGGTGGGAAGGTGTACATCAGGCCCTCTGACCACTGAAGGAGAAAAGCATCAGGAAGCGAGCTGCTGTTGAGACCTTGCAAGGAACAGAAGTGGTGACATTTTCTGTTCTGTTTGGTTGCAAACAAATCCACTTGGGGAGTTCCCCACTTCTAGAAGATAACTTTGACTACTTCTGGGTGCAGGGACCACTTGTGGTGAGAAGAGAAAGACCTGCTGAGGTGATCTACTAACGTGTTCTTGACTCCTGGTAGGCGTGAGGCTTTCCAGGTGGATCGCATGTCTCACACAGAACTCCCAAAGGCTGAGTGCCTCTAGGTACAGGACTGAGGATCTTGCTCCCCATTTTTTGTTGGCATAATGCATTGCTGCTGTGTTGTCTGTCAGCAACCATACTACCTTTCCTGATATCTGGGGAAGGAATACTTCACATGCCAGGCAGATTGCCCTGAGCTCTCTGACATTTATGTGTAACTTTAGTTCCAACGAGGACCAGAGGCCCTGGGCCTTGAGGGGGCCAACAAGGCATCCAAAACCAAGGAGAGCGTTGGCATGGGGCTTAAAATAGAATCCCCTTCTGCTACACGTGCAGGGATTGTCCACCAAGTCAATGAAGCCAAATTGTGAGGACCAAGTTCAGGCTGTGCCTTGACGGGGACTAGACAGATGCTAGCCACATCTGAAGTGGTCTGAGATGTAGTCTTGCATATTGCACCACATAGGTACATGCTGCCATATGACCCAGTAACCTGAGGCAAACCCCCGCTGTGGTGAAGAGGTGAGCTGTGACCTAGTTGGCTGCAGTACCGTGATACTGCACCGGACATAGGCTTCCAAGAGGCCTTTGATGAGCCAGTTGTCGAAGTAAGGGTAGATCTGTATCCCTTGACATTTGAGATAGGCCGTGACTACCACCATGCATTTGTGAACACCCTTGGCATGGTTGATCAGTCAAATGAAAGGGCCATGAATTGATAGTGGTTGTCTCCCATTACAGACATAAAAAGTGCTTGTGGCCATGGAATATGGAGATGCATCCTTCAGGCCAAGAGCGGCATACCAGTCTCCTGGATCCAAGGAGGGGATGATGGAGGCTAGGAAGACCATACAGAACCTCAGTTTCTTGAGATATTTGTTGAGGCTGTGCAGGTCCAGTGTGGGTCGCAGGCCTCCCTTTGCCTTTGGAATTAGAAAGTAATGGGAGTAAAACCATATTCCTTTCAGATGTAGAGGAACTTCCTATATGACACCTACCTCCAGGAGAGTTTGTACCTCCTGGCTGAGGAACTGCTCATGAGAAGGAGGGTAGGAATGGGAAGGAGGAATCAAAATGAATTGAAAGCTGTACCCAACTGCAACGGTGTTCAGAACCCACCTGTCTGATGTTATAGTTGCTCACACAGAAAGGAAGGGGGAAAGGCCGTTTAAAAAGAAAGGAGTTGGATCCTGAGTTAAGGCCCCCCAGATACACCCTCAAGAGGCCTATTTGCCGCTTGGTGGATAGTAACCTGAGCTCGACTAGGAAGCAATGGCAATGGATTGACACCGATGGCTCTTATAGTAGTTTTTCTTTTATAGGCTCCTAGCATGGCCCGTGAACTGTTGTTGCTGAGGCCTGAAATGCTTTCTAGAAGCCAGTGGGGTGTACTGCTCTAAGAAGTGGAGTGTGACCCCAAGAGTCCTTTAGGCTGTGCAGCCTGGCATCCATTTGGTTGGAGAACAGTGCTGCACCTTTGAAGGAGGGGTCCTGGGTGGACTTTAGAACTTCTGCCAACAGGCCAGATGACTGCAGCCATGAAGCTCTCTGCATAGACACTGCTGACATCATTGTTTTGGCCACTGAGACTGCTGCATCAGAGGCCATTTGGAGAGAAGGCCACTGATTCACCCTCCTCCAGAATAGCCATGAATGCCTGCTTAGATTCCTGGGATAAGTCGCCAGTGAACTTGAGCATGGAATGCCAAAACATTAAAATCATCTCTCTCCAGTAGGGCTTGCTGGTTTGATATGCAGAGCTGGAGACTGGCAGTTGAATAAATTTTTCTTCCAAAGTCATCCAGCTTTTTTTCCCTCCTTGTTTTTAGGGGTTAAGCTTGACTGCCCTTTTCTATCTCTATTGTTGGCCGCTGACCCTGGGGAAGTAGAGATACTCACATCCTCTGGTGGCACATAATATTTTTTCTCTGCCCTTTTAGATGTAGGGGGCAGAGAAGAGGGGATTTGTGACAGGGCCTTGACTAGCTTGATAACTCCCTTGTGGACAGGGAGGGCCACTCTGGAAGGGGCTGCTGCCACCAGAATATCAAAGAGCAAATCAGCTGATTACTTCAGCTCCTCCTCCTCCAGACTCAGATTCACCACTACCCTCTTGAGCAGCTCGTGGTGTGCCCTAAAGTCATCTTGTAGGACTGTGGCAGAAGGTCCTGCTACTGCTTCATCAGGTGATGACAACTATGAGGCTGGCAAAAGATAAGTGGGTGATCATTTCCCCTGTAGCTGGGATATCGTCCTCCTGAGGGATCACTGGAGCTTCCCCTCCCCCACTTGGTCTGGTTCCTTGCCTGACTCTGGGGGTGGGTGCGACTCTGTTGCAGAGTGGCACTCAGAAGTTCCCGAGACAGACTGCTGTTGCTGTAACCCTGGGACAGTAGGGAATCCCCAGGGGTTCCAGAATTGCCAAGGTTGAAGCCATTGCGTCAGTGGTCATGAGCCTGGTGGTAAGGTGGGGGGAAGCCTGCAGCTGTGGTGAAGTATCCCTTGGATCCTGGGCAAAGCAGCCTCCTCCTCTGAATATGATGGGTCCTCCTCTGGCGACCACAGTGGTGTTGACCTTGAGTCTGGATCCTTAGAGCACTGGTGGGTGCAGCATTCCAGTGCCAGGTAAAAGCACTAATCCACTAATTCCACTAATCAATGCTGGGCACCCCTTGGTTCCTGGTGGTCTGGTGACCGATAGTATTGCTACAAAGACTGACACCTTGATTCCAGGGATTAGTGCTGGGACCCTGGTGCCCTTCATTGAGGTTCCGGTAATCAGTACTGAGGGGCATTGGTGAATGACAAGGGGTCAAGGACTGGCATTGAGGACTTGTGCCGGGCTCCCATCCTGGGCTTGCTCTTGGACCCACTCCTAGATGACTGCCCTGGCACAAGGTCTTGGCACAAGAGACTATCCTCCTGAAGAGTAGTTGGGACCAGGAGCGAGAGCAAGTCCTTAGCCATTTGAAAGGCTTTGGGCATGGATGGCACTGTAAGGTGCCAGGGCCAGTGCCACTGCCCCCAGTGAGAAGTGGGTCCTGGGGTGGACTGGAAATTCTGAGGAGTGAGACTTCAGCCAACCCAAATTCCAGAGAAGACGAGCGGCCTGTCATGGGTCTTTGCTTGCCTCCCCCCCCACTCCCTGCTTGTCCTTTTTAGATGCTGGGGAGAGAGTGTCTAGCAAAGTTATGAATTTAAATTCCCATGCTCATCTTTTGAAAATATTGTATAAGTTTCTCTTGAGGATGAGGACAGAGGTCAGATATAGAGAGATCACTTTGTGAAAAGTGTTCCCCTCAGGTGATATGTTTTTGCCTTTTATCATTTTTCTGTATGAGTTCATTCAAGAATGTATTGATTGTTTGGTTTCACTCACACAGTATTTATTAGGGCATTTAATACACTGGATGAGGTATATCACATGTTGTGACAGGGCCCATGGATCTTGAAAGGTATGTAGTGTGGGGTACTGACCATTACAGCAGTAGAGCTACATCTTCAGGTTTTGTATCTGTTGTTCTAGCACAGTCTGGTGCTGCTCTGAGTTCGTGGATTCTGATCTGTGGGGAGGTTGCTTCTGATGATGAGTTTGGCAAGTCCAGAGGGTTTTTTGAAGGCCAGAAGAAGGGGTTCAGGAAAGACCTCTTTCAGGATGTGCTCTCCATCAATAGGTAGTAACTGTTTAATGATGCCACATATGGCTTTCAGTGAGGGTGGCAGGTAACAAGTTGTGCTATGCCATGAGAGGGGGTTTATCTCAGTACTGAAGAAGGTTCTCTTAGGGGTATTTGGGTGGCCTGTCCCATGATGAGATCTACTTCTCTGGTGGAGTTTGTTTGTTTGGTGATAGCAGTTTAAAGTTTACTAAGGTGTATATCCCAAACTTTCTCCTTTCTCTTTCTCCTTTCTCTGTCTGTGGTATCTGAGTGCCTGATCCAATAAAAGGTATTACCTCCCACATTCTGTTAGTCTTATGTTGAGCTATAGACTCTGTTGCCTTGACTTATTCATGACTTTAGGTAAAAAGTAACAAAAATGATTATCCTCCTCTGCAGTCAAATCATTCTTCTAAAGTATTTATAGCATTAGGCCTGCATCTTATCTCAAATACTCTTCTCTTCCAACACTCTAGGATCTCTCAGTAAAATTCATGCAAAATCTGCTCATTAAGGAAGATATAGATATATAGATAATATATGGAGTGAGAACCATTACATGCAGCTAAGAAAACAATTTTACTTAATTTGCTGATTAAATGTAAATCTCTTTTTCCTCAGGACACACCAACTGTCTTTTTCCTTTAGGAAAAATCATTGCCTATGCCACAATTGATTTCCAATGGGGTTCTGATGGAGCAGCAGGATTTTTAAAACACTGTTAAATGATGGAGATAGTAAATTTTTCAATAAAGGAATAAAATCTCAAACAATGCTGTATTAAACATAAATTACTAGCTGTGCTGATGTGTCCAAAAGATCCTGGGCACATTCCTTAATATAGTATCAGTTCTAAGGTAGACATCAATAGAGGACTATACCCAGGTGGTTAAGACTTGTTTCTAGCAATATCACTTTCAAAGATCAGTTTTACATAACTAAATTAAACTGAAGTATTAACATTGCATTCATTTTTCAGCTAAATATTTAGTTATCCACTTGGAATTTTTGGAAACAAAAATCAAAATAAGACATTATGATCAAGAGATCTCTGTGAAGGAAAACATACTTTCCATATCTTCTGTAATTACTTTAAATGCCAAAACCTCTAGCATAGGATTTTTTTTTAATACACTAGATGTTTTAAGTGGAGTCAGTTACAAATCATGTCTCCCATCTTAATCTCTTCACAATAACCAGATAATAAAAGAAAAAAGATCTATAAATCAGACTAAAATCACAGTTTGTTTAGAAGTTTACCAAATGGAATGATCCTGCTGCAATTCCTTCAAGTAGCCTGTGAAAATGTCAGAATATATTCCCTTTAAGAGGTCATAGTCCCTAGAGAACTCTGAGTTTTGGCCTGTATGACTTTTCACATGCTTTAATATTTGAAAATTGTTCCTTGTAGACACTGACTGATACCCTGGGAATGCTAGGATTGTGGGAACTGGCAGTACCAATGACAAAGTCAGACTTAATGAGAAATCAGTACCTACTCAGTTTGCTCTGTGAACTCTGTAGATAATAGTCAAATGCTTGGGGGAAGAAGGGGGAGATTTTACATGTTAGCAGACATTTGTGTTCCTGACACAGTTTCTTCAAAACATTGAAATAACTTCAGACACACAACAGAAAGGGAAAAAAATATTGGTTGCAATATTTTGCATTTCTACTAGGATTTTGGTTTAGAATGATAAATTCTAGTACACTTTATTTCAAGGATTACAGTAGAAAGTTTTCATTTTAGATTCCAAGAATGATAAAAAAATAAAACCTCCCGCGCACTTCTGCATTTATAACCACACTTAAAATTCCATTTAGATATCAACTTCATTTTTTTAATATTTGCCTCGAAGTCTAAGGTCACTATAAAATATAAGCTTAAATAAACTGAAAAAATCATATAGCATATTGCACTGATATGCAGTGCAATCAATTTTGCACTGAATGTCTATAGAATGCAAATACCCTTATAGCAGTATTCATGACACATGTACTTAACAGATTTTAGTCATTTATTAAAAAAGTCTAAGGCCAAATTAGTAGGACAAATTACCGGAAGAGAGAATATCTTTTGGTATTATTCAGCTACCTTTTCTTTAATTTTAGTGACTCTAGGACTACTGAAAATGTCTGTAACTTGATATTCTATCTAGATTTTCTAGAATATAGTGTTCTCATCTGTTGCCTATAACAGTGGTTCCCAACATTTTTGGCCACAAATATCATTTTTATAACCCCGAAGGGCCATCAATCTATCAACTCGTAAAAAATGTATTGACGTAAACACCATTAAGGACTACAAATCACTACATATCTAAAGTAAACATTTTGATGTTACTGTGCCCATTTTTACATTCACTATTTTACACCTACAAATTACTCACAGTATGTCACACACTTACAGACAAAGCACTAGTGTAGATGAGTGACTGTCACTGAAGGACATCGCCTGGCAGCTAAGTCACAGTGGGAGGCTGGCTAAATGCAGGCCAAACCGGAAGGCACTGATTTTTAGAGTCCTGCCCCTCCTCAAGCATGGTAGCTCCTGGCTGCTCCACCAGTCACATCCCCCACCTCATTGCAGCCAGACAGAAGGAGTTCAGCGAGGAAGCTGCCCCCTTGCTGATCTCCCATCCCCCTGGCTGCACCAGGGAAACTGCATGCGTCCTGTAGCCCTCTTCACTCCAACTGGGTCCCTAGACAGTGGCTCCCTTCTGCAGCCAAGGGAATGGGAAATTAGTGCTTCCCTCCCTCTGGCTACAGCAGGGACTCCAGCACCTATGAACCCAGAAGGAGCACTTCGCCATGCACCGTGCAACAGCCTGGGGGAGGGAAGCGTTAATCTCTTATCCTCTTGGCAGCAGCAAGGAGCCTGCACTGGTCTTGTAGCCCTATGGCAACATGCTCCGTCTGAGTCCTTAGGCAGCAGCTCCCTTCTGCAGTCAGCAGGTGGGGAGCAGCAGGCCACTTTGAAAGACCCTGTAGGCCACTTTTAGCCCCTGGGACAGAGGTTGGGAACCACTGGATTAGAACATACAGACTACTTTCCTCTTTTTCTACTCTCCGTTCTATTATATAAAATTTTAATATATTTTTCATACACACTGTATCACAAAATTCTTTAAGAAATATAACAGCAAAGGGTATTAACATATTAAAAGTGGTATAACCAAGAGAGAAAAAACAGAACTTCTAAGATGATTTGAAATAAGATGGAGAATTGTGGTGGAGTGATACAAAATGCTGTTCCAGATGGCAGCATCTGAACAAAAATGTGGCCCTAGTATCAAAAATGGTCAGAATATGTAGCAATATGGAGAGAAAGACCACAATGAGCAGGAAAACAGAGAGGAACAGGGTGTGTGAACTATACCTACAATGAATCAACTACCAGGGAGGTTTTAGAAACAAAGATGCAACTTTGTACTGAATCTTAAAATGAATGAGCAACTTATAGATGTGTGCTGTGATGAAATTCACATGAGTAGGCAACAGCAGGACAATTATATGCTGAAGTCTGGACAGCTGGGACATATAATAATAATGAGTGTGTGCTGGTCTACAGTATGTTTTGTCCTGAGGCTGAACACAGTTTAGTGGTAAACAGACTCAGGTAAGTTCTGTCCAGGATCATGTCAACTAACAATTGACAACTATGGTCAAACATGATAAAATGTCATACTTTAGACCATACCTCAGAGGAGAGGATAGCCTGGGTGAGAATTTTATATGACATGGGATTGAGACAGTGGCCTAAAAGTACAAGGTTATGGGGGGACTGATAGATAGATTCACAGTCACAGAAGATGTGGGAAGAGAATGAGTCTGAGATGAAGGATGGCACTAAGGTATAGGATAATGTAGGCAAATGGAAGAAATTAGTCAAGAACAGAAAGAAAAGAAATGACATGCTTTACTACCTATCCATTTCTCAAATCTGAATTCTGTATAATTTGAAAATAACTTGGTCTTTCATCTCTGGGCCATTAGCTATGATGAGCAGGAACATTAGGATGGTGGAAAATAGTCAAAGAAAAACATGGGGAGATCAAGGAATCCAGGGAGAAAAATCTGAATTGTTATCTTGGGGTTATTTAAAAAGAAAATCAGGCTACTTTTAAAGTATATTTGTCGCTTAATGTATACACATTCATTCTGTTAATGACTTAAGATTTTAAAGAATTTTTTCAGTCCTTTAATGAAACCTGAATCCATCAGAACAGCCTGAAAATTCATATAAGTAGTACTTTGCACCGGCATTAAACCATGAAAAGTTCTGGAGACAAATTTTTCTGATTAGAATTTGTATTTCAGAGTCTCTTGGTGATGGGAGACATCTGTCTGAAAAGTAACATTACTTGTGATGCCAGCAATCAAGCAGTCCAATTTAAAAGACTCAGGCAATGTCTTCCCTGAGGGGGAAAAAAGTGAGATATTACTGTTGAATAACTAAAGCATGTTAGCTTTCCTGGGGTAAAAACATAGTGAAGACAAGACAAGACTGTAATTACGGAGAGTGAGAGGTAAACTAGGCAAGATCAATTTGAGTCTAATGCTGACCAGCTCATGGTAAAAACTACAGAAATTTTATCTCCACTTGTATTTTAGAGAGAGATAACTATCACACACATTAGTTATCTCACTGTAAACAAACAAACCAACAAACAAAAACAACCCCCCAATCTTTATTCTTTTATTGTCAGTGAAGACAGAGTATGTCTACCCTGCAAACTGAAGTCAATTTACTTTAAATTGACTTTCCCCGTTGAATTTTAGAGGTCACAGGAGGGTGATCACACCATGCTCCTTGTGCCTGGCTCTTGCGTCCCCACTCGCCATGCTTTGGTCAACATTCAAAGCAGTGCACTGTGGGTAGCTATCCCAAAGGGCAACTAGCTGCAGAGGCTTTTGGAAAGCGTGTCATCCTCCCATGATGCAACGTGCCCCTCCCCTTCCCTTCTTGTCCCAAACAAACCGCAAACGCTTTTTTGCGTCGTTTTTCTATGCCACGCACACACCATTGCCAGAGAGACATGGAGTTCGCTCAGCTCTGCACTAACATTGTGAGCATCACAAATACCTCATGGGTTATCCTGCAGTATTTTCAAAGGCAAAACAGGAGACGCAACACGTAAATTAACGATGTTATTGAGGCCACCCTGCTACGAGACATAGAGCGGAATAATTCCCATTTGCTGCAGGCTGTCATGCATCTTCAGTCCGTGGCACGCTGGTTCTGGTCCCGGGAAACAAACACAGGCTGGTGGGATCACATTGTTATGAAAGTGTGGGATGATGAGCACTGGCTGCAGAACTTTCGTATGTGAAAGGCCACTTTCTTTGAACTTTACACGGAGCTGTCCCCAGCCCTGAAGTATGTGAATACTCTCTTGAGACCAGCTCTGACAGTGGAGAAGCGAGTGGCCATCATTCTGTGGAAGCTGGCAACCCTAGACTGCTACCGGTCAGTTGGGAATCAATTCAGGGTTGGTAAATCCGCCATTAGAGCAGCTGTGATGCAAGTGTGCAGGGCCATCAATAGGCTTCTGTTGCAAAGGGTAGTGACTTTGGGAAACGTGCAGGACATAATGGACAAACTTGGGTGGGGGGAGCAATAGATGGCATGCATATCCCTATCCTAGCACCTGACCACCTTAACACAGATAAAATTTGCGGATGATACGAAGCTGGGGGGTATTGCTAACACGGAGAAGGACCGGGATGCTATTCAGGAAGATCTGGACTACCTTGTACATTGGAGCAATAGTAATCGGATGAAATATAATAGTGAAAAGTGCAAGGTCATGCACTTAGGGATTAATAATAAGAATTTTACATATACGTTGGGGATGCATCAGTTGGAAACGACGGAGGAGGAGAAGGACCTTGGGGTATTGGTTGATAACAGGATGACTATGAGCCGCCAATGTGATATGGCTGTTAAAAAAGCAAATGCGGTTTTAGGATGCATCAGGCGAGGTATTTCCAGCAAGGAGAAGGAGGTGTTAGTGCCGTTATATACGGCGCTGGTGAGACCCCACCTGGAATATTGTGTGCAGTTCTGGTGTCCCATGTTTAAGAAGGATGAATTCAAACTGGAAAAGGTTCAGAGACGGGCTACTAGGATGATTCGAGGAATGGAAAATCTGCCTTATGAAAGGAGACTCAAAGAGCTTGGCTTGTTTAGCCTGGCCAAAAGAAGGCTCCGGGGGGATATGCTTGCTCTATATAAATATATCAGGGGGATTAACGTTAGGGAGGGAGAGGAATTGTTTAAGTTTAGTACTAATATAGGCACGAGGACGAATGGGTACAAATTGGATATTAGGAAATTTAGACTAGAAATTAGACGAAGGTTTCTAACCATTAGGGGAGTGAAGTTCTGGAATAGCCTTCCGAGGGAAGTAGTGGGGGCAAATGACTTATCTGGCTTTAAGACTAAGCTTGATAAGTATATGGAGGGGATGTTATGATGGGATAGTTTAATTTGAGCAATTGATTTTGGATTATCGGCAGATAAGTCTGCTCAATGGTCTGTGGGAATGCTGGATGGGATGGGAACTGAGTTACTGCAGAGAATTCCTTTTTGGGTGCTGGCTGGTGAGTCTTGCCCACATGCTCAGGGTTTAGCTGATCGCCATATTTGGGGTCGGGAAGGAATTTTCCTCCGGGGCGGATTGGCAGGGGCCACGGAGGTTTTTCGCCTTCCTCTGCAGCATGGGGCATGAGTCGCTTGCTGGTGGATTCCCTGCAGCTTGAGGTCTTCAAATCTCACTTTTGAGGATTTCAATAACTCAGTCATGGGTTCGGGGTTGTTATAAATGTGTATGGGTAGGGTTTTGTGGCCTGCCTTGTGCGGGAGGTCAGACTAGATGATCATATTGGTCCCTTCTGACCTATGAGTCTATGAGTCTATGAGTCTATGAGACTACATAAACTGGAAGGGATATTTCTCAATGGTGTTGCAGGCCCTTGTGGATCACAAGGGATGTTTCACCGACATGAATGTGGGGTGGTCTGGAAAAGTGCATGACGCACGCATATTTAGGAACTCAGGTCTGATCAATAAGATGCAGACAGGCACTTCCTTCCCTGACCAACAAATAAATATTGGGGATGTGGAAATGCCAATAGTGATCCTGGGGGATCCTGCCAACCCCGTGTTCCCATAGCTAATGAAACCCTACGCCAGGCACCCGGACAGCAAGAAGGAGCATTTCAATAACAGGCTCAGCAAGTGCAGAACCGTGGTGGAATGTGCATTTGGCCATTTAAAAACCAGATGAAAATGTCTGCTACCAGGCATGACAACAGTGAAAAGAACATCCCATCAGTTATATCTGCATGCTGTGTGCTCCAAAATTTGTGTGAAACAAAGGATGAAAAGTCCCCCCAGGGTTGGGCTATGGAGGCTGATAGGCTGGCTGCAAATTTTGAGCAGCCAGATTCCAGCACTATGCTCAGAGCCAATCGCAGAGTGCATCTATGGGACGCATTGAAAAAACAGTTTTGCAATGAAATGCAGTAACATGTCTCTGCTGTGCCTTTATTTCCCAATCCCAACCCTCCTTTTCCTCTGCCCAAGCTATGAATGAATAAAGACAGATGTTTTTAATGCTGCAAAGTTTTATTTGTGACCTGTTTCAGAGGGGGGAAAGGAGGATAAGTTAACACTGTAGAGTGTCACTGTGAAGCAACTGTGGTTACGTGCAGTTCTTAAAGGGGCCATCATGTCCTTCTGCTCGCCTCCTCTGGTGTGGGATGCAGCATGTACTGCATCCTACTCAACCTCCTCCTAGACCGCTTGGGGATGGGGGCTGAAAACAAAAAGTGGTAGGCAGCGGAGCATTTTGGAGGAGCTGCAGAGGGAGTCTGTCCTGCCGCTGCTCTTCCTGGGGCTCTACCAGATGCCTCAGCATGTCAGACTGATTCCTCATAACATGCATCATCTCCTGTTGTGTATCACACGCCTGCGCAGATCTTCTGTGTTCCATGTCCAAGTCTAGTTTTTCAGACAAGGGCATCTTCCAGGCTCTGAGCTCTTTAACAGCAGCCACAGAGGTGTTTATTAGTTTGCTGAACATGTCATCCTGCATTTTTTTTCTCTGCTTCCTAATCTGGGAAAGTCTTTCAGCAGGAGTCTGCAAGGTGGGCCAAAGATCAAAGACATTGTGGCATCCAGAGAGGAAGAGGGGAACTGCTCTGGATCCAGCGGCACTGCCGGAGTCAGAGTCAGTGGTGCATCTTCTAACTGCAGGTCTGAACACCTGCTGAATGATGGTCAGAGAGGGGACAGAAGGGATTCCTCATGGGCAGGGCAGGAAGGTTCTGACAATGAGTACTGCGGCCATGAGCCCCAATATGCCAACCTAGTGATTCCACTGGAGGTTGTAGAGGGCCCACAAAGCAGGATACCAAGGACCCCAAAGCTGGGTAAATGGCAGATACTGCCATGGAGCTGATGGGGCCTTGGGGTACTCTCACCAGTGGCACAGGAGAGCCAGGCCTTAGTTCCTGTCCAAATACAATAAACCAGAAGCTGGTTCAAATGACAGTGCCTTTAGAACCCCAGAAGACTCTGGGGATCAGGAAGAAACATTGTCCAAAGGAAGCAAATCCAGCAGGGGGGAGCACACTCTCCGATGGCACCAGACAAGAAGACTTCTCCTCAGAGAAAGCAAACAATTCATGCCGCTCAGGAGATGACCCAAGTCTCCCAGGCACCAGTGGCACACGTTCTTCAGGCAGAATCAGAGTCAGAACAGAGGACTGTCGTGGAACCAAAGGTTTCCTGGACCTCAGCAGTGCCTATCAGGTTCGGTAGATGGGGCCAATGGATCCGATGATCTGTGTGGCTTCTTGTCATGCCTGGAATGCATAGCTTCTCCATGATTAGAACTCATGGATGGGGCAGAGTGTCCTTCTTGGACTTGGAGGAAGACTTACTTCCTTGCCTCGCAGCTGGGTCACAAGGCACAGTCTATAGCACCGGTACAGACTGCAAGTTCACAGTAAGAGGCACGCTCGTCTATTGCTCAGGCTGATGCACAAGAAGGGCAGTTTCCCAGCCTGGATCCAACTGCAACCTCATGGCGACCTCAATGAGATGCTTCTTGAGGTGGTGAGCCTGGTCTTCCCACTTAGAGACAGGGAAAGAGAGACAGCTACTGAACTGGGATGCAACATCTGCCTCCCCCAAGCAGTAAAGGCAATGCTGGTGCTCGTCACTGACTGAGAACAAGTGAGGGCAGAAACCCCAGCGTCTTCGGCATTATCCAGTACCCAGGCCTGGAGTCAGGGGGAGGGCGCAACCGGTGAAAACAGCATCCCAAGTCCTTAAAATCCTAAAAACTACTACTACAAAAATAACAGAATTATGCTTCCCGTAATTATATTTCTGAATAATTCTGAATAATTGATAAATGGCTTGCTTTGGCCAACTTGCCTGGTTTAATTTAATATCACAATTTGGAAAATGAATATTTACAATATTTACCAGTGTGTGTTGAAAAAGTATTTAAGTTACCAAGTAGAAAAAGGTGATGAGCTACGTATTTGTGAGGTGCAACATGCTTTAAAATAATTATGACTATTTCATAGTGAACGCTAATGTACATCTTGATTCAAGCCTAACTCTCCTTATGCTTACTGTAACAGTGGAAACACTTTTCTACTAAGCTGCCATGCCAACATAAACAACGAGGAAATATACTGGAAACATTCCTTAAAAGTAAACCTCATTTTCCCTACAGCATTCATCTTTAAACTAGTCTGTGAAATAAACTTTTTATTTTAAAACTTCAAGTTTAAATACCTGTAATTTTTCAACAAAAATAATTATTTGAAATAAGTATCTTCAGTTGTTTGGTAATATAACTATCTTCCTGGGAAGAAAACAGACATTTGATTAACTTATGCTTTCACTTTGTATTTGCTGGATTATACTTTTCATTCATTTAAATGAATAGCCATATTTAATGTGCCTTGGCTAACATTTTCAAGATTGGATGTTTAAAGGTAGGCACCTACATTTTGCCATTTGCAATGGTAAATGAAGTTGGTCAAGACCAGTTTCACAAGGAACAGAAAAAAACAAACATTCATAATTTCACATGGTTGTTGGATACATAAATGGAGAAGATCAACAAATATTTCACTTGAGAAAAATAAACTATTAAAAACATTATTACCTCTACTTACAAAAATGCACATTTCTCTATGGCAGAGCAGGGAGGCTCTGACTCTAACCTGTTTTGCACTCACCATTCTTTCGTTCATTCAGGGGAGGTAAATACTGACTGGACTGCAATGAGAGCTCCTGAAATTCATGAGCAACTGCTTCACTATGAGGACTAGGAGCAATATGCGTTAATGAACCCGAATCATCCTCAGCGTCTGCTGTCCGTAAGTGGTCCATTGTGTTCAGGCAACTGGTCTCTTAATTACAGCACGCTGGTGAATCTGGTAAGGAAAAAAAAAGGGGGGGGGAATAAAGACATCATGCAACCAGATGCAAATATTCAGTAGTCGGAACAAATATTTAATGCCTAAGATATTTTGTGACGAAATATTCAAAGCCTTATAAGACAAATCTGAAGATCTCTGTGATAAAACCTTCTTGATACCAAATAAATAAAAACTATGGTGAATAGTTCCTTAATATAATCTAAGATAATGGTTTTCAATTAGTGGCCCCTAAACTAGTGATTGTCTGCGGAACACTTGCTGGTGGTCTGTGAAAGTGACAGGTCAACGTGGTGGTGGTTTGCCTCCTTGTTTTCAGTTGCTAAATTTAAAGAAGCTAACTATATATATATATAAATAAAATACTTTCCTAACTTTACCACATGAACAATTATTCTAGTTGCTACAGGAATGTCGTATAATTGAAAAGAAGACAGGACACTGTCCATGCAACACTTTCTACATTAAAGACATGGTCCACGCATTGAAATAGGTTGAGAATCCCTAGTCTTAAAATAGTGCTTCTTAGATACCTCACAGATTTGTAACTATAAAGATTTACCACATTGCCAGTCGTGCTTTGACTTTTGTAAAGGAGACCTTTAAAGGATTTTTTTAAAAGTTGGATTTGTTCTCTTTTTTGTGCACGTGCTGCTTTATGATGTATAAAAGGAAGCAGAAGATATAAATAAAGTTTGTTTTCCTGCTTGTTATTTGACTTAGGCCATGTCTACATTACAATCTTGCATCAACAAAAACTATATCAGTTTACAGCTGCCAAAGTTTGTATATTGCTCAGGTGTATGCACACTTGCCTGCTTGTGTCAACACTGCATGTACTCACCAGGAGTGCTTATATCAATGCAAATTGCAGTGCACCACGGTAGGTATCCTAGTGTGCCATATGCCACCATTGGGCATGCTTTTGGGAAATTGTCAGTGTGTTGTGAGATAGAAATGACTTGCCCTGGGATCTCTGGGAGCTACGGGTCAACTTCCAAGCAAAAGGAAGCCAAGGAAAGCTGCTGAAGATGCATGGGCCCTTGTGGAGTGGGCTGACAGGGATACTGGAGAGGCAATTCTGGCTTGTTTATAATAGATGCGAATGTAGGCTGTAATCCAGGACAGTATTTGTTGCATGGAGACTGGTTTGCCCTTCATCCTATCAGCAATCGCTACAAAGAGTTACATGGAGCAGCAGAACAGTCTGGTCCTATCGATGTAGAAGGCTAGAGCCCTCCTTACTTCGAACGAGTGCAGGCGCCTCTTTTCACTAGAGGTGTGCGGCTTAGGGAAGAATACCGGCAGGAAGATGTCCTGATTAATATGAAAGTGGGAAATGACCTTCGGGTGGAACGCAGAATGAGGGGAGAGATGGAGCTTATCCTTGAAGAACACTATATAAAGTGGCTCTGAGTTCAGGGTCTTAATCTCTGACACCCTGTGTGCAAAAGTGATTACTACTAAAAGAGCTAACTTCCAACACAAGTGCATGAGTGAGCAGGAGGCCAATGGTTCGAAAGGCAAAGCTGTGAGTCGGGACAGGACAAAGTTCAAGGGCCATTGGGGAATTGGCTCTCTAATCTGAGGGAAGAGCCTTTCCAGACCTTTAAGGAATCTAGTTGTCATTTCAGGGGAGAAAACCAATTTGCCCTGTATCAATCAGTGGGTGAAATGCCAATATAGCTGTCAGGTGAACTTTTACCGGCAAAAAGGCTCAGCCTTCCTGCTTTAAATGAAACAAATATTCCAGGATCACATGTATAGGAGACTTGATTGGTGATACATTCTGACAGGCCACCCAGCAGGCAAAGCGCTTCCACTTTGTAAGGTAAGACACCCTGGTGGAAGGCTTCCTACTTTCCAACAGCACTCTCTGGACCTGAGTTGAATAGTGGCACTCTTCCCTGTTAAGCCATGCAGCAGCCACACCGTCAGATGCAGGGAGGCTAGGTCCGGATGAAGTAACTGACCCCCTGTCCAGGGAAACATGGTCTGGGCGCAGCGGCAGAGACCAAGTCACCGAAAGATCCACCAGCATCCTGAACCAGTGTTGGTGAGACCACTCTGGGGCTATTAGAATGATTCATGCTTTGTCTCTCTTGACCTTCACCAGAACTCTGTGCATGAGAGGTATCGGGGGAAATGCGTACATGAGACCCCCTCGACCACAAGAGGAGGAAAGCATCTGTCAGTGAGCCACCTTCTGACCCCAGAGAGAGCAGAAGCGGACACATTTCCTGTTTTCCCTGGTGGCAAACAGGTCCACCCAGGGAGCTCCCCACCTTTGGAAGATGCAGTCAGCCACCTCCTGGTGGAGTGACCACTCGTGGTGAGAGCAAAAGGACCTGCTCAAACAATCTGCTAGGGTATTCTTCAGCCCCAGCAGATGGACCGCTTCGAGGTGGATGTTGTGATCCATGCAGATATCCCAGAGATGTATGGTTTCCTGACACAGGGCTGAGGATATGGCTCTCCCTTGCTTGTTGATATAGTACATCATCACTGTGTTTTCTGTGAGGATCCACACAACGTTGCTGGACAGGTGCGGCAGAAACACCTCATAGACCAGCTGGATGGCCCTGCGCTCCTTGACATTTATGTGAACAGTTATCTCCTCCCTGGTCCGTAGACCTTGAATCTTGAGGGCAACAAAGGGGGCTCCCAATCCCACATCCGAGGTATCGGAGACCAAGGACAGTGTCAGTCTCAGGGCCACGAAGGGTATTCCTAGTAGCAGCTGACAAGGGTTTGTCTACCATGACAGGGAGGTAAATATGTAGTGAGGTAGGGAGGGGGGATTGTGTGAACCCTGTCCAGGGCATGTCTTGATGGGGAATATACTGTGGCCAGCCACATCTGGAGCAGCCGAAGACACAGCCTCGCATAGCAGACCACATAGGTACAAGCTGCCACATGTCCCAAGAGGCTGAGGCATACCCTCGCCATAGTAATCGGGTGGTCCCGTAAACTGGCTATAAGCCCTGTCATAGCCTGGAATCTGGTGTTGGACAGTAGTGCTTTGGCTTGGATAGAGTCCAGGACCACCCCCACGAACTCTGTTCTCTGAACAGGCATGAGTAACAATTTCTGTTAATTTATTAACAGGCCCAGCAACCAACACGTGTCTCTCACAATTTGTGTCACGAGAGACCTGTTCCCTTGAGCAGCCTCTGATGGGCCAATCGTCCAGGCAAGGGAACATCTGCACTCCCCTGCACCTGAGGTGGGCCATTACTACTGCCATAATTTGGTAAAAATGGGGGGGGGGGGCCGAGAAAGGCCGACTGGCAGGACCGCAAATATTGTGCACCCACTGTAAACCACAGGAACCTCCTGTGGCTATGGAAGATAGCGATATGAAAATAAGCGTCCTTTAAATCAAGGGTGGTGAACTAGTCACCTGGATTCAGAGAAGGGATGATCGCCGCTAGGGAAACCATGAGAAATTTCAGCCTTTTTAGGAATTTGTTTAGAGCCCTTAAATCTAGTATGGGTCTCAGGCCTCCCTTTGCCTTTGGGAATCAGGAAATACCGTGAGTAGAATCCTTTGCCTCTCAGATCTTGAGGAACCTCCTCCAACACTACTATCTGCAGGACGGCTTGTACCTCCTGGATGAGGAGATGCTTGTGAGAGGGTCCCTGAAGAGGGATGAGGGTGGCAGGGAGTGATTGAGGTGAATTGTAGGGTGTAGCCAGTAGTCAACACCCAATGGTCCAACATAAGGGCCATTCAAGCTGGGAAAAAAGAGGCAAGGTGGGAGAAGACTGGATGGGAAACTGGATCTCGGGTATAAACTGGTCATTTGCCCCCAGGCTCACCTTCAAAAACTTCTCTTTCCGCCTAAGGAATGGCAGCTCGGGCCTGGTTTCAAGGAAGATGCAGACAAATTGCCCTGGCAACGTTTGTGGCCTGTTTCTATAGAGCTCCCCTTTGGACTAGCCTCCAAAGTGCTGCTGCTGTGAGGGTCCAAAGTGTCTTCTTGATGAGGACAGGGTATAAAGGCCCAACGAGCGCAATGTGGCCCCAGAGTCTTTCAGACCATTCAGCCCAGAGTCGGTCTGGTCTATGAACGGAGCGGCGCCACCAAATGGAAGGTCCTGGATGGACTGCTGGACTTCTGTCAAGATTACAGATGACTGGAGCCACAAAACTCTCCTCATAGACACCACAGAAGCCATTGCCCGCGCTGCTGAGTCCGCTGCATTTGAAGCCACTTGCAGGAAGGCCCAAGCCCTGGCCAGTCTACCCTCCTCCAGAATGGCCTCGAACTCTTGTTTGGAAGAACTGGGGAAGGGAGTCAGTAAACTTCTCCAGTGGTTGCCAGATGTTAAAATGGTATCTGCCTCAACAAATGTTGGTTAGATACCCTCAACTGTAGACTCGGTCGAATAAATTTTCCACTCAAGTAAATCCATTTTCTTTGCCTCTTTATTCTTTGGAGTAGAGCTCATTTGTCCCTGCCTGTCATGCTCATTAGCCATTGTGACTACCAGCAAGCCTGGATATGGGTGCATATATAGATATTCAAAACCCATAGTGGGTGCACAGTACCTTTTCTCTGCCTGCTTGAACGTGGGGGGCAGAGATGCTGGGGTTTGCCACAAAGCCTTAGCCACCTTCACTACTGCCCCTCATGCACCGGGAGGGCCACCCTGGAAGGGGCTGCAGATGCCAAGACACCAAAGAGCTCATCCATGGTTTTTTTAAATCTGCTCTATCTTAAGGTCCAGGTTAGCTGCTACCCTTCTCAGTAGGTCTTGATATGACCAATAATCGTCCAGCGAGACAGCAAGCGAGGGGCTCACTACTGCCTCATCTGGGGAGGACGAGGAGGCGGCCAGTAGCTGAGGGTTTGCTGGCACCTCTTCCCTAGTCAGGGTGGTCACCGATGGATTTCCTGACAGTGACTCTCCAAGCTCCGAGTCTACGTCTAAGGCCGATGTCGAGGAGGTTCCTGTAGACAAGAGTGGGTAGAGCACGGCAGAATGGGGGAATCCCCTGGGGTTCCAGTATTGCCAAGCTCCAGTCCATTGTCCTTGAGGTCATGCCCCCATCTGAGGCGGCATGGGGAAAACTGCATGGGACTTTGCAGCCTGGCCCTTCAGGGGAACTATACCTTCCTCCCCTGAACACCTGAGGCGGTATATCCCAGTGATCACGGGGGCACCAACGCCATCTGCTTCTCCACATCTCTACACCAGAGTTCCAGCATCAGGGAGCGGTGTCCAGAGCTGGAGCATTGGCCACATCTTGATCACATTTTGTCCTTCAGTTTCCTGTAAGGACTTGAGCAGTGCCGGGGCTCCGGTGACCTGCTGTGTGCTAGTGATTCGCGACGCTGCAGGCTCAGCAAACTTCGGTCATCTGAAGATCAATGCTGATACTCAGTGTATTGGCGCCTAGAGCCCAGCAACAGTTGGCCTGAACCCAGTCTGTCCTGGCATGGTTCCAGCGACCGGTGCCGAGAACTCAAAGACAGGGGATGAGACTGTTGTGCCAACGTTGGCATCCCCTTTAATGAACCTCAGCCAGGGTGTCCACTCCTTGATGTGTAAGCTTACTCTCAGGTGTGGAAGGGACAAATATGTGGCACAGGCCTCTGCAGCTCCCTGGAATATGGCCTCCCAGAGGCAACAGAGGGAAGGCTGTTCTGTTGCATAAAGCTGTATTTCAGTCTTATTCCATGAGTATGAGTATAGGCCAATGGCACTGAATATTGGCACTACTTTTCCACAGGTGATGGTGGTTTTTAGCAGATTATCTCATGCCTGAGGGTCACAAAGACACAGAGAACACAGCTGCTACTGGCATCACAAAGCCACTCGGGACCAAATACTGCTGGCCTGTTTACAGAAATAGTTCCGGTAGAACTCAATGCAGAGTAGTATGGAAAAGTGTCCTACTGTGGAGGAAGAAATAAGGCAGCCATCCACAGATGCCTTTGGGAGAGGACTGCAGAGTATCTCCAATAAAGTTTCATCAAAATGTCTCAGAATGACAAAATGGACATCTCTATGTACATAAACCAAGTGTTCTGCATGCCCTCCCTCCCCATCAGACCCAATAGGAGAATGAAAAAGAGAGAGCCAGGGCCAGAGAGCAGCAGCAGAGAGTCACCTGCTAATGTCTAGGCTGGAGAGCTGAAGCCATGGGCTGAAGGCAGTGAAGAAACAAGGGAGCTTACTCACTGACATCTTCATGCTAGAGAGAACTGGACTCAGAGGAACAGTGAGAGGGCCTGAGAGATGCTCCACTGGCAAAGATGATCTCCCAGTAGAGAACTGTGGAAGGTCCCGTTGGGAAGAATGGGGTTACACTCCAGCTGATAGGGTTGGGGTTACTGTGTTGGGAGAGGGATAGAAGAGGACTGTAAAGGATCCTAGGTGTGGTGGAAGATGCCAGAGTATGGTATGATCTTTGCACATGGACTACAGAATTTGTAATTTTAAGGACTATATACACCAGGGTGACAAATGGATTATTTGGGGGATTCTTATTCACTATTTTTCATCAAGTTTTCGTAATAAATTTGGCCCAAACAGGGTATTATTGAGTTAAAAGAGAATTTGGTTGAGTGTTTGGGGTACCTGAGAGGGACAACTGAAGAAAGTGCACCAGTCATTTTGTGACCTGTTGCAGTAGGGCGCTCCAAGAAGAGCCGTCTAATGAGAATACAATAAAACTCATCTTTAGATTGCTCAATGTTCCTAAGGCTTAAGGACTGTTGAAAAGGGCTAAAACTTATAATTTCATGTTCAAAACCATGTGGAGTTGGACTGTTTTTCTAATTCAGTGAGTTCATTTTGATTTGCAGTAAAGGAATTCTTAATTCTTTAATGATGCTCTTTTAATTTTTTTTTAATAGTTTTTACATTTACACAAATACATTTTTCTAAAGGAAACACCTTTATAAAATGCACAAATCCACTAACATCAAGGGGTAGCTTGAAGGACTTTACTACAAAAAAATTAAATGAAATGTAAACAAATCCCACAATACATCTCTAACAATAATGGGGCACAAAGTAATTAATACTAAATTCTTTATTCTCAGCAAAATTTGAGTAAAAGGCTTTTGAATGAAAGAACTAAGTAGGTGTTGGGAGGGAGTAACTCCACTTTCTAGACAGAGGGAGAATGTGAAATACCTGCATAGCTTTCTTCCTGTGGCATGGTGTAGCTGCCATGATACTCTGCACCCTAATGTGTTGTTCTGTGCTGTTTGCTGTGGACCCACTGGCGATATCCATGCTACTACTTCATTCAATCTGCAAGTTATGGAGCTCCAAGAGCACAGTGTCAAAATCTCCCTTATGTATTTTTCTGCTTCTCTGGGCCTTCTGCATGCAAGGGACTGAGGGACTAACCTTAACAGAGTTCACACCATTGTGATTAAGTATTACAAGACATAAAATATTCAGCCTTAACTTTGAATTTCTGGAGTTTACTAATTTTATCTAAGGAAATATTTACACACAGATGTACTGCTTTCATCAAACAATACACACACACCCCCAGCGTGGATGCAGTTAGACCTGTATAGCTTATTACTGTATGATAAGGGGACTAAGCTATATCAGTATAAGGCACATCAATACTGATATAATTAGTTTAGCAAAAAAATTCATGCCCCCAACTGAAATAGTAACACTAATATAAAATCTTTGTGTAGACCAGACCTCAGATCCGTAAAATACAAATTAGGGGCTTTATTTTCAATTTCTTAAAACATTAGAGAAAAATAGATCCACATGCATTTCTGAAGTGCTAATTAACATTATAACTAGGTACTACAAACAAATCTAAGGATTAGATTGTATTAGTTCAAATACTGTAACAAACACTCCTTTCTACTGTAATATTCAAATGGGATTAACATTAATCTTTGACTTCTGGAAGAAATACTACTAGGCTTTTACAGAACTCTTACTTGGGGAAGTCCTTTTAGAGCACTGCGGCTTGTGCTGGGTCTTAGAAACGGCAAGACATGGACTCATTCCTACCCCCCCATGGCTGTGTGTTCCATAGTCAAAGGCTGTACAGTGCTAAAACTCTGCTCTCAAGTCTCCTGGAAAGCCTCCCATAAGGACTATTACCTACAGTGTTCCCATTGATTGCAGCTGCCATCACAGATTACAAAGGGAGAGGCCTTCTATCTTATTTTTAAAGCTCCAATGGGAAAGAGACAAGCTAAAGACCAAGATCCATATCTGAATAGGAAGCTAGTGGACAGCACGATTCCCTGCATTCTTGCAAGATCTCATTTGGTTCAACTGCACCATGATCATCATTGTCAAAGCAGTTATTCTCTACCCATGGCTATGAGGAGGGTATCCACAGTACCATGATTACAGTTACATTACCCTATTTAGCTCTGAAAGTTCCCTGGAACAAATCTAATGTATCAATTGCAGTCAATTGTCTTGTCAGCATATTTTTATCACCATAATCAGAAAAGAGAGATTGGGGATGGGAAGATAAATGCCAATGATGGTGAAAAGTGGAGGGGTAAAAAAAAAAAAATCAGTTACATCACCAAAGTCTAGTAAAATTGGGAGCCTCTGCTCCACAAGATTAATCCCAGAACTAAAATAGCAGGAAGATGACATATCAAAATGACTGTGTCACTGTTAAGAGTAAAGGGTGCACAGCACCTGACTCCAATTTTGCTTGGGCATGAGTCAGTAGTTGGTCTTAATGTTTTAAGCAAACTAGCACTAAAATTCACTAAGGAGAAAGAAAGCCTAACACAAGAAAGAAAAAAGAACTATCTGAGAAACAAAAACAATATAGAAAAACATATGAAAAAGGAAATCAAAGTTAAAAGTTGAAGAAAAACATGAAGTTGTTTATGTGGGATAACAAAATTAAGAACCGAACTACCAAAGTGTGCGTGGCCAATCAAATATTAATTTTAAAAATCGACTGTTCTATTAAGAATTTAAAAGTTGGTAAGAATAAAAAGTGGGTTTTTTGGAATAACAATATAAAATATAAAAATCACAGGGCAACATCCACCTTGAAATGTATTAAATTAACCTCATAATATTTCCTAAAATAAACTAATGTTTACAGTATTTCAGTCAGTATTCATAACTGTTTGGAATTAATAGTGAACCAAATGTACAATAAAATTTTACGTTTCATAAAATGTCTATCTTCTCATATCCTATTTCTCAGAAGCAAAGTTTCTCTCACTACAGAGCAAATGACAATATTATGTAAGATACTATTTTATTATTGATTTCTCAACTTTATCATAAATCTAATTCAATTTTTTAAAAATAGTACTGAACTAATATTTCTAAATTATCAGATTACAGCTTCAAAAGTATCTTTTGGCCCCAAATTAACAGCAATCTGGGCTAACAATACAATAATTTAAAGTACAATACATCAGAACAAAGTTCGGTATTGGATCCATTTTTCAGTTCTGCATTCTCACACCTGATACTTTTAAATAACAGGCTGATAAACTAATACATGGAATTTAGACTGATCCTCATTATCTCATTTGGGTCTAGAGCTACAGGAGTTTCTTCAGCATGTGGTACAAGGCATAACAACCCTCTTACCATCCTGATGGAAGAATGAATAATAAACTCCAACAAGCTGAATCTCTTGAGTTTCACCTCTCCTGGCGGTTCGTTCCTAGGTGAGAATGGGACCCAATGATTCTTACGGCATGCTTTTACTGCTAGTTAAGCAATAAAAGCACGCCATAAAAAACAAACATTCTAAATTCTGTTATTCGTTAGCACGTCAATCTCATATTTGTACTTATGCTGGGATTTAAACATCTGTAAAGCATCATAGGAAAATATCTGTATAGTCCGACATGCACGCTATTTAGATCCTGATTTTCTGGGGAAAAAAACCCAGAACATCAAAATTTGAACAGCATGACAGTGCACACAGAACAAGTGTATGCACTTGGACTGTGAAAACAAAGAATAGAATTAAATCCCCATTAGTTTATTGAAAAAGCTATTGAAGAAACAAATGAAAGGTAAACTTTGAAATAGCAAGGCAGAAAAAGTAGTTGTTATGTTGCCTCAGATTTACAGAATCCTATCTGACCAGTTTACCTCATCCCACAGAACAAAATGACAAGCAAAAATAAGTGTTTGTTTTCCCCCTCTGGTATTAAAAAAATCTTGATGACTGTCTGAAGAATGTACTTTATACCAATAAAACCACATTGACCGTCAATCTCTGACAAGCAGTTTTTAAAAGCACCCTCTTTTGCTTAACAACATGATTTTGTTGAGCCCTATTATTTGTATCATAGATGCAAACCCAGTGGGATTGAGGCTTCATGGTGCCAGGCCCTATACCAATACATAATAGAAGAGTGATAGTTTGTTTTTTAAAAAGCCATTTCTCACCTCATTACCTTGACCCAGCTGAACATGCTCTTGCAATGCTAATTAGCATAGCACTGTGATTCATTTAAAAGATTGATTTTCACCAAGAACATGTCAGTCAAGAGAACAGTGAGATAACTGCTAAAGAAAACAGGAAAAACCTACGAATGTAACAATAAAGCGGAAGAGAGAACATAAGTATATAGATGGAGGAAAATGAAGAAAAAAATGGGACATAGGAGTGAAAGAAATTGACTGGTAGTTCTCAAAGCCAGCTTTGCAAAAGAAAACAGACCCAAAAGCTTCAAACAAAATGTTACTCAGTCATATCAAGTCCCTGATCAGCTATCCAGCTACCAAGAAAAATACCTATGTGCCTCTACTCAAAATCACAGTAATTTTTTCGTATACTATTCACCAGCAACACTGGATTGTGTATTAAGCCCTGCAAATCCACAGATATTCCATGAACTATTTTTGTGGATCGCAGATGGATGCAGATCCAAATTTTATATTTAAAGCCTGCAAATCTGCAGATATCCGCTTTATATCTGCGGATCATTTTTGAAGATACAAATTTTGTATCCGCACAGGACTCTGATTATGTCCACGATAGAATATGTCCGCCTGCATCATCCTTTTAGTCTCTCCTTTTGAAGTATCCACATCATTCCTTGTCAAATTAGGAGTTGGTCGTATGAACAAATTCAGATGTTATGTAATTTTTCAAAACCTGATAAATGAGACAAAGTGAAAAAATTACTTATGACAGAGTCTGTGGGCGTATCATTTGCAAAGCTTTTCTCTTTGTATTCCTATGACTCATCTATCCTGCTCGGGATTTAATTTTTTCTGTTACTCATTTTCTTGACATTGCAGTCAAAATGTTCTTCCACTCCTTCCTAGTTCACCCACAATTCATCCATTACTTCTACAATGGTTCTAGAAGCATAAAAGACGACACAGAGAGGTAAATCAGTGCCCATCCATTCAGTCAGAGACAGTTATTTAAAATATGCCTTTTGATCCTAATGGATGATTCCTGTTCTATGCATCAGAAGCAGGTGCTAAAAACCCAATGTCCCTGTCATTACATCCTGGAAGAAAATACTGCCAGCACTTGCACTACCATGAAAAATCTGCTTAATTTGAACACTGAGCTTTGACAAGATTTTAGTTTTATCTTTAAAATTCAGTTGGAGTCCATGGGGCTAATTTACATTAATTTATGTATACACATACACATATGATCTCTGATCAGAGCAGTCCTGATTTCACTTATGTCAGAATGCTGCAAACATTTCTAATGTCAAATTGACAGTCATAAATGGGACTTATAACTGACTTACAGTTAATAAGAGAGACAAGCTGGGTGAGGTAATATGTATTGGACCAGTTTCTGTTGGTGAGAGAGACAAGCTTTCAGGCTTACATAGAGCTCTTGTTCAGGTCTGGGAAATGTACTCAGTGCCACAACTAAATACAAAGTGTAACAAAATCGTTTAGCATAAGTTGTTAACGTATATTTTAAGAGAACAATCAAGGTGAAGTGGCCTGTTAACACCAGTCCAGTCTTTGTAATAAGTCATAATCCAATTTTCTATTCAGTTAGCAAAGTTATGGAATTAACCTCTCAGGCTCATGTTTTGAAGGTGTTATGCAGGTTTCCTTTGAGGATGAGGACTGAGAGGTCACTTAAAGAGTTATACTATCCCTATAACAAATCTTTCAAGATCCATGAGTGCTACGCATGACTATCACAACATCTAATCTATCTCATTCAGTGCAATAAAGTCCCAATAACTATGAGAGTGAAACCAGACAATGTGGATTAGGTTACTGTAATTACGTTGCTCACAGGGTGGATATTTTGGCATAGGTAGTGTCTATTCTGAAGCGCAACAGTGTCATAGCTGCACTGCTGTAGCATTTGAATCATAGATAAGCCCAAACCTGAAGCTGCTCGAAAGCTTGTCTCTCTCACCAACAGAAGTTGGTTTAATAAAAGATATTACCTCACCCATCTTGTCTCACTAATATTCTGGGACCAATAAAGCTATGCCACCACTTATTTTTAATAAGGCTGACGAATAACATCACATAGGATGAGTAAAAACAGCAAGGAACAGAGTTTCTTTAGCTACTTTTTCATATAACCAATTTCATACAATCTATATTTTGTTGCCTAAAGCAAGAATACATTTCAAAAGGGGCTTTAATGACCTTCAATACTTGGTACTTACATTTGGAAGGTCTCTCCTGCACATCTGTTCCATGTACTATAAATTAAGAGATTTGGTTCACATCAAGCACCACAAGTTCCCAAAACAAACTAAAAGAAGTTAAAAAAAGAGGACATGGGGAAAAACTACTGGATGTGCACACTTAAAGCTGTACACCTAACATACAGGTCATTCTATAGCATGGAGTATTTTTAATCTTGATGTTTCCTCTGCTGTGACTGTTGAGATGGGTTTATCCTATTTATTTCTAATGCAAATATTGATCATCAGCAAAACAATAGTGCCAACAATCAATGATTTTCCATTTTTCCATCAATACAGCTGCATCTACACTGGGGGTTAGGTCAGCATAGCTGTCAGTCAGTCCAGTGTGGGTTTTTCGCACCCCCAACAGACACAGCTATGTCGGCTTAATTTTTAAGTGTAGACAAAGTGTTAGATTCTCCTTACTATTTGTCTTTCCAATGGTCTTTTACCAGCAGATGGAGAGGCTCTGGTTGTATTATGAGTCACTATTTGGACAGGTTGACCTCAAATGGAATGGAGTTGCAAACTCCGTGTGCTACCCTGATTTCTAGCAGACAGATAGACATCCATGCATCTTATGTAGCTCAAAGACCTTGAGCCTGCACAAGTGTGCTCCCCCACCCCAAGAATGAGGTATCCATCCATCCAGTTTTGGATAAAGAGAAAGTATGAAAGGGAATCCTTCACAAACATTTCTGGGTTCTTTCTACCATTTCAGGGAGGAGAATGTTAGTGGAAGCATTGGGAGAATCATGTCCAAATGATGTTTGATGAGGATGTACACTGACCTTAACCAACTCTGCATGCACCAAAAGGTGTAGTCTGGCACGCAGCATATTACAAAAGGTACACAAACCCATGTGCCTCAACAGAACTATATAAATCCTTACTGGAGTATCTGGGTTTGACTTTAAATGAATTTTTAAAAGATACAAGATTCCATACCTGTCCTGAGGTAGATAAGCCATGGAGTTGATAGAATCCAGGACTGCTTTTATAAATTTGATCCTTTAAATAGGAGTTAAGATGGATTTCTGCTTGTTGATTTTCAAGCCCAGCTCTTGGAATGGATCAAGAATATAGCAAATGGTGTCCCATGCTTGATGAGGAGTCCTTCCATGAATACCCACTCACCTGAGTAAGGGTATATAGGTATGTTATTTCTTCTGAGATGTACAGCGATGACTATTAGTCCTTTAGTAAAATCCCTTGGTGCAGTCAATAGGCCAAAAAGAAAGTTCTTGATACTAGCAATGCTTGCGGCCTATGAAGAATTTTAGGTACTTCCTGTGATTTAGTGTTATCGAGTTATGGCATATATCATGGGAAAACCATGGAAAGATGACTACCAGACAGCCTCAATGGTGTCCTGGCAAAGCATTCATCATCTTAGGAGGGGTCAGCGGGACAGCGCCTAGCCTGTTCTCAGTAAGGGTAGTGAAACGCTGACCACGACTGAGAAGATTATTGAGAGATGGAAGAGCACTATGTGGAACTCCCCAACCTGGTGGACATGCCCTCCTTTCAGGAGGCAGTGCCAGAAACCCCCAGTAGGATGGGATCTATTTCTGTTGATGAGGTTGCTATGGTAGTAAAGTGCCTTTGCAGAGGTAAGGCAGCAGGGGTGGATGAGATTCGTCCAGAAATTCTGAAATCACTGAAGAAAGTTGGGGTGTCATGGTTAACAGGGTATAATGGGGGGGTCAATGTTACATGGAAGGCGGGTGCAGTACCTTGGGATTGACAAACTGGGGTGGTGGTCCCAGAGGGTGTGTTCCAACTACAGGGAGATCACACTCCTCAGCCTCCCCAGCAAAGCCTATGCCAAGATGCTGGAGAAGAGGCTATACCATTAGTTGAACCTCAGATTCAGAAGGGACAATGCAGTTTCCATCATGGACATGGAACAATAGACTGGTTCTTTGTTGTCTTGCAGATACTCGAGGGGTTGTGGAAGTTTGCTAATCTGGTCTAACTTTGTTTTGTAGATCTGGAGAGGGTTTTTTACCGCACTCTCCAAGATGTCCTGTGGGAAGTGCTGAGGGAGTATGAGGTGCTGGTGCTGCATGCTATCCAGTCCCTCTGTTCCCAGAGCGAGTCATATTTGAATTCCTGGCATTAAATTGAGTTTGTTCAAGGTGGGCATTGGACTCTGCCAAGGGTGTGTCCTGTCTCCACTCCTGCTTGTGATCTTCATGGACAGGATTTCAAGGCGCAGACACTTTGGGGAGTGTATCCAGTATGGGGACTCAGCGGTGGCATCACTGTTGTTTGTAGATGATGCTGTTCTTCTTGCTTCTTCAGACTGATCTCTGATGTGCACTCGAATGCTTCGCTGCAGAGTGTGAAATCAGCATCACCAAATCAGAGGTCATGGTTCTTTCCCAGAAGAGAGTGGAGTGTTCTCTCAGATGATTGGAAGCAACTGCCCTTAGAGGAAAAGTTTAAGTATCTAGGGGTCTTGTTTACGAGTGATAGTAAGCAGAAGCGTGAGATTGACCAGCGGATTGGTATGGCAGCAGCAGTGATGCGGGCCCTGTACCAATCTGTGGTAGTAAAATGAGAACTGAGTTTTCGGACGAAACTCTTGGCTTACAATCAGTATACTTCCCCATCCTCACCTATGGTCATGAGCTTTGGGTAATGGCCGAAAGGATGATATTGCGTGTACAAGTAGCAGAAATAAGGTTTTTCTGCAGGGTGGCTGGGCTTACTCTGAGATAGAGTGAGGCAGACTACTACTCAGTTGAGCCTCAGAGTATAGTCACTACCCCTCCAGATTGAGAGAAGTCAGCTGAGGTGGTTCGGGCACCTAATAAGGATGCCCCATGGTAAGCTTCCTTGGGAACTCTACTGGGTACGTCCCAATGGGAGAAGGCCCGAAGGCCCCAAGGCCAACCCAGGACACGCTGCAGAAATTATAACTCCCAGGTGGCCTGAGAGGAGCTGGAATCTGTTGCAGAAGAAAGGGAAGTCTGGTCCTTCCTACTCTCCATGGTGCCACTGCAACCCTCATAAAGAAAAAGCTATTTCTGGTAAAAAATTAAACCTACTCTTAAGAAAAACTAACAAAATGCCAACAGGCAACACCTAACTATTCCTACTATTTTCAAAATTGAAAGAGAGCTCACTGTTCAGTCTCAAATCCATGAGGTAGTGGGAGAAACTGAATGGTGGCTGGCCTGCTCCATCTCTTTATGCACTCACTATAAGGCATACAGACAGTAGGGTTGCATACACAGCCACCATGGACACTGGTGAATAAAAGACTCTGAACTTGAGCACATGGAACAAATACACCATAAGTGGAATATATTTATAGACTATCACACAAAGAAAAACCTGCATTTCAAGTCATCTTCAGAATATTTTCTTTAAATCTTACTTAATATTTACAAATATATTTCAGCCTGACTTCTTAATCTAAATAATTCCTTAGGAACTTAAAATTGCAACTCAGAACACTAATTATGAAATAAACACTATAACCTGAACTGCATGATAAATCCTTTGATAGATACAGCTAATATGGAACAAATCTGATACTATATGTATACTTTTCTTTGCTTTCTGTAGTTACCAATTGGTGCTTTCAAACTGAAATCATTTAGGCACATTAATTTACAATCTTCTATAGTTCCGCCCGCTTTCCCCCTACACTCTGTTCTTAGCTTTTAGGAAGCGTAACTTGCCAAGCTCTCATACTATTTCCTGACATTATATTCTCAAACTCCCACACACCCATTCAAATTAAGTGCATTATTAACTAAGCAAGTCTTTTCAGAGCAGAATTCTCACAAATATCTAACTGAATACCTACTCACATTCATTAAATTTTATTGGCTATAAGTTATGCCTATGAACCATTTTTCAGAGTCAGAAACAAATCCATTCTCGCATTATTCATGCAAGTAACCCCACAGAAGTCAATAGGAATGCCTTCTTGTATTAAAGTTTTAATGATTAATATGTTGTATCCTACCTTTACTATCTCTCTTCCCCCATTTTGTATTAATAGATTAATTTGTTTTAATTAAAGTAATCATGAATGTGTTTCTGAAATGCTGAAAAGCAAATTAAATTGATAAATGTCCAATTGTTAATTTTGGTTTCTGAAGTATGAGAAAATGTGATTAAATGCCTAAATTCAGCCAGGTATGTGTATATTTTCATGCTGATTTATATTTTATATACAGCAAATGTGAATGGTACAATACAATTGTACTTGAGTACAATATCAGATTCTTTCAGCCAGCAGCATCTCTTGGGGATATGCCTGAGTCCCAAATTCCCTTGCGCGGCCCCATCCAAGAGTATAAAGGATGGAGTGGGCCCACTCACCCCTCAGTTCCTTCATCAATACAGAATACCGGAGAAGTAGGACTCCCTTATACTTGGAAGGAAGTCAGGTTATGGAATCCATACAGACAGAACATCTCAAAGGACAAAGTAATTTTTATTTCTTTGAGTGAATGTCCACATAGATTCCACTCTTGGTGACTAACAAGCAGTTATCTGTATGCTTAGTGGTGGGCAATAGGACTTCTACTTGAACTGTGAATGAGGAAACTCTACCAAAGCAACCACATGATCTCTGAAGAAGTGTCTTGTAAAATGTGTGGACTGAACTCCATGTAGTTGCTCTACAAATTTCAGAAATAGGAACCTTATTTGAACAGGCATCAGAGGCCACCGGTGCCCAAAGGACATGAACTCTAATGTGCCTAGCTGGATCTAACATAGCTAGTTCAGAACATGTTTTTAAGGTTACAAGTAGTCCAGGTGGGTTCCTGAAGAATTTTGTCCTTTTAAGGCAATATGACATTGCCCTTATTACACCAAGTGTATGAAGTTTAGTTTCCCCTGGCATTGAGGCTTAAAGAAGAATACTGGGAATTGAATAAACTGGTTCAAATAGAATTCCAGAAACAACATGGGTGAGAAATTGTGATGAGGCCTGCAAATAATCCTATTCTTATGAGACACTATAAAAAGAGACCAGCCACAAAAGATTGTATCTCCCCTATCCTTCCTGTTGATGAACTGCCTACTAAAAAGGCAATTTTCATTTTTAAGTGGTACAAAGAAATAAGGATCTGACTCTGAGTCTACTATCTAAGAAAAATTAGTAAAGAAGATTTGTTTTAAACCAATAGGCAAATTAAACACTAAGTAACTAAACTAACTAATCACTAATACTAACTGCAACGGAGTTGCAGAGAAGCAGGTGGACACTGCCTCCCTCCCAGAGATGGCAGGAAGCTGCTGAGGTATTTAAGCCTGCTCTGCACTTTATGCTCTCACGGGGAGAGTGGAGTGATACATGAGGACTGCAGGTGCAGTCACAACAGATGTTACTGGCCCAAAGAATCTGATCATTCATGCATGGGTGCATGTGCTCTAAAAGTGGGATCCATGTGGATAATCACTTTAAGAACCAACAGATTTCATATGCCCCTACACAGTTACCTCCGTAACAAACCAGATAAGACTGTTCCCCCCGCCCCCGAAGAGAGTGGCCATTAGCTCAGCTGTCCACACCTTCCTTATTATGTAGAACAAATCTGTTTCCCCAGCCTCAAATTTAATTCTTTTGAGAATGCATACTTTAAATCTTATCCAAGTGCTGAAGAATAGTGTACGCTAAAGGTCAGAAAAGGGACAAGATTGAAACAATTTTATTTCTCTGTCCATCCTCTATCCTCCTCAGTGACACAACAAACACAGTGCCATAACCTATAGAATACCAGTAAAAAGAGAATTAGAAAGTAGAAAAGACAAAACCCAGGATAACTTAACAAACTGATATCTGTCTGAGAAATAACTTAACTCTGCCCCTTTACTTTCACTTGTGTTTCCCCAACTGAACACAGAACCCCATTAATTGCCACATGAAAAGTTTAAATCATCCTTGTGGAATGCACAGATTTTCAATAGCATGGTTGTTGTAAAATTATTTAAGTACCCTCACCCACCCTTTAGTCTTATATGAGGTGTGACACTGTCTGGAATATAACTGATCATTTATATTAATATTGATATCAATATTGCAATATTACAATGAATCTTACAAAATATGCTGTGTCTGGTACCATTGAAAATGTTATAATCTGCTAAGTCTAATAATATTGCTTACATGTATCAGTTTTGTATTATGAAGTTCTAAACACATATGGAATATTTGTATGTCAAACTTGTGCTGTGTTTCTGGATGACACTGCCAGACAGGATGGCAGCAGCACTAAGCCTATTTAATGACCCATCAAGGGAATTCAAATACACAATGAAACCAATGAAAGATTCATGAATCCAGGGGCTACACCTTATGAGTCGCCAGGACATGTAGGAACAGGAGACTCAGGTTTTTCCATGCCATGTGCTCTGTGGCTATGTTCGGGACAAGGAGTACAAGCCTCATGGCAGCTGCACCATCTCCATCTTGTCTTCATTACTCTTTCCTACCTCTGGATCAACTCATCTACAATGGAAGCTGTGAAACAACAGACTGAGACCCATGTGGGTACTGGATGTACAACCGAGAAACTGTACAAGCCTGCAAACTCCACAATTCTGCTAAGAATCTGATATATATGGACTTCAAAGTAATTTGTATGCCTCTGACTGCTTTGATCATTTAACATCTTTTCTTATTTGTTTCTTCCCTTTTATAATAAACTTTAGTTTTAGTTACTAGCGGATTGGCTGGCAGCATGGTATTTTGGGTACGTTCCAAATTCATATTTATCTGATAATGTGGCTGACCCTTTGGGGATCAGGAGAGCATTTTGATAAAGGGAATAGAGTTTTAAATAACTTATTTCTTTACTGGACCTAGTTGCTAATTGGGAGCCAGAGACTGAAAAGCAATAGAGGGGGCTGTGTAATTTCTTGTTTTAGCTTCCTGATAACCAGTGTGGGAAATCAGGAGCACTGTTTGTGACTGGTTGGGGAATCTAACTTCAGTGTTATCCACCAGTCCTGGGAAAATCATCTCTCCTTTTGCAGCCTGTCCTGACCTTCACATTTACTGGTGGGCTACCCTAAGCACGGACGGATCACATGAGGAATGAGTTCTCTTGGGTCTAGTTTACATAGGTTTATAGAATAGAAGTGATCTATGGCCCATATGTTCATGATTGACAAGGAAAAAATCTAACTCGTATATGGAATGTTGGATGTCTGATTATTACTGAGACAGTAAATGGAGCATCCAGTTTATATTTTTCCATGATGAAAGAGGATAGATTCTAATGTGGACCATATAGGAACAATAATGTGTAAGATGTTATGGTCCTATGGTCTGTACCATGAGATTGCGGAAGGCAGTGCTTCTGTCCTTAATGGCGGGGTGACAAAGGAGTCACAGTTCACAGAAGAGCAAGACCACCACTCTTGTGGACAGTGTGGCCCATTGTTAATGGTTAGACAGAGAATGGCAGTTGAGAGAAAGATTACAGGTTTAAGAATGGTTTTGAAACATATTGCCAGTCATTTCACAAACAGTTTCCAGTCTGCTTGATTCTAACACAGTATTCAAAAGCTCAAAATTCTAAAGAAAATAACTTCTCAAATTAGCCTGTGACCTTATCAAAATTTTCTTAAATATTGTGTTTCACCTACTGATTTAAGGTTCTTGATTAAAATAAACCTGAATTTTAGACAAAGCTTTTTATCAGATGCAGCTTTGCAAAAAAAATCCCCAAAAATAGAACACTTAAGAAAAATGAAGCATACCTATCAAGACAGACTTTTCATCTATACTCCACCACTGTTCTGTCCTATAAGATCAAGCTATTTTTATGTTTTTCAGGATGTACATTTTAACTTCCAGAGGCAACACAGAGGATACATCATATTATTATATCAATCAAGAGTTACGATTAATGCAAGTAACTTCACCATAAGGTAAGCCTTAAATTCCTCAGGACATCCTCTCTCTAACTTCCATTTTTCTTAAGTCGCATTTCATTGTATTTCTAAATTTATCAGTCAAGTTGTTTGGACTCCAACTAAAATCACATGAACAGAGGCAACGAGTTGCTAATCATCTGAATGTGATAAAAACAAAAATATGCTGTATAATGACTATGCTACTCCTTGCCCAATAATTATATATTATTAAAAAGCAATAGTAGAAAAAAAATGCTTTTCAGTGTTTACTTGATTTTAGGTCATGCCTTTTAAAAGATTCTTAATTTTCTCAATACTCAAAAAATAAGCTTAGAAGGAACATATGGATATATTTTAAAAATAACTGGTACAATCATTATTAAACAGAACTGGGCACAGACCACGCCATTCTCCATTTTAAAAACTGGTTCTGAATAGTCACTAATGCAATGGACACCTACTACATATGTGAAAACCAGAGCTTTATTGCAAGTTTAGTAAACTAATCCAGCCCTTTAGTATAAATACAGCAAAATGATGCTGTGTGTAGAGCAGCAGTTGGAATAGCAACTGTTCAACTTTATTTCAAACACATCATGCAGTACTTTATAACAATACACACATTTTGAAAACTATAAACAAGAAAATTTCAGTTTGCCAAGATTTGTGTTTTATAAATAAAAAGATAGCACATTTGCTTCCCCTTTTTGCTTTATTTGAAACCCCTTGCATTCTGAAGAATTACTTAATAATTACTATCTGCATTCATTATCTATTATCTAACTGCTAATTTTCATCTGCTTAAACATAAAAGTATATTAATATCCAGTAACTCTCTCCTACTCAATATTGAAATATTTATGTGAGAGAAATACACAAATATTTTTAAAGTTTCTGTGCGGTCTTACGATATTTCTATATGAATAATTCAGGTAATGATGGATGTAAATGATGAAAATTAGACTTATTACATTAATATGACAGGTTGCACTGAGTTGTCATTTCATTGACTGATTTTATTTATTGGGTTTTATTTGTTTTGGTTTTGAGACATCTGAAAGTTGTTCCATTCTGATTTTAAAAAGTTTCTTTTTATAAAATATTGCAATACACATTAATAAACTTAAGGCATATGGCATTTAAGATAATGAAGTGGTAGGCTTTATTCAGCCTCCTCACAAAATAGGAATTTCTACATGTTTTTCCACACAACTAGGTGAAACTAACTGAGTAGTAAAATGGAGACTAGAACAAACAGCATCCACAGAATCCAAAATTACCATGCATGTTTCTGTTTCTAACTTCGACCAGCAAAATTATTTTCCTGTTAATCATTCAGGAAATTCAACAGAAGCTTACCGGTAATATTTGCTTTTAATTTATCTGACAATGGCACTGCAATAGTGCCCAAGTACTGACAAAGAAGAACTGACGTACTGTATAGCAAGCTTACATAAGTGTTCTCACGGATTGAAGGTGTTGCTATAGCTCTTAAATGCAAAAGACAAGTACTTATTTTATTTTTAAACTGTGACATTTTATCTTAAAAAGATGAAAGCACATTTCCTGGGCAACATATTGAAAGGGAAAAAAGCAGCCTGCACACTTGACGTACTAAAAAGTATGCATGTGCACTGCAGAATATTTAGTGTATTGTAACACTGCCAGTTAGCGTACAGCAATCTACTGTTCTGTAGATTCACACTCTGGCTTGCCACACACTAGTCTCTACATAGACAGGCAGTCTATGCCTCTTAGTCAGTCAATGGCATGTTTTCTTCCAATTTTCTAGTACTTGTGGACCTGGGACTCCACAATTTTTTGATAAATGTACAGTTCACATATTGATAGAACTTCTATTTACACTTTAAAGTACTAGATGCAACATACATTACATCTAAATGCTTGCTGGCCAAATGTGGCAAAACATGAAGTTTGTGTACAGAATTATTTTAATTAGCTTAACATTTCATCCAGGTTCATGGAACAAGTCATGTATGCACATAACTTTAACATTCTCTAAATTCACTTGCTTTTCTCCCATGAAATACATAAAAGGATTTATCCTCACATTGCCATCTCCTCCCCATCTGACTGGGTGAGGAACATTCATTGTACTGGAAGTGGGAAAGACAACCCAGAAAAACAGGGGGGAGAGACAGCTCATGCCTGAGAATGCAGGGCTTGGCCCCACCTTCTCCACACACTGTCCACCTCCCATTGGCCAGCAGGGAGAAAGCTGACTGACTCTGCACTCCCTCCCCCCATTAATTTAAATCTCTTCCCAGACTTTTGGAACTAGTCACCCCCTTTAGCTGCCCCACACTTCCTCCTCACCTGTAGCTGCTGTTGTAGTACAAGAGTATGTTTTGAGAATACTGTGGCTCTCACACCTGTTTTGGAATTGGGAAAGAATTTTTCCAAGTGGGTCAAATTGGCAGAGGCCCTGAGGGTTTTTTCACCTTCCTCAAAAGCATTTAATTGATTATGTTTCTTTATGTACTTAAACTGCATTTATTTAAAAATTAATATAAATAATTTAAAATGCAGCAGCAACAGGAATCAATTTGAGGGCCGGGAGGGATGAATTCACGTCTTTGAATGTTCAGCTCAACATCTGAAACACCTACAGGCAATGAATGGTCTAGTTGTTAATCAATACACCTTTGAAATATCATAGATAAGGATTAACTTTTAAATGAGTCTTGCTGCATGGAATATATGATCACTTAAAATGAGCTTGGACAAAACATTTTATAAATATGATTTTTCTGATTAACCACACCCCATGAACGTTAGAAAGTGTTGCTGTAAACCTTTTATGCAAGTCAGGATTATTTTTTTTAAAAATTCAAGCTCCTTCTTCCACTTTGCATACACCCCAATGGCTAAATTAGAGCCTTTTAATGAAAAAGAGAGCTGAAAAGTTGCAGACTTCCTTGTCACTCTCCAATAGTTCCAGTCTGTCACATTTTATTTTTTCCAGAAATAAACAAACCAATGCTGAAAAAGAAAACAGAGCTGCCTGCAGTTTTCCTAGTAATTTCAGTTTTATTTTTTTTTCTGTAAAATACACCAGTTCTTTCACATAAATATAAATTTTCCCATGAAGATGATTACATTATCTAAAATAATATTTTAATAGATCTGAGCTCTGAAATCAAAATTCTCGTTACAATCTGATAAGGAAAGCTATGTACAATCATTTAATTAAAATAATAAAAAGTTACATCTTAGTTTATGAAGAAATGACTTTATGAAGTAAACAAACAGCAACAAGAACTTAAAATGTACATCTTGCTCTACAAAACCAAAACTAGACTTTAAAAAAAAATTAACATAACAGAGGGGAAATAGTATTAATTGCTGACAGTAGCCATAAGACATCTTCACATAATCAGGATTTCTGTAAATACATAAAACTCATTATTTATTACCTGTATTGCATAAGTGCCCAAAGGTCTCAGCCAAGATCAGAGCCTGTTATGCTATGTATTATACGAACACATAGAATGACACTTGCTCCCCCAAGGAACTTACAGTCACATTGGTGTGGAAAAATATTTCAGACACTTTCTCTTCCTATTTAATACATATTAAAAATGGAGACTTGAAAACCTTTCAGGAGCCTACTAAACCAATACTGCTCATCAGATATTAAAATTCCTCCAAGACCAAGTTCACAAATCTGGGGTGCTTTGATGCAAAGCACTAGGACCTATTTTAGTAATTCTTGAAAGGAAGTCTTTAAACCTTCGGTGTTGAGACTGACAAAGATCTTAAAAGACAACGATAGCATTATTGACCCCTTGCCGTAAATTGTTGCAAAGCACAGAAAACTTCTAAACAGCGACAAACAGACATTGAGCTAAATACTGGTTAGGTCAACAGGATGCTAGCTGGAGCACTCTTTGCACTAGTCTCCTGACTATGACAGGATTAATTGAGGTGGGCTGGAAAATGAGAGATTCACAATGGGAGATAGCATGTGCTGCAAATACTGTTCAAACCAGTAATCTGAAGGGTTGGCCACACATCCTAGTCAGCAGAACATGCTTTTGTGAGAGTGTGGTGCAACATTCATTTCCTTGAGCCCAAAGCTGAAATCCTGCTCCACTGTTGTGTAGGGGGGCACAGGACTCTCTCTGTTGCCTTTCTCAAGTTCTCTTCTTTAATGAAAAAATGTCACTTTAAGAAAAAATGGGTTGAGATACAAGACTTGCTTCTAAGCACCATTTTTAATGAAGATATAAAATAAAGGTGTCTACAGATTCTGGTACAAGACAGTTAATATCTACTCTAAACTTTTATAATCTTAATAGAAATAGTCAGAACATAGTTTCTTTGCCTCTCAGAAAAATTTGAGTTTCTGGTGGGGAAAAAAACCCCAAAAACCTGAAAACCAAAATATTTTATTCTCAAATGCCTCCAGTGCCTCATGGGAGCTGTAGTTTGGGTACCTCATGCTCCCCTTCTATATATGCCAGAATCCCTGGTCAGATTACTTCTTCCATAATGCACTACAGCTTCCCCCTTAGTGAGTGGAAGTGGTGCATCATGGCAGCCTCCTGGCAGTAGTGAATCATGGGAGATGAGGTTTGGTTGGGGAGTCTGGCCCCACAAAAGAGAATGGGAGCATGAAGCATTTCAACTACATCTTCCACAGGACACCATCGGCATTACAAAATCCAATTTTCTGTTAGAAATTTGTGTGTTGACTGTTTTTCAGCAGCCTAAGATACTTCCTGATGGATGCAGACCATGCCATTGTTGTCCATGCATTTGTTACCTCAAGATTAGACTATTGCAATGCAGTCTATATGGGGCAATCCCTTAAATCCATTTAAGAGAGTGAAGCTGGTGCACAACACAGCAGTTCACTTATACAGCAGGCATGTTGCTAGGAGCCTGTGCACTCTGGGATCTGCGCCAACTGTCTATCAGTCTCCAGGTAGAGTTTAAGCAGTTGATTATGACCTGTAAAGATCTAAATGACTTGAGACCACCTATCAGAGATTATCTCTCTTCTTCCCATCCCCTACAATACCACACTGTCAGATATGGTCAGCAGGAACACCTGTTATAAAAGAGAGGGAGCTACTGGCAGGATGTTCTCTGGCAGGGCTCTGAGATTTTGAAGCTTCCTCCCGCCTTGGTCCAAAAGGGCCAGAATTTTGTGACCTTATAAGCATGTTTGATAGGGGGTTTTGGAGAGGACTGAAGATATGCTTCCCAGTAAGATGAAAGTGGTAGAATGGAGTAGAATGTAGACATCTGAGTGGATAACTTACTATTGAAATAAATTATTTTATATCCACAAATATATCAGTAAGGATCATACAAAGTATTTTTAATCCAGGACAATTTCAACGTTAAAGCTTACAGAGTTTTAATGATGAATGGTTCAACTAACTATGATGCTTTAATAACCATATTGATGTAAATGTACTGCATATGTGTAGGGGAAAATCAGAAAATATTTGAGTGTTAGAGTATACTTTAATAGAAAATTACTTACCTTGTAATTCTGCTTCTCTGATGATATCTTACAGAATTCTTGGATCTTATTCCTTACCACTGTTGAAGCTCCCCTCACTCTCAAGTTTTTTGATCCTTGAAGGCAGTAACAGTAAAGTAGAGCACAAGTGGCCATCTCATACCAGACCCTCCCAGGTACATAAGTTGCCCTCTGGGCATGGAGTAGTTCCAGTGAGTTTCTTCAAATGAACAGGCCCCCAGAAAGTTAAGCAAATTCAAGATGTACACATTTTTAACAGAAAATATATCATTGCCACAGTCTTGAAAATTCAGCTGCTATTTTATAAAGCTACAGTGTGGGATATGGGCAAAGCACAGCTATGATCAGAACTGATGCATGGACATCAAGTTTCTTGAAAAGAGTTGATCTTCCTTTTACACCAATTTGAAAGAATTGTACATTTCATAAATGGTGCATTTCCTGCTGATGACATGAATGGATACTGAAAAACAAGACATCAGACAGGATCCTCCCCAACATAGTCAATCCACAGTACCAAAACCTGCTGTAGTCCCCATGGCAATCAGCCACAGATGTGTAAAAATCAAACAAAACTGGATCTTTAGCTGCTCTCCAATACCTTCAACAGCGACTGTAGATGAAAATCAGCTACTCAAGGAGACAGAACAATCTCCAATCACAAGTTTAGGAGAAAGGAATATAGACAGCTGAAACACAGATGAGGGTCCTTACACATTTATTTGTATCTCAGCAGAATGACTATTTTTGAAGAATCAACAGTCCAATGAAATATGTTGTAAGATCTAACAATGTACACAGACCCTTTGGCAAAATACACAAGTTACAAATTAATTTCTGATACTTGGATCAAAAAATCTTAAATATATAAAAAATGGTTTGTCAAAAATCAAATTTTCATGAGACTAAGAATTCAAGAAAGACATTAAGCAAACATTTTCTCTCTTTTGTCATATTACAAGCATAGCCAAAACAAAATTTGTGGAGTACAAGCTACCCTGGCATAATATGCAAAACACAGTAAAAATATTCATGTGGCCCTCAATACAGCAGCAGAGTACACATTCTTGATGCCATTCTTCCCCACCACGTTATTGCCATAATTTTGAGAACAATCCTCTTCCTATTAAAGTCTTCGCAAAATTCCTATTGACTTTGATAGGCTAGATCAGGCCTGAAGCAGGGGTCTTAATAGAAAGGACAGCATGGTCTATAAGAAAAGGAACCATGATGGTAAGAGGGATGCAACAGATAAGGATGCAAATCAATAGTGACAATAATGAAATTAGAATAGGGACAATAATAGAAAAGAAGCCTGGGAACATCAGCCCAAAACCTCCTGATTCAGAGCAAAGATGTGAATCCAGAAGGTTATTCCACAAAGAGAAAAGGCTGATGATCTGTATATCAAAGACTGGAACACAAATGACAACGAAATATTAATTTGGAGATGTCAAAGACATTTTTGGTTTTGTTTTGGTGTTTTGTTTTTTTTTAAGCATTCCACAGCCAAAGATGTTATCCACCTGCTTAGAAGCTCTCACATGGGCAATCTCTTTCAACTCAGAGTAGATTCAACAGATCAAGGTCTCCTGCTTTTCAATAGAATCTTTTAGATGTAAGTATAACATTCATAATCAAGTGTCCCAGCAACCCAGTGTCAGGCTGTTGGCTAGAAGAACTCCAAACCTGGGTGGAGACATCTGGCTCTAATTAGAGTCAGGAGAACAAGTAGTTTGGAAAGCAGGACTTTATATATTTTAATATCATGCTCATTATATTGAGCAACAGACTTGCTCTAACCATGGCTACTAACAGCAACCTAGTATCATCTTGAAAACATGTAGAAGCACTGGCATTTACTGCAGGAAAGGAGAGCAATATTGATGTTATAATACTTGGCAAACCTTGTTTGCACTGCGGCCAAGAAACAAAGCTCATACATTATTAAGCATAGGTGACAGATGTTTCAACCTTATATGTGTGACTGTTCCTTCCAAGATCAGAAGAACTGAAGCTAGATTTACTGAAATCTTCTGAAATGCAGGGCCAATGCCTCCACTGAGTGCTCTAATGGGTTAAAGAAAAGCAAAAGGATGGGAGCCCCTGGGTTTTACTATTCTCCTTACAAGGTGGAAGCATGCTACCAGTGGCACTATCCAATCCTAGACACTCTATATTCCATAGAGGAGCCACTCCAGAGCTGGACCAGAAAAATATCCTTCCTGGCTCAGAACCAAAAGCTTGTTAGAAATCAAGATCAGGAGCCTAGAGCCAAATAACGTTCTTATAAAATATCTTTCTTTGTGAGATGTCAAACACCTGAACCCATCACTACATTTATAACATCGGATTATGGAAATACCAATGTGGGCATCATGGCTGCTCACATACACCTCTAAATCCAAACTGGACCTACAGTGCTCTATCATCTCTGAAGAATCTTGACACTCCTCTATTAACTCCCTAAGGAATTAAAAGGATTCTAAAGTTTCTCACTTTTGCTTTTGCATTCATTGGCTATAAAGAAGCTCTGAAGACAATAGACAGTCCCTTCTGGAGTGTCAGATGAACTCTGTGACACCAGAAACCATTTGTCCTACAAGAGCTGGGTAATACAGAAATCTTCAGATCAATGAGATCTCAGGACTGATGAAACTGAGATGGGAACAGTATCCTCACATCCTCAAGAAGCCTCTGATCCAATGAATTTTTTTTAGCCTATAGTCTCAGAAGGTATATTCCCATATATTTGCCTGAACAACTGAATTGCTTCTAAACAACTTAGACATTAGGGAATGGCTATGAGAGGAGAAGAATCTCAACACACACACAAACTACACACACACACAACCAAGCAAAGAGACAGCGCTGGAATTGACTAAAATGGCTTCTAAGGCGTCTGACAGTAAGAGATCTGATTTTGCTGCACATTCAACAGCTAGAATGAACTAAGGAGTGGCTGTGGACCCTAATCCTTTTTAGACTCTCAGAATTCTACACAATGGGAAAAGGAAGCAGTGAGTAGCCCCAACAAACAACTTTCCAGAAGTTCACCGAGCAAATGCCTTGATCCCACAAGTGGAAATAAAAAGGCCACTCAAAAAACTTATTCTGTACTACAGTGTTACCTTAAAATATTAAATTTGTTTACCACCTGGTTATTATATTATTTAAAATGAGCCATGGGAGGGTTAAAGTTTATTTATATTTTCCTACCCATGCAGAATCTTTATACATTTTAAATTATTCAGAATAACTTTTGTTATAAAATTGTCTACCATTCTCTCTCAAAAGCAAATCTATTACCAAATCAGAAGCAATCAATGCTAATATTCCAATACAAGTAATTTGTTTATTTGTAATTAAAAGATTGCATGATTTGTTTTGATAGTAACAGACTTCTGGTAGCATTATACACATCTACACAGGAAGTCTGGGTTTAATTTTCTAAGGCAATTTCTTCCTATTCCTTCTGGAATATGACAAACTTTTGTGAGAGAATTTAAAGAAGGGAAAATAGGGGTGGCCTGATGACACCGTATGGGATACACACAAACCACAGTGTAAAGATAATTAGCGTGTAGGTGCTGTTATGGAGTTACTGAAATAGATATCATGTAAAATCAAAATGAGAATTTCGATTTTTTGTAGCATTTAAATACTTAACAACTAAAGTATGAGTCAGAGTCAAATATTTATATGAACATATTATAGAAGTAAAAATATAAATAAGGATTAATGCTTTCAACCTCTTAAAGGTTGTCCGAGTGTGTGTCTCCAAACAGAAAATCATTAAGACAAAAAACATTCAGATCCTTTTCCTGAAGAGTCCTGACAGTTTAAAAATTATCAGTTCCATTCACTTCTGTCAGAACAGTAGACTATACATTCCTTTTTACACGGTTCTTTTTCTACGCTGACAGTCCTTTAGTCTTGATCTCCCTATAGCCCTTTACTTTTTAAAATTAATGCTGATTGAATTTTCTTGAAGCATTTCATAAAAAGATTAAACTACTTCATGATTTCATCAGTTTCCTTAGCAAATTCAGATGTCCCCATTCATGACTAAACTGCAGGTGCAATTCTGTTTATTTTAGTGCATGTAAACTAAGCCATTGAATCAAACAAAGTGAGGAAAGCATTAGGATTCGAGTTAGCGAGGAAGGAACTGTAGGACTGTTTCCTGTAGAACATTCCACTCTCCATCTTCCGCCATGAATATAATTTATAGTTCATGAGAATTTCTGTAAACAAAGTGAAATTTCTTCCCAAAAATACCAACTTTAAATCTTTTGACTGATTTTTTTTTTATTCTTAGAAGGGTTAGCATAGATTTAAACATTTTTTAAAACTGTATTTGGTGTACCAAAGTAAGATATATAGGGTGAAACCCTAGCCATACTGAAATAAATAATAAAAGTCTGATTGACTTCAGTGGGGCCAGAATTTTACTCAGTCTCCAAATCTTGTAAAACACTGAATGTTAATTAAATACACATTCAAAATAAAGCTCTTTATCTAGTAATGTATAATCAGATGTGGTTACGAGTCCCAATTTACTACATACAGTATGGGTTCAGAGTGACCACATATAAACTAGAAACCTATTTACAGACAAACATGAATCAAACTATCGTAAATATCCAGTAATGGACTGTTCTTTATAAAGTTAGAATAATTTAATCACTAGAACTTATCTTTTTTCATGCACATTTTTAGCATTTTGCAAATCCCTAGTGGCTTGTCTACACTAGAAAATTTAGGTCAGTTTAACTACATTTGTCAGGGTCTGAAAAACCCACACCTCTGATTGGCATCATTAAGACATCATAACTCCCTATGTAGACACTGCTGGGTTGACGGAAGAATTTCTGTCAACCGAGCTACCACCTCTTGGGAAGATGGATTACATACATCGATGGGAGAACCCCTTCCACTGGCATAGGTAGCGTCCACACTGAAGTGCTACAGTGGCACAATTGCAGCTGTGCTACTATAGCATTTTAAGTGTAGACATATCCTAAGTAAGGTTCAACCACCAGAAAAATCGAGAAATTTAACAATTATTAGAATGTTAAACCCTATACAATTTTCCCTGCTGCCTAAAAAGTGGTTGTGACCATTTGGAGATAATGTCTATGTATATTGTGTGAATTCAATTTGCTATTTGGGACTCTGTGTCAGACAACAAACTCCATTTTGAATGTGGGGCTTGGTTGCCTTCTCTGCTGTCTTTTGCCTCCACATTTAGCTAAAACCCACAGAAAGTGACAAAAGAAATTCTTGCATCTGCCACAGGGCTAACAATGGAGGGGCATTAAACTTTGATAATTGTCCACTAATTGGAGCACCCCCCGGAAAAAGATAGCTACCACTGACTACAAATCCATTCTCCAAGTCTGCACTCTAGGTGGGTGGTACCTAGGCAACAGCTCACCTGGTAGGGTGCTTTGATAATCAGAAAAGGGCTACTGAGGGGTCACCTGACAAAGGAGATTAAAGGTTATAAAGAGAAAAGGTCTCACCAGCCATCTGAGAGAGACCAGAAGCAGAAAGCCACCTGCAGAAATGAGAGGAGACTCCATGTTCTGAAGAAGAAGCCATATGCAGAAGTGAAGGGGGAGAAGAAGATCCTGGACCTCTTAAAAGACTCTGACCTAAAACCAAAGAACACTCAAGAGTGGTGGGGAAGCTGATGCAAGGAAATGTAGTCCAGATTCAACCCTCTCTCTACTTTAAGAACCAATTTCTCATGTTCGGGGCTGAAGAAGCCCCTGTGTAGCTCAAAAGCTTGTCTCTTTCACCAACTGAAATTGGGCCAGTAAAATACATTACCTCACCTATCTTGTGTCTCTAGCTTTCTGTGGAAATTTTGCAGTGTGCATGTCAAAGATAAATTTTTATTTAAAAAATAACATCCTGTAAACTTAAAAAGCAGAGAACAGATCTGATTCTGAATTCCAAAGAAATGGTCACTGTTGATTAAAGATGTTACTGTGGAAGCCTTCTTTGCAATGTAGCCTTGTCAATAATGACTAATACAAAGCTAGCATAGATCACTAAAGATTATTCCTCTAAGTACTGAACTGTCAAATGATATTGATATATTCAAGTATTAAACATTCTCCATGTTAACACCTGCTGCCACTAAATATTCAGTTATTACACCTACTTCAACCAATTGCATTCAAAGTCTAAATCACAGTTAATTATTGAAACCTGTTCCCAGACTGACATGCTATACACTTTTTCAAGCAATCTTTTGCAGCAGGCATCAAAGTTGATTCTTAGCAGACCAAGAATGCTACCTGTACAAGACATGTGAATATCTTCCCTTCATTGGAAAAATAAAGTATCATATACTCGAAGTAAGCACTACAAGCTAGCCCTGTAAGCCAAAGAAGCTTGAACACATTCAAAAAATTATTTCATTTTGCTTGCTTTTCCAAGATTCTTTTGTACAATATCACAAAGCTCTCAACTGCCAATATATAGCTGCTTCCAAAATGCACTAAAACAAAAAAAAAACAAAACAAAAAAAAGAGTCAATAACATACTTATTTCCAAAATTGCATGAGCTTACAAAAAGCAACTAATTTGCTTTCAACAGTTGGACCCACTAAATTGTGGTTGGAAAAGATTTCAAATACTACTAAATTGTAATTTTAATTGTATATTAGTTATACAAAAATAGTTTTTAAAGGCTTATTTCACTGTGGAATCTGAGCCCCCATCTCTGTTATATTAGAATCTTCAAATGCTAACTTGTCAAAATGCAAACTTGTCAAACATGTCTCAAAATGCCTCAAATAAACCTATTTAGAAGGCTTGAAAAATCTACCCAAAACCTACTAAACCAATTACTGAGCCCGACCACCAGGGTGAAAAGTGTCTGTGATGCACCGCCTTCCTCCAGACCCTTGCAATTTAAAATAAAATTGTTTACTGTACTTACTGGTAATATACTGTATTGTAGTTCAGTTTTTTAAAAAGGCAACAAACTACTAGAGTTAGATGAATAAATTATTAGATGATTACTGGTGATGTTGATCAAATAATATATTCATCAAATGCATCCTGATCAAGTCTACTATCTATAGGCCTTGCTTTCATAATATCTTCTTTGTCTTAATTACACTTCCTCCTTCTTTCCTATATGAGATCACGGTTAAGGCTGTGAGTCTGTCATGGAGGTCACAGAAGTCACGGATTCCGTGATTTCTGGATACCTCCATGAAATTACGCTATTCAGCTTCCGGCCTGTGTGCTGGGGCAGCGGGCTCGAAGCTCTCAACTTCCGGAGGAGCGAAGCTGCTGCTGCCAGACCCTGGGGCTCAGAGCTACCACAGCCTCCAGCCTCAGCTGACAGACCTCACAACCTCCAGACTCAGGCACGGGTAGACCCCAAAACTCCAAGCCACCAAGGGGGAGAACCAGACTGGAGGTGATTGCTGGACCCTTCTCCTCCTATAGTGGGGCTAGGGCTCTCATCCCCCCCTTGGTCTCCAGTAATGCCCTCAGCATTCCCCATTATTTTTAGTAAAAGTCATAGACAGGTCAAGGGCTTCTGTGAATGTGTGTGTATTGCCCGTGACCTGTCTGTGATTTTTATTAAAAATAACTGTAACAAAATCTTAGCCTTAATCATGGTGCAACTCTTGCTCCGGTCACCGCAACACTGTTTCCTCTTTTCCTTCTCTACCATTCTATCCCTTTCTTTATTTTTATCCACCCCATACTGTGTTCTTTATGAACTTCTCTTACAATGTCTGTCTCTCATTTCAACTTCCACCTCTCCCGCCAAAACCATATACCATTCTTCCTTTCCCTCTCTTAAGCCCACCTCCACAACCATGCATGCCCTCACAAGTGCACAGACACTTCCAGGGGTTCAGTCACACACAGGTACTGGGATTTTTATGGATCTGAAAGATTGGTGCTTACCAATATTTAGGGAGCTGGGGAAGATGGATGCTGAGATTCCTAACAGGAATGCTGTCACTGGTTCCTGATCAGGGCATCCAATCTTTTATATCAGCCTCTGGCTAGGAAGTGTATAATACACTTGCAGCTGCCCCAAACACTCATAAAAACAGCATTCTCTCTCTGTTCCCTTCACCCCAGTTATTCATGACAGCTAAGAGAGTGAAGCTTTTAGGCTGCAGTAAGGGAAAGAAACCTCCCTCCATACTCTATTCCTCCCCCAGTCTCAGTTTTGAGTGAATAGTTTCAGCGCCTCACTCTGCTACTGCTAGTAGCTTTCCGAAGTGACAACAGAGTGCAACTGACTGGATTCTTGTCAATATCACTGCTTCCAGAGGTTCTATACTGCTGCAGAGATGGCCAGTTGTAGCTATCTGTAGACATAAGGCAAGTCTACATGGAAATGTTACAGGGAGCTCATTCTAAATGCAGTGCTTTAACAGAGGTGATTCCACACCACTTTGTTGTAGTACTTTCATGATTCATCATGGAGTCCACACAGCTCTGTGTTGGTTTGAATCAACAGTTTCGTATTCTGGGCAGATGCCCTATGATGCACTGTTTTGCAACTCTGCTCTATGTATTTTCATGTGGTTCATTCATTTTGGGATGCATACCAGAAACTACAGGAATTCTGGACTTGGTGTCAAACTAACAAACTCCCACAATTTCTCTCCTAGCAGTCATTCATTTTTCCCAACATCATTTCTGAACTTGTGTTAAGCAGCATGGCGTACCTAGCTCTAAGCACTGTCATTGTGACAGTCATTAATATGAACAGAAAGATGCATATTCATTTTGAGTTGCCCAAGTTGACAAATTTGGCTCTATGGTTTCACAGGACTGTTGATGCTGCGGTGACATGGCTACTGGAGAAGAAGGAAGAAGATAAAATTGAGTAGTTACTTCTGCACAGCATGCAGCTGAAGCACCTTTACTCGTTGGGCCACACCTTCTGGGTTTGGCCAACTATCAGACTGGTGGGACAGGATAATGATGCAGAAGTGGGATGAACAGCAGTGGTGGCAAAACTTCAAGATGACAAAGGCAGCTTTCCTAGACATGTCTACAGAGTTCAACCTGGAACTTCAGCAGCAGAAGACTAATATAAGTTCCCCTCCATGTGGAAAGTGTGTTATCACCATCTCCACCCATTAGTACCTAACACAGAGCTCGACAAATTTGCTTTGTAGCTAAAAGAGCCAACCCAAAAATTAAAGAGCTAGACAATGTGGGCTCTCCCCTCATGGCCCGCCACATGGACGCAATGGTAGCCTGGCTGAAGTGCAGCGGTTGCTCTTCCCTCCCAGCCCTGCCACACCCTTCTCCCACAACGTGGGCCCAGCGGCAGGGTGCCTGGCCAGAGCCCCACCACACGGATGCAATGGCGCCCAGGCCGGAGCGTGGCAGCTGCTCCTCCTAGGACCCAGTCTTTCACTGGGAGAAATACTAGGTGCCAAAATTAAATTCCTAGGTGCCATGGCAGCCTGGCACCCAGGGTTTGTGGAGCCCTAACCTAACAAGTCTGGTGTCGATAGATCAACTGTGGTGCCTATCATCATGAAGGTTTGTGAGGCAGACGCTTTTGTGCTGTGTCATAAAGCTTGGCAATGCACAGGAGATCACTGATTGCTTAGCATGGTTGAGGTCCTCAAACTGTTTAATGCTATTAATTGGACACATGTGCCATTTACACCCCCTACACCAGAATCAAAATTTTTATCAACAGAAAGAACTATTTCTCCATGGTGCTGCAAGGCCTGGTTGATCACGACAGGTGAAATGTAATAATGCAAGAGTGCAAGGTCATGCATTTAGGGATTAACAAAAGTTTTTGCTATAAACTGGGGATTTATCAGTTGGCAGCTATAAAAGACCTGCTGTATTGGCTGATCACAGAATAACTATGAGCTGCCAATGCAATGTGGCTGTGAAAAAGGGAAATGCCATCCTAGGCTACATGAGGTGAGGTATTTCCAATAGAGATACAGAAATATTAGTACCATTATACAAGGCACTGGTGAGACCTCATCTGGAATACTATGTGCAATTCTGGTCTCCGATGTTGATGAATTTGAACTGAAACACACGCAGAGAAAGACTTCTAGGATGATAAGAGGAATGGAAAACCTACCTTATGAGGAGACTCAAAGAGTTTGGCTTGTTTAGCCTAACCAAAAGACAGCTATGGGGAGATATGATTGCTCTCTATAAATACATCAGAGGGATAAACAGTGGGGAGGAAGCAGTTATTTAAGTGAAGCACCAATCCTCACACAAGAGCAAATGGATATAATCTGGCCATTAACAAGTTTACATTTGAAATTAGACAAAGATTTCTAACCATCAGGGGAGTGAGATCTGGAACAGCCTTCCTGGGGGAGCAATGGGCCAGGGGGAGGGCAAAACACCTAACCGGCTTCAAGACTGAGCTTGATAAGTTTATGATGGGACTACCTAAAATGGCATATATCCAGTCTGCAATTGCTAGTAGCAAATATGCCCAATAACCGGTGACAGGTTACTAGATGGGGAAGACTGCATTACTATTGAGAACTCTCTCCCAGGTGCCTGGCTGTTGTCTCTTGCTAAAATACTTAGGGTCCAACTGACTGCCATGTTTGGGGTCAGGAAGGAATTTTCCTCTGGGTCAGACTGACAGAGACCCTGGGAGTTTTTCAGCTTCCTCTACAGCATGGGGCCCCAGGTGACTTGCAGGTTTAAAGCAGAGTTAATTGTGGATTCTCTGTAACTAGAAATTTTTAAATCATGATTTGATGACTTCAGTAACTCAGCCTATTACAAGAGTGGGTGAGTGAAGTTCTGTGGCCTACAAATGTGCAGGACAAACTAGAAGATCACGATGCCCGATTCTGGCCTTGAAGTCTATGATTCAGTAATATTAATGTGGGTTAGCCTGGAAAGGTTCATGACCTAAGAATACTTAGAAAGTCAACTATTTTCTGGAATGAGCAAGGGAACTTTTGCTCTTCAGAATACTGTGAATGTTAATGGAGTGATGATTCCTCCTCATTCTGGAACACACAGATTACCTCTGCTTCCCTGGCTTATGAGACCCTACATGGGATGCTTGGACAAGAGAAAGAAGAGGCCTAACTTTACCTTGATTAGTGGTAGAGTGCCAGTGGAACGTGCTTTTAGAAGGCTGAATAGGAGAAGGCTGGATGTTTCTCATCATTCTGTGCCTTGTGTGAGAATTGCCTGCTGTACTTTGTACAACACCTGAGAGACCCAAGAAGAAATCCTGGAAGATGGATACTTCTGCTCTCCTCTGCAGCAACTTTCAGCAGTTTCAGTATGGCTGCCCATATGGGCTTCTTGCATATCCTTTATATCTGCCCTGTCATATAGCTCTTGGCTGCCCTGATAATTCTCCGCCTTGTCAGCCCCCATGGCATATGTAGGATCAAAGAGCAGTGGATAGTTTGTTGGGTGCTTACCATTTTCCCTGCAGCACTATCCACCACATCAGCTTTGGATCTTGTGATCAAAAATATGGTTTAGTTCCTCGTATTATGAACAGATAGTGGGAGGATTATTGGAGGTCCTGTTATCATTCCTTGTCTTCAGGTAACTCTGCCAGAGCTCCTTTGCTTTGACTTGGCACAGGACCAGCTCTGGGAGTGCCCCCTCACCTTCATTTTCTCTGATAGTGCCCTACAGACGTCTGCAGTCTGATGATTCTTATCCAGATGGGACTAGACATACATGTGTCCAAAGAGGAAAATCTAGTCCAGCACTACTGAGCATTGACTCATAGACTCATAGGTCAGAAGGGACCAATATGATCATCT
>ML675626.1:13131258-13704239 GCA_007922155.1 Mesoclemmys tuberculata
CCCCACTTCTTCTTTCTTTGTTTTCTTCTTATTTATGTGGCTGTAAAGGAGAGTGCTCCTGGCTGCCTGCCAGCATTTAACCCGAGAGGCTACAGCCAATCAAGTTGATCTCTGAGCAAGGGAGGGCACCCAAGAACGAAGAGAGGTTAAACCACGTGTGGACCAGTGCAGTGTGGGATGCTAGCTGAAGGACTGCCAGCAATACAGTAGTTAGGAAATGGTTCACACAAATCTTAGAGCAAATAAACTCACTGTGGAGTTACTTCTCTTCTAAGGAAGGTTATTTACTATGTCCTAAAATGCCAAATAAATCACTCTGAAAATAGATTTCATGTGGATACAAGGTACTTTAAGGAGCACTAACTGCAAAATGCACCATCCCCATGTAGACAAGGCCTTAGATAGCAACACTGCACTGGTAACTGTTGAATAATGTTTGGAAGGTTAACTTAATTACCATAAGGACCAAAAACTTTTTATTTAAGCTTGTATTTTACAGAAGTTGATAGCACTTGCTCAATAAATATTGCTGCTTGCCTTGGTAAAAGGATTTTCAAATTTATGCAGCTGAAACTATATTAGACTCATAGACTCATAGGTCAGAAGGGACCAATATGATCATCTAGTCTGACCTCCCGCACAAGGCAGGCCACAAAACCCTACCCATACACATTTATAACAACCCCGAACCCATGACTGAGTTATTGAAATCCTCAAAAGTGAGATTTGAAGACCTCAAGCTGCAGGGAATCCACCAGCAAGCGACTCATGCCCCATGCTGCAGGGGAAGGCGAAAAACCTCCGTGGCCCCTGCCAATCCGCCCCGGAGGAAAATTCCTTCCCGACCCCAAATATGGCGATCAGCTAAACCCTGAGCATGTGGGCAAGACTCACCAGCCAGCACCCAAAAAGGAATTCTCTGCAGTAACTCAGTTCCCATCCCATCCAGCATTCCCACAGACCATTGAGCAGACTTATCTGCCGATAATCCAAAATCAATTGCTCAAATTAAACTATCCCATCATAACATACCCTCCATATACTTATCAAGCTTAGTCTTAAAGCCAGATAAGTCATTTGCCCCCACTACTTCCCTCGGAAGGCTATTCCAGAACTTCACTCCCCTAATGGTTAGAAACCTTCGTCTAATTTCTAGTCTAAATTTCCTAATATCCAATTTGTACCCATTCGTCCTCGTGCCTATAATAGTACTAAACTTAAACAATTCCTCTCCCTCCCTAACGTTAATCCCCCTGATATATTTATACAGAGCAAGCATATCCCCCCGGAGCCTTCTTTTGGCCAGGCTAAACAAGCCAAGCTCTTTCAGTCTCCTTTCATAAGGCAGATTTTCCATTCCTCGGATCATCCTAGTAGCCCGTCTCTGAACCTGAGTTGACAAGGATGTAAAATATCAAAAGGTAATTCATACAAATAACGAAAAAATAAAAGATATGTCTAAGAATTAAAATGGAAAACTGGGCCATGTATTTTTGTTGGTAATATTTAGGTCTACATGTACAGTCTAATTATTGAAGAACAAAAACGTTAAAATTTAAAAGAAAGCTTTTTAATAGTTCACTTAATTGTTGAAAGAGTTTGGTTATTAGAAAGCAGATAAAATATTGTCGGTAACATACTGTATAAGCAACCAGGAATGTCCTATCTGTAGTATATGCACAAAGTTATAAATTAATCATAATTAACAAATTATACACAAAGCCACCATCCATAAATGCAGAATTTAGGTATTTATCATATTTTCATGCAGGAAGGACCAAACATATATTAAGAATGTACACCTCAAAACTCTATAACGTTATGTAATTGGGGACTACATTACTACTTTCTAAAAGTTTACCACACTTTTAGGCCCCAAATCTACATACGGATAAGCATCTGCTTAACTTTATACACAGTGAGCAGTCTCAAGGTCAGGCAGATTGCTCACAATGCATAAAATTAAATGCTTACGTCTTTGCAGGATCAGGGCTTCAATATACTATACATAAAATCAACAGCATACATCCGACAGCATATTTTCACTACAAAACAAGCTGACAAAAGGTGGGCAACATAAGTGAAGTGGAGTGCCACTGAACAATGGATTGTGGCAATAGGGAACTGGCTGGAACCCTATATTCACTCGCTTTAATGCTCTGAGGGGTTCAAGAAGCATAGAATTTTGTAAAGCAAGTCTACAACTTTTTGGAGTGTTCAATGAACTCCATCAGAACACACTGACAACCTTAACTCTTTTTTAACAGAGTTTTCTGTTACCAAATTTGTAAAGGTTCTATTTATAAAGATTGGAAAACAAACAATTAACTTTAATGTTTATATTAGCTGAAACTAGGTCTTCAACATCTGTTTCTCATTTCAGATATGACTGCAAAGACATTTTTTCACCATTGTGGATTATAAAAGCGTAAGAGAAAAGATATACATAAATGTAATGTGTGAGAGATGCTCTGGAGCACGCATTGCAGAGGATTTCCTCATGTTTAAGGCATCACATTAATCACTCTTGCTACATGCTTCTTCAGGATATGAGGTTCTGTGCATACTTTGTGCATAATTGTAAGGGAACTTCAACTTTTATAAAACTATGTATTTTATAACCTTGTGTTTTATGTACTATGGTTTGAGGTCTGTACCAGACTTATAAAACATTTGATGCTGTAGGTAAAGCACCAACTGTAAGTTAATGTGACACTGTATGAAACCAGTAGTGTTGCTGTAGCCATGTTGGTCCCAGGATATTAGAGAGACAAGGTGGCTGAGGTACCATCTTTTATTGGACAAAACTTCTGTTGGTGATAGACATATGCTTTTGAGCTCTGTGCACACTCAAATGCTTCTCTCTCTCACTGACACAAATTGGTCCAATAAAAGAAATTACCTCACCCACCAGATCATCACTGGTCTCAGTCATCCATTTAGTTTACTTCATTATTTTACCTGACTAACCAGCTTCACAGTTCTATTTTCTGACTTCTCACTGAGAACAGTTAGCTCCTCTCTATCATAGTTGCTATAAAGTCATGATTCAATTGCAGAGGGAGTTCCTTTATCAGTGTTTTTTATCATTTTTGCAGACAGGTATTTTTCAGAATGCATCTAACACCACAAATAATAAGAAAAAATATTCAATAATTTACTCCATTTTCAGGGATTAATAATGCTGCCATAAAAAATGTATTCCTGACTAAGAAATAATACATTGAAGACTTTAGACATTACAATATTTCTTCCCAGAAACCGAAAACGGGTGTTCTGACTACTAGAATTTAGATAGTCTAAGCATTTTGATGGGGGGCAAAATGACATTATTTAGATTGGAAGAACTGCCACTGAAAAGAGACAGTACAGCTGTAGCGAAATTATGTTTCTAGCAATGGTAACAATTCATTTATAAAAAAAATGTTCTAGATAAGACAAAGTATTTTACTGCCTAAAATGGTCATTTTTATCTTCTGCTCACCAGCTCCTACACTGTCATATTAATCAATATCCTTTGTATTTTTGTAGCATGTAATGGATTAAGATGCAAATTAGGATGCATCTCAAGCCACTTACGAAGTAAAGCCTACCTACAGAGAGGCCGGATACTATCATATTGCAAATTTCTTTTTTAATGGTGAATTTTGATTAGTTTGATCAATTTGATCAGTACATTCAGAGTTCTGAAATACTGTCTAAACAAATAAAAACAATGCTAGCAGGCTTCTACCACCATTTACAGCCTTCTGGAAATACAATGCAACTGACCAAGCTTTCTTGAGGATACTAATAAAGACTATTTACTTGTTGTCTGTGAGTTCATAGTTTGATACAAAGAGAAAAGCAATAAAGATGAGTTTTTGTTTGGTTTGTATTTCACAATTCAGTGCAAAGACCCAGAAGGAGCATAACTAGACATCTTCTATTGTGCTGCTTTTGGCATCATGCCCAGATTTAATCCGGTTTTCAAAACAATATTCAATTAATAGCTTTACCCAGCTGCCCAAACATTAGCTATGTTAAAACTCTATATACTGAATGCAATGGTTATACAGATTCATTTTGGTGTATAAGTATAAAACTGATAATACTGACATCTGGATTTAAGTAGGCTATCTGAAAACTATTTAATAAATATGCATTTTCTTTGGAGCTTAAAGGTATTAAAGAGTTTTGCGGTGGTGCTATAAAACAGGGCTTAAACAAGCCCACAGAAAGATTTTACAGTTGTCAAACTCTTTATCACCAAAAAAAAAAGTTTTCAAATTGTACTGCATAATGAAGACCATACTATTTTCAGTTATTCTTTGGGTTCCTGAAAGCTATCTTGAACTTCAGCAGATGAACAGCTTAAGAACCAGTGCCAGGGAGTCTGGTTCACTATGTTCAATAGAGCATGGAACTATTTTAGAGACACTGAGAGATGAAAGGTTCATTGTTGCCAAGTGCAAATACAAATAGGCTTAATTTGGGTTGTTAATCATTTTCTAGGCATTATGCTGGTTGCTGCCTGGCACACTGCTAATGAAGCAGCAGACACTTGTCTCAGAGAAATAAAGGTCACAGTTTTATTAAACCAACAGGACAGACACACTACTTGGCTTTGCCAATTCTAATCAAAACAGCTGTTCTCAGGCACACTCCTTACTATAGGATAATTGCAGTCCTCATCTCTCTAATCTTCACCCTCACTGTGCTCACAGCTGCTTTGCTTTTGCCTAACGTCACAGCCTCATGAAGAGATGGAAGAAATGAGGATAGGATCCTGCCCACTCACCCCAACATGTGGAAAACTTGATGGGAAAGGCAGTGATTGGGACAGCCTCTGTAGAAAGGGGAATGAGAGCACTCATTGGGGGACACAGGGATGATCATCCCCTCCAGTGGTTTCATCCACTCACTGGCCAACTGGGGAAGAAGAGAGCTGATTGGTCCCCTGCTCATCCCTTTCATTAATTTTAACCTCAGCCCTCCCTCATCTGGAGCCTTGCTTTGCTCTATTTCAGCAGCCCTTCCCCTGTAACTATAGTTTCAGAGCTGCGTCTTGCACGTGCTGCAGGTCCAAACAATCACCTGTTCTAGGGACAAGAAAGAACTTTTATTCTTTCAGGGGCCAAACTGGCAAAGCCATAGTGGGCTTTTCCCCCACTTCCCTCACACATCCTGGAGGCACAGTTGGGTTATATAGGAATGGGATTTAGTAATTCATGGTAGTAATATTCGGTTGTTACAACTCAGGGTTTTCAGATAGTTTAAAAGGCTAAAAGAAATGGTTCCCAGAAATAAAAGACCTGGGATTTTGATGGACCTAATGCTTATGGGATAGAAGATCTTGTGGCCTTCACAGGCAGAGATCCTGTCCACCCATTTTAGTACCCTCTGGGCCCTTCATAAGGGCATAGTGCTGGTAGGATTCCGAGGAGCAAGCTGAGTCCTAGTGGAAGGATGAGAAAGTCTGTCCCAAGTTATGGGTTATATGGTAGGATCCCTGTAAGCCCCTCACTGGCACCATTTGAAATGCCTGGCATGTGAGATTATGAGTGCCAGGGTGGGTAGTGCCCCTCCCCAAATTAAGTTTAATGTCACTTAAAATCCATCCCTGTGCTTGTATTCATCCTCTGACGTGTCCAGATCAAGCAGCAATTTGCCTCATCTTCCTTAGGCTTGACAGCCACGACTTCACCTAGCAACTGGTTGTCACTAGTTGAATTATGTACTCAGTGGCTTTAAAGGATTTGCTTGGAATACAGCTATTGCTAAACATTTAGGGCCAAATTATGCCCTTCAGTTACACACGAACAACTGTGTAACTCAGATATGAAACTACAGAACTACTAACTGTGATATGTAACCTATTGCTTAATTGAGCCTCTGTACCAGATGACTAAAGAATAGCTAACATATACCCTATTTTTAAAAAAAGGATATGAGAATAGCTCACGTGAAAACAATTTTTAAAAGAGGCAATCCTGGCAATTACAGGCTGGTAAGCCTCACTTCAATACTAGGCAAATTAGTTGAAACCACACTAAAAGGACAAAACGATCAGATACATAGATGAACACAATTTGTTGTGGGAAAAGTCAACAAGGCTTTTGTAAAGGGAAATCATGCCTCATCAATCTATCTGAATTCTTTCAGGAGAGTCAATAAACATGTGGCCAAGGATGATCCAGGGGATATAGGGTACTTGGGCTTTTAGAAAGCCTGACAAGCTTCCTCACTAAAGACTCTTAAGCAAACTAAACAGTCCTGTGATAAGAGGGAAGGATCTCTCATGGATCAGTAACTGGATAACAGACAAGAAACAAAATGGTAGGAATAAATACTCAGTTTTCAAAATGGGGAGAAGAAAACTGCTGTCCCCCCAGGTATCTGTAGTGGGACTAGCGCTGTTCAACATATTCATAAAGGATCTGGAAAAGGGAGTGAATCATAAGGTGGCAACGTGTGCAGACAATACTAAATTACTCAAGATAGTTGGTGAAGTCCAAAGCCAATTGCAAAGAGTTACAAAGGGATCTGACAAATTGGGACACAGAACAACAAAACGGCAAATGAAATTCAATGTTGATAAATGTAAAGTAATACAAATTGGAAAACATAATCCCAACTATACATACAAAACAAGGGTCTGCATTAGCTGTTATCACTAAAAAAAGAAATCTTGAAGTCATCGTGGAGAGTTTTCTGAAAACATCTGCTCAGTGTCCAGGGGCAGTCAAAAAAGCTAACAGAATGTTGGGAACCATTAGGAAAGGGATCGATAATAAGAGAAAAATATCATAATGCCACTCTATAAATCCATGGTATGTCCACACCTTGAGTACTGTGTGCCATTCTGGTCACTCACTCTCAAAAGGGATATATTACAATTTAAAAACATACAAAGAAGGACAACAAAATTATTAGGGTTATGGAACAGCTTCCACAAGAGGAGAGATAAAAGACTGTTCATCTTAGAAAACAGACGACTAAGGGGGGATATGATAGGGATCTATGGAATCATGAATGGTGTGAACAAAGTGACATATTACACAAAAACCAGGAGTCACACAATGACATTAATAAGCAGCAGATTTAAAACAAACATAAGTTAAGTACTTCTTCACACAATGCAGTCAACCTCTGGAACTTGTTGCCAGGGGATGTTGTGAAGGCCACAATTATAACAAGATTCAAAAAAGAATTAAATTCATGGAGGATAGGTTCATCAGTGGCTATTAGCCAAGATAGTTAGGGATACAAACCGACACTCCAGGTATGCATATATCTCTGCCAGAAGCTGGAACAGGGGATGGATCACTCAACTATTGCCCTGTTGTGTTCACTCCCTCTGAAGCATTTTGTACCAGTCAATACTAGAAGACAGGATACTGGGCTAGATGGAGCATTGGTCTGACCCAGTATAGTCATTCTTATGTTCTTACTGCCTTCAGTGAGAGGGGTACAAGAGTGTGCATGAACATGCATATGGGCAGAATTTGGCCCCCACACGAGTTTAAGGCACTTCAATATGCCTCACATACAAAACTGGGATGCCACATGGAGATTGAGTTTTATACATTCAGTTCATCCTGACACTGTTTCAAGAAGATTTTTATTTGACATTTAGCTTTGCCTACCTTAGTAGATATACTACAAATTACCACATTTTAAACAGAAAGAAAAAGAGTTATTTTCGTGTGGTAAAATGTTTTATCTTTGTAGTTCACGTATTCCATTTTTATTTTCTGACAATATGACTACCCTAGGGGGCAAAAAGAAAGGGTCAGTGTTCTTTTAACACACTAAATCATCTTTTACTTCAATAAAATTAGCACTCTATTCCTACTGAGTGTGCAACATTATACAAATTTCACATTTCAAATGTGGGCATACACCCCACACTTATTAAGCAAATGGTTATTAATGAATGTTTGGGAATACAAATTTAAGGGTTTTTTTTTTTTTTATCTTTTCTTGTTTTTTCAGTTTAAAGAAAGGATTTAATAAAAACAACTCCTAAGTACGTTTTTATAATGTTTTGGAACAATACAGATGACATAGCTAGACTTCAGCATCAAAGTAATTGTTATTTTCAGATATTTATTATGATCTTGTATCAAAAAACCTGAGTGTTCAAGTTTCCTACTGATTTTCTGTTGGAGTTAAGATTCCTCAGCACCTAACAGGATCTTACTCTCTGCACGTACCATTGTTTGATAAGACTACCTACTTCTTCCTGGGTACCTACAGATCATCTTTTAAATTCAAATCTTTAGAATATACATTCATATCTTAATAGCCTTGGGCAATTTAAGTGTTCTTTGTATGCTTGCCATGACTAACAGCAATGCATCTAATTACTACTGTCACAAATGTTATATGCATAGTTGATTTAAATTTACACTATAAAACAATTGATTTGCAAGAGACTGGCAAATCAGGTTGACAGAAAAATATTTCAGTTTGGGAACAACTGACTCACAAGATAAAATTTTGGACAATTTCAACTAGCACCTGTAATCTCTTATTAAGATGTTTTTAAAATGGTTGCAAAGATACAAAATGTACTGAGAAAGCACGCTTTGTTCAATACTGTTGATACGATACCAGGAACACTCACAAATATGACTAAATTTATTAACGAAATGACTTCACATTAGGCTTTAAATGTAGACATTTATAAAAATAATTAGAGTTTGGAAGTGGATCAAAAATGTTCATAGGAATATGAGTTTCTTACATGAGTTTATGAAACCTGGCTTCATTATCTATTTTAAGCATACAAAACTGGGATTTATTCACTTACAGAAAATAAAACCAAAAACCTCCAGCTATGCAGACTTCTACAACTTGGCAACCAAAAAGCCCAATCTTGATTTATCCCTTCCCAGTACCAAGACAGACTATGTAAAACACAGAATCTGGCAATTTGCTTCTCCCAACTCATGCAGACTCAAACCCTGCCTGCCTGGCCCTACTGAATGCCATAACTTGTCACTGTTTCCAATTTTATACTGTTCCACATCCAACCAGGATCACAAGGTGGTGTTAATAAGGTTTTACTAACTTGTTTAAGTACTAATGTTTCTGTTTATCCTTTGCGCTATGGTTTTTGTGTTTTGTTTTTGGTTTTTTTTGGGAGGGGGGGAAGGGGCCACAAAACTGAACATTAAAAAAAAACCAAAACACAAACAAACAAAAAACCTACTTTTCTTCCCAAGAGACATGCTCCCTGCACGAGCAAGTTTCCATATCTGATTAAATACATTTTAAACAAATGGTGTGTTGAATATCCCTTTGATCCTGGCTACTGGAAACATTCACTGCACTTTGCTACAGTTGAAGACATTTTGCAAAAACAACACAGAAAACATACACCTTTAAATCTGAAAGTTCAACTTCATCAAGGAGTTTTTTGGGTTGGTAAATGTCATCTGCAGTTCACTGATTAAGTACAATCATGGTTCATATGCATGCCAGATAAATTTACATGAAAGCAGAACTTTATTCTGTGATACAGTCAAACACTATACTTCAACATGACATAAAAAAAACTTATTTCTTGCCACTGTGGCCTATGTCTGTGCTCATCTTCACTTTCTCATCCTATTCCCTATACTCTACCAATGCTTCTCTTTTTTCCAGATTAAAATTATTCATGCTGCCTTGTACATCTGAAACCCTCTTGTAGGCAACAGTGACAAAGCTACATTTCTCTCTTCATTCAAATAACTAATAACTCCCTTTTACTTTCTGTAACAATTTAACAACTGAAGTATGTAATTAAGAAATTCAAGACATGTTTAACTGCACTTTTTCCTGTAAGTTCCTTGCTTTTAATAAGTTTTCCCAAGATTTGTTAAACTAGTGTTCTGCCAATCACAGAATTTCATGCAATGCAACCAGTAACCCACAAGAACGAAAAGCTATCTGGTCTTGTACATAAGGTTTTTTTTTTTTTTTTAAGCATGAATGTTTAGAGCTTTGGTGCTATTTTGGAAGTGAATAAATAGTCTGAAGCTTGTACCAACATTTTATTTTATAATCATTGTTAATAAAACTTGCACTTCTGTATCACTTTTCATCTGAGATCAAAACACTTCACTAACTTTAAGAAAGTATCATCACACCTGTCTGGGGTAGATAAATATTATTCAAGTTTTAAAGAGTAAACTGAATACACAGAGATTTAAGTAACATGCCATCGTTCCCACAGTAAAGTACTGAAAGAGTTCTGAATAAATTCAGAGTTCTGAGTCACAATATTGTGCACTGACAAACAGGCAACACTCCCTCGTCACAGAAAGCAAATGCAATTTACCTATTACAAAGCAATACATAGCAAAAAGAAAAAACTCTTTCTGAATAAGCACTGCCAAACTTTATTTTTTAATAATTTACATTATTTTAAACTGTAGCTTTGATGTTTGAGATCTACTATAAAAAATATACATTTGGAAGGATGATCACTAACATGAAATATAATCAAACCAAGAAAAAGCACTTGACATATGTTAAAGCATATAGGTTTCGTAAGTATAAAAGGAATAAAATATCATCCTAAATCCTACAAAATTATTTCAAGGTGCATACATATATAGAGATAGACATACAGGTTAATCTATTATAAGGCCAGAAGGGACCAATGTAATCACCTAGTCTGACCTCATGTGCAACACAGGCCACAGGTTTCCCTGAACTAATGCCTGACAGAACTAGAACATATCTTTTAGAAAAACATCCAATCTTGATTTAAAAATAGCCAGTGGAAGGGAATCTTCCACATCCATATGTAAATTGTTCCAATGGTTAATTATCCCGACTGTTAAAAATGTGCATGCTATTTCTAGTCTGAATTTCTCTAGCTTCAATTTTCAGCCATTGGATCTTATATATCTTTGTCTATTAGATTGAAAAAGCCTTCTACCATCAAAATTTCTATTCCCCAGCTACGTATTATAGACTGTGGTTAATGGACTACAAATAAATCAAAGAATCCCCAACCTACTTTAAAAATTGTTATTATACGATCTTAAAAGAAACATAAAATTCTACCAAAACACAATGTACCTATATTAATCACAAATCTTTAAAGGGATACTGTCAGCTGGCAATCTAGTAAGTGTCACAAAGCGATTTAAAAATAGTTTCGGACAGGACTTCTGCCAAAGCCCTCCTAACAATATTTTGTGGTTTAATAAGCCCACTCCATAATTTTTAAAATTTGTGTCTTTCTCCATGGTGCATGAAAAACTTAAGAAAAAACACACACAAAAAAATGGAAAACTAATTGACTGTACACTGGAAACTATTGAACGTGATTATATAGAAAGTGCTGCCAAATGCAAAAGTTTTTTTCCCTCTTTACCATCTATTTCAATCATAGTAAACTTAGGTGTTACTTTGAAGAACAGTACATAAAACATTTTCAGACAGTGGTAAGATATTAAATTAATGAGTATCCCCTTAAGTTCTACTTGATAGGAATTACACAGTAGCGCTGTTTGGAAGACTATAGTGTGCAATAAAAGAAATTAATGAGCTCTGAAACATAAAACAGTTCCCCATGTTAAACAAAACACAACACGATTTACCTTAATACTAATATTTAAAACTTTGTCTCCCTTTCATATTCTCTGTTTCAACACATTTACAATAGATTTGACATTAAAACTAAAAATTAAAGATCATAAATAATTCTACAAGAACTACATGTTTAAATCTATATATGTATTTAAAAACAAACCAAACAAAAAGCATTACAAATTACAAACCAAGACCCTGAACCTAACAGGTGTAGTGAGCAAGTGAATTAGACACAAGTTCTAGTTTCCTAGTTTTCTGATGTGAAAATATCTTATTAAATTACATATTTACATAGTAAAACTAATTTCAGTGCACTCAAATCTGATTCTTTGGCATCCTGAATAACAGGTCTCACCATATAATACTATCATCATTTGCCATTCCAGTTAAATTTAACTAAGAGACCAAACCCAGAGATGCTCTTTTTTCCTTTTTCCATAGCTACGATATAACACGCAAGACTTAAGTCTGACCTTGCCATGAAATCTTGACTGAGAATTTGAATTCAGAGTGTGCACAATCCCTCAGAGTTGGAACATTTTTACACCTGAAACTTTTCAGCTAGACTATTACTTCTTTCTTTTATAATTAAAACACATATATAGGGAGTTACAGATTCCCAGTATGACAAATAAGGACATTAAAAAAAAAGGGGTAGGGAGAATTGGTGGCTGTGTTTTGCTATTACAACTGATATCTGGCAATTGGGCTGAGTTTATTTTATGTTGCTTTGGGAAGGGACAGATTTGGGCACTTGACATGCATATTTTTCTTTTAGGTATCTGCCCAGACCTAAGAGTAGCCTCTGCTCTTGCACAGACTTGGGAAAGTTATGGAGCCTGTTCAATCTAGTAGGCACAACAGAATTTTCACTGTAGAAATTTCTCAGAAGCTAGCATTTAAAAGGAAAAAAGAATGCTGGTACTTGTGCCCTAGGACTTTTGCTATGACAGTGAATGAAATATGTGTGACTTAAAATAAAATATCATAATACACACACACACACACACACACACAAACATTAACAGGAATTGTGCAGCTAAATCCCCAGGTTAGCTTTGAAAATATTATCTTAAAGGTTACAGGTGTTAAATGGTGCTTCACATTTGTGCAATTGTATGTAGCTCTTGCTAATTACAAAGTTCACCAATTCTGGCTTCCATCTTGTAATCAGGTCTGTGTGAAGGGTTCCAGACCTAAGACTACAAGGTCACGCAGTTGTTCTGGTTTGCACTGAATGAGCCTTGACAAGTACGTTCATTTTTTAAAAATCATGTTTGTGAAGGTTAAAGTTTTTAAATTATTATCTCTACAAGTGAAAGAAGGGATAGATTTATAAAAGATTAAGAAAGGAAGGGCAACGAAGATGATAGTATGTGGTTAGGAAAAAAAGGAGCTGGAGAAGGGGAATGAGAATGGAGGTGTTATATATTAGAAAACAATCTCTAGAGTACTGTTTCCTTTTCCTGTTCCTAAACATTTACTTAATCTATATTACAGTTTTCAAAATAAAAATATTCCCTTTCCAAATGTTACACTGTAATGGTTTGTTACCATTTTGTTATCCAAGACTTCATCATGATTGCTGGATTGTTTTGCAAAATAAGTTCTTTCATTTACTGATGTTTAAATTTAAAAAAACCTAAAACTGGAGTGAGTATTAATGTACTAACACTTTACCTCTCAAGTTCTTGCACTGATTAAATTAATAGAATCTTACACATTAGAGATAAAAAAGACATATTTTTATAATCTCCCAGCCACCATAGGATTACTCCTTCAAGCTTATTTTCTAGCATTCTGTCCAGTCTAATTTTAAATGTCTAACTTCTCTAACTTTCCCCTCGGACACAGCCCAATTCTAAAAGGTAAAGGACCTCCAGCAAGGTGCTGGGCACCCTTAACTTCTATACAGTTTTTTGTAATCTGATGTAAGAAAAACTTGCACTGACGGTGTCAAATTCTGAACATAAGCTGTATCATGCACAAACATGTTATTTAGCAGAAGCCAAGTATGTGGAATTGAGCAAACCCAAAACAGAACTAGACTGAACATCAAACATTAAAATAGAACTTCATGAAGTCTCCAAAATAACAGTTTTATTAATTCAAAAGTTGGGCATTTTTCCATCCTAGGAAAACCTATCTAATGTTAAGGAAGAGCCACAGTTCCCTTTATATATATTAACATAAATGAAAATACACATTGTTCCCAGAGCACCGAGTAATAAAACATTTAAACATGACTGATTAGTATTTGTCTAAATATTTTATGTATACTGAGAGTTGAGCAAATTTGTTATATTTCAAAGTGTTTTAACTGTTTATGAAATGTTCAAGAATGGACAGTGATTCTCATATTTACTTCATTATTCAACAAATTATTCTTTGGACTTCGTATACTGTACAGCTTGCTATTTAAACTGCATTGCTAGCTGTGACTGGTCACAAAAGTCACACTGCATTGTTAATCTTCAGTGACAAACTGAGTGTAATCTGTATAGTGGGGTTTCTCAAGCACATGAAGGAAAATTCATTAAAACCAAACACAAAAGTTGCACAAGAATGGCTAAGCCAAATTTGTTCAACAAATGTATGTATAGCAATTTTTTTGTAATATAACTATTTATATTGCTCCTTCCATGGCAGAGACTCCCAAAATCTTCCACAAAATTTATTTTATATACAATTCTGATTAATCAAATCCCAACCGCACGAAGAAGTCCAAGGATATCAAAGGACCTAAAAAATAAGGAAATAAGGTTTTCCATCCCCACACACCTCCTGTGAAACAGGTAGGTATTATTACCTGTGCAAGGATTAAGTAAACTTAAAGGAACAGTTATGTGACTTGGTAATCAGGACCAGATATCCTGACCCCAAGTCCTGTGCTTTAAACAAGACAAACCTCTCTCTTCTGTTCATTTTAAGGCCCAGTGGAGTCATTACAAAGATCTAGTCTAACTCCTTATGTAACAAAGTACCTACATTTCAGCCAATGATTCCTGAACCTAGCCCAACAACTTGTGATCACACTAGAGCATAAATGGCTTTTCTACATGGGGAAATTTAGTGGCATAACTTTAACTGCATAATGATACCAGTAAAACCCATTTATTCCAGAATAAGAGTGCCACATCTGAAGACTACATAAGCTGAAGGAGAAAAAAAGGCACTCTTATTCCCGACCACCAGTGGGGGAGTGTGGTAGAACTCTAGTGATACCTGTATGCTGAAGCGGCCCAATGCCCCTGTGTAGACAAGCCGGGTACATGGGACAGAAATAATGTAAACTTTACAGACGCCCCAAAACATTCCATTGTTGTACCAAACGCGAGCTGCAGGCCTCTCACTGCCGCTCACCTGGCGCTGGACAGCTTCTAGGAGGCCCGGCTCGCTCAACCCCGCAGCTGGGGTGCGCGGTGTGCTGCCCCCCACAGGCCTTTGTGCGGGCTCGCCCGCCCCCCGCTAGACGGCAGCCATCTCTGGGGAGAGCCTGCACGCGGCAGCCAGCCGGTTAGGGCCGGGCGGCCGCCTCGCCGCCGCTAACCGTGCCCAACGGTCCGAGCCCGGAGACACATCCCCGCCCTGGCGCTGCCTCAGCCCGGCTCGGGACAGGGCAGCCCGCCCAGCAGCAACGGCTACCGTCCCTCAGTGAGGGGGCGGGGGGAGGGGAATTACCCTCCCCGCGCCTTCACAGCCCGCGCGCAGCCAGTCACGTGACGTGCCCCCCCCTCGCGCGGACCCCGCATTGAAGCGCCGAGCAGCGGCAGCCCGTCCGCCCCTCACTCACCCTCTCTCGCCGCCGCGGACATGTCCTCTCGCGAGCTTTGTGGCCGAGATTGCGCGCCCGGGTCGTTGGCCTGCGGCTGGAGGGGGCGGGGGAGTCCGTGCGCGGCCGCCTCGCACGTGGGGGCGGAGGAGGGGACAGGCTCCTCCATCCGGGTCCTTCTCTCCTCCCAAATGCTGCCCCCCCCCCGCCCTCACTCCCAGCGAGTCCCTACGCGGCAGGCTTGCTCCGCTGGTGCGGCCGAGGCCTAGCCTCGCGGGGAGGGAGCGGGGGTGTAGACGCCGCGTGTCACAGGCAGGGCAGCCCGTGGCCGCCCATCACCCTTGGCCCCGGGGGACCCGCTTCGTCGTTTACACTCGCCGCCTGCCGAGCGAGGGGGGGGAGGGTCTCGCGGCTGCAGCCGCTGTGTCCTAGTCCCTACCACGCCAGGCCAGGGTCGCGACCCACCCTACGCCGGGCCGAGCGACCCTCTCCGCCGGCTCCCGGCCTGGTGGGGACTCCTAGACCCGCCGTGCTTCGCCTCAGCTGCTGGGGTTACAGGGACGAACTTCCAAGCGAAAGGCAGAGTACGGTTCTGAGCCTAGCGCGCACAACACACACCCGCTGCTCTCCCCCTAGCCGGGCATCTGGACCGAAGCACTGATGAATAGTCAGATTTACACAAATCTGTGCAATTGACAGATTAACACCACACAAAATACACCCAAGCGCCAACGCTGCCGTGCACGAGCGCCCAGATCATAACGGGGAAGGGAACGGAGAGAACAGAAAGGTTCGCAAAACCTCAGGACATACAAACGTTGAGCTCCACTCGGCTGTCGCAAAGAGTCAAGGCACAGCTGAGGCTGCTGAATTAGAACGCTGCAGCGGGTCTGTAATGGGAAAAAACTACACTTGGGTGATGCTGAGGCTGCAAGTTCCAATATTTCAAAATGCAAATGTAATAGTTTCAGTGCATGTGTGGATGGAGACTATTTCTGCTTCCAACATAAAGTAAATTGAATATCCCAACTGAAATAAACGTTCTACTACTGTAGAACTGGTGCCGTTCTGCTTTGCATAATATGAATCACAAACATAAAAAAATCGTACTTCTTGAGTTCCACCTATGCAACTATTTTTCTGCAAAACTATAAATTAAAAACCTAGTTACAGCTCTATTAGGCTGTTCACTGCAGAACTTATTTGTACTATGGTAGCACCGTGGATCTTCTGGTTCTGCAACTTTAAAGAGGCTATATCCCATAAATGTCCCCTCCCATAGGACATAAAGGGGAAAGTAAAATATAGCCTTAGATAGCATCCTGGGTACTCTCCATTACCTAGGATTTACCATGGGGGAGAGGGCTATGGCATTGCCCTTTAGTTACATGGAACTGACAAAAGAGGAGTGTTTACAGATGTTATTTTATAATTCTGATGCTAGAATACAGGTTACCAACATTAAAAGACAATTTACAGTATTTTACACTTATTTTAAGTTTGTAAGTATTCAGGGAACTCCCAACTCTTTAAAAAAGACAGCAAGTGTAATTTAGTGAAAACTTTTAACACATTTATGGCAGTCTATATACAGAAACTGATGGGCTCTATGAAACCATGGCTATGGCCACTACTGGAGTTTGAGGAGTACTAAGAATTAAACCTTTCTTGAAAATATGAATGTCCTAACTTCACCCCTTACACCTTCTAATGCCTAGCTCTAATACCAGGCATTTGAAATAATGGTATTTGTAGTATGAAAACATGCATATTATTTCTCTAAAGATGACTACATTTTCAGTGTTGTTCTCTCAGATAAATAAAAGAAAGAAAGAAATTAAAAATCAAGTGTAGTGGAATAAAACTCTGGTCTAAGGAGCCCCACTAACTAGACAGAAGAATCCTCATTATTGAACACTACAATGCACACAAAGCCCATAAAGTAATAGGGAAAAATATGATTGGTCATTCCTTAGCTATTAGCCATAAGCATTTTGCAAGTTAACAGTAGTGAAGATGAAAGTGCCAAACAAATTAAGTTATGACATTTCCTTTTCTGCAAACTCATTTACTAATGAGGGTAATCTGCTTTATTATTATCTCAGCTTACATTTCAGTACAGAATGAGTATGACGAGAGAGTAAAAGAGAGAAGAGCTTATTGTCTGTTTTCCTAAGAACAGGAAGGAGTGCAAAACACTGAAATTAAGATATCTGTCAAAATATCCTTATATATTTACATATATTAAGTGAAGTAAATTGCCATGATAAGCTCTAATGGCTGGACTTGCAATTACTTTGCCAGGAAAATATCATATAGACAAGATTCAGCTTCAGAACTTTTTCAGATGTAATTTCCAATTTAGATAAGTCAGGTAATTACATATGTTTCAAGGAAAGAGAGACTACTATAAGGAAAAATAAATATTTTTAAGAAATGGAAGATTTTTATATTCATTATTCAAAATTGTAAAATTGATAGAGTATGGTCATCTACATAATTATTGCAGAAATACTGAAGAGTGTCTGTGATACTGATTTTATATGATATATGATGCACCAAATAAAGGGGACCATAAAAATAAGGTATGGATAGTCAACCTAAGTTAGAGTCAGTAACCTTCCTAAAGAATCGAATAAGATCTAGGAGCAAGTTTATAGTATATCTAGTAATTTGTGTACCTGGGTATGATATTTAATTTCTTCTTTAAAACAGGGTATTTTACCAAAGTATTTTAGAAAACTTACATTCCTGCAGAAAAGAGCATTTTTCCTCTAAATAAATCCATTTGGGAAGTGGGAGGAGGGAGTAATGTAAGTTTCTTGTGGGAGAGCCAGGAAAAAAAGCATGCTGAAAAGATGTTGCTTACTTCATCCATACGAAAAGCACCAGAACTGATATTCATGTCCTAGATTTGGGGCACAAAGTATCCCCCTATATTTGTTCCTTCTGTTAACTGTTCTAGAGAAGGCAACAGCTTCTTCCACTCCATAAAAGATCAATCAGAATGCAGTCTCTTTTTGCAAAATGTCATGTTTACATGAAGCTAATAAATGGTATTAAGAACGTTTTATGACAATTTTAATAAATTAACATTTAAACTAGTCATGGCATTAAAAGATTAAAACTTGGCATACAGAAAGAGAAAAATACAGAATAATCTGGAGTTATTAACTGCAGCATGAGATAAACAAAAATACAAATCAGGAGAATGTCTGTTTGAAGTCAGCATTGGAGAAAATTACAGGCAATGACTGGATAGTGATAATGAATGACAGACTGCAAGACTGCAGCAAAAAAGGTCAATACGATGGTGGGAATGTAAGATTAGAGAGGTAATAAACTGTCTGGCCTCATTCAAAGATACTGTGTGCAATTTTGAGCACTTCATTAAAATATTAATAAAACATTTGCTCCATGCAAAAAAGAGCAACAAAAAAGATAAAGGGCTAACTTTTCCTCCACATCAATCTCTCTTCACTGCAGGAGACAGAAGTGCCATCAAGGAGCCAATTACTTGGTCTGTGATTGTGTACTGCCTCACCTAACCTGTTCTAAATTATGCTAGCAGAGGACAAGAGAAGCAGAGTTCTGCCAAGTTTCCAGCATGCGTCCTCCCTCAAATGAACACTGCCTATTCGAGGATGAGGAGCCAGTTCTATGCCAGCTAAGAGTTCTTTGCACCACCTAATCTGTACAAAGAAGATGGAGCACAAACTAGAATTTGGCCTACAGACTTGGCAATTCTCTGAAGTATGAAGAAAAGTTAAAGGAATTTAACATTCATAAAATTAAAGGAGCTGGAGTGATAATATAGTTCTATACAAATAGGTGAGAGAAAATAATAAAGAAAAAAAGGGAAAAGTTATTCAAGAACTAAAACTATTAAAAGAAACATGGGACAAAGGAACCAGGCAGCTGGGCAACATGTGTTTGGGAGAAGGTGGCCAGGTGGCAGAGAAGCATGTGGGAAGGGAGGAACAGAACATATTGGGGGAGTAAATTAAATTAAGACAAGAAGGAGACTGTTTGATTAATATTTTTAAAAAAGAACAAAACATCCAATTACTTTTGTACTTGACTGGAATGTTGACAGGGGTAATGCTCCAGGAAGCAATCTCTCCACTATGATGTGTTTCACAATTTGAAAAAGACCAATGATCTGGGGATCTTGAAGGTTCTTCTTTCAATCAATCATATATGAAAGTAAAACATTTGGGAGCAAAGATTTCTAGAACTCATAGTGCAGTATTAGAAGAAGGGGGTAATAAACAACCTACATATTAGCAGATGAGCTATGACCAGCATGACAGAAAAGCAGGAAATCTGCCAAACAATCAGTAGGTCCAAGATGCTAAAGGAGCACTCAAGGAAGACCATGCCATTGCGGAAAAGCTAAATTAAGTCTTTGAATCTGTCTTCATTGCAGCGGACATTACGGGGATTCCCACACCTGAGCCATTCTTTGTAGGTGACAAATCTGAGGAACTGTTCTATATTGTGGTGTCAGTAGAGGAGCTTTTGGAACAAATTGATAAATTAAACAGTAATAGGTCACCAGGACCATAAGGTATTCACACAAGAGATCTGAAGGAACTAAGTGATGAAACTGCAGAATTACTATGGTATGTAACATATCACTTAAATTAGCTTCTGTAGCAGATGACTGAAGGATAGCTCATGTGAAACCAATTTTTTAAAAAGGTGATCCTGGCAATTTCAGGCTAGTCAGACTAACTTCAGTACCAGGCAAATTGGTTGAAACTATAGTAAAGAACAGAATGATTAGACATATGGATGAACATGAATTGTTAGGGGAAGAGTCAGCATGGCTTTTATAAAGGGAAATCATGCCTCACCAATCTACTAGAATTCTTTGAGGCGTCAACAAACATGCAGACAAGGGTGATCCAGTGGATATAGGGTATTTAGGACTTTGAGAAAGCCTTTGACAAGCTCCCGCACCAAAGGTTCTTAAGCAAACTAAGCAGTCATGGGATAAAAGGGAAGGTCCTCTCACAGATCAGCAGCTGCTTAAAAGATACAAAACAAAGGGTAGGAATAATCAGTTTTCAAAATGGAGGGAATCTGTTCAACATATTCATAAATGATCTGGAAAAAGGAGTACAGAGTGAGTTGGCAAAGTTTGCAGATTTTACAAAATTACTCAAGATAGTTAGAGAAGGTACAAAAATGATTATAAGGTATGGAACAACAGCTTGCATAATAGAAAAGATTTAAATGACTGGGATTTTTCAGCTTGGAAAAGAGATGACTAAGAGGGGATATGATAGAGGTCTATAAACTCATGAATGGTGTAGAGAAAGAATAAGGAAATGTTATTTACCCGTCACATAACACAAGAACTAGGAGTCTCCCAATAGAATTAATAGGCAGCAGGTTTAAAATAAACATAAGGAAGTACTTATTCACACAACACACATGGGTGATGTTCTGCACCGCCATGTTCACCCTTATAGTATAATTGTGTGTTATCTAATGCGTGTTAGATGTCTTTGGAATGCTCATGATATAGTGATAATTATTGTTATAGTAGTATGTTGGTTGCAATTTTATGTGTATAGTTATGAGGCTGAACTATGTAATATTCCCAAAGATATGTTCTCATGGCTTAAAACCTTCCCAGGCAAAACTCTCTGGAAGCAGAGGGGCAGTACACATTTCATCAAGGTGTGTATAGGAAAAACCCAGCTCAGCCTTTCACGAACAAAGGACTGGCCTGGGCATCAAGGGAGGATCAACTGGACTCTCCAGTAAGTTACCTCCCTTCCCTTGGTCAGTTTGGAACCATGATGAGGTAATGCTCACTGACTCGGGAGATGAATGAGTCCATATAAGGACATTGTCACCTGACAGGGGGAGGGAAAGGGGATTATCTCAGATAATTATCTCAGATAATTATCTGAGATAATCTGCTACCACCACCATGCACTTAGTGAACATGATGGTGCTGTTGACAATCCAAAGGGGAGCATGGTGAACAGATAGTGCTGCCTTCCAACTATGAAGTGTAGGAATCTTCTATGGCTTGGGAAGATAGAGAAATGAAAATAGACATCCTTCAAATTGAGGGCAGTGTACCAGGCATACAGAGGAGTAGCACAGTTTGTCCAGAAGTGAGCAAGCCAGTTTGAAAGCGGGAAGGAAAATGACTTATAATGTCTTCCATTATAATCATATATTCCTGTAGTATCGAAAATCCTCAAATCAGGATTAGAACCCCTTGGTTGTAACTATAAAATCACATAGTAAAAGACTGCCCCTGCCCCCAAAGATCTTACAGAATTACAAGGCATATTGTTTTTGTGCAAAATCACTGAAAATAGCCTCAAATTAATTGTAATTAAAGTCATTATTTTAAATAATGTTAAATAAATGTTAAATAAATAGCGAGTATGTTTCCTGCCACATAACCTTTTAGTTGGTACTAGGAAAGTGGGCCCAGATGTATGATTATCTGTAAGTAAATCTTAAGAGAAAGGAGATAGTATTTTTCAGAGCACAATAAAAAAACCAGAATTTTCTCCACTAAATCACTAGTTAAATTATTAATAGGTAACTGTATACTTGCTTATTTCCAATCTACTCTATTAAAAAACAACTGTTACAGGAAGAATGGCCAAATTAATCTGTAGAGTAATTCTATTGAATTCACTGGAGTTACACTTAGAATGAATTTAGCCAGTGAGTGATCTTATTATGGGGATTTTATATCCTAAAACAGTTTGTTCAGAATTATGTTGTAAACAATTTCAGAATGTCCACTGCTAGCTTAGGTCACGCTGACCTGTATCACATACTGCACACTGGATATCATCAATGACTTAATGGGTGATCTTATGTGCCGTACTAATATAGTGAAGGAGTTTTGTCATATAGGACATGCAACAAGTATTTAAAGCACTGTGCTGAGGTTTGGAATCAGTTTCTGTGGGAAGAAAACAAAAGTGGCCAACAGATGCAACAAAATATTTCAACAATAACTTCAAGAATATCACAATGGGGAGTCTGAGACTTGTACTTTTCCTCTAGTTCAGAAAGAAATCAAAGCAGATGTTGTCTTAATAGTTTTCCAGTACAATAGCCAACAGAAAACAAAATATGTCATACATACCGTAACGTTTAAAACAAAGATTACAATGCATGATAAAACAAATGTTGGTTGTTACAAAATTAAGTGATACTACTGGTATTCACAGTAAAGTTAATCAAATTAACTACAACAGAAGAAGTATGTTTTTAAGTTTGACTAAAACTATCACAGGAAATATAAATTTTATTAATGAAGTTTAAATTGTACATCTTCCATTCATTTTTGATGGCTGAATGTTAATGATGCTAAAAGGAGAAGAGCTTCTCTGATACTTTTCAATGCTCCCCAGATTGAAAAAAAAGTTAAATTGGAGTTAAGGCTATAAAAATAGACAAGGGAAAACCAATGCAAGGTTTTAGTTTCAAAAAACCCATCAAACCAAAAATGCCCATAGACATATAAAACCAGGAAATCTGGAGTGAAGACTGCATGTGAATAGCAAACATACACTGGAAGACTATGCATATGTAGACGTTTCTTGAAGAATTAGAAGACTACCTTCACATCCCTGCCTCTCCTACATAAAAATCTTGAGATCTGGACATCATTTATTGTAAATACTGACAAAATGATCTATATACCCTTTTACTATAATAATGCCTCTAAGTATATGTCTACACTAGAAACATAATTTAACCTATATTAGGTCGATTTACAGCCACTGCTATAATTACTGGGGTGATTTATATCCATATTACCCTCCTGGCTTGGTGGTGCAGGTCCTCACCAGGTGCGCTTCCACCAACCTAAGAGGGCCAGTCTCTCAGCTCTGCTGATAGCTCCCTGCCAGGAGCCTGGCTGCCCCACAGGCTCCTGGTGGGCTGCCTCGCACCCTTCCACTCCCCACAGAGAACAGAGGAAGCAGCTGGGGCTTCTCCCATCCCCTGTTTGCCCGCCAGAAGCTGAGGGAAACTGCCTAGGGTTTCTCACTTCTGGGGAGCAGGGTCCAGCTGCCCCAGCTTCTCAGCTCCCATCTTCCTGCTCCCCTCCTGGGCAGCTTTGTCAATTTCATGACTCAGTGAGCCATGATTGACAAGGCTGCCTGGCTCCTGGCAGGGAGCAGGCAGACAAGCGAGGGGTAAGGCACCTGGGCTTCTCACCCTGGCTCCTAGGCAGGAGTTGGGGCTGAAGCTGCCCAGGCTTCTCACCCTGGCTCCTAGCCTGGAGTGGAATCCAGCCACCCGGGTTTCTTGACCTTGCTCCCAGCCCAGTGCGGGGTTGAGCCACCAGCTATCCAGGGAAGAGAGGGAAGGGGACAGCTGGGCCCTAGCTGCCTGACTTTCTTGTCAGTTTTATGGTCCTGCGGTGAAATTCATGACAGCCAGGCAGAAACTGTGGCCTGCTCTACACTGCGTAGTTAGGTTGATGAAATGCAGTGTCCACTGACCACTTAATGTATGTATCTCCATTGGCAAGTCCGTTCTGTCAGCCTAAATCACAGGAAAGTTTGACTTAATAAAACCACCTTCACACAAGGTGTAGCGCTGAAGTTGAATTGTATGAGTTGAATGAGCAGCAGCGTAGGTGGAGCGTTGCGTAAATCAACATCATTGGCAAGTCTGGGAAGTATCCCAGAATGCTCTGCTGTTACCACTCTTGACATTTGGACTCTGTTCCACTGTGACCACATACATAGGAAACAGCCCCTCCCCTCAAGCCCCAGGAAATTTTGAATTCCCATTTCCTGTTTCGTCAGTGTGGAGAGAGATTGGCAGCAGAACTGATCATGGGGACTGCACACTCGAAATGCGCTCCACCCTGAAGTAGACCTGAAGTCTTGGATCTCATCAGTCAGTGGGGAGAAGAGTCTATTCTGGCTCAGCTCTGAGCCAGCTAAAGAAATCTTGATATCTACAAGAAGGTATCATGCAACATGTTGGAGAAGTAGCACAAGAGGGACATGCAGCAGTGCCATGTTAAAATCAAAGAGCTGAGGCAAGCGTATCAGAAAACTAGGGAGGCAAACAATCTTCTGGCTTGTCACCAGACATGCCACTTTTACGAGGAGCTGCATGCGATTCTTGGTGGTGACCCCATTACTGTCCCATCATGCAGCGTAGATACCTCAGGGAATCAGAGTCCAGGACAAATGACAGTGAGTTTGTGGATGGCGAGGAGGAGAACAGGGGGAAGGCAAGTGGGGTATCCATTCTCCCTGAAAGCCAGAAGCTGTTTGCTATCCCGGAGCAGCCCAGCTGGACGCAGGAAAGCGTGACTGACTGAGATGCCGGGGAAGGCACATCTGCTGAGTATGTACTGCAAATCTCATTTCTGGGGTTACATCCCCAGTCCAGCTTCTTGCTACAGCAAAAAAAAAATAGTGTGTGTGGTGGTGGGGATGAGCTTCCTCATCATTAGTCTGCTTAAGCAGAGGGTTGCCCCCAGAAAAGACTTTTTGTGCACAGGGATGGTCTGAGAATTCTCCATGGATATCTCCAGTAAACTTTCATGTAGGTACTCTGTAATGCTTTGCAGGTGGTTTCTGGGGAGGGCAGCCTTATTTCTTCCACCATAATAGGACACTTTCCCCTGCCACTCTGTTATTAAATGTGCAGGCATCATCACACAACACAGTATAGCAGCGTAAGGGCCAGGCCTGTACCCAGATGCTTGCAGCGAATCCTCTCTTTCTGCCTTTGTTACCCTCAGGAGACTGATATCACACATGGTCACCTAGGTAAGATGGTGCAAGTTTACAGAACCCACCCAATACAGTCAGTGCGTTTTATTCCCGTACCATGGATAGTTTCTTGGGTTCCTACACCACAAGTTCCTAGACATGATGTTGTTGTTATGAGAGTTAGGGATCCAGGAATGGGTGTCCATATATTTTCTTCAGGAATACTTCACCCCTCCCCCCATCACCTTTGGACTGCCTCTACCAAAACCAATCTTTCGGTGGGCAAGGGGAGCCTAACAATGCTGTTGCTTGGGGAAGTGTGGACTTATGCAGCATGTGTTATAGAGATTTCCCTACAATGGATGCACCAGCCCTTTACTCACCATGGCTGGAACACCACTCCAATCTGTACAATTGATAGATATTGGTATGAGGGTCTAGTGTTCACTTGGGAATATAAAGGGGAGTTCTTTTTGCATTATAATATTGCTTTTCATCCATGGGACCACCTAACAATGGAAACCTTGTGCTTTGCTTGCCTTTCAGTGGACAGAGTGGCCTTCACTGCATCCTCCACTCCCACAGAGCGGCTTTCGCAGATTAGAAGGCAAAAAAAAACCAATCTTGGGATGACATGTTCAACAAGATAATGAACGCCTCCACAGCTGCTGACCCAGAGCTAAGAGTCTGGAGGATTTCATTGTCAGAAAAACTGAACATGGACATGGAAAACAGGAAAGCAGCCCAGGAGCATGAGCATGCAACGCAGGATGAGATGCTATATATGAGGGATCAGTCAGATATGTTAAGGTGTCTGGCTGAGCGATAGGAAGAGAAGTGGCAGGATAGAGTCCCTCTGCAACCCCTGCAAAACTCTCAATAAATGCACTCTTTCCTAGCCACCACCCCCAAGCATTCTAGGAGGAGGTTGAGCAGGGTGCAGGACGTGCACCACTCGATGCTGGTTGAGGGGAGCAGGAAGAGGTGCTGGCCTCTTTAAAAACTGGGAATGTGGGTTCTTTGCTGTTTGCACAGAGAAACTTGATTCTGTATGCCCTAACAGCCCCATGAGAATGCATTCAAACCATTTCATTAACTTCTTTTTCCTCCACTGCTAAGGATCAGCAATAAAACTTTTCTCCGTGGAAATTCATTACTCTTTATTTATTGAAAGCACAGGGATGAGCATGGGGGAACAGGCACAGTGCTGCAAGGGTGTGGGATGGGAAGGGAAGGGAAGGCAAAGCACAGATAAGTGATGCCCTTTACTGTGTCTCATTGCAAAAGCGGGTTTTCAAAGCTTCCCTGAGGCGCAGCACTCTGCAGTTGGCTCACCGCATTGCACTGATATTTAGCTGCTCAAAATTTGCAGCCAGCCTATCTGCCTCCATAACCCAACTCAATAGGAACTTCTCCCCCTTTGTCTCTCAGACATTTTGGAGCACACAGCAGGCAGAGATAACTACTAGAATGTTGCTTTCACTCAGGTCTAACCTAGTGAGGAAACTATGTCAGCACGCCTTTAAACATCCAGATGTACATTCCACCACCATTCTGCACTTGCTGAACCTATTATTCAACTACTCCTTCTTGCTGTCCAGGTGCCAGGTGTATCACTTCATTAGCCAGAGGAGCAAAGGGTAGGCAGGGCCTCCAAGGATCACTATTGGCATTTCAACATCGCCATTATTTATTTTTTGGTCCAGGAAGAAAGTGTCCGCCTGTATCTTTTTTAACAGACCTGAGTTCCTAAAGCTGCGCGCTTCATGTACTTTTCCAGACCACCCCACACTGATGTCGGTGAAACATCCCCTGTGATCCACAAGGGCCTGCAACACCATTGAAAAATATCTCTTTCCGATTATGTACTCTGTGGCAAGGTGTTCTGGTGCTAAAATAGGGATATGCATGGGAACCCCATTGTGGCAAACACTTCCACTCCTGCATGTTTCCCGAAGTCACTACCCTTCTTAGCAGAAGTCTATTAATGGCCCTGCACGCTTGTATCACAGCAGCTCCCACGGTGGATTTACCGACTCCAAATTGATTCCTAATTGACCAGTAGCAGTCTGGGCGTGGTAGCTTCCACAGAGCAATGGCCATTCGCTTCTCCACTGTCAGAGCAGATCACATGCAAGTAGTTATGCGTTTCAGGGCTGAGGACAGTTCTATGCAAAGTTCCATGAAAGTGGAAGTTCTGCAGCCACTGTTCATCATCCCACACTTTCATAACTATGCGATCCTAACCAGTCAGTGCTTGCCGGGATCAGAAGCAGCACTCCACCAGATGGTGCACAACAGCTTGCAGCAAATGGGAATTGTTTCATTCTATGGCTTGTAGCAAGATGGCTTCAGTAACATTGCAATTTTCACTGCTGCGGCTCCTGCCTTGGCCCTGAAAATACTGCAGAATTAGTCATGAAGTGTTTGTGATGCACACAATAATAGTGTAGAGCTGAGTAGACTCCATTCCCCTCAGGCAGTGGCATGCACACAGCAGAGACTGATGGGTTTGAAAAAATGGCACAAAAAGGCAATCATCTCTTTGTTTGGATTGGGACAAAGACAGAGGGAGAGAAGGGAGGACGTTGCATCATGGGAGTATGAGAACCTTCCCAAGCGCTCCTGTGGGTACTTGAACTGTGGAATAGCTACCAATGGTGCACTGCTTTTATTGCTGATGTAAGCACGGATGGTGGGGATGCAATCCCCCAACGCAATGAGCATAGTGTAATCACACTCCTCCGAATTCTGCAGCTTGGTGGGTGAAGGTTGATTTAAATTAAATCAACTTCACTCCACAATGTAGACGTACAATATGTCTCAGCACATCCCACAGTGTCTCCATAGGACAGAAAGCCAGAAGAGCATTCAGATGCCTTCTGCCTCTACACCACACAGCTGGATGTGTGAGGATCCAGATGAGATGTGGTAATGTGGAACAAAGCTGCCAGATGCATGATGCTTGGCAGTCCTAGGTAATTATTACTATTTTCATTCTATAGATGAGGAAGCTGAGGCATGTAGAGGTTATCAGTAATACAGCAGGGAAAAAACCCATAATTTTTAGGTCCAGAATCTTTACTGTACCCATTAAATATGGGTAACCACTGTCTGGCAGAGCTGTTTCCCACAAACCATAAGAAATACTACTTCCTAGCTTGTGCAACAATTCATAGAAGATATACATTAAACCCTGTGGCAAGCAGTTCCCTAAGCCCAAGAGCCCCAGATGTAAAAAATTTTACTTAACTGTGTGTCAAACACTTTCTACTTTAATTAGAAATTGTTCATTGAAAGGAAACATTGTGAACATTAAACAAGAATGGAGCTCAATTTGAACAGCTCATGCTCTGAAATAGTTACTCATTCAATTTAACCTGTACCCCAAAAGACTAGTGTAATGGGTTCTACATCTTGAGTGTGCTTGGAAACTGAATCTGGTGCTGAATGTAGCAATATGTTTTCTAAGTGACATGTCAGCCTCTAAACACATTGTAGCAGTGGCCTGGGAGTTGTGCTGCTTACCAATGAGTTTGGAGGAAGGATTCAGGGTGTTGTTTTTAAACTTTAAAGCACTAAATGTTTCGAGACACATATTTATGGGATCACCTGCCTCTCAATTCAGAAGCAACACTTGCTATATACAAGGAGAAAGTGTTAGTAGGACTCTCAACTCTAAATCAGTTTCCTCACTTGGTCTTCAAGAGCCAAGATTTTTTAACTTGCTTTTCATGCTGCAAATCCATACTCTTTTCGAAGCATTTGAGGAGGAGGGGGTGTTTTGAATGGGGAGGTTTTTAGTTAGTGTTGGAACATTTGTCACTAGCTATTTATTTTCGATGGAATGAGTAGTCTAATTTGCTACATGGGATAATGATTTGAGATTGTTACTTTTACTTTTTGTTAGAATGCCAGAGTACAGGATGGGTGCCCAACAGTTAGAACATCTTTATTATAAATGGAAAGAATGACTTCAATTAATCCACCAAAACCCTGGGCAACATTTTGAGGTTTCATTCAGGCAAATTCACATCAGTGTCCAGTGGTCTAAATAAGATGTGTGTTTTTTTTTTCTCCTGCATGATGCAAGTACATTTTCTCATACAGACTGGAGAACACACTCTAGTCAATAGGAGTTGTGGGGCCCTTAGTGTCTTGTAGTTTCAAGGCCAACTCACTGTGCTCATGGTATCTAAGACTTCTTTGTTATGGAAGATGCAGATATCCCAAAACTCATTTTATTTTGCTATGGTGCATTTTAAGATACAACTTCCACACAAGCCTGGCATAACAACTGTTTAAAATATAAAAATAGCAGAAGCTGTGGAGGCGGCTATTCTTTTTGTAAGTCAAGTCCTGTGACTAAAGAAAACTGCTTAGCAACAGATGGAGAAAATTAGATGGTGATTATATCATCTCACTCACTGTAAATTAGGAGTTACATTGTTAACTCCCAGTCTATCCTGGGTAAAGGGCAGCAGTTTACACTAGCACAATTCCTTCCCTATCCCCACTGCCACCCGTGCTCCTTGTTCTGGGGATGTGGTACCATGCAACTGGCCCCAATGCCTATGTTGACCCAGCTGTGCTAGCTACTATTTGAGAGACTAGATCCAAGGCTTCACCAGTTTGCTCTCCTCTTGTCCTGCATACTGCTTGCTTATCCCTGGGGGTAGGGCGTGGGGGGGGGAGTCACTTCTATGCCATATTTATGGGTAATCCTTTTAAAGATGGCATGCTGATGTCTCCAACAATGACAATCAACTACGTATACCCTAACTCCTCTCACACACCTTCCTTTTAGAACTTGTATACCAAAACAAAAGAGATGCATCAGGACAATTTTACTTCACATGCATTATTTCACATCTACAATGAGACTAAGGCTGCCTTTGCTTCTTAATTTGGTTTTCGCTAATATATTATCAAGATTCAAGGTTGAAATCCCTTATTTCAGGAATAGCACTAACAAATTATCCCCAGAATATGACATTTGTAAGACTCATACACTAAATAGTTTGTGTTTCATTCACTCCTGCTAGCTTAATCTAGAGTGCATTGGATGGGTGGGATAGAGTATCATTATAAATTACTGACTGATGTCTTATTTATTTGTAAATACTCTCTATGTAAACGTAGACTTTAAAACACCTATAAATGATGTCAATCAAGGTTTTAGGTTTGCATTAATGTGTATACCTAATCATTACACTCATTTGCACAATTAGCTGAAGAAGCAGTGATTTGCATTAATGTGTAAATGATTTGGGCCAGGTGCCAGCATGGAAAAATTCAAACTCAGCACAAAATGCTCAAGGCACTCTGCACTACTTAGTGCAGGCTGTGAGCGAGTCTTAAATAGGCCAAAGTCTCTCTTCAGCATGGTGGATTTTGGAAGTTTTAACACATCCAAATGACATGTGTAAATTAGACCATTACATTGTTTTAGCAAGACATTGGGGCAAGGACTCTTTTTTTTTTTTTTTGGTCACATACAGAGCTGAGAAAACTTCAGTGTAAATTAGTTACGATGCTTCTGTGTTGTCAGTTAACATCAGATAATTCTAAAACAGATTGACGGAATATAATGCCAGAGGAAAACATTCTCATGAGCAAAAATATTTTCTTCTTTAAATTCTCATTATTCTGGGAATAAAAACATTTTCTAAAAAGCCTGTTTTATCTGCAAGTAATTACTCTCTGCTAAGCACCTCTTCAGCCTACAACTGCTTTGAAATAAAAAAACAAATGAAAAGGCACTTACTGATATGTGAACAGAGACTAATAACAGTAATTAGTATGGGAATCTATGTAAGAATGAATGATTAAAGGGTCCTTCAGTCTTACAATTTGATTTGTGAGAGGTGAGGGCTCAAGGAGATAGGTTCTGATTAAGAGTGTTATCAACATGCTTCTTCAATTTATGTTTTAACCCTACCCCTCAGTACTCCAAATAATATAGGGTGTCCTGTATTTTTGATGCTTCATTACTATTAGCATAATAATCAGGTGTGAGAAAGGCAGCGTATCTGGGACAGCACTGAGTATTTTAGCAAGCTGGACTCATTTGTGGAGAGGCACAATCAACACTTAAGCCTTGTCTTTGCTACAAAATTTTATCATGTTAGAACTTTAGCCTTAAGAGTCATGTTAAGCAAAATGCTAACTATAACTCTATAGTCAGTATAGTCAAGGACAAGTGGCGTACAGTGCTGTATCCAGCGCTGTGTCAGTTAAGTCATGGTTAATCCTGGTCCCAATAGTAGAAGACAAGGCCCTAAAGACCAAATTCTGCTGTTGGGTACATAAGTGGGGCTCCCCTTGAAGTCAATATGCAAATAATTTGTCCATTAGCGAGTGGGATGAGGCAATAGTCTCCTTTTTGTCCCTTTTATGAATACGGAGATATTGAAAAATGTTTGTCTATAGAATGGGAGAGAGAATGCGCTTCATTTTTACTGCTGATTAGATACCCACAGAATAGAGGTGTGCAAATCTCCAGTACTGCTGCTTTAGGGGATTGAGATGTGGCAGGACCATATAGTTGAAACAGATGATTGAATTTGTTCTTCAATCTTTTGTTTCAACAATCATCTGTTATAGAAAAGTACTTCACCACAGAAGCAGAGAAAAAGAAATCGGCTTCAATCCTGAAGAAGGATCCAGTCCATAGACTGCAAAGAGTGTTAACAACCACTGTCTTTATATACTTCATTCTGTAATCATCTCTATTATTGGCAATACTTGTCTATTCTTTTGCCATTAATTTTTTACAGTTGAAATAAAATATAGATTAGCATGCAGACTCTGCCTAAATTTGAGGGAAGACTGAGATGGAAAACAATTTCTTTACAGTTCTTGCCAATGTATCTGTACAGTTAATAACTGCTGTATTTTCACTAGTTGTTAGAAGTGATAGTGTTTTTGCATCTTAAACTACTTATTTATCCTCTTGCAATAGTTCAGGTTTCCAGTGTCACCAATAATGTACTTCAATTGTAATTCAGGATTTCAGTATTGCTCTTTTTCTGCCTAAGAGTCCTGTTCTCTTTTAATGATTGTGGACATTTACAATTTAAAACGTTGCTTCCATGCTAGGCTAAAGAAGCATCACTCTGAAGGTCAGATGTATTGTCTCCCTTTCTCTTTCTCCAGCAGGAATAAAAGGCTAATATATTGTTGGGGACTTTTGCCTTCTCTATGACAAACAATAATGTATTTCTCAATGATTTTTAATTTTCCTCTTAACAGTTACTGTCATTGAGACTGTTTAAAGGATCAGAGGGATATAGCTATTTAAGTGTTTTCTAAATTCTTTTGTATAAGAATTTCAATAAGTGCACCAGTTTCTCCAGCCTTTGGGGAATATTGTATCTTAAAAGATTTAAAATGAATATTAGTGAATTAATAACTTACTGATTATACCTGGCTACACCACCAGAGACTCCTCAAATTTAATTTCCAGCAACCACAATGGGGAAGGAAGCTCAGACCACCATCCCAAACAATCTTTGTACACATGATGCCCTCTCATATCCAAAACTACCTCAGGGTTAACCGCTAGATAAAGATGGCTCTTTCACTCTGACCTGCATGTCAGTAAACACAAGCTCTAATCAAACCATCATAGGAGCAAATTGTAAAGATGGAACCGCCACCAAAAATGGCTTGCTCCTAATATCCCTGAGTTAAAATCTTGGGACTACCAATAAAAGTACCTCAGCTGATGACAATTTGTCAGGGGAAAGAGGCAGTCTCACCACTGCATACAAATTTGCATACAGTGATGAAGCACTGGAATGGGTTACCTAGGGAGGTGGTGGAATCTCCATCTTTGGAGGTTTTTAAACTGCAGCTTGACAAAACCCTGGCTGGGATGATTTAGCTGAGGTTAGTCCTGCTATGAGCAAGGGGTTGGACTAGATGACTGCCTGAGGTCCCTCCCAACTCTAATATTGTATGATTCTATCTTTACAAACCAAAGCCAGAAGCTAGAAATGTACTTGGAAGCATACTACTATTGGGTGGTTTACACTTTATTGCTATGGGTCAGGCATAACCGCAACATTACATTCAAGAGAAATATAAGGAAGATGTTGAAATCAAATGGCTGAAAGGGTAAAGCAGCCTCCACTCCAAAGACCAGTCCATGTGTCTAGCCAAAATAAAGGCAAATCCAAGACCACGCAGGTATTTGAACTATATGGGCAGGGGATTAGCTGGGTCTTTTGGGGAAACAGGGTATGTGTCAATGAGAAGCAAGGCAGAAAGACAGAAGCAAAAGGAAAGCCAAGCAGACACAGCCTGGAAGAACTGTGTATGGTTCAGGTGCTAGCTGAAAGAGGCTTGGACATGTAAATAAGGACACTGTCTCCCATTGTTTGATTCTTCCTGCATTCAGGGAAACAGGTACATTCTTTGTACATTGTTTTGTACATTCTTGCTAAATAAACAAAATTACATCAAAGAAATATCTGCTAATAAAGTTTGCAGATGACTCAACGTTGGGAGGTATTGCTAATAAAGAGAAGGACCGGGATATCATGCAAGAACATCTGGATGACCTTGTAAACTCAAGTAAAAGAAATAGGATGAAATTTAATAGTGGAAAGTGCAAGGCCATGCATTTAGGGACTGAAAAATTTTTGCTATAAACTAGGGACACATCCATTGGAAGTGACAGAGGAGGAAAAAGACATGGGTGCATTGGTTAAGCACAGGATGACTATGAGCTGCCAATGTGATGCGGCCATGAAAAAAGGTAATGCGGTCCTAGGATGCATCAGGTGAGATATTTCCAGTAGAGATAGGTGGTATTAGTACCGTTATACAAGGTGCTGGTGAGACCTCATCTGGAATACTGTGTTCAGTTCTGGTCTCCCATGTTTAAGAAAGATGAATTCACACTGGAACAGGTGCAGAGAAGGGCTAATAGGATGAGTCAAGGAATGGAAAACCTGCCTTATGAGAGGAGACTCAAAGCGCTTGACTTGATTAGCATAATCAAAAGAAGGCTGAGGGGAGATATGATTGCTCGCTACAAATACATCAGAGGGATAAATACTGGGGAGGGACAGGAATTATTTAAATTGAGCACTAATGTGGACACAAGAACAAATAGATATAAACTGGCCATTGGGAAGTTTAGACTTGAAATTAGACAAAGATTTCTAACCCTCAGAGCGTTCCAAGGGAAGCAGTGGGAGCAAAAAACCTAGCTGGCTTCAACACTGAGCTTGAAAGTTTATGGAGGGGATTGTATAATGGAAGAGCTTAATTTGGAAATTAACTGATCTTTGACTACTACTGATAAATATGCCCAATGGCCCATGATGGGATGTTAGATGGGGTAGGTACTGAGTTACTACAGAAAATTCTTTCCGGGTGTCTAGCTGGTGAGTCTTGCCCGCATGCTCAGGACTTAGCTGATTGCCATATTTGGGGTTGGCAAGGAATTTCCCCCCAGTGCAGATTGGCAGAGGCCCTGGGGTTTACGCCTTCCTCTACAGCACGGGGCATGGGTCATTTGCTGGGGATTCTCTGGTGGATTCTATGTACCCTGAAGTCTTTAAACCATGATTTGAGAACATCATGAACTCAGTCATAGATTAGGGGTCTATTACAGGAATGGGTGGGTGAAGTTCTGTGGCCTGCGTTGTGCAGGAGGTCAGACTAGATTACCATAGTGGTCTCTTCTAACCTGATTTTTACCCATTTCTCCTCCTAACTGGAACAACCTGCAAGCCCTCAAAGCAGACACAACTCCACCAAATTTCCTATAAGATTATTTTAAAAGAATCACTTGTCTTTTCTAGATTTAACTTCACTCAACTCATCTTTCTTTATGTCTCTGTTTTAGTCAGTTTCTGAGAGAGTAGATGACTAGACTATTTGGGAATGATGAAAAAGATACAGTCAAATATCATCAGCTTAATGATGCCAATGCAGCCTCAAATCCTTGGATTCTCCCATCATGGACTCGTGCTTATCTAACAGTAGAGGTAACCATCTACATTCACAATAAACTAACATTCTGGGCTCAGTTTTCAGATATTAATATCTTAAAGGGAAGGGATAACGTAAAAACTGAGCAGAGGTGGGTGTGGGGCACAGCTCCCCTCTTCTCTGATGAAAGAAATAAGAAAGCTTCCCCTTTGTATCCTGTGTTGGGTAAGCAGGTCTCCCACACAGCTCCCCTCCTCCTTGGCTTGTGGTGAGAGCTGTCACTCCTTTTCTCAGTCCACTTTAAATCCTGCTCATAGGATATCCAGATTCCTCATTTGATACATTGATTAATTTTAAAATAATGTATTATGTTCCTAACTGCCAATCTGAGTATCCAAATTAAGGGTTTGCATGTCCTGTTAAAGCCCACTTAATTGAAAGTTAAGGATTACATATTAATATCCCTGTATCGGCTCTTGAAGTTGAGCTTATAATCAAATAAGACACTTAAAAATTGACAAGATGATTGCATTTTCTCTTCCTCACTGGGTCAAGTCTTTATGTCCTTGCCCAGTTTTTATACATTCATTACTCAAGCAAAACATCCATTGTAGTCAATGGGCATTTTAGCGAAGGACTGAGTCAGAACTGAAAAACTTGGGCCTGCTTTGGGATCTGCCAGGTCACAGCCCTACAGAGTCCCACTGATCTCAATACCCTGCCCCACCCCAGATACATGGGTTTGTGCTGGTGAGTCTTGATGAAATATTGGAGCCTTAGTAAAACTAAGATTTAGCCCTCTAGCTGGTAATGAAGCATAGTACCTCTAAGTAAGGAGTCAGATATAGGGACAAGAAAGATGGGTTTTTGATTAAGGTACAGAACTAGGTTCTATTAAGCGTTTGTCACTGACTTGCTGTGCCACCTTGAGCATGCCACTTTACCTCTCAGTTCTTCAGATTACCTATGTGTGAGAAAGAGAAAATAATACAGGGGTGTTTGAGACTTACTTCATTAGTGTGTATAAAGCACTGAAAATTTTAGTTGGAAGATGCTATAGAACTACAAAGAATTATTGTATTACATCCATTGCACAACACTATATTTCTGAATAGGTTTTCTAAAGAGTTTCCCATGGTCATAAATATTTCAGGTAAAATAAATTCCATACCTTCAATCATCGATACTTAAAAAGGTATGAACAAGAACACCTTAGCTTATTAAAGCTTTTACATATGGATTGTTCTAAAGATTATAGTGTCTCATTGCAATCTGTCATTCTCACAATGGGATTTTCTGCAACCTAACCTGGAAGATTTCCATGAAAATTAGATTGTTTTATAAATGGAGAGGTCTAAATTTATTTATAGCCACTTAAAGTTCTAACCCATGCAATTTTATGGGACAAGGCACATTTCTAGTATCTGCATTTCAGAGACATAAAAAACCAAACCAGTGTTCCAATAGAAATGTCAATGAAATTCACCACTAGTAACACTGAGACGATATGTACATAAGTTTGAAAGACTGCCCAGAGGAATGAGTTCACACTCATTATATGATTGTTGTAAATAAAGTCTTAAGATAGATTCTTGTTCAACCCATTACATTTTGTCTTTCCAAAAATATTTGTAAAAGAAAACAATTAAATTTTGTTCTACAAGCCAACTAGCTTTACAAATGTACAATCAAGTTATATTTAATTAAAATTAAATCAAGATTAAATGGACATATTAGATCCTAGCCAGAAAATGTCATCTATAAGTTTAGCAGAAGGGAAAAATATCAGAGAACTTAACTAACCAATGTCTAATTAAGTTTGCAAAAATTACCATCTTGATGAAAAATACCAATATGATATAAAGTGACCAACCAGACTGTCTGTTCTTTGCAAGATAAGTAGTCTTCAGATAATTAGTTTATGAAACGTATTTTTTAGGTTAAAATAAAACCTACATTAAACCACCATATTCTCAAGCTTACCCTTCATTTCCACTATGTGGGCAGATTCTCATAGACTTTAAGGCCAGAAGGGACCATCATGATCATCTAGTTTGACTTCCTGCACATTGCAGGCCACAAAAGCTCGCTCCCCCACTCCTGTAAAAGATGAGTTTAGAAAGGTCTGTACATGATGATTGTCAGGTTCAAAATTGTACCTTTCTTTAAAAAGGTACCATTCTCTTTTGAAGGTGCATCTAATACTTTGCACAATTTTTAACTACAGCATGTACAGCCTACAGGTAACAAATCAGAGAACTGTATTGATCACAGACACACTTATATGAATGAACATACATTGCAAACTGCTCTTTTGGATCCCTTCTTCTGAGCAAGCAGGCAAAGTAAAGCATGCAAGGAATTTGCATTTTAGAGCTTCTTGAAGATTACGAGTCTTGTAACCTTCCAAACCTATAGATCTGTTACCTTAGGGAAAACCTTTTTGTCTTGTGTAACTTCAAATATACACCAATTAACAAAATTATAAACACTAAACAGTAATAGGCAGCAAGAGAAATACAGATACATGTAGGGTCCTTTTGGTTTATACTTTTTTGTTATGTACTACAGTCAATAGCATAGTTTTTAAATGTTTGTGTCGGAGGGGGGTGTCAGAATCTGAGGGTTGTTGGTGACAGCACTTCTTTTTCCCATTCTCTGCTATGCAGCAGCTATTGGCAACTTCCCTGCAGAACCTCACTGACTGTGTAAGGAATGATTACTCATGATGGGCTCAGTTCTGCTGCTCGTACTCATGTTGAGTAGTCCGTTCATTCTATGAATAGCCCCACTGAAATAAATGGATGTATTTGTAATAATGGTATTACTCGATATAAAGCGGTAAAGTAGAATAAGGCCTTTTGTGAGCAAAACACTCCTTAGATTCCAAGGCCAGATGGGACCATTGTGATAATCTATTCAATCAAGTCATCCTTTAACTTTCTCTTAGTTAAACTAAATAAATTGAGTTCCTTGAGTCTTACCATTATAGGGCATGTTTTCCAATCCTCTAATGATTCTTGAGGTTCATCTCTGAACCCTCTCCAATTTATCTGGATCTTTTTTGAATTCTGGGAATCAGAACTGGACACACAATTCCAGCTGCACTCACACCAGTGACAAATACAGAGATTCCCCAGAGGGGTAGCCGTGTTAGTCTGTATACTGCAAAAACAACAAGTAATCCTATAGCACCTTAAACACTCACAAATTTCTGTGAGCATAAGTTTTCGTGGGCTGCAACCCACTTCGTCAGATGAGATTCCCCAGTTTACTCATCCCAGCACCACATTAGCTCTTTTGGCCGTGTTTCACTTGGACCAAACGTTCACCTGATTATCCATCACAACCCCCAAATAATTTTTAGAATCTATGCTTCACAGGATAGAGCCCCACCCCCATTCCCGTAAGTATGGTCTACATTCTAATATAGACAACAGAAAGCTTCTTAGTGCAGGTGAGCTGCTCACCTTTTCAAGGCTTCATGCAACATATCTATAAGGGCAGAATAAATTAGTAAGATATCAGTAGGTGTCTATTACAGAGCCATAATTTCAATGGGGCTTCTATTTTTCCTCTAAGTCAATATATACTTTGTACAGACAAAATTAAAAGTATTAGTAAGGGCTGACATAGGAGTAGGGAAACTGGCAGTGTATAAGGCCTCTTCAAAGATAAGAAATTATGAGCTGATGGTCCATTGAATCTGTGTCTGTAATAGACTACTTCCTATAGCCAATCAAATCTGTGTGTATATTTACTTTACAGTCAGCAACGGTGAATTTTGAGAGAAGGTTGAGTGGGAATGATCACACACCCATATCCTAGCTGTTTGAGTGACAGGAACAACTACTCTACAGTCCTAGCCAAGGCCAGATTCTTGCTGAATACAAAGGATGCATTCTTTAGGCTTTCACTAATTACCATGGGGTAGGGACTGACTTTGGACCTGATTTAGTGACACACTTAAACATGCGCTTTGCTTTAAACACATGGAGTAGTTCTATTGACTCTTGCTTACTCAAGGAGTCCCACTGTCTCCAGTGGGATTTAAGTTCTGGTGCTTAAGCATGTGAAATGAATAAAGTCTTACCTCTGGAGAGGTACTATTGAAGTCAGTAGGTCTACTCATAGAGTAAGGTGCTACTTAAACAAGCAAGGGCATCAGAATCTAATCCTCAAGCCTTGCCTGCGCACAGGTTTGTACTGGTATAGCTGTCAGTTAGGGGAGTGATTTGTTTATTGATATATAGTTATCCTGGTACAACTCCTAGGATGGGCACAATTATACTGAAATAAAAATACTTTATACGGATATAAATTATTCTCTTTCCTGTATAATAAACTAAATCTATATAAACAGATTTATACTGGTATAACTATGTCCACACTATTGATGTTGTACTGATTTAATTATACCAACATTGCCCCTTTTTGACATGAGTGGCCAGTCAAAGTGTGGAGCTCTGAGGATATTCCAGGTGGAAGCAGACATTGATTGAGTCTGGTATATTCTTTGATGTAATCTTGTTTATTTATAAAGGATGTACAGAATCCTGTGTCTCTTAAACGCAGAAGGAACCAAGAACAAAAGCTTACAGCTCTTAAGCCTCTTCACCCAATACTCAACCCAAAAGCACACACTATCCCTTTCCAGTGTTAGACTATGCTTACGAGTTTCTGCTTGGGTTTCTTGCCTCTCCCTCTTGCTGTTCTCAGTTTCTGTGTGATCTCTTTCCACACTCCACACATACCTCTACCCAAAATAATAATAAGCCAAAAGCTCCTGGGCAGATTCACTCACAGACACCTTGTATCTTATGTGGGGCTTACGCTTACAGTTATGCTAATTGAAGGGTGAGTTCCTATCCATCAATCTCAACGGGGCTTTAACTCAACCCTTAACAAGGTTTTATCCAGCTCATAACACCAATTAGAGAGATACAACTTGTATGGAGACAAGTCATCAGTGTATAGGAAGATTTTTAATTAAACTTATTCAGAAGAGAGACTGTAGCTGTGCTGTTCTGTGGCTGCCAACCCTAATCATTCAACAGCAATAAACTCACATAAGAAAAAGTTATATAACAAAGTTATATAAAAATGGATGGTACATGATGAAGTTATGAAACCAGACTCTCCCTTCACATCCCACTTCCCTTTTTTTACATGCTTACAGTATCTAAAAGGAAGAAGTCAGTTGTAAAGACACAGTAATCAATTTTAATTAATTTGATAAGATGGGGGAGGATTCCCTTTAGGAATGTTGTTATATTACAGTCCAGTAATTTGAGCAAAGGATTAGAAGCCAGGTTCTCTGGAGTTCCAATACTTGATGAGCTCTGATACTAACTCTGTCTTAAGCAACTCATTTAGTGTGATTAAGGAGTAGTAGAAATAGCCCCTAAATAGTCCCCAAGTAGGACCACTCATTTGAGCAGGGACTACACACTCTATCAGCTGCATGATCCATGCTCTTAATCCATCTTCTTTAATCTCTCATATGTAAAATGGACATAATACTCACCCCTCACATGGGTCATCAGGGTTAGTTTGTGTTTGTAAAACATACTGAAAATCAAGTTCTGCTCTCAGCAAAGCCAGGGTAATTTGGTTAAAGTAGGTGGGTGTCACTAAAATGAGATTTTATCCCTATCACTCCAAAGTATCATTATTTAGTCTCTTGAAATTAACGTCTTTTGTCATCAGGACATTAGAAAACTCCCAATCAAATAAAAAATAACCTCAGCGCAGGTTTTGAGTGACCTACCCCATGCTGCTCTGCAGAGCAGTTACCCAACAAATCTCCCTGAGCTATGCACAATCCTGATGACATCATCTAGTCTCCTGGTGCACAGACCAAGACAAACAAATAGGGAACCACATGAATGTCTGATGCATTAGAAGGATCACAGCAAAATACAACAGGGCAAAATCAGGAGGGAAAGACCTTTCATCATCAAGCCTTTAACAGGCTATTGCAGCCAATGAAAAGTAAACAGAATAATTCTAAGTGATAAAAAGGAGTTGACTGTGCCCAAATAATTTTTTTTGTCAGGCTTATTATGTAAATAACTACATAGCTTATCAGATTTCTAATTCAAATAAGTCTCCAGTTCTACCTGGTCACATAAAATAAACATATGTACAGTACCTTGAGAAAAATCTGACCGCAGTCTCCACTAATTGATTGATTATCTAAAGAAAGTATGTTTTTCTCTTCTTTATGGAAGGAACTTCTTGTTCAGTGTGGTTTGAATCCTGAATCTGAGTATTTCAACTGTTGTTATCAAGTTTTACATTCAATAAGCAAAGCATTCAGGAGGACCCTTATATGCTGAATGTTGTCCCTCATGCTTCTTGAAATACTGTACTATTCCTATACTTACATTCAGACAAAAGGCTGTTCAAACTTTGGATAATGAAACTACTTCCAAAAACAAAGGCGAAAAGATGGCTCTGATTTGCAGGAACAGTCATAGCTGACTGTTCTGGGATCATCTTCAGAATTACCTCATTATTTATTCTTGGTGCAGTCCACAAATTAAACAAACAGTTTCTATAAATAAAATGGGGATGGGCTTAGTTTACTTTACTTAGCTTACTTTATCAGGGTCATTTTCACAGAGACAGATGCTGAAAATGCACAGACTCAAGTTACCCAGCACAGCAGATCGTGTGCTTGCGTGTGTACTGTTGTGAATTATTTGGAAAAGTAAAAAAAGTAAAGATTGGTGACTAAAGGGAATTCAAAGATTCTGCTGGAGATGAGTCAGAACTCATGTGTCTGTGACAATAGTGGGTCTACTACTGTAGACTTCTGAACCCAAACCACTTGAATTATGTCAGACCAGTGGGGGAGAAAAAAAAATTTCCCACCACTTTAAACATCTATTGAACTTTGTGTGTGAGAATCTCAAATCCCTTTACAAACTTTAAACCATACACATATTTCTGTAAGTTAAAATATTATTGTTACATAGAGAAAGAAAATCCTGGCTCTGACTGGCCTCCTTAAAGAAAAATTTCTGGACAATTGCACCATGAAACTAATGGTATTTTCATCCTCTGGATGGAGAACTTAAAATCCCTCCAAGATTTCCACCACAACTTCAGCAACCACTGCCAGTTAAACCTCTCGAGGACACTGTGGCCCGGTCTACACTTATCTTCCGGATTCGGCGGCAGTCGACAGGAGATACGCAAGTGATGTAAATCATTTGCGTATCTCCCGTCGACTTCACGGTGTCTCCTCTGCATGCCGTCCACACTGCGCTGCATTGAAGGGAACAGTGTTCCCTTCGACGCAGCACTACACCACTTACTGGGGTGGTTTTCCTGCGTTGCTTGCTGGATTGACTGAGCGGATCTACACAGACTGCTCAGTTGATCCAGAGCAATCGATCTGACAGCAGCGAATTTGCTGCCGTCAGTGTAGACCCAGCCTGTGACACTAACATCAACTTCCTGGACACCATGATCAGCTTCAATAACGGAACCCTACAGACAGACAATTATACATAAGAAACCCTTGGATCACCACTCTTACCTTCATAGATCCAGTAAGCACCCAAACACATGAAGAAATTTTATCTACAGCCAGGCACTCAAATACCACAGAAGAAAGTCTGGGATATACACCTTAACACATTCAAAACGACCTTCACCAAACAAGGGCGCTCCACCAGAGAATTAGATAGCATTATGGAATGGGCCACCAAATACTCTGAGAGAACCTGCTTCAACACAGAAATAAAACCCACTCCAACTGCACATGCCTACTTGTCACCTACTATCCCACACTGGAACCCATATGGGGTAGCATCAAACAACTACAACCCACACTTGATGGGGACTCCATCCTCTAAGAAATCTTTCCTGAACCCCCTCTTCTGGCCTTCAAAACAACCCCCCAACCTCATCTTTGGAAGCAAGCTTCCCACCAACCAGGACACATCAACTCAAAGTGGCACCAGACTGACAGATGAACAGATGCAAAACCTGCAGACATCTCTCCACTGGTACAATGATCAGCACCCACCACAACACACCTATCAAGAGCCATGGATCCTACACTTGCCTATCACATCCAGTATACCTCATCCGGTGCACTAACGGTCCCAATAACAACTATGTGAATGAAGCCAATCACTTTGTTCTCAAATCAGAAAAATGATGAAAGACAAAAATACCACATCACCTGTAGGTGAACACTTTTCAGAGAGTGATCACTCTGTATCTAATTTCTCAGTCCTCATCCTCAAAGGAAACCTGCACAACACTTTCAAATGATGAGCTTCGGCGCTTAAATTCATAACTTTGCAAGATGCTAAAAATCATGGTTTTAATAACACACTGGATTTATGCCTTATTACAGCAATCTGTAATCCATTAACCCTCCTTTTTGTCCTATGACTACAGGGATATTAACGGTTCACTTCACTTTGAATGATCCCTTAGAATATATGCTAACTACTTATGCTAAACTATCTGTTCCATCCTGTATTTAGCTGTGACACTAACTGCCTTTCCCAGACCTGAGGAAAAGCTCTCTGTAGACTGAAAGTTTGTCTCTCTCACCAAGAGAAGTCAGTCCAATAAAAGATAATAACTTACCCACCTTGTCTGGCTGAAAACTGTCATTTCATAAGTAAGAAAATTTCTACTATTTACCACCTTATATTTAAATACTGAAGTCTGCAACAATGTGAACAAGTCAGATCACATACAGAAATCCATGACTGTCTGACTGGCCATATGCATCCTGATTGGCTGCTACGGAGTTCAGTGAAAACTATACTCACTTAGGGTCAGTCAAACAGCATATGCTTTACATGGAGCTAAACTTGAGGGTTACTTGAAAACACCAGTTAGTACAGAAGAACATGGTTACTTGCTTATTTAGCGGTGTTTGCCACATGGAACGTAATACATGATTTCCAATTTTCTAAAATTCAGTGTATTTTGTTACATAAAACCCTACATGGCTTGGTCTTCATGGCTCTCCCCTTGTCTTCAATGCCCTGCTGTCTTTTGTAAGCATTTTGGGCTAAGCTCTTCTTCTTGACTAGACATAAAGTGGTGATATTTTCCCAAAACCCATTCACACATCATGCCAAAAGGAGCTATCATGTAATAGATTGTTCATAATGTGAACAATATGATCTCCCCCTTCTCTCTTGCATGCTCTGATGAGAAGTGAAATAGTTAAAGATATTGACACTTAAAATATCATAAAACATCTGAGTTAGCATTCATTTCAGTAAATGAATGGGGCAGGTCAGACCTCTCACAGCTATTGTTTCAAGTTCTGCAAATGCAAGCAGATCTCAGTGCATCATTTGTACTTTGTTCATGTTTTGAGGATATCTTGGCAACAAAAACAACTAGAGATTAATTTGAAACACAAAAAGCAATCTTAGATTCTGGAGAACAAAGTGGCAGCATATCTAAAGTAATGCTGGTATGCTGTACCACCACATATTGGCCTAGTCAGGGTCCTGAAATAATTTTTTATACAAATTTACAGAGGAATAGTTCTTACTGCTGACTTTGAAAACTGGTTTCAAGCTATCCTGTTGCTAGAGTTCATTAAATGTGAAATATGGCCCATACTGGATAAATTCCACAAATGAGTGTAAGTTTACAACTGCCATTACCTAGCCTTAAGATCCTCAGAACTTTGTTATATGTAGAAGAATGCTTTAAAGGTTTGATTATTTCCATGGAAGTGAATATTTTATACAAACAGTTGATTGAAATTTCAGTCTGGTTTATCTACTTTAAAAAAAAAATCAATCAGATGTACATCTTACAAGAATTGCTAATCTGCTGTTGTGTTCTTTACATGTCAATTTTCCCACTGTGATTTGCCTCACTATGAACTAAGTGAAAATGAAGCATAATACATATTTGATCCATACCTCAGAATGTTAAAATACTAGAGACAGCTCCATTGAGGCTAATCCTGTGAGATGCTGAACTCCTTCTGCAAGTACTTTGTAGGAAACAGTCTGCACTTTTCAAGATCAGCCAGTTTGACTGCTCAATTTCTAAACACTCTTTCTATGATGACTAATTAGCAGCTTTATGTATGGATGTATCATACTGCTTACAGTGGAATAACATGCACGTGAAAGAGGGAGAATTTGGGACAGGACACTGTCTCCATGATGATTTACAATAGATCCTTTCAAGGCTTTCCGATGAAACCTTTATAGTTAAGCACTGAGTCCAGTGGCTGCCATTCCACTTAAAAGATTTTGCTTCTTCAGCACATGGTGAAAACCAGTATTTTAGAGGTCACAGCAATGCAGAAGCAGCATCACTGAGGGCAGACAAAGGGACAAGGAAACAGACCTTGGGTCAAGACTAGACTGGACCAAAAAATTTGGGTTATAGCACACAAAAGTAAAAATGTAAGAAAAATTAACATAGCTTACGAAAAACATAAGCAAAATGTCATGAGATATAAGAAGTATTAGAGAAACTGTAAAATATTACTTAATTCAGTGTCAAATGACGTCCCAGGTATGTGACACACAGGCCTCCAGCACAGCTGCAGCATCCTGTTACTATAGATCTTTGTAACATACCATTAATTTAAATTCTGTAGAAGACAGCTGACGGAACATACATTTCCTCTATGGGAGAAGCAGAAGGACTGAATAGGAAAGAAGTAAAGCTGAGTAATAAATAAGAATAATTTATCTGAAAAATGTTGCTTTTTGAGCCAAGAGTGGATGCTCAAAAGTGTCTGCACAAACAGTGTTTTCAAATTTGGTCATCATTTGCCTATTTCTTCAGTATGCAAATACTTGGTCTGCAGATAGTTCAGTACAGCTTGTGACATGAATTTGAAATTTGAACCCATGTGTGTTACATGATATGATTTCTGTCCCTTGACAAAAAGATGCATCAGTAACAAATATGAATCGGAGTTGTACAATTAAAGATACAAAATGAAATTAACTTTGTGTTCTTACTAGTCAAGTACTACAGGACTGAAGTCGGTGCTTAATGCTTTGCTGAATTGATGCTTACGGAAACAGAAAAGTGATAAAAATATAGCTATTGGTGGAAAATTTTAGAGCTTGAGGATTTGTACCTTTTTAGAATTAGTACAGTACATTTACATGAGATGCTTTTTGTGTTACGGCAGGATTATCAAAATCCCTCAGAACACCAGCCTAATTCTGCTCCCATTGAATGCTTTTGAAAATCTTACCCTGAAGATGTTGGCATAAGATTTGATTTCATATAGAGATCCCATCAAAAAGGCTGTACCTTCTGGTTTCCAAAACTTGCATCACTAGTTTTGGAATTAATCCTGGCTAAATATAACCATTTAGTAAACAGAAGGGACATATGTGATTTTATTTTGAATCACTGTAAGCAAAGTAGTGTATGCACTATGAAGACACCATGGCTTACTATACAGACACCTATTTGTTCATAGTGAGCCACAACAAAAGCCATTATTTTAAAAAAGTTTTCAAGCAATGACCAATTGCAGATCTCTTCCCTCTCGTCTCCCCAACCCCTTCCAGTCACCACATTTCCATCAAATTCCCAGTCTCAACTTCTCATTCCTCACTTGTGTATATTTAGTTCTGGGAGAAAAGGTTGCATTGTGGGTAAGTTCCATTTGCAAAGTAAAGAGCAGCAGCAATGGGTTAGGGTGGCGTCTATTTCTCTTTGACTGGAAGGATAGTAGGTGGTATGCCTCAAAGGCTAAGGAAGAAGATGACATTCAGCGAGAAGACCCTATAAGGGAATCTTAAACTTGCAAATCCAGATGGGAAGCTCTTACAGATGGGACCATTGCCAAACGAATATAGGTCAAATTTGCAACCTAAATATCAATGTCCTTTTAAACACAATTTTAGATTATAAAAAAGCTGCTGAATTAATAGTGCTGGGTGTTGAAGGGATACTTTTGCCATGTTTGAGTCACAGGAAAATTAACATATATGCTGCCTATTTTGATACACTGCAGCACTGCTTTCTGTTTAGACAATAACAAATCACCATGGCAGCACAGTAGCCCTGGTTACCTTAAGTTCAGTACAACGAAAGAAGAACTCTCTTGGTTGAGGATTGGCTGCCTAAACTGCTGAACATTTCCTCTGTTTCCAAGACAACATTACTGAGCAAATCTTTTACCTCATAAATGTATCGCAGAGAAACTTTTAAAATACAGACAAACTGAAATGGAGATGGCTAGACTGTTCATTAGGGCCAACTTATATCAAGGAGTCAGAGATGCACTCCTAATATTTTGTAATCAAAACAAAATACACCGCTGAAACTTTAAAATGCACTTGAATACAAACTTACAACACAGCTGTTAATTTATACAGTCTATTTGCCATTCTACTTTAAATGCAATTAACTTAGCTGGAAGAACATATCTTTTGCGGGCATCTCTACTAGATGGTATTAATAGAGCAAATAAAAAAAAAAGACACAATAATGCTAAGCAGCTTCATTTCAGAAGAGTACCTTTCCCTCTATTTATTCAGCAACAGCTTCGCTGAGTTTCCTTCATGCACGTCAACCAAGTTAGCTGCAGTAAATTAGTGAAAACACATTAAACTTCTATTGCCTTATGCAAACACTAGCCCTCAAGCCAAGACAGTGTGTTTTTAATCAGCCCTTATCACAGTCCTTTCTGTTTTCCTTATGTGAGCCCCACTGAGGTTTACACTAGGAAATGAACAAATTAGGTCCATTTCTGTTCCCACTGAAGCCCATGAGAGGATAAATAGACTTAAATTCCTAGCCAACTCATCCATCAGATTGCTCCTGGAGCCACAGGTAGTCTCAGTGGGTTTCTGGGTGACATTTCATGGAATGCCTGTGCTCTCTAACTCATCCCCTCCATCTCTGGTCTTGGGACATGTCTACACTGCAATTAAACTCCCATGGCTGGACCATGTCAGCTCATTCTGACTCACAGGGCTTGGGGCTGTAGGGATGTAAAACTGCTGACATTCGGACCCAGGGTCCCAGAGCCTGGGCTCCAGCCTGAGTATCTACACTACAATTTTACAGCCCTGCAGCCCAAATCAATTGATGTGGCCCAACTGTGGGTTTTCAACTGTAGTGTAGACATACTCCTTATTTAAAGGCTAGAAATGATAACCTGGGATACTCTTCCCTTCTTCAAATATTCAGGGATTTAGCCAGTCTGTTTTCTTTCACACAGAGTATGCAACATTTATCATTTAGAAATTTTCTAAATTTGATCTTGACAAAATATCATTACTGCTTACAGGAGTTACCCAATTATTATATGCTACTAGCCATACAAGACTTACTTTTAACACTGGGTCAAGCTTCCATATTTATTAATTTAACAGATGAAAAGCTGTTATGACGACTCAGGTTTAACTTTTTCCTCCCCTCAAAGTCGAAGAGTAAGACTTCTATCATTGAAATTTGAAACCAAAAAGGAAACAGAAAACATTAGAAATTAGAAAGACTATTGCCAAGGATAGTGAATGTCTTTGGTCTTTTATTCCTAGCTTTTTTTTTAATTAACCATGTGAGAAGGTAATGAGAATATTACCTAAGGTATGTAGCTTCGCTAATAGGGTGTTTGTAAAATAATTTGAGATCCTACAATAAAAAGTGCCATACAATCGCAAATTATGGAGATATATTCTATACCTCAACAAATTAGATTTTCATTGTGATATAGACAGCTTACAGCTATTTGATATCTAGACTTCATAGCAAAGAGAACGTGATCTGATTAATTTAATTTGAGATCATAGACTCAGACTCATAGACTCATAGGTCAGAAGGGACCAATATGTTGGCACTAATCCAAATTATGATCACAGTGGCTGAAATTTTTAAGAGGGGCTGCATAATTACCTTTTATTTAACATTACAGAGCTCTAGAAGACATCATGGCTTCAGAACCTTGCAAAATTTTCTAAAGTTGAATATTGTAGAAACCATATTGATTAATTAAAATTAATTTAGGCTCAGTCGATGGAAGAACATCATGCATCCATCCTTTTGTAACCACACTTAACACACTCACTATGACAAGGTAGAATTTTCATGATAAACCTCGCTATTAAGGATTTAATACTTAATTGGACAATGAGGTCTGAAGATTGGCACTGAGGTATGAGCATACAGACAAATTCTCTAACAGTCCTCCATTACTTTTGCTTACACAGGATAATGTATTATTTAAATAGCTCTATTTCTTTAACAGGTATTTGCTTTATGGTCCACCCTATTGTCAAAGAATTGGAATTCTGCATGATCAAAGTACTTTGGAAAGAGAAACTCCTTTAAAAAAATAAACAAAAAAAACCTATTCTGCTTTTGTTTATACTATTACTATGTTTAAAGCAAGATCTTGAGTCAGACAAAGGGGAATCTCTTTATATTTGAACTTCCTACTCTTTTGCTCTTTGCCAATGTCACTCCTCTACTTGAGGGTTATTGCATTTAGCTAACTAAAGGCAAAATATTAAGTAAAAACTATTAAGCTTCAGACCAAGGTCTGGTTAACACTTAAAAATTTTGCTAACATAGCTACGTCAGGTAGAAATGGGGAAGGCAGCAGGGAAAAATTATACCTCTAACTGGCATATACATGTGTGTACACTAAGGTTTATCAGGAAAGAGTCCTTTTGCCAGTATAGCTTATTTCATTTGGGTGAATAGAATAAGTTATACTGCAACATCCTCCCCCAGACTCAAGGTGGGGGGCTTTGTCTGGACTGGCAGGAGAAATGGTAGTGGCCCCTTTAAGGACTCCCCCTCCTTTAGGGACTAGGAGGTGGTGTCTGGGAAGTGAGCATAAAGTATCACCTATGTGGGTGGAGCCATTGTCTTCTGCATAGCTGGAGGATGTTATATAAATCTTGTCCCTGCAGCCTGAGCCCCTCTCACACCTATACTGACTAGAGGTACTTGTTCCATAGAGGTTCTGATAAACTGGATAGGGAAGTGTACTATGAAGACATTTCCTAAAGAAGATGAACAGGGTTAAAGCTTCTAATGTCTGTTACAGTGAGGAAACAACCCCCCTTCACTTTTATACAAGGGGAGTGCAATGGGGTCCCAGCAATGGGCTGGGAACCAGTTTGGGAGGGACAACGGGTAGCAGGAAATGATTAAGGAATCATAAACAGCACTGTATGAGTTATTAATGATAGTAGCCAGATCAATTAAATTAATAAAGTAGCAGTGTAATTAAACTACATTCCTTGCATCTTATCTTTTTTCCTGCATGCCCAGGATAATAGCAAAACAACTGCATCTCACTAGAAGGGTTTGCTAGCATAGCTCCACCAGCAAACCATTTCTAGTAGACAAATTGTAAAATAGACTGGAAAAATAAGATTACAGGCCAGTTGCTAGCTCATCTCCAACTGGCAGATTCTTTTAGAAATATATTATACATTAACATCACTTGCAGATGTAAAATGGTCTGGAAAAATGTGGAGAGTTCAAACTGAGAGTTCCCCAAACTGAAGGTAAGTTTGACCATTTTAAATGCACCAAAAAAAAAAAAAAAAAAAGAGTCAGGCACTAGTAAGAACAATTGAACCAAATTAATTCCTTTAAATGAAAACATTTAATTAATCTCTGGTGAAATTACAGAATAAAATAGTCAGGGCAGGGAACATGTCTTAAGAGTATATAGAGAAACTAACATAATGGGGTCCTGACTGGAGTCTTTAGGCATAACTATTTTTCAAATAAATAATATGTTGTAAAGTAATGCTGAATTTGCCCTAGAGAAACAAAAAGCAACTTAATTAAACATACAGCAAACATTATACTTGATTTACTTATACCATCTGTGTGACCTTAATTTATTGTAATCGGTCAAAGTCAATTTTTATAACTAAATACTTTTCATGTCGTTCATTTTCATCATGTGCAATTCTGAGAAACATATGAGGGAGCTGATCCAGCTGACAGGTAACTAAAATGACAGTTGCTGTATTACTTTAGTGAGCCAAACACAAAGATGACACAAATGATCATCCTGGTTTTGAAGCTTGTCCCACTGTTTAGTTTTCTAAAGGAGTCTCTACAGGATACACTTTCATGACAGCCACAATCTTTATCTAAAGATCAATAGACATGATATTTCTTCTCTTCTTACAATCACTTGTGTGATTTATAATAATTAACAGTACCTACTAATGATTCCTGGCCTAAGAGCTCTTTATTCGGCCATGAAGGAATGCCTTTTTATACAAGGTCGAAAGGAGCTAGATTTTTAGGATTCTAAAATACTCAGTAAAGCAAGGAAAATGTGGATCAGATTCCACACTTTCAAAAATCCTGCAGACCTCTGTAAGAACCAGTCAAATAGAGAGACAGAAGCACAGCTTTACATCTGTGAATGCAAAGCTTTAGTTTTTGGTCTATTTCACCTAGAACCAAAATATATTTAATACTGAATTCAGTATATATAAATAAAATTTTCCATCTTAAGGCTTGCAATAAATAATACGCTTAGATGAGTCTCTGATGAAGCATTTAATGACATATGAACAGGTAATTTACTTTATGCACAGTAAACACTAAATGACAATGCACAGTAAAACTCATGAGGCCAAAAGCAAATGCATACATTTTCCTGTACTGTAGTGCCTATGGGTTTCAAATCATCAAATTGCTAAAAGACGTATCACTCAACTCCAGTACATAAGTCAAGATTTTGTAAATGTCAAGTGTTAATGCATTAGTGCTTAGTGACCAGAAACTGCATTTACCTCAATGGGCAAAAGCTCTGATATGCAATTGTCATTTCAAAGTTCTGCACAGAGTGTCTCTCTTTCCTAACAACTGACACAGAAATTACTGGAAAGAAATTAGATTTCTTCTATTCTGTGCTACCTAAAAATGCTAAAAGTCAGCTCTCAGGTGACAAGAACTAACAGCACTGAATTTATTTACATATCTTCCATTCAAGGCACTCAAGTGCAACATGGACTAGATGGCAAGTTTTAAAAACGTTTCCACTTTTCAAGAAAACTTTACTTTGGAACAATAATTTTATATACTAGAAAAAAACCCTTTGGTACAACAGAAAAAAACCAACAGACCCAAGAGGGTGCCATTTTTATGTAGTTATGTTTCTGACCAAAACAGAGTCCACTGGTAGATTTTAAATTCCTGAAGACTGTCAAGTTAACGAGTCATCCACAGTATTTTTCTTTAAACAGAGGCACAGAATCATAAGCATTTTAACAGCTGCCCCACTGTCAACAGAAGAGATGTAATTTAGGAAATTCACAACATGTTGACAGAAAGGGTGGCTTATAGATTCCAAGGACAAAAGCAACATGTTATGCAAGATGGCACATGTATTCTACCAATCTGAACTTCAACACATCTTCATTTATATAAGACAGAGTGTACGTCTACAGCCAGTTTCTCTTTTTTTAGGGACTCTTCTTCATCCTTTAGCACTTGATTTCACTAGATACTCGGACACATTTAATTTAAAGCTGAACTACCCCAGAGTTGTCACAGACACTAGGGAGAATAAAATGATGTAGTAATTAATGCTGTTTAAAGACAATTTGTCTTTTGTACACAAATCTTGTTTTCAGCAATAAAGACCTTGGGAATGTTGAAAGTTGATGGAATGGCATTAGCAGGACACAAATGTCTCTATTAAGAGAAAATTAATATAAATATATAATATATTTTATCAACATACTTTTTAAGGGACATCATCAGTATGGCCTAATTAATCATCTTTTGGTTTTCCCTTGAGAAATGGCCTCTGCATATGATACATGAACAAAGTCATAAAGCTGCTTAGCATTGACAGCGTTGCCCAGAATTTCTGCAAGTTTGTCCTGTGACAGAGTTACTAGCTCTGAAATGCTCTTAACATGGTTCATTAAGATACAGCAGTTTTTGGCATTTACACCTGGTATTTTTAATAAGAAGTCCTGTGGGCCAGGGTTATACTTGTCTGACTCAGGAACGATTTCAGAATCTGCTGTGATGGCCATTGCTATTGCTGCATCAGGCTGTGGCCGGTTCTGTTTCAACTCCTCAAATAACTCAGCAGTGGCATGGGGAGAGGGACACCACAGAATACGTAACCTTGGGAAATGAAGAGTAAGAAGGGTGAGTTTAGAAGTAATATCATTACTGGAAATCTCTTGATGTAGACAGCCTCGTGAAGTGAGACAGAAAGATTTGCTAGGGTCAAACTCAATCAGAAGAATTGGTCGCTTATAATAACGAGACATAGAAATACATTGAGTATAGAGCCTCCCATTATTTAAAGAACCGATCAAATCACTGATACTCTTCCGCTCTATGCAGATATCAGGAGTAAGAATGTAATCTCCAACTTCCAAAGTAACAGGTTCAATGTCAATGCCACGACGATGAATCAGAGATGGAAGCTCACTGCGAAATTCTCGCATATCCACTATTATAGTTTGTTGAACGCTCTTCTGTTCCTGTCCACCTAAAGAATAAACAATTTATAGTGAACCTCTTTCCTATAGGTGACCTCTGATTCAGGTTATATATATTTACTACTGTGTTTTGCATACACTTTTACAAAAGTCTCAATTCTCCGTGTTTGTCATTTAATTAACAAATTAGAAAAATCCTACAAACCAGTATGTAGTCTAATTTGAACAACAGAGCACGAACATCAAATCACAGAGGATTGGGAGTGGGGGTTTTAAACCCCAAATTGAAAAAACCCACCCTAATGATATTTTCATTGCTTTCATAATGGATGGATATCATCCCTTTCACCCCAGAGAGGCCAAGTTTAGTATGAATTTACTATACCATTGAATCAGCTAAAAAAAACCCAAAACTAGTGTGCACCAATTGGATAAAGTTTTAAAATGCAGCTGTATTGAGCACAGAACATAATTTACTAAGAAGGCCTTGCAAGATTTGTGAAAGGAATTTAAACTATAAGTATATGCCTATTGAGCAATTATAATTTAATTGGCTGACTATGAGAATTTTAATCCATCTATAGACAAAAATCAGTTTAAATACATTAGGTAAATTTAGATTAAAAAATTGTACTCAAAGAAAATTAATTTTACCTTAAACTCTAAAAAGCAAGGAACATTGACAATTTAGCATGAAGCTCATAATTACTCCTAGCCATCTGCCACCCAAATGGGATAGATAGTTAATCATATTATAGATTTACTGGGACCTTTACGTATTTGCAAGAGGACCCCCTTCTTGAATATAAACAAGTTCGGCTCAAGAACTGGTGTAAATTGGGCTGTGGAAGATATAAGTGACAGAAAGCTAAGGGAAAGAAGCAAGTTTTAAGGAGGGAGTTGAAAGAAAACAGCAAGGTTTTTTGTCATACAAACATTCCAGGTGTGGGTGGAAGGTGGTCAGTATGAAACTGAAAGTGGGAGACGACAAATGGAGCATAATGGAGAACAGATTAGGCAGAGCATATGGCAAGAGAGGCAATGCTGAAGGAAATGAAAGCCAAAATGTAGGCAGGGACGAGCTGTGAAAATGATGGGAGGGCAAAGATGATGACAAGGAGTTTAAATTTCTAAGGAAAGGAGGAAAAAAACAGTGAAGAGACTGAAATAAGGACAAATACTGTCAGAGTGGTAACAAAAGAAAGATGATTTTTGCGGCAATGTTTTGGATAGAAAGCAGAGAAGGGACATATTGAAGATGAGGATTTCTTATAAAGCATTTAAGCCACAGACCTGGCTCTGCATACACACTGGATCAAATTTAGCCCCAGAGCAAGTGGTTCAGCTCACAGTGAAGACAATGGGAACTGCACCCACTGCCACCAGAGTTTATTTTAACCCTATGTATTTTTAAATGCCTGACAGGTATCTTGGAGCATTATGGCAGGCTCTGAACAAAAATCCTTTTTAACGGCACCCAAGGTGTGCTAGGCACTACATAGAAAGTTAAGACAGATTCTTGTCCTGAAATACTTGCTGTCTGAGTAGATACATACAGATAGGAGTTCAGAGAAGGGATGTGATACAAGATAACTATAAGCAAGAATTCGGTTACACTTTAACCTACTCTACCTGCTTCTCTTTTACCCTTATCAATTGATCTTGCAGACAGTTAAATCCTGCATGTCTCTTATAAATTTGCACCTTTGATTAGTACCCTCAACTTCTTCCTAGTTAAAAAGAAAAAAAAAAAAAGGCAGCTAGCCAGCCACTTTCCCTCTTACTGCAGCACATGTCGCCTTGCGCTGAGGAGTCCACCACACCTCTTTATGTTCACTCAGCCTTTTGCCTTGACTTATGTATAATAGATGCATCTTGCTTTGTGGAAAGATATTGCTGTCTCTCCCATTCTCTGTCTTAAAATCTATTATTAGAGAAAAGGGAAAAGTTTCTTTCACCCACTGAAATCAACTGGAGTTTTCATTTACTTTACTGGGTGAAGGATTGAGATATTAAACCAATATACTGCAAGTCATGATATCTTCCCTCTAATCCAGGAGGGTAGTATGTGACTCTCTACAATACTCAGCAGCAAAGATAGTTAGATTTACTACATAACATTTCTATAGTGATCCAAGTTGCTCCATTTTCACCTTCAAGGGGCAAGGTGCAAGGATTCTGCAGCACGCATCTTCTCAAACCTGAGGACAGAGATCTGAATTTAAATGTCAACATGTTACTGCTAGACCATTAAGAACACGCATGAGAGATTTCTGAATTAACAATACACCAGATAATTCTGTCAAGCACCTACTGTTATATAACCCAAAGCCCTACGAGTAGCTCCAGGAATTGCTAGAACTCACCTGCTTTGCGTGTGTCAGTAGAAATAGTTGCAGAAGTAGAATCTCTTACTAGATCAAAGTTTGTTTCATCTCTGCCTTCTCTTTCCTCCGGGATAACCATGCTGGACTTCTCTCTAAAGAATTAACAACAGAGAAACACCAGTATTTGAATTACTTGCATTATGTTTTTTAGCCATTTAGGCCTGGGTTCTCAAGGATAAAAATAGGACAAATAATATAAAAAACATTTTATATCTGGCTAAACAGCAGATAGAACTCACATAGTTTAGTATTGCCTACAAATGCGATAAAAAATTATTTTATCTTCCAGATCATTAAGGACCAGATTCTGCTATCCTTATTCACTGTGATTAGTACTTTATTCTGTGAGGAGCCTCGTCTGATGGGTGGGATTCCTCTTGGAATAAAAGACTAAACACGTATAATGTTAGCGTAATCTAGCTGTAAGTAGGCATACAAACATTGAACGCTGTTGTAGTGATACATCATCTCAAAATAATATAATTTCTCACCCTTGAAACTACTATATTAAAGCCATGAAAGGCCCACAAGTTGTTTGGTATTTTGCAAAACTTACTATTCTGGAAACCAAGAAAAAAAATGTAAGATAATCTACCATGCAATATTGGTACACTGCTATGAACAGCACCCAAAAGGCTGCTTTAGCCTGTTAAATTTCTGACTCTTTGGCCAAGCAGGTGTTTCAGAAGAGGACTGCGGTGTTGTTATTACATCAGTTTTCAAGGGAAGACGCTCCTATTAATATCGCAAAACTAGTACAATTGGAAGCTTACACAGGCATTTTACATAACTAAGAAAAACAATCATATTTAAGAAGTGGACATAAAAACCCCCATGGAACGCATGATGTACTATAAGCTAGCAAGCCCACTTTAAGTTACCGGATGAGTTTTTCAAAGGCTTCTTTTTCTTTCCTCAGCACAGTAAGATACCGCTGTTCTTCTGTCGAACCTCCATATATAAGGAAATAAACCCTGTAGGTCAGGAAACAATGTATTTCAGGTCACAAAACACACAATTTAATTTTGAAACCAACATGAACATCGGTATTTGAAATAAGCAGTTTTAAGTGCCTGAAAAATAAATATTTGACAAAAAATGGACTCCACTCATTATACTTCTACTAAAATTAAACTGACCAAAATTCATCAGTTAGAGTTCTTTTATCCAAACTTCTCCCCTTTTGCCAAAAGAAGGATAAGAGTTAGATAAACTCTGGAATGTAACTGGAGTGGATGAGGCAGTTCTCTACTCAGACCTGGTTTACAAGACAAACTAGTCCTTTTACAAAAAGCAAGGAGGAACTAAAAATTGGGAGGTTATGTCTTCCTTGCAGTTGCATAGGGTCTTCTTAGAAGAATATTTATAAAATCAATGAACAGGTTGGAATACTTTAAAGAAACATAAGTTTCAAGAAAAACAACAACTGAGATTTAATATAACTTCTCTGTATAAGGGAATTATCAGGTCTCCTTTTGCAGATAAGTGTGACTTTCACCATAGCCATCAAGTATTTTGCATAAATATACACGTGCAGGCAAGTTAAGTTTCTATTCTATGAACATGCACATAAACAATTCACATGGATTCTACTGTAATTAATTTGAAATATTAATAAAACTATCAACAAAGTCTTCAGCAGAGCAGTGTTCACTTTTTGCTGTATGCTGGGTCAAAATGTCAGACAATTATATCAGTTACTCTTCTTCTGCACCACTTCCACCAAGAATGTATGTGGGAAAATCTATTGGTTGCTGTGTCCATGGTATATTTACTGCATCTGGCTTTCCTACCCTCGCCTGAAGGACTGTGGTTGACATTATTTGACTGCATGCAAGTCCAGAAAAAAGTGCAATAATGGGTAATTAAAAATAAGATGCACCAACTAATGGTCCAGCAGCTACATATTTAAAATACCTTGAGAGTTCTGCAATTTTAGATATATTTTTAACTCCACCCTCCCAAGATGGACCTTAACTTGGTATTAGATATATATTACTTACTCTACAAAATTGTTCTCGCAACTGTAAGGTGTACACAAATTTATACTTGTATAATGATTTGAAAACTACAAGTTATACTGCTAATTTTACAAATACAAGTAAGGTGAAGACTGAATTTTTACTTAGCTGATAAGTGTTTTTCCAACTAAGTATATAATTGTAATCACTTACAAAGAATATTTATCAGAAGATAAATTAATGACATCTCATGGATAGCAGTGTATTTATAGAAATTTATGCTGTAATTTAATTGTAATCCCTTGCACATGCTAGCATATAATATTTATGCTACAGTACTTCATCTCTAGTATGTAAAATATATTTAATGATGTAAGTGATTGTCATGCACTGCCATATATAGAACAATACCTGTGAATCTAAGGGCTTGTCTACATGGGATGTTATTCTGGAGTAGCTATTCCTAATTAATTTGGAAGTGAATTAAACTAATTTGGAATAAACTACTCTCACTCTAGAATAAGAGTGTCCACATATGGAGTGAAATAATTCACCAATTTAAATTCGCACCCTACCTTATTGCAGATTAACTTTCAAAGTTAGGCTATGATTTACTATATGTGAGAAGTACTGTATTAAGCAGTCATGTAAGTCGTGTCAAGAGGGCAGAGAGTTAGCACTGTGTTCAATTTTAACTTTTGCATTTCCTGATATTTTTGCATTTAAGTTTGTATCCTCTATGCTATTTTATCAATTTATCCAGTGTACAACTTACATGGGGCTACTTCCATCAACTCTCTGTCCCCCCAAGTGTTGTTTTCTTGATGACATATTTGAAGAGTCATTAACATTAGAAAAGTTGAAGCAGGATGTCCTAATTTCCTGATGATAATTTTCTGTACCTGTCCCAACAACAGGTTTCTGAATTATCTGTCCCACAGCAGAGTCAGGTTCAGGAAGAATGTAAAGAATAAACTCTCAAAAGGAGCGTACTGTAAATTTCACCCATTATATGAAAACAGAGGAGCTCTGTTGAGAAGCAGAGAGAATGTAACCGACTCCCCTTGGATGTGCAGTCAACAAGAAATGTTTTATACACACCTAGTACTAACCCTCCCCAGGCCACACAAATAGAATATCCACAAAAACTAAGTGGGCGGTCTCTACAGCAAGTTACAATATATGTAATTGATTCTGGTGTGTTGATAAATTGTTAAAGGGGTTTGATATCTGCAGGAGAAATAAAACAATTTTTTTAAGAAGGGTAAATTACAGTCTACATGTTTTTGTATTTTTAAACTGAAAAAAGAAAGAGTAGGGGAAAACTAAAATAAAGCCACTAATTGGTTATCTGGGTTAACTTCCAAAAGATCTCAACAATGAACAGTTTGTTTTTGTTTTTTAAAGAGCTAAAATTAGAGCAACTGCATTCTCAGTTATTACCAACTCAACTTGCCTCAAGGGCTTCCCAGGCCTGCTTGCCTTGTAGATTTCCAGCTGCCGAACAAAAGTTAGTTCTGCATCATATAGCACTACATATCTTGGTTCCACTTCATGCAATACCCGAGTGAGAGCATAGGGGTCACTACAACCCTGCAATGGATGAATAATAGTTAGGGGGTTTTTGAAGATACCATAATAAGCATCTGATGCTAAGTCCAGATGGAAATCTTCAAGTTTGATTTCCTCTATAGTAATTTCTTGTCTGCTGCTTAATTCCTTATAGTCCTCCATCTCCTCTCCTAAGTTTTCCTCCTCTGTTTTTCCCATCATTTTGGTTAGAGTCCAGTCTTGTTTCTTCATGTTTTTGTTTTGTTTTGAGGAGACCTCTACTTTGGCTTTTTTGGCTTGAGGTCCTTTGTCCGATCTGGCATTTCCTTTGGACTTGACAGCTTTTCTATCCTTAATCCATGCTTCCCCAGCTCTCTCAGTCTTCCCAAAGGTTTTGTTATAGAGCCTCATTAAAAGAGCCTCTGCTCCAGCAGTAATATACTCTCTGATCTGTGCACAAGTTCGGTCATCACTGGCACAAATAAGCACTTGCCCTGCAGTCAAGAAACAATATTATGTTTATAATCTGTTACAGGCACTTTTTTATATCCAACTACAAGAAGCCTCTTGGGCAAAGCTATAAATTGTTTTTAAATGATCTCAGGAGTATGCTTGCCAAATGCCTTCACACTTTTTTCTATTACTGTCTCTGGAATTTTGGGGACAGTCTAAGTTGCATGATTTTTTGTTTTAAACTAAACAAAAATCCAAGCACAGAAAGTCAATGAAAGTTCATTGTTCCTTACTCCTAAACTGTCAGAATCAGAAGTGTTTTTCTCTGACCCATTGAAATGAGACAGATGTAAAATATATTGTAACCATTTTTTTTTGGCACCATGGAATGAAATAAAAAGCAAAAACACATTAACTGAGCCTGTTCTAATTTAAGTTCTACGCACACAAGTGCATAATGCTATTGAGGTTTGGTGTCCATGACTGATTCTCTCTTTTTGCAAATTGAAGCTTCACCACAAGCTGGCTCAGGTAGACTCTTAGATCAGCAGGGAGTGTAGCAAGATGGGGCTGCCATATAGCACATGGGGAGGGGAGTGGAGAAAAGAGCATTTGGGCCCCCTCTCATTGTCTCCCAATAGAATATGGTACAATATAGGGGAAGAGTATCTCCACAAAGAGATGAAAGAATAAAGGAGAGAGTCAGCAGCAACTACAGCACTCGGGGCAGGGGAGGGGAAAAGAGTCAAGTAAGGAGCTCACTCTCACAATGATCCAACCTTCAAAAGATGCAATGACGTTTAGCTCAATTGCATCAGATTTTAAATCTGCTGCAAGGTCATGGTTTCCCTCTAAACCTGAATAGCAGCTACACTCCTAGGAAGTACAAGTGAGTCACAATCTTGTGTAGCTCCTATGGGTTTGGAGGATTTACTGAGGGGAAGCTCTACTTGTCCAGTGTTTAAAAGTGCTGTGAGATTTCCCCTTTAGAAGGCTGGAGTATGTACAACTACTACAGGTTTAAGATTAAGGTATACTAGTTGTCATCGTAATTGATGTGATCATGTATGATGGATAACTAGGGATATTTCAGAGTTTCTAGTTCTTTTCTTGGAGGTACTATATGGGGCAGAGTTAAGGGTAGTCAGGTGACATTAATTGACTATTGGCATCATTTGAATGTTTGGGTTTGGATTTTTTGAGGATAAAGTGGAAGGTTAACTTTGAATTTTAGGGATAATATTTTCCTCTTTTTTCTTTTCTGAGAAAGCTATTCTCAAGGATTTTTGGGATGAAGTTAGTTTCTTTTATCCTTAACTACTACAGTTAATTTAAATGTTTGTCTAGGAAAGAAGTTATATTTTTCACAGCAAGAGCCTTCCTCGGGACCATTTTTTATTAGCTGTACCCTCTTTTAAATATATCTATATAGTATGTTGCTTGTATGCAATAGACTTTATTAACTTTGCAGAGACTACATACTGATATGAAAGGATTATCTGTATCTAGTTGGATCAGCCTCTGCGCGGTGGGAGTCATATTTGTTTATGCCAGTGAATCTTTGTATCATAAATGTTACTATTGTATATGCTTGTTCACTCCAAATGTATCAATTTATAATGATAAGTTACTATGTATAACACCTGAAAGGAGCCTCTCCCTCTGGGAGAGGGGTCTTTCCCCTTGTTGCTCAAGTAAGGAGTTTCTATCTTTCCTTTTGTAAGGAGTTTCTATTTGCTATTGAAGCCCTAAAAAGATAAGAAAGGAACGTGCAGGATCTGGGATGGGAGCCCTGGCCAGGTTCCCATCACAGCCCCCTGCATGAGAACCAGATATCCATCAGGTGATCTGCACACAGTCACGTATACTTGTTTGTTTCACTCTATAAAAGCTGGATCCACTTATAGCAAATTTGGAGCCCTCACCTATGGGTGGACGCACCGCGTAGGGCTTCCCAATTGCCGGGACAGGCTCTCCAAATCCTCGCTGCAACCGGGGCTCCCCAGCGACTGTGGATCTGGATGATGGTAATGTATTAATAGGGCAATTGGTGATGTATCTTTCTTAATCACTATAGTTGATTTTATGTAGTAATGATCAGGTGCATTACCTTACTTATTATTTCTATTGCTTATGTATATATCATTTCATTTCCTGTAATATTTAGAAAGAGACAGTAAAGCAACCTTGTTCTTTCTACTGGTGTCTGTGTTCTTTCTGCCAACTCTGTCAATTAGCAGAACACATACCTATTCCATCTTTTCATTGATACTTAACTATATGTACAAACTACTAGAAGGGGCTAAGCAAAGAGTCCACCTGTCCAGGAAGTATTTTATTCTAGGTAGATTATGGGTGGGATTTATAAAAAACACCTACATAATTTAAGAGTATAAATTCCATTAAAACTCAATGGACTTTGTGCTACTAGGTCTTTTTAGGCTAACTTCTACAACACATCTGTGCCATTCAGGGACTTAAAGAGGTGCGAGTTCTAGCCAGACTTTTGCCAGCACAGCTATGTCGTAGTGTAGATGCAGTCATACCAGCATAACTGTGCTTTACCAGTATAGCTTTTTTCCACTGAGGTAGAAGTTGTATTAAATCGGTACAAACCGTAGCTTTGCCGGAATAACTGTATCCACACTAGGAGCAATTTGCTGGTATAGTATATCAGCATTCCTATACTGACAAAGCAATCCTACAGTACACACAGCTATAGACACTTTTGCAATGGTGCCACCTGAAGAGTATAATTGACTAGGAATATAGGCTTCTAGCCTGTTTCACTTCAAGAGGTGTTCCTAATCAGAAACCATAAAGATGAGCAAAGGTGGCGGCGGTGGGAGAAGACGGTGGTGGTAAAAAAAAAGTTAAAGGCTAAAAAAAAAAAGGAGGTAATATTTTAAGGCAGGCATGCTCCCAACTTGTAGATATTTTCACAAGTTGGAGTCCCTGTGTACATTCTCTGCCTCCTGCAGGTCACACTGCATAGGGTTGTTCCTTAAAGCATTGTGTGGCAAAAGGCAGTGGAAGAGGGCCTGACTGGCAGCAGAGAGTGTCCCTACCAGGTCAAACAAAGAAGGAGAAAGAAAACATTGAGAGGAGCTACCAAGGCTAGTGGTAGCTAGTGGGAAAAAAAGGCAGATCAGAAATGAAATAATAAGAAAATAGACAGGGAAAAGGTAAGATGGTGGTAACCATGGCACCAGGGGATATGGTGGGAGAGAGTCAGGATGCTCAGATGCCAATCATTAAGGAATACTCAACACAAAATATTGGCAGGAATACTAATTTTAAGTTCTGGACTTTCATGTATTAACGTGTTCAAAGGCACATTTCAAGCTCATACATTTACAGTGCTTTCAAAAGCTAATATCTTTTTATTTTACACAGAACTCTCAAATTCATAAATATTACACACCTAGTACTTTGGTAAGATATATTTCAGAAACATAATTGCAGTTCTGGTCTCTTAAAAGATAGATTAACCAAAGGAGATAAACTTAGCTGGACTTTGATAACTTACAACATTTAGTACTCTCTCACCTGGTCCACCAAGACCTTCACTGTTCTTGTTCTCATTTTCAACCTCTTTCAATACTTCTCTTAAGGCCTCCCACTTAGGGCTGCTTTCTAAGACCAATTCCCTTTTCAGTTCTGAAATACAATAAAGGAGAATTAATGTAACATAGCAGCTTTCACTCCTAAGAGCTTCAAAATAATAGGTTAAATGTTGATAATGTAATGGCTCTTGCCAAATGCAATATTCAACAACTGCCCACATTTGCTACTTGTTATGCTGAGGGGAGCGGGAAGGGAATAGCTATCTCATAAACCTATTTATAGATAGGGACGGATGCTATTTTGAAGCAAAGTTAAACATTCATATTTGACATGTTTAATTTCAATATGCTTAAATATAAGATTAGATTATACACACACATATTAAACTAAACACCTTAGTGGCTCAAGAACAGTTCTACAAGAGCTCTGCCAGTGACCTGCTGGGCAACCTAGGCAAGTCACTTTACCTCTGTGCTTTTGCTTCCCCTTCTATTCTGTCTTGTCTTGCCTATTGTAAGTTCTCTGGAGCTAGGACTCTCTCTCAATGTGTTAGTACAGCACTTAGACAATGGAATCCTAACCTCAGTTGGGATATCTAGGAGATACTGTAATACAAATGTACAGAACATTAGAAACAGCATAATTTTGTAAACTGAACTAACCAATGAATTCATGTCTTCCTTCTGAAGAAAGTTATGGACCCAACTTTTCGAGCATAATGGGCTAAGAACTTGTGATTTATATTTTGGATTTATAATTAACAGCAGACAGTCCTGCATGGAGTAAGTCACACTTGTAGGTAGTTGGGATAGAACTAGAACTCCTTAAAAACTACTAATGTTACCACATAAATATACAATGCTTTCCAAAATACTTTACAAAGGTGACTAAGCACAACTATCCCCATTTTATAGATATGGATCTGACACTTAAGATGAAGTCATTTGGCTGAAGAAGATTTTTTGAAGGGATCTTTTTGTAAATGTACTTCAGAATAAAGTCAAATTCACTGAATTTGAGTTTTTGATTGATAAAGAAGTCAGCATTAGAAATGTTCACTATACCTTTTTCCTCTTTTATATCAATTTTTTCTTCAGATACTTTGCTTTTCTTACTCGTTTTGTCATCTGAAATGCGATAAACTCTCGCTCGAGCATTTATAAACATTGAAGTACTAGAGTCAAGAAATAGCCATCCTAAAGGTGCAGAAAGACCACAATATTAATAGTCAATTAGGCATTTGCAACATGCTCACCTCAACCCTCTCAAAAAAAGAAAGCCCAAAATCTTTCACCTGAAACAGTTGTGCTATGTGCTTATGTAACTACCGTCTTCGCAAGATATAAAAATGCAAGTTTCTGATGTATTTCATACATTAAGTAACAGAAGTTAAGTGGGAGAGTGACAGCATTAACTGTCAATAAAACCTACGTCCTTATGGCTAGGTACATAAGCTTAACTGGAAACCTTAACATGGCTTGTATGGATTTTTGATTATTAAAAAAAAACAATCAAGGTTTCACTCATGCATTAACTTCTAGAATGTTATTCATCTCATACCTGAATTCTGACCAAATGCCTTTTCAGTTGCTCTCAATGACTCCACGAGGTTAAGAAAAGTGACACAATCATACTGAGTTAGATATTGTAGCAAAGTACGTAATATCTTCAAATCCTGAACCAGAGATTTGGTCTTAGCTCCCAGTTGGTGCCAAAGAGGATCTAAATAGTGACGAATTGTCTAGAAATATAAATTGGAAAGTGAAGTGCTGCGAACACATACTGCAGCAATCTACACAGAAATGCATCATGTAAGTTTTATTTTTCAGGAATTTCTCCCCTTGCCATGGGGAGGGGTTTGGTTCCTGCCCCAGGGGGAGGGGAGGAGCCCTATATATGTGTGTGTGTGTTTGATTTCTGTGGTGTGGGAGGCCCTTGAGGGAGTGGTTGCAGAGCAAGCCTGCCCCCACTCATCCTGCAGCAGTGGCACCTGTGCTCTGGGGAAGGACCTGGCAACATGGGGTAGCAGCACGACTCACTTTGGCCTGACTGCCCTTCTGTCATGATGATAAAGGGTGGCCACGCCAAACCCGAGTGGCTCTGTGGACATGCATACCAGGTCACAGTGCCTGGAGCAGGGAGCTGTGCCCCGCCCTGCAGGACAGGAGCTGCCATTTAATGGTAATTTTTTCATTTTATATAGTTTTAATCTTTATTTGTTTTATTTCATGTTATTTTATATTTGCAAAAAACCCTCAGCACTATACATCCAGCTCTTTTCTTTGTTATAAATTTAGGGTCTGAACCAATGTCCACTGAATGTTTCCACTGACTTCTATAGGCCCATGGTATCCAGATATGTGTAACATTACAAGTATACTGAATTTTTATAGCAAATATCATTGCTATGTTGACAAAAAATACCCAAATATTCTGGGACCAACACAGCTACAACACTGCATACATTAGTACACAGTAACAAAAGGTAATTATAAACTTTATTTTCCCATTTGATATAGCTAGCTACAAAAAATAAGAAATTAAACAGAATGAAGTAGACTAAACAGTGATACTACATAGAAATAATGTAACCTTTAAAATGTTAAAAAATTGCCCCATTATTATTATTTATATTACAATAGTAACTAGGAACCTTAGTACAAATGTAGTCCAAATACCTGCACTGTACAAATATAGACCAAAAAGACGATCCCTGCCCCAAAGAAATTACAATCTAATTTTACAGTGGCAACTACATACACTCAACACTACAGATTACTACAATTCTCCATTTGCAATGGCAAAGAACATGCTAAAGGGAAGATTTTAAATTGCTTCTAGTTATTTTCCAGAAAGATAATAGTACATTACTGTAGAGAATGCCAACTAGTAAAACGACCTGCATTCTTTAAAGTTACAACAAAGCAAACAAAAACAAAATTTACCTTGTCAAAAGGTTTTCCAATAGCATTTTCTAATGATAAATCTTCTACTTCAAGAGCTGGGTTATAGCGTTTGAGTTCTCTGAGACACACATTCAGGATGTCCAGTATAGAGGTCTGGATGGTAAGCATGGCAGGGGTCATGGATACATGTATTTCCACCACTTCAGGCTTGTGTTTTTCTAAAAATGAATTCACTGCTATATGAAACCTACGGAGAAAAGACCTTATGAAGATTTATAAGAGAGGTACAGAATACTTACAGATATACTGCCACAATTATTTAATAAATTCACGTAAAATGAGGTTTGGAATCAGTGTAAGTGAAACCACCAAGCTAACTGCAAAATGCATTGTGTTTTATAGAAGTAAGGGTAGCTGCCAGTGTGTGAGATCAGTCTTGAGAAACTATCTATGCTTTGATCACCCCTGCATTAGTTCTTGCCAAGTTTCAGCAGAGTAACAAAGCTCATACACATACGGAAATGGAGAATTACTGTATTATACAGTAGAACCCCATTTATCCAGTCTAACTGGGACGGGCGCGAGATCAGATAATCAAAACTCTCGATAAACTGGAGAATGCAAAAATGTGATGCTGCAGAGCCATCTATCAGCCACTGGACAGAATGCCCACTTCTGGCCCTGGAGTCCTGGCTGTGCAGTAAATATGAAGAGTTGGTTAAAGGAGGGATGGATAAATGAGGTTGTATCCACAGAATAACCATGGATAGCCAAATCCTGCAGTCCAGTGAAAAGGAAAAACCCCATGGAGCAAGCAGAAGAAAATCGTATCTAAATCCTGCATAGCCCAAGAATCCACTAGCAAATCCTGTACAGCCCCAGCCCTCCATAAAAGTAACAGAACCCCTTTATAATGCTCCTCTTGGCTATTCTGTCTGTACCAGTACATACAAGGAAACTAATATTGATAATAGAGCACAGCATGAGGAACATCTGCTCCTCTTGTCTGTCCCCCTCTAAATTTAAGAGCACATCTTCCTGCCTCACTGAGCCTTCAACTTGTAGAGGGGATCCTATGAGTTAGAAGAAAGAGAGGAGCTTTGTGTACAGCCACTGTTCACCTTTTCTTGCCTCCTTCTCCCTCTTCCACTCCACTCTACAACTGAAACAAAATCTTCCGAAGATACTGCTTACAGTGGCATGTGACAGAACAGAGAAGGAAAAGTGAGTGGACCACTTGGCAGAATGGGGTAAAGAAACAGTAAAGTGGGGGTACAACAGCTGAATATCTTATCCAATGCAAAACATATTCTCTGCATTTTCTATATTAATTGTCTCACCTGGAATAAGACAAAAGACCTCAGTTCTATTCTTGACTTTGCCCTGATTCACTATGAGACATAATGCAAGTTAAACTCTGTGCCTCAGTTTTCGCCAGTCAAATTCAGATATTCTTCATATGTACATTAAAGGAAGATCTTAGCTTTTGATTTAGTGCTGGATGTTGAAGACATAAACCTATGAAAAACTACCACAATCCAAAAAATAAGACTCACCATTAATAAAAATACATTGTGAAGTAGCAAAGCATCTTACCTTGGCCATAGATAAAGCTTCCGGACAAAGAGATTTCTCATAACTCTTTCCACACGACAAAAGCCAGTATTAAAGGCAATGGCATTGTCTGTAAAAGCTTTGATGAACCCCTTTTTGTTCTTCTGACGATAGAGTCGTAAGATAAATGCTTCCTGACAAGACTCAATGATTCTGTGTGCTTTGTATACCAAAATACCTGGCAGAATGAGAGGTTTTCAAGTTACGTAAATGGAAAAAGTTAAAATATTGTTTTTTTCCCCACAAGAATGTTATATTCGTTTAACGTGTTTTGCCAATTAAACAGCAAGAGGAATTTAAATCTTATCATATGCTGCAAATATGGAATCATGTAGGACCAGTCCTAAAAATTCTCAAGCCCCCAAAATAACCCTTTCTCCTGAACACTATAGCTGTGTTAACGAGACATCTTTCGACAAAAAAATACTAATACTAGAATGGAAAAGAGATAATAAAGGAAATCAGCAGGGCTTAATTTGGATTCTAAGAATTACGTTAGAAAATTCTGGAAGTTATCCTAAGAATAAATTTAAAATGCTGGTAAATTAGAAGTTAACACAGTATTACCACACTATAGTTTAGGGATTTTAAAGGCCACATTATTAGTTTAGCTACAAAATGTCATAATTACAGAACTGAACCACACTGATGACATTTTGTTCAAGCTTCTTTCATGATCAAAGAACCTTGAGACTTTTCTTTAGTGTATTTTCTATGATTTTCATAGATGAATGGATTTTAATGTCGGCAGGAATCACTGTGATGATTTAGTCTGATTTCCTGCATAATACAGGCCACAGAATTTCACCAAGGCCATGAGTATGCTATCCAAAAGGTGTATTTTAACAAGTGTTAAAATCTTAGTGTAGAGAAGGCAAGTTGTACTTTTAACATGTATTAGGTGGTTGAGGTAAACCATAGGGGTGAACAGAGGGATTACCTCGCCCAGCTAATAACTGTTGAAACTACAGCTAGCCTTGTCTACACTAGGATTTTAACACATTATTTAACACACATTAAAAGTCTTTTTCCAAGTGAACACAAAACCCATAACTTCTGGTTAAGCTACAGCATGTCTTTTAGAAAGACATATAAATCCTAGTTTAAGGACTTCAAGTTCCAAAGAATCCATCACATTTCTAGATACATTGTTCCAATAGTTAGTCCTCCTCCTACTAAAAAAATAATTGTATCTTATTTGTAGGCTGAGTTTGTCTAGCTTCAGCTTCCAACCACCAATCTTGCTGTGCCTTTGTATGATTACATTAAGTTTTTACATTTCTAATCATTCTTGTAGTACTTTTCTGAAGTCCTTCTGATTTGTAAACTTCCTTTTGCAAGTGTGGGCCCCAGAACTGACAGCATTCCAGTAATAGTCTCACTAATGTTGTACATAACAGTGATAACACCCCTCACCTACTTTTACTCCATATTCCTCTGGTTAACTATGAAAGGATCACATTTACTCTCTTCCACCACCACATCACATTGGAGGTTAATATTCAGTTGGTTATCCACCACGATCCTGAATTTTTTTTTGAGTCACTGCATTTCAAAATAGAGTGCCCCCCACCTCATAAGTATGATCTACATTTTTGGTTCTTGAATGTTTGACTTTGCATTTAGCTATATTAAAATGCATGTTCAAATGAGCCTATCTTACAACGTGATCCAGATCACTCACTAGATCTGATCTATGCTCATTATTAACTACTCCACCAATTTGTGTCATTTGCAAATTTTATCTGTTATGATTTTATATTTTCTTCCAGCTCATTGATCTAGATACCAAATAGCAATGGGCCAAGAACCTGTTGGATCCCACTAGAAATGCTTCCACAGGATGCCCACTTACAATTAATTTGATATCAGTTGGCCAGTTTTTAATTAATTTAATATATGCTACATTGATTTAAAGACAACTACAATCCTATGAACTGCTTAAAAATACTAATCTGTTGCATTGTTCAAGCAATGCTGATTATATGTATCAGGGGTGGCCAAACTTATTGACCCTCCTCCTGCCCCCCCACCTCCCTCCCAAAAAAAAAAACCTCCCTCCCAGCTTGGCAGAATCCTCTAGCCCCACCACACTGCCACGGACGGAAGTTCCGAGCAACCCATCCCAGTCAGGAATATGGAGGGGGGCGGGAGCGAGATGTGGGGCTCCACAAACTGCACTTTAACTGTAAAAGAGCCACATGTGGCTCACGAGCCAGTCTGGCCATCTCGATATATGTTTTACTTATCACTTCATCTATTATTAATATGTGAATTTGTAATACAACCTCTTGCGTTCTGTAGTAATGAAGAACATAAGCCATACTTATAAGAGGAGAGGACTCTATCCTGGGAAACAGTGACTTGGGGGGCACAGGGACAATCAGCTGAACATGAGCCCATAAGTGTGCTGCAGTGGCCAAAAAAGCTAATGCAATCCTTGGATCTGTAGATAAGGGAATATTGAGCAGGAGTGGGGAGGTTATATTACCTCTGTATTTGGCACTGGTGCAACCACTGCCAGAACTCTATTGTCCAGTTCTGGTATCCACAATTCAAGGTTGTTGATAAATTGGAGAAGGGTAAGAGAAGAGTCATGAAAACAACCAAAGGATTGTAAAACATGCCTTCTAGTAAAAGACTCAAGGAGTTCAATATGTTTATCAAAGAGAAGGATAAGAGGTGACTTGATCAGAGTTTCAAAATACCTACATGGGGAATGGAAATTTAATAAGAGGGTGTCACAGTTCCTGAAGAAACTGCACCTCTGATCCCTTTGTTAAAGGCACCCATTTAGGTCTCACGCCTCTAGCCATCACCTTTCTTGGAGTGGAATGTTGTGACTCTCTCGCTCTAGATTGGATATTTAGGATACAATTCCTCCTGCATTTCACTATGACCATCCCAGGTCTCAGGTTAGTTCAGCCCCTGCATCTCTTCTCTTACAGTGGCAAAGACAGGGTTAACCAGTGACCACCCAGCCTTTGTAAAGCAAAGTATTATTTATTCGGAACAAAAGCATTACAGCGAAAAATATATCTCAAAAACAATAAACCTTTTACATGCAGGTCTTAGCTCAGCTGGCAGTCATCCATATTCCACACAGACCACGGCAGGTTTCAAAGTCCTTAAGGCCTTTTCCACAATGACATCATCATCTAGTGTCATGCCAGTTCTTGGACTGGGTAAGAGTGACCCTTGTCCCCATGTCAGGGTGGTCACATTATACATTTATCACTTATTGGTTTGCCAGGCTTCTCCAACCAAAGCAAACTAGAACATGCAACTTCCCTGTGTGTGTGTGTGTGTGTGTGATGTGAGACTTCTCCAGACTTGTTTATCTGTCTAGGGATTTGCATCTATTACTCCACCCATAGCACAAGTTACCAATGATTTTAGTTCTTGCAGGGCCAGAATACAATCCAAGCTCTTCAAAATACATATAAAGTTGATACAGTAGTCTTTAAATATCCCATGTGTTCATAATCTCTGTTACAGAGGTCTCTTCAGTCTAGCAGACAAAGGTATAAAAGATTCAATAGTTGGAAGATAAAGCTGGACAAGTCCAGAGTAGAAATGAAGAGCAATTTTATTTTTTAAACAGTGAGAATAATAAACAATTGGAACATATTACCAAGGGTTTTGCCAGATTTTCTATCACTGGAAGTTTTTAAATCCCAATTGACTGTTTTCTCTAAAAGGCTTGTTCTAGTTCAGCCTTAGCTATGGGACTTGAAACAGGCATTAATTCAAGTAAATTCTCTGGCCTGTGTTATGCAGGAGTTCAGACCAGATCACAACGGTCCCTTCTGGCCTTATAAACTATGCTGAAAATGTAAAATATATTATTTTTTTCATTAAAAAATGGATACACTTCTTGCATGTCTAGAGATATTAGATATATACAAAAAGGAATGAGAACTTCACATACATTTTTTTCTAGAATTATTCCATCCTTTTCATTGTATCTGATGTCATTTGCAATATTCCAACCAATGTGTATAGCAGGAAATAAAAATATAATTGCTATTGTCATACTGACATCTAGTGGTAATAGCATTAAAAGAAAATACTGAGTAATAAATGACCTACAAAGGATTTTTTAAAAATTGGTTTGTGCCTTTTTTGTTATTTCTTTTGTACAGAAGGCCTAAAATACGGGTTTAGGTGGCAGGTCCTATTTGTTATTCAAAACAGAAATATCAAGAATGTCAAGATTCATCCACCCTGGTTTTACTGTAGGACCTCTTGGAAATTCTCAGATAGTGAGAGCTCTCACAGGTTTATTGAAGGGATGCAGTACTGAATCTGTAACAAAGATTCACTTTCTCCAAAGTGTTCATTAGCCAATTACGTTTAAGCATTAACAAAATCCAGAATTTTAATATCTGGCTAAAAAATTTCTTCCCCTCCCAATTTTGGGAGTTTTATATACTTATTGTACTAGCTCTCCAATCACTACTGTGTCTTCCAGGCTAGAAAAGACCTGAATTTCTAATATTAATAAATAAGCATAAAAACAACTTAACTAACACACCCACACACAACTTTCAAGTCTAATTTATATAAAGCAGAAAAAAAGGCCATAAGCTTTCCACATCACCTTTAATACCGGGCCATTTCACACTATTATTTTATACTTTAAATTAATGCTATTTATCATCCAAGGGATTTCAAGATAAAAGTCTTTTGATAAAAAGTAACATTTAGTAAGAATATTTAACAAGCCAAGGTTGTGATCATAAATAATTTATTATGGCATAAAAGGATGGCACGTATATTTGATTAACCTATGAAACCTAGAACTGCAATTTCAGTGATAGGATACTTGTAAAGGATTTCACTGAAAATAGTTCTTCATATTTAATTAAGTCTCATTATTAGGAAATGCAACTAGTCTGATTTGTTACATTTATTACAGCAATGGAATATTTTAACTGTTCTACATGTTTTCAAGGTGCAGACCTTGGAAAGACAAACATGGGTCACCAAAGATTAAAATAATAATGCTGAAAATTTCAAAATTTGTAGCTTAAAGTGAAACAGTTTTTTAGTTTTTAGCAAGGAAAGCCACTAAGAAAATTGGAAGAGCTATAAATTTGTTCTGTGTTACAGCAACTTTCTCAAGTGTCTCATTTTTCAGCCCTTACACCCAATAAGGGATGAACAAATCATCACTGTGTGCATAGAGGTGAGGTAAAAGGAGTATGAGCAGAAAATTCTTAGTTTGCTTTCACTAAACTCTTACCAGTAATAAGATCTGAAGGAATTCTATCCGTCAGGAAATCCACCACAAGAATTCGACTTGTTGCAAAGAGCACACCACCTTGTGTGTAAACTTCATATCGACAGTTGCTTGTAATTTCATTAGTAACACGCCGAGGAAGATGAACAACTCCATCTGACTTCAACTGATCAATAAAATATTCCTAAACCAACACAAACACAGTATTTCACCAGGGTAACTGCCTTGATTAAACAGGTGCAAAAAACTATAGATTTCTAAATTTTCTGTTGATTTTTTTGGGACCGGCCATCAAAAAATCTACAAAGTTGTAGTCATGAGCCATGATTACTATGTAGTTAGATGCAACATATATTTTTCTGTATAAATATTATGGGTAACATTTTCAAAAGCACCCAAGTAACTTAGGAGTCTCTTTTAAAAGTAACTTAGATAATTAGAAGAGTAAAGGACTGTCTTTCTGTTCTATTTGTACAGGGATTACACGGTGGGGTCCTGAACCATGAGTAAGGCTATTACCACAATAAAAATAATTTATTTCACCACCCGACTGTATTTCAGTTGAGGGTAAAGTGACCCTTTTATGTAGTCTACGTATCTGTTTTTTAAAACAATTTTAGGATCCTTAGGATGAAAGGCCCTATATAAATATGATCATAAATATGCTATTTTTGGTTATGTATTATAGTACATTTGTACGGGGCCCTTCACCCTCAAGAATCTCAAAATTATTTTAAAAATGGATACATAGACTAAACCAGTGGTTTTCAACCTTTTTTGATTTGTGGATTCCTAAAAAAATTTCAAATGGAGGTGTGGACTCCTTTGGAAATCTTAGACATAGTCTGCGGACCCCCTCAGGGGTCTAAGCTAAACAAAACGAAACAAAAGGATCACTTTATTCTCCACTGAAATGCAACTGTGTGGTGAAATGTAACTAATTAAGAGCACCCAGCATCATTACACAATGTAATAGGATAGTAAGAAGAAAATTTATTCAACTAAAACTGAATGGGAAATCCCCATAGGTAGAATGTAATTATCTGGCTTAGAATTTGCCCAGTTTCCCAGGATTAACACCTCTACTCTTGCAAAGTGCCAGCAGATTTCCTCCCTCTCCCACCACACATTTTGCATTGTTTCAATAAAATAAATAGAGTGACTGAAGAAAATGTTCTGCTCACAAAAAAGAGAAGGGGTCAGAGAGAGCAAACAGTTCCTTAATTAAAGTAAGTAGCAGAGATGGGCAATTTTATTAATTTATTCAACAATTTGATACTCTTTCTTCTCATTAGTTATTCACTAATATCCATTGTCCAAAAAAAGAGTTTATGCAATTGTATTTCAGGATATTTCAAGATAGTTAAGTCCAAAACAGACTTTGAAGAGTTACAAAGGGATCTCATAAAACTGGGTGACTAGGAAACTAAATGGCAAATGAAATTCAATGTTGATAAATGCAGAGTATTGCACATTGGAAAACATAATCCCAACTATACACTTAAAATGATGGAGTCTAAATTAGCTGTTACCACTCAAGAAAGAGATCTTGGAGTCACTGTAGATAGTTCTCTGAAAACATCCACTCAGCGTGCAGTGGCAGTCAAAAAAATTTTACCACAATGTTGGGAATCATTAGGAAAGGGATAAATAATAAGAGAAAATATCACATTGCCTCTTTATAAATCCCTGGTATACCCACATCTTGAATACTGCATGCATATCTGGTGGCCCCATCTCAAAAAAGATATATTGGAATTGGAAAAGGTACAGAAAAGGGCAACAAAAATTACCAGGGTTTTGGAACAACTTCCATATGAGGCGAGATTAATAAAACTGGGATTTTCAGTTTAGAAAAGAGATGACTAAGGGGGCATATGACAGAGGTCTATAAAATCATAACTGGTGTGGAGAAAGTAAATAATTAAGTATTATTTACTCGTCATAACACAAGAACTAGGGGTCACCAAATTAAATGAATAGGCAACGGATTTAAATTGAACAAAAGGAAGTCTTTCTTCACACAATGCACAGTCAACCTGTGGAACTCTTTGCCAGAGGATTTTGTGGAGGCCAAGACTATAACAGGGTTAAAAGAGAAATAGATAAGTTCATGGAGGATAGGTCCATCAATGGTTATTAGCCAAGATGGGCAGGGCTGAAAAACCATTCACGGAAGTGCCCCTAGTCTCTGTTTGCCAGAAGCTTGGAATGGGTGACGGGATGAATGACTTGATGATTATTGTTCACTCCCTCTGAAACACTGGGTACTGACCACTGTCAGAAGACAAGATACTGGGCTAGATAGACCATTGGTCTGTCCCAATATGGCCATTCCTATGTTCTTATGGTTAGCTTGCTAATTATTCCCAGGGATTTATGCTGTGTGATTGGTTACTTGGACCCTGCTCTGATCCTGTAAACACTGATGTCATTAGAACAATATTTACACGTGAAGTTAAGCGTGTGCCTAAGGCTATGCCTTTGCTAGAAACACTGCCACTGCAGCTGTGCCACTGTAGTGCTTTAGTGAATATGCTTACTACAGCTATAAGAAATGCTCTCTCATCACTGCACCTCGAGAGGGTAGCCAGGTTAACGGTAGACCTAGTGATGTGCAGACCAGGGATTAGGTCAGTTTAACTACTTTGCCCAGGGGTGTGGATTTTTCACAAGCTGGGCGACATAATGACTTTTTAGAGTAAACCTGGCCTACATGTTTGCTAGATTGGGCCTTACACACTCAGTATTTTTTATGTTTCTTGACTGGATCACTCCCAAACTTACTGGCTTTCCACACAGTCCACAAACACGGTCACATGTGGATACACATGTATGTGCACAAGTATTTCTTCTTCCCCCAGTATTTGCTTATACCAATGTTCACAGGTACTTAATAGGTCAAGTTGCTAATAGGAAAGCAAACAAAATTTTTCCGGGATTGACTGTCACTGGTACTCGCGCACAGCATTTGCCCGATTCTGTTTGACGCGTCTCCATCAGTGAAACACGATCTTTAATAACCATGGACCAAGATGTCACTCTCTCAACAACTCCAGCAGCACAGCATCTCCTGCCATGCCGCTGCAGCACAGTCCAGTACCAACTCCTCAAGGAAACGCCCTCCCCATCACAACGACCCACTAGACATACCAGGTGTGGTAAGTGGCCACCACCGGACGTTTCTGAGGAAGGAGAAGCAGCTCTGAAGATGAGAGAACACGGGAAGGGAGAGATCACACCCCACTTCCTTAAGGGGGGGTTGGGGGAAATAGGTGTGTGTGTACGGGAGGGATTTAAATGGCACTCCACACCCAGGGAGGCGGGTTTGGGGGACAGGAGTGCGTGCGTGGGTGGCGGGAAGATCACACTCACTCCCCACCCGGGGAGGGCAGGCGGGGGGAGCCGACCCCCGTCAGGGGCAGGTCGGGGGCTGACCCCCAGGGAGGAAGATGAGGAGGGTGTCCTCCCGCCCCCCCTCACCTCCTCGGCCGGGCTGGTGTTGAGCACGAGCACCAGGCTGGCCGGCTCGCAGTAGAGGCGGAGGAAGCGCAGCAGGATGCGGTCGATGCCCAGGCCGCGGGCGCTGATCACCAGCCCGTCCTGGTGAAAGAGATCCAGGAACACCTGGTTCTCGTGCTCCAGCGGCGCCCCCATAGCCGCAGCCGCGCGGCAGGCGGGCGGCCCGGCCGCCATCGCGCTCCCCGCGGCGCGCGGAAGGCTCGAGCATGCGCATTAGCAGCCGCGGAAACGCCGCCCTCAGCCGGCCTACGGCTCCTCGCGCTGACTAACGGACGCCAGGCCGCCGCTTTAGCGCCACCTGCAGGATGCAAACGCCGTTGGCCACAGGGGAGCTGAGCTGAGGCGCTGGGCGGAGAGAGGAACCGCCTAGCTCTCCCGCGCCGTGGGGCGTGTCCGTGTCCAGGCCCAGGCCAGGGTTCTCGTGGCCCTCCCAGACCAGCCGGCTCCTTTCTTTAGTAGGGGCAGGGGGAGGCCTCAGCCGTGCTCACGTGCAGGTAGAAAGTGGAGGAGCCGCCCCCAGTCCCTGCCCTTCAGGAGAGAAAACCGGTGACCCCAATTTTGGTGGGGGGGAGGTCACCTCTTCCCACCCAGGGGTCCCCACAACCTCCCTCGTGTGTGTGTGTGTGTGGGGGGGGGATGCTGAGACTTGCCAGGCCCCTGAAGTGCTGTTGTCCCTGACCCTCAGAAGTCAGGGGTCTGGCCCCAGTGGCCTGATTGTTTTAAAGATGAACCCCAGGGTTTGGGTATTTGAACTTTCCTCACTGTGTGATACCCTGGCAGTTGCCAACAGCAGCAAATGTATAGGTGTGAGACACCGCACACTTCCCTCATGGGGGCTGGGGGAGCTAGTAGAGACTAAACAGACCTGTCCACCCACAGGAAAGGAAGAAGGAAGGCAATCTATCCTAGATATGCGCCACATGCCCTCCTCTCCCTTCGGCTGGCAGTAAATTGCAGTGTTCAGCTGAATGAGGCATTTCACACTCCTTGAAGCTATTGTTTCAGGCTGTCTGCAGAATCAGCCAGTCAGTGGTTACTCTTAGGTGGTGTTTTTATTTGCATCGGGGATAGAAATAGATTCTTAATGAAAGCTAAGATTCTGCTTCCATCATGTGAGCCAAGTATATTGACCTCAATCTCTCATGTAGGAAGAAGCAGCTGGCCACACTGTCCCTTCAAGAGCAAGAGGAGACTCTCCGAGAGCTGCATTTAATGGTGGGTGAGGATGAAGCACATGTCTTTTGTGTTGCCACAAAGCTTAACAGGGTGAGGGAGAAGGGGAAGCTATAACCTTGTCTTCCGTTTCCTGCAATATAAATGCAACCTTTTAGACCTTCCCAAGTTGGGAAGGAGTTCTTTCCGACTTGCCCAAATCTCTCTCTGGGAGGGCAGGAAAGGAGAATTCTGCCTTAGCATGGAGTCATGACCCAGTCTCCTTTAGGCAGATTGAGGACCAACGTACATTATCCTACAGTTCCTTCATTTACAGTATATGGAAGTGTGGGAGATGCCCCAAATCTCCTTTATTTGAAATGGGAAGTAATCCCCCAAACTTGCTCCAAATTCAGCTTTTTCTCCTTCCTTCATGTGGTGGCCATTGACCAGACCTGTTGGATCAGTTGTCTGCTGTGATCTGGTAAATCCTCTCTAGGATTGTGTATTCCAAAGTGTTGCACATTACCAGCTCTGATAAATTGGATTTTTTTTTAAATTTAAAGAACCCAGCATGGCTATTATGCCTTTCTCAAATTATTTCCCTACCTTACTCCACTTATTTAATTTACCTATTAATACAGATGCACTTGCTCTTTATTACACCAATATTGGTATTTTTTGTTATCAGGCCTATGCTGCAGTACATAATTTAAATTAAGGAATTTTTAAGATTATCATTTTATAATATCATAGTCTTATTTTAACTTACATTGCCAAGTCATTCGCCGTAAGAGGGAGAAAACTGCAGAAAAAAAAAGTAATTGAAAACCGGGGAATGTCCCTCTAACTGTGCAAGATTGGTTGGTCTGCAGTACAGATCTTCAGACAGTGATTATGTCTGTGACATATGGATAGGTGAATGAATTTTAAAGTAAGGATCATCTGCTGTTGAAGGAAAGGGCGCTGCATATCTTTGTTGTTTAAGAAAAGAATAGGATGGCTGGTACTGTAAGGTAGCAGATCGCTGGAGAGTTCTATAAGAATGCTGAGAAGTGTCAGTTTAAAATGATTGACACCATAAAGAGTGAAATTTTAAATGTCATTGAAATGCATTAGAAATGTCTTTATTAGCAACATGTGATTCCTAAAATTTACCATAAATTAAGCCAGTATGAGTGATTAGTGATAGGTCTGCTTATCTGCTCAGGGCAACATTTCACATAACAACAGGGCACTCTTTCTTGTGGGGAGTAGAAGCTACGCCATGAATGACTACATTTTTGTTACAAGTGATACTGGTTTCATGGATTATATTTGATTGTCATTAACTTTCCTAAGCATATTTAAGGTTTCTAAACTGAGATTTAAAGTTGTGAAACTAAAACTGCAAATCACAGAGTTGTCTATCAGTGTGCCTGATGCTAGGTTTTGCAGATGCAAGACTTTGTGTTAGATACTTGAAGTGTGCGTAGAGACAAACCACTAATTTTGCTGAGATATTCTGAGGTTAGATAATCTGTGTTCAATTTGCTCCAGTCTAAGAGTATGAACGGATTTGGAATTTGTCTCTGAAGCACAGGAAACTCAGGACAAAGACAGAGACATCCTGTAAGAAAAACAAAGCCTAGGCACCATCCACATTTGGGAAGGTGGAGGATTATATTTTATGATTCAAGAATAAAGACATGGGATCAGTTTCTGGATGTCCTTATTTCAGAGCATTTTGGGAGCTCCACCTACTTAAGTTACCAAATTAACATTTTAATTGTGAGCCTACGCCCTCTAACATGAACAAGTGAAACTTTAAAATATTTAATTTTCAGTCAGTGCATAAAAAGTCATTTTGAAATATTGTCTCTGTTCCTGCTGTGTGGCCTCTTTACTACAGGGTGGATAACAATTGATGATTTAAAAAAAATAAGATTAATTGTTTTTAAATAATATTTTTTAACTTAAATACAAGTTTATATTTTAAAAATCTATTTAAAATTAAATTTGAAATTGACGACCTATGTTAAGCTCTACACTTTTTATAATCTATTAAAATAATGTGTTAAATACAAACATAGCATTATGCGGTACATGTTTCCTGCTGGAGTTTTTTAAAAAGTCAAACCAACATACTGGTGGAAGTCACTGGCTAAGTACTTCAGACAAGAGTTTGCTGAAGTGTTAAATAAGCTTTTGTGAGCCCGTGCCTCCTCTGCAGGTACAGAGAATTTTTTTCTTAATTTCAATTTATTAAATTAGTTCAGTTCAATGACTAGTTCAAGGTAAGAAACCAAATGGGAATTGAAAAAGCAGGAAAGCTTGTTTTTCCTCTTCTAATTTATGAATAAAAACTAGGTGTGAAAGAGTAAGATATACTAGTTCTAAAACCTTGAGGGACATGGTGACCAGAAACAAACAGTTCAATTCACTTCCTCAGGCTAATACTTCCTTTGTTTAACAATTTAATTAGTTTTAAATGCAAAATGTTTTTCAAGTGTCTTCCCTTTTTTAAAGTTATGCTGGGAAGTTAAGCAAACCTCCATTATAGGCAGATAATTGCATGCATTTGTGCAGAACCAGAGTGTTTTGATAGGTGCTACATAATATATACATCAAATCATAAAAAAGCTAACTTCAGGCCATACTTCCAATACTGTTTTTATTTCTTATTATGGTGAAGAGGCCAAAAAAAATGGGGGGGAAGACCTGCTGGTAGTCTACCTTGTCAGTTAATTGTATGCAGAAAAGCCAAAAGGCAATGCACTAAGTTATACCATTTTAACATTTTATTGGTGTCGTTAGGAGAGCTGGTGCTGTTTTTTTAAGGTTGTACACTGAAAAGTGAGACACCCAAAAATCACATTCACTTTTTTTCCCAGTGTGTTTGCTGTCCGACTTCAGGGAAAAAACCCGATTAATTCCAAGACATTTTCATATCAAGTTTCAGATTTGAGCCAGATTATGTTAGAAATGTAGATATTAAAGACAATAATTATTGGTTTAGAGTTACATTTTCAGAGCATCTGCTGAGAAAAGTCTTCAGATCAGAAGATTTTTTTGAAATATCTTTGTTCCAGAGCCATTTCTTAAATACCACACAAATTGCTTACTGATTTCTCATTAAATCATTCCTAACATTGGGCCTAGCGTCAGTACAAACCAATATATTATAGATTTTTATAGCTGTCCAGTTCATTCTGGGTGTTTACCACAACCATGTGGGAAAGTAGTACAGGCTTTAAATACCGCCTTGACACGTACATAAAAGACAGATCCAAATGTGAAGAAATGAGTTTGTTCTTCTGCCACTGAAAGTACTTATTTATGCTAGGTGTGTAAGAACTTTATATTTACTCTATTCAGCAAGCCACTAATGATATCTTCTTCAATATAATGTAATATGGTAGAGAAATGTGGGAAGTATTACCTGTTATAATTTAGGATTTATATTCAGCCATTTCCCTTGGTCTGTCTGTATTAGAAATCAGATACTTTTCTAAGTGGCCCAAATACAATAGTACACTACTTTAGGCTTGGTCATTTGCTTTGGTCTGGCATTATTAGACATTAAATATACTTTCTTAATTAGCCCAAGTACAGTATTAGAAGTATAGTTTGTTAGTCCATTACAATTTGTATGCTCATACATGTATTTAACCACTAGAGGGCTGTCATTTGTCAGATTTGTTACAAGAGTAATATCTAAGCCTAATATATTTTGTTTTGTTTTTTGTGTAATTATTTTAAATTATTTGAATTATATTAAAAGATTTGTATTTTACTTGTGTTCTTTAACTATTACTATATTGTATAATTATAAGAAAAAAGCAGTAAGGATATAGAACAGATGAAGTGGCAAGAGCATTATATTAGTTGTGATGGGAATGGAAGGATTAAAAGACAAGGAAAATATTGGCTAAGGGAATACACAGTTATATAATTCTGTATTCGGCAACAAATGCCATCTATATCAAACACTGAAGCCTCAAAAATAAAGCTCACTTTGTATGCAACCAGTAAACATTTTCACTAATAGCTACATTAGATTCATTCCATATAACATTTACTTGCAAAAACTAATTGGTATTTTGTTGCATTCCAACTACAGAGCAGCAAAAATATTTTGTCGGGTTGACAAATACAAGACAAGTACCAACAAAAATACCATACTGCTTTATTAATTCATATTTGCACATATATGATTCATGTATACAAAAATAGCTGAACAGAGTTTCAGTACATTTTAGTGTTTATGTAGTTTTAACTACATAACAGAAAGGGGTGCCTAAACTTGTGAATCTTCCCCTGGGGGTGACATCCTTGAGCCAAATGTGATACTGCAAAGCCTTACTCTTGTAAGTATCAGGCTTTATATATTTCTTAGCACTGAATTAATAGATTTCTAGCAACTAGATGATATCCATCCAACTAACCAACATGTTTCTAATACAAATACAGTTATTTAAGAGCTTTAAAATGAAAAAGTAAGTTGTGTTTTTACTTTAGTTTTAAAGTTTCCCAGACATTATTTGGTCTGTCCCCTTCCTCCCTCCACCCCATGCCATGGTCTAATTTACTTAGATACAACTATTTAGCACTTTTAATTTCATGACAGGCACATTTTGAACTTTTCCCTAGGGCCTTCAACATAGCAGTCATGCTGGCAATCACATCTGCAAAGGCCTGATTCAAAGCCCAGTGAAGTTAATTGGAATCTTCCCATTGACTTCTGTGATTTTTGGATCAGGAATCAAATATTACAATCCCATTTTTCCCTAGAGAGCAAGGACCTATTTTGCATTAGGCAGCTAATTTGTCCTTGTAGAAGAGACTATGTAACCCCTGTAACTCAACTTTTTTTTCAGTATGAATGCAAAACTTTACCATTAAAGGCTTTAATGTATATTGTTTGATGTTTGTGCTAATGCACCAGTTTAGATTATTTAAATTTTTAAATGTGCATTATTTGCTAATTGAGAATTAAGGAGCATATTGACTAATTCTGACTTTATGCTGTATCCATAAATAAAATTCAAAGCAAGGTTCAGTCAGCAATTAAATTAAAGAGGTTGTTTTTTTCTTTTTATGTACTGGTTTTATTTTCTTATCCATCTCAGTACATGCTTTTTTCTCATGTCTTTTAAAAAATAGCACTTTTTAAACAGTGAAATTATATTTAATTAATTTGTGTGAGTTTCATGCTTATGAAGGTGCTAAATTGATAGCCTTGTGTACTGAACTCCTCGTTTTAACTACATAACAAGTGTGTGGTATAGACAGTGACAGTGTAAGACTGCTCAGAATGTCCTGACAATGTGCCTCACAACTTACATTTCCATATTCATTAGGTCTTCGTCTTCTCTGTTAAGATTTGACCAATGTTGTTGCCAATAAGTGAAAAAAAATCTGACAATTGTTTTCTTATGGGAAAATTTGACCACTAGGCTAAGAAAACAACTCCATTGACATAGACATTATCTTAATGGTGATCTTTCTAGGCCCTTTTACCTTAAAAAGCCCGATGAAGGCACAAGGTACTTTGCAGGACACTAGACTGGCTTCAAACTGATGTCATATGTGAGATTGGCAGTGTAGTCCATTACCAATGTACCAAAGCAGGTGTCTACTTACTCAAACAGTGACACCTTAAAAAATGCATAAATAGCAGGATTTTACCTCATGACATTAACATGCTATGAAAATGAGATCACCTGCAAAGTAATTCGATATGAGTCAGTTGAAGATAGGCTTTTTATCTGGATCAGTAATTTACTGGGGGAATCAAAGAAAAATGTTAATCTTTAACACTAATCTTTTCTTGAAGATATGTGCCTTTGACGACTAATTGTTTTTATATTTTTGACAAGTTATTAATCATTACTAGAGGAGAGAAAAGATATAAGCAAGAAGCTGAGAATAAAAGTCAATTACTTATAAGTCTGTGTAATGACACGTCTTTCCTGAAAACTGGTAAGTTCTTATATATTATGCAGTTAACCTTTTGTTACTGATTTGCAAAGAGCTGAGGAAGGCTTCCAATGAGAAAAATAGTACTTTAGTCAGACAAGCTTTGTAGAGCTTATTTCATATTCTTTTTAAAACACTGTAGACATTTCTTTTGTATTCCCTTCCACATCCTTATCTAGGGAAAATTCACTATCAAAGCTCAGTACTTCCAGCAGAGAGAATGGGGTGAGTGGCTCTTTATGAAGTTAGTGACAGTGTCATCTGTTTTCTATTAGCTTTCAGGCTGGATAATACTCATTATGCCTCTGTGATGGACTCAGCCTTAATTGGACTCAGATTCCGAAGTCATTTTTTAAACTAAATTTCCCAGATGGCAGAGCAATGATGTGCATTATCCATTGGTCGCCTTATTATGATTAATTATGTTTATTATGGTTGTGTGCAAGGACTAGCAAACAATGGGGGGCCCATTGTGCTAGGCACTGTATGAACAGGATAGCCACAGTATCTGCCCCGAAATGCTTCCAGTCTTCATAGAGGAGAGAGAGACACAGTGGGGAAGGCAATATAACAGAAAAACTGAGTTACAATGTGATGGCTGTAAATGTGATTTAGTACCATGGTGGTAGTTTTGTGTTTGTGTTGCTTTGTTGGGTGGGTTAGTTGGGAGGGAATAAGGTAAATGGAGAGAAGACTGAAGGGAGAGGGGACATTTGAAGGGAGGGAAGATGAGGGGAAGAGTGATAGATGGAGTGAAGCTGATATGAACAAACTGTGAAAGAGGGAGAGGGTTGGAGAAAACAGACAATCAGCAGAGGAGACACAAAGTGCAGTCAGAACTGTAGAAAGTCCTCTGAATGTCCAAAGATCCCTGGTTTTGCTGCTTCTGCGGCTGCTCTTAGTGGTTGGAGTCTTTTGATAGTTTTTTTCTGCAGTTTTTCCTCACATGGTGGGGGAGTTACCACACGGGTTTTAGTGCCATTAGGGTGTGTGTGAGGGATCGCCTTTGCACAGTTCTGATGCTGGCAGGGCCCCATTTTACGCCCCCTCCCCCACAGCAGCAGTCCCTGCTTTGGCTGCTTCTATAGCTGCTCCTAACATTTCTTGGGGCTTGTCTACATCTGTAGTGCTGCAGCGTTCCAGGTGCACCACTGTAGTGCTTAGTGAAGACGCTACCTATGCTGACAGGAGAGCTTTTCCCGTTGGTGTAGGTACTCCAGCTCCCTGAAAGGCAGTAGCTATATTAATAGGAGAAACCCTTCCATTGACATAGCATGTATATACTGCGAATTAGGTTAGTATAACCGTGTCACTCAAGGGTGTGGATTTTCAAGCTACACAGAGCTCTTTCTCAGGTTAGAAAAAGATCCTCTATGTAGCTCGAATGCTTCTCTCTTTTACCAAAAGAAGTTGATCCAATAAAAGATATTACTTTACCCACGTTGTATCTCTAATATCTTGGGACCGACATGACTACAACAACATTGCAACCTATTATTTCTTGGGTGTTTTTTTTCCCCCCTTTAATAAAAACAGAAGACCCAGAAAGAGGACAACGTTGCTTGTTAAATAGATTTTAAAAAGCCATAGTGGCTATATTTTTAAAGCATATAACTAGCAGTAATGCCTGTTCCTTCAAAACTTCATGCATGTAACTTTTACTTATGCAAGCACTTCCATTGAATTCAAAAAGCCTGCTCAAATGAATAAGGGTTGCAGAAAGTGCATCTAATGATGACGAGTTTAATTAAAAACCTCCTCCCCACCAAAGGCAGAATTCAGAGCTGAGGTAAATGAGCACAGCTGCATTGACTTCACTTTATATCAGGTCTGAATTTAGCCCAAAGTACTTTTGCTTTCAATCATAGAAGTGTAAAATTTACAATATAGTTAAAATTCATTATTCTTTTCAACTTAAATGCTGGCTTTTTTAAAACCACATTTGGTGTGTTGAAATTTGTTTTATATTCACCTCTCCAGTGTGTGATTGAAACCACATTGCAACATTGTGCAACTGCGTGAAACACAAAATAGGAATTGTCTATAAACAAACTAGATTATGTTTACACTAAACCAGTATAACTATACTGTCAAAACTTATCTGCATAGACCAGGCTTCAGTTTATTTTCATTGTCCAAGCTGAATGAAATACAGAACTTTAAAAAAACATGAATAGTGAAAACAGATTTTTTTTAGGTTTAATAAGGTAGCATTAGAAACACAGGCAAGGAAATTACATTTTAAAGCTATAAATGTTACTATGTGTCAGATGTGAATAATCCTTATTCACCACGTAGTTCTATTAAGAGACAGCAGGCCAGATCTTACCCCTCTCCATTATGACTCTTTTGTGTTCTTCTAGTGATGTGAAATTGTTGAAAAACTGACTTAATTGACTACCCAAGGATTACCTTTGGGATGCTGCAGCCAGAGAAGGGGTGCATGGCCTGAGTGTTCTGTGCTTCAGTGATCCCCTGCCACCAAACAGTCCCCCAAGGGCCATCACTAACTTAAAGTAGCCCTGATACTATTTTAAATTGCACTGGGAGCTGAACTTGTCTCAAGATTGGAGGACAGAGAATTGAGTTTTCAGTGCACTGTCAGGCTTATATCTACATTACAGCACAGTACAGTACAGCACAGTACATTACCCTGCAGCTGTGCTGCTATAGTGCAGAATCTTCCTACATCAGTGGAAGGTGTTTTTCTGTCACTGTAATTAATCTACCTCTGAGAGGTGGTAGTTAAGTCAAAGGAAAAATTCTTCTGTCAACCTAGCCATTTCTATGCAGGGAGTTTGGTTGACTTAGTTGCTATACTCAGTGTGAAGAATTTTTCATACGCTGAGTGAAATTGCTGGGTCCATCAAATTTTTAAGTGAAGACTAGGTCTCTGTTGATAATGTTGGCTCCATAGATCACAAAACTGCAATCCTTACTTCAAGTAATCTTCACTCAGTTAGTACTATTGAAGGCAATTTCAAGCATGCTCAAGGTTGATTTAAAACTGGTATCTTCCTGCAGCTACTAAAATATTTAAGAATGTTTTCCTGTATGAATACCAGCTTTAAGCTGCAAAATGCAAATCATATGTATAGGCCAATCATGCTCCCATTGAAGTCACTGAGAGTTTTCCTGCTGACTTTTGTAGTAGTCTGCTCCAAACTAGGACCCAGATGTTTCAGCACTGTTGCCAGATATATGAATATCTCTAATGTACCTTACAACTGATACAGCAGTTACCTAGGCAGGTACAGGTGCTGAGGCTTTTGGATTTTGTGGGAACGTTAAATTATAGTTCACTTCTAAGCTGTGCTTTGTATTTCTACAACATACATTTTCTGTATTTGCAGAAAGTTAGGGACAAGTACTGTTCTTCACAGAGGACCATGAGGGCAGGTGAACCATTGTGGTTCTTTTAGTCTGTGCTAGAAAGTAATGCAGAATGCCAGGAATCCATGTAGTGGGTTTGCATCCTTTCATGCTGTGAAGCCCTCTGCAAAGGCTGCAGAGCTTTGCACATAGCTGAGAGTACAATGATCTCCCAGCAAAATCTGTCAGGGCTGCTACAGCCCATGTACTTTAGTTTGGCATAGGGAATGCAATTGTGATCTTATTTAAGGCACTGTCCTATCATGAAGTTTATAACAGTAAGAAAACTGACCTTTCTCTATCACTTCTTTAAACCATGTCCTGTTTGTGAAGTTGCTTTCCAGTGAGAGGTAACTCTGAAACAACAGTGAGTTTTTTTTAGCTTTCTCAGACAAAGTTTTATAAAAAACAGTTATGAAAAAATCACTGTTGCATAGCTTCTTCCTAAAGAATTTTGTAATACAGTCAAACATTCTGAGGGCCTATGTTTCTTCTTTAATTTTCAGTTTAATATAATTTTGCACCTGCTACACTTTTTCCTATATGCATGTATAATAAAAGGCACCAATATCTAAAATATGACATTAAAGAACTCCCTCACCAACAAATAAGAAAGCTAAAACACATCCTTTCCAACCCACGTTTTCAGGTAGAGCCAGACTAATCTGATAGGGTTTTGTAAACCGAGTGTTTTAAGATTTAAAAATAAAGACACATTCAAAGAATAAAAACGTATTTCATAAAATGTAGGTGAATCAGCCAAATATGACACAGATGTTTCTTCTAGGACTGCAAGTCTTTGGTACCATTAGTTAGGTATCCAGTTCTGCAGTCCCTTACACAGGTAATCCTCAGTCAGGCAAGTAATCCCATTGATTTCAATGAATCACAAAAAGGTGAGTGGATTCAGCACAATTCTCCCAAACACTTTCACCTGTTTCTCATAGACTTAAATGACCATAGTTAGCATTTGTATGTTACACTTATGGTTAGCATTTGTAGGATACACTTTTGAAAAAATTCAGTGTCCAGTCCTCAAACCTTTAATCATGGGAGTAGTCTCACTGATAACAACAGGACTGTTCCCAGCAGAATTGAGTACTTGAAGCGATAAGTTCTCCTTCATGGCTTTCAAATCCACTGGGGACAGTATACAATCTTTTCTGTTTAATTGACATAATTTTGCCTGTACTTTGACCTCAACTTCATCCTTCCTTTGTGATAATTTGTTTGCTCTTTTATGCTGATTGCAGTTTGTCCCCTTGTTGCCTATTTTGGTTATCTCTGGGCTCCTGAGTCAATTTTTTTAAGTCAATGAAAAGTAATTCTTACTAAAAATCCAAGATCTTACTCACTTTTTCAAGTAATCTCCTTGATTTTACTAATCACCCTGTCTGCCCATAACATCGTTTGAAGCAAGGCTTAGTATTGCCAGTAGAAAGAAAACCCAGCTGCTGAATAGGGACAAATTTAGTTCAAAGCCAGCTTTGCAGCTTTCTTATCTTGTGGCCAGTTGAGGACTGATTTGGCTCAGGGCTCTGCTATGTAGACCATCTACAATGGCTTCCATGAGACCATTATGCCTGCTAGGCATCACTGGAATACACTGAACCCAACCTAGTATGCTCCTTAAATTGGCAAATGGAGGGAGCGGGAGATTTCCCCATACCAGGGGAGTCCTCAATTTGCAGGTTAGGTCAGGAAGGGGATATTGTGCCCCTTTGTCCCCTTTTGCGACACAGGATTTAATCAGAACCGTTAAAAGGACTTTACAAATACCTTTGTGGATTGAAAGGGGTGGGATACTGATTTACACTGTCCCTTTAAATAAATTAGATATACAAACCTAATATTGGTCCTTAGATTAGATTATTGTACAGCACAGCTCATGGTACCTTGAGTATGACATTCAGAATGATACCCATTCGATTCTAAATTTTATTTGCATGTACATTAAAGCACTCTGTTTAATCGGGTGTTTGTGTGAGGACTAGGATTTAGGAAGCAGAAATGTGTCAAATTTTGTACTACGAGTTGTTGGATAGTCTTAGAAAGTCATTTGAAATTAAAACCTTCACACAGCTTTAGCTGTGCAGGACAAAGCAGCCTTTACTGTTGCTGGTTCATGGTAACTTTGCTGCCCTCCTGTGTTGTGTAGCTGCAGCTGTTGTTTCTAATTTTAAAGATTAATCACTTTATAATTCCACTTAAGGCATGATGAGTGCTATCTGTTTATACATATGGGTATATATTGAAAGTGAGCTCACAGAGTTCTCTAACTTCCTAACAAAGGGCAGCTTAGTCTCCTGACTGACTGATATTTAATCAGTGGTAAAGTCTTAGAAGTAGTCCTAGTCGAGATGGTTAACAGGCAGAAACAGTGAGATGGTCAAATGCATGATACATCATCATATGGCTCCATTTCCAAGATGTTTGTAAAATAGTTTGCCTAGTGACATATGGAGAATACATGATAGTGTGATGTGATTGAGGTGACAACAAGAACCAGCTTGCTGTCAGGTTCGATTTATATGGATCCCTCAAATAAGGAGCGACAAAGATTGCTTTGCATACAACTTTGTTTTACTTGCAACAATCTATACATCATCAATTACAATTTAAAAATCAACATTGTTTCTTATTTAATACAACAATTTAACTACTTAAAACACAATCACAATTACAACTATACAATTATATTTACAAAGCTAGCTTACACTATAGGGTTATACTTATGCTATTATACTTACACTGCAACGGTGAGGTTTGTCAGCAGCAAAGCAACACTTCAATTCTACTAGTACGGTTCCCGGGTTTACATCTGAGTAGAAAATACAGTCACACTCAGGTTACACATCTGAGTGGAAAATACAGTCACACTCAGGTTACACAGCCACATGCTCTATACTTAGGTTTGAGCGGCAAGCTGGGGAGAGAGTAGGTAGATCACGCCTACATGTAGAGCTATTCTGGTGCCCTTCCAAGATATGGGACATCTCCAGTTTACTTCCTGTTTGTGAACACCTTATATCTCTTCCTCACAGCAATGTGCCCACTTTCTAGCCAATTATGAGATTCCTAAGAGCGATGAGGTGAATGGGGGCTGCACCCTGACACAGCGAAACTTACACAGCGAAACTTGATTTTATTTTTCTTAATTGTCCAGCTGCTGTTTGCTGTTGACAAAGACTCACCCATCACAATACATGTCTGAATACTATTTAAATGAAATTTTACTGAGTTTCGAGTAACAGGTTTATCAAGACCCACAGGCTACATACTGATTGCATTGCCTTCAGTACTTAACGCCTGCTGCGGTTTTTCCAGGGCTTGCAAGTTTCACAGAGATTTTGCTGTAATACATGAATGGATACTGTTTTACTGAGTTTCAAGTCACAGAGATTTTGTTGTAATACATGAATGGATACTGTTCAAACGAAGTTTCACAGAGATGGATACTAATTTAATGAAATTTAGTAACAGGGTTACCAAAAGCTACATACTGATTACATTCCCTTCAGTACTTAACGCCTACTGCGCTTTTTCCCGGGGCTTGTAAGTTTCACAGAGAATTTGTTACAATACATGGCTTTGTTACAAAGTAGCTAACATTTTGCATTTCGGTCCAATGAGTTTATATTCCCATTAATTTAAAATGGAGTTAGGTCACTTTAATATCCTATTAATTTAAAATGGAGTTGGGTCACTTTAATTATAAAATGAAACAATGTTACAACAGTGATATCAAGGTTTTATTGGCACTAGTTTGGGATGACCTATAAGACTTGTGGCTTTGTCATTTATGTGTAGTATAGTCATTCTGAATTCATGCTAATAAAACCATTACACCTCACTAATGTGGATTTTCACTGCAGATACATGCACACTTTAAAGATTAATTGAAGAGAGTTGCTTTATACAGTACTCAGATAGTGACTGTCATTTGCTATGTTACATCCTTCAGGCTTTTCATCTTGCCTAACCCTATTTCTGAACATTAAGTCCCACGAGGCCAGTCCCTAAATTCATTAGCTGAAGAATCTGAAGAAACTAGCAACTCTGAAGTCCTGCAGTTAATACTATAAAAATGATCTTATATCAGTACAGGAAGGGCTTAATCTCTCTCTAATGAGTATGCCCCCAGCCCACTCCCCTGAAATAATGATTTGTTGTTGGTCAGGGAATCAGTATTCAGATGACAAATCATTACAGAGGAGAATAGAGATCATCAGTGATTAAAGGTTAAGACTATAGTACCAACATAGTCGCAATGAGTTTTAAATATAATTATGAAAGTTACCCAAAAGTAAGCTTTCATTACATATTGACAACTTTTACTTTTTTAAGATCAATGAAGTTAGAAAGGTTTACTGTACATCATACAGATGTAAAACAAAGGAAATATGCTGTAAATTCAAAAGGGATATGCCATTTGTCTTGAGATTTATTATAGACCTCCATTGCCACACCTTTTCATGTTCTTCTCACTTTCCAGAACGTTTAGTTTAGGGGCCAACACTTTCAATTGTTGATCTCTGCATGGAAATTATTCTCTCCCTCCCCGCCTAAATTGGAGTAAATACCATTCACATGATTTTTCATTAAGAAGGGTAAAAAGATACTTTTATCATTATAAATAGAAAATCTAAATTTGTTTTTAGATAAGACTAAAGCAAAAATAGTTGAAGTTTCAAACATGAAACTTGGCATAAATATATTGAAGGGGGAACAAGTGCCTTTGCTTGGTTAAAAAAAAAAATTGTGATTAAAAAATCAGTTAAGTAGTAGGGGAAGCAGTGTGGTCTAGAGGGCCCTGAACTGGGTGTTGGAAGACCTGGGCTCTAATCTTAGATCTGCCACTGATATGCTGTGTAAATCACTTTAGACTAGAGCCACAAAAGGATTTAGGCACCTTGCCCTCCCTGATGTAGAGCAGGGACTTGAACTTGGGTCTCCCACATTGCAGGCAAGTGCCTTAATTGCTGGCTAACGGGTATGTTTTAGTTTCTCCTGTTGAAGCTGTTTCACTTTGTATGAGTAATTAAATATTTATAGGGACAGAGAAAAAGTGAGCATGACTCCATAAGCCTGGTGGTTACTGTGCTCACTGCGATGTGGGTGACCTATGTGTAAGTTGCTGTCCTAATGACTGTTGATGCATTTTATACAAGATGGAACAGCTGTTCATCAGGCAGAGGGTGATTTGCCACATCCTAGGTGAGTGTTCTAACCACTGGATTACGAATTGTACCAGCAGCAACAGCACCACTGCCACCTCTTCCTTCTTGGATTTTTTTTGGTGAGAAAGAGCTTATGTACCCAGCACTAGGAGAGGGTTCACGGCTGTGAATCCCAACGGTGGAGATAGATTTCTCCTTCTGCCCTGGACTTAAGTGCCTATGGCCTTTTGAAGGGCACGGCTTAGGACCCACCCTTCTCAGCATTTGCTATTGGCTAGCTCAGACAGCTCCCCTTTGTGTGTCTTGGCAGTCTAATAAATCACTATCTCCAGTTAAACATCCCAGATTAACTTTAGGCTTCTGTTCTAGCATAAGGAGGTGAAACTTCTGCTCCTCTGATCATTAGATTCTCTTGGTGCCCCTGCAGATGTCCCTCGGACCATGGAAGGGCTTGGAATCCCCACATAGCTCCTGTCATTCACCAGCTCATGAACAATTTTTTTTCCATAATAAGGAAATTCCTAAACAAAAAGAATTCATTAGACAGGAATTGAGAAGAAGTTAATGGAGTGGTTGTAGTTTTAATTTCCTTCCCACAGTTAGAAAACTAGAAAGTTGTTGGTATTAAAATCTAGCCATTTAAAATATGGGCATTCATAGTTAAACTATTCTTTACTCTTAGGCCTGGTCTACACTTACCTTCCGGATTTGGCGGCAGTCAACGGGAGATATGCAAGTGACATAAATCACTTGTGTATCTCCCATCAACTTCACTGTGTCTGCTCCGTGCCCTGTCCACACTGCACTGCGCCAAAGGGAACAGCATTCCCTTCAACGCAGCACTACGCCACTTACGGAGTGGTTTTCCTGCGTTGATTGCTGGATCGAATGAGCAGGTCTACACAGACCGCTCAGTTGATCCAGAGCAATCGATCTGACGGTGGCGAATTTGCCGCCATCAGTGTAGACCCAGCTTCAGTATCACAATTATTTTCCAATCTGTAACTCATAGACTCATTGATGATAAAGTCGGAAGGGATCATTATGATCATCTAGTCTGATCTCCTGCAAAACGCAAGCCATAGAACTTCATCCAGCCACTCCATTAATAAACCATAACCAATTACTTCAGTTATGGAAGTCCTCAAGTAATTATTTAAAGACTTCAAGGTACAGAGAATCCACCAGCAAATGACCCTGCCCAATGCTGCAGAGGAAGACAAAAAACCTCTAGGACCTATACCAATTTGTGCTCAAGGAATATTCCTTCCTGACTCCAGATATGGCAGTCAGTTAAACCCTGACCACGTGGGCAAGACTCACCAGCCAGACACCCGGAAGTAATTCTCTGCAATAACTCAGAACCCACTCCACCTAATGTCCCATTAGAGACCAGTGAGCGTACTTCTCTCTAGTAGTCAAAGATCAGTCAATTGCCAAGTTAGGCTGTCCCATCATACAATCCAAAAATTTATCAAGCTCAATCTTAAAGCTAGCTAGTTTCTTGTCCCCACGTTCTCCTTGGAAGGCTGCTTGAGAACTTCACTTCTCTGTGGTTAGAAATCTTTGTCTAATTTCAAGTCTAAACTTCCTGACGGCCAGTTTATATCCGTTTGTTTTTGGGTTCTTGATGCTGAACTTAAATAACTCTTCTCCCTACTTGGTATTTATCCCTTTGATGTGTTTATAGAGAGCAGTCATGTTCCCTTCAGCCTTCTTTTGGTCAGGCTAAACAAGCCAAGTTCTTTGAGTCTCCTCTCATAAGGCAGGTTTTCCATTCCTCAGATCATCCTTGTAGCTTTTCTGTACACCCGTTCCAGTTTGAATTCATCTTTCCTAAACATGGGGGACCATAACTGCACACAGTATTCCAGATGAGGTCTGACCAACTGCTTGTTAACAGTACTAACATCTCCCGATCTCTACTGGAAATACCTCTCCTGATGCATCCTAGGACTGCATTAGTTTTTTTCATAAACACATCACACTGGTGGCTCATAGTCATCCTTTGATCAAACAGTATGCCCAGGTCCTTCACTTTCTCTGTCACTTCCAACTAATGCCTCCCCAGATTATAGCAAAAATTCTTGTTATTAGTCACTAAGTGTATGACCTTGCACTTTCCACTATTAAATTTCATCCTATTTCTATTACTCCAGTTTACAAGATCATCCAGATCTTGTTGTGTGATATCCCAGTCTTTCTCTGTATTAGCAATTCCTCCCAACTTTGTGTCATCCACAAACTTTATGAACACACTCCCACTTTTTGTGCCAGGGTCAGTAAAAAAAAAAAAAAAGGTTAAATAAGATTGGTCCGAAGACCGATCCCTGAGGAACTCCACTAGTAACCTCCCTCCAGCCTGACAGTTCACCTTTTAGTATGACTCATCATAGTCTCCCCTTTAACCAGTTCTTTATCCACTTTCTAATTTTCATATTATTCCCCATCTTTTCTAATTTAATAATTCCCCATGTGGAATCATATCAAATGCCTCACTGAAATCTAGGTAAATTAGATCCACTGCATTCCCTCTAACAACGTTGGAAGTTTAACCAGGTTTTTCTTTGTTTTAGAAACATATCAAACAATTGAAAATAGAAGGTAAAAAATATATACTTTCTGAAGTGCTATTCATAACAGCAATGGGAAGAAATGCTATCCGTGGATCAATTCAAATCTTTCAGACATTTCCTAATAGGAATGACCATATCTACTCAGAGTTATCCAACTGTTCATTTAGTAAGAAAGTTATTTTGCAGATTCGCAATTTAAGAATTAACAGAATTGAAGCTTGCTGTTACAATAGGAAGGGTGTGAGCACAAAAATGTATAAAAGCTGTTATGTACATGAGTCAGAGTTTGCAGGATTATGACCTATATAGGTTTTAGACACCATGCAAGTAAAGTAGATATGGTGTTTTGAAATTTTCATGGAAGATTTAATATCTTTGGATCATTGGTGAAGAATGTTAAAAACCTTAAAATCTTCTAAATGACACTGCAAATACAGAACTAAATTATTTATCCTTATAACATCAGTTTTTTATAAGTTTAATAGAAAGAAGTAAACTTGCAGTTGTAACTTAGATCATTTTTATTGCAGTTGGACTGCAGACATTGGCTCAGATTTATGCTTATAAGGTTATAGGACATGAAATTAAATGCTTATTTACAGCTGTCCTTTCATGTTTTCCTGAGCAGCAGAACAGTTGTAAAATTTAAAAGTAATAGTTGGAGATTTATGAACTTATGAATACTCATACTCACAGACTGAGCTTAGCAAGTCTCTAGTAAGGTTTTAGAATTTATTACAAAAATATACATTAGATTTCAAAACATCCTGCAGAAAAAAAAATAGATTGATAAGTAAATCTTAAATACTTGTGTTTTAGCTGGTATGAGAATCAGGTAGAGATGTAAGGAACTGTTATACTTCAGATTGTGATTATCAAATATCCATTAAAACATCATGTTAAAAAGAATTGGTATGGTTTTTCTTATGCAACTCTGTTTAGGGTAGACCAGGGGTGGGCAAACTTTTTGACTCACAGGGCCACAATGCGCCACAATGTGTTCTAAAATTTGACAGAGGGGACGGGCTAGGATCGGATGAATGGAGCACCCAGCACCCAACACAGTGCACCCCAGCAGCCAGCACTTCAGACCACTCTCCGCTGTGAAGTTGACTCGAACTGGTCAATTTCGGCGGCGGACCTGGAATTGCAGGGTGCAGTCTCCGCCGTGAAATTGACTCGTCCTGGTCAATTTCGGCGGCGGAGCTGCAGACTGGGGGCTCACGCTAGGGCAAGAATTTTTTATCTTGTCCCCTAGTCACTAGGGGAGCCGCGTTCCAGAGCCGCTGAAGAGCCGCATGCGGCTACGGAGACGCGGCTCGCCACGGCTGAAGAGCCACATGCGGCTGCGGAGACGCAGCTCGCCGCGGCTGAAGAGCCACATGCGGCTGCGGAGACGCAGCTCGCCGCGGCTCAAGAGCCGCATGAGGATCCGGAACCGCGGCTTGCCGTGGCTGAAGAGCCGCATGCGGCTCGGGAGCCGCGGTTTGCCGACCCCTGGGGTAGACCAGCTTATATATTGCTCTCAAAAACATGTTCCGAGGATCCAACATTTGGTACTTGAACAAAACCAACCAACCAACCAGAAAATTCCAACTTTACATGAAGTACAGACCAGTGATATTAAATTGGAGTAATAAGTTTCTAGATTTTGTAGACAGTGCAGTTAAACCAGAAGTGAGAAAACTGACATGTTTAACTTCACTATAAAAAGTCATTAGTCCCTTACTGTTTAGTATAACACACCAGTCTTACACAAGCTTTTGTGGTATTGTATTTTTTCTGAAGCATATTATCAAATTTAATTTTCTCCAATAAGAGAATTATTTTATAAGGGAAGGCACTAACAGAACAATTAAAATCCTTTTCATATTAATTGGTAAGCTATGATTGTGAAATTATTGTACTGTATAATTGACTTTTCTAATTAGAGTGCTTGTTGTAACCTATTAGTGAAAAGGAATGTTGCTGGCGGTGTAGAACACATTGATAATAGGTTACTTAACACCTTAATAGCTGAAGGTAATTGCAGTTTCTTGGTTGAAATAATGTTCTGAATTTTGAGGCTAAGGTAATTGATATCTCATTAATTTCACCCTCCCCTGTCTCCCAAGAAAAAAATGTAAAGCTAATAGTCATGAAACATGACAGCTAGACCGAGAACTTCAGGAGCTTTGTTAGTTTAGCTACTGGATTCTTATAGTGGAGACAGAAATAATCCTAGATTTCTTACACCATTGCAAGTTTGCCTGCACTCTAACCTAGAGCAATCACTTCTGGGAGTGAATATTCCCATGCCTATTCTGTTTTTCTGGTCTCTCTATCAGGACGGTCAGCAAGAACAGGATATATTAGCAAAAATGTAATAATAGCCTCATTTTATTTGTATTTTTGTAAATAATTATCTGTTATGGACTGAATTAAGATACACCAGCTTTTATGGGCTGCATTTGGTATAAATAGCCTTAGGAAAGTTAACTTTTTTTCTCTGTAGAACTATTACATTAAAGCTGCATCAAGTTTCCCAGCAAGAGAAAAAACAAAGGAAGCCATTAAAAGAATTTTCTCTCTCTCTCTCTCTCTCTTTTTCTCTCTCTCTCTCGATACTTTACATAAAATCTGTGACATTGTGCTATGCCACTTCAGTGAAAACTTTTTTATCGCTACTAACTCACCTCACTTCAGGGCTGTCCTCTTACAGGAACTTTTTCCCCCAGCATGCCTTTCTGCAGCTGGCCCTTTAAAGTTGGCAAAGCCAAATAACTTGTAATCTTAAGAAGGCCATTTTGTAGCTGTCTGCTGCTGTTGGTGGAAGAAGTAGCATTTCTGACTGACTCTGTTAAGTAGACTTTGTTGTTGTTGTGGCAGTATCTTGTTTTCTCTATTTTATTTTGAGAAAATGGCTTGGTCTTAGGTAATTCTAAGGAAAAAATAGACAGAGAAACCAATTGCAGAGTGCAAACTGCAGAGCTGATTTTTGCTTTTCCCTTGTGTTCTTTCACCTCAGGGATAGGTTATGTCTTTGTTTAAAAAGCCAAAAAGTCTAGATTTTCTTCTGGGTTAAGTACTTGTTGTTGGGCAAAAACTTTGATCTGGAGAGTGGATTTGGCGGTGCTGTTGATTTATAGTCTCCAGAGCATCATATGGTGGCAAAAACGAAGCATTCTGTGTTCCCATTTAAATGGGGAACTGCCAATGAGTGATTTGTTGGGCTTTTTTGGTTTAATTCATTCTGACTGTTGTATTTTTTCTTTGCCATGTCTTGGGTGTCAAGGACAAGGGCTCATGGCATGGGGTCTTCTGCAGAAATTCCAGAGAGGATAAAATCAAACACTCTAGACTTTTTGGAGGGGCTTTGCTAGCCATAACTAGATGTTACACAAACTCTTAGGTTTCTTGATAGCTGGCTTATTTTGTCTCGTTGTTTTAATTCTGTGACGTAATGAGGACAATTTACTAACAATCCAATACCTGGAAAATATTCAGTGCAAAAGTATTTGAATATAAAAAATTCTCAATTGGGGCAGATTATACTTGATTGTTCTGCAGTTGTGTAAAGAGGAAGAGGGAGCAAGCATTCCCTCAGAGCAGCTTATGTATAATATTTGCAGTCACTGGGATCACCAGAATGGAAGGACTTCCTCCTATGGTGCAATCCATTCTAGGGGAAGAAGAAAACAGACAATGGCCTTGGCCTTAACTCTCACAACACTGGGAAGTAGAAGAGATCAGACTTTACTTGCAGCAGGGAAGTATGCAGTACACTTTGAGGGGTTGAGTAGTACTGGTACTCCTGCAGTACCGAGGAGCACTGGGAGGAATTATGCCTTCCTGAGAAGTAACTCGAGTTCTGTTTGTAGATGATGCCAGAAAATCTATATCTGCTACCTTTCATGTGTTTTTCAGGAAGAAGTATTTTTTCGTAGTTTAAACCATAAGACAGCATATTAGGAGCTACTGACTTCTAATCCTATGACACTGATGACTCTGTGACCTTTGGCAAATTACTTAAATTTGCTACCTCAGCTTTCACATATAAAGAAGGTAGAGATACTTAATTCACTTTGCAAGAATGTCATAAGGGTTAATTAGTTAATGTTTGTGAAGTGCTTTGGTGATGAAAAAGGCTATAGACTGTACAGTAAATGTTAAGTACTTGATATGAATATGTGTTCCTTGTATTACATCAGCATCTGACCAAATGACAGCTAGATATTTTTTATTCATCTTATGCACAGGGAAGAAACATCTCAAAATAATCAGTCCCTCTAAAAAACAGAATTTAGCTTTTCAGTTTTTGAGAACAGTATGTCAGAGTCTGTTAAACTGATATCAAGTATCTTATGGATGGCTTTGCTTCCTCTCTGAACTTCAAAAACATAACGTAGTTGTGGGAAAAATGACAGTTCTGATTCCCTTTATTACCTACTGGATGTGTTTTTAAAGCTGTCTTACTGTGGGGCATTCCTATAACATAAGGATAAATGTCTTTTCTGCTGCATTTCCCTTAGGTCTTATTATGCTTTTGAAGCTCTGTGGTGTATACGATGTCACGTACCTACAGTATTAGAAATTATTTTAGAATTCCCTGATTTGAAAGGGCTATCTATGAGGCAGCAGTTCTTTGCCTTCATCTTACTTTTGTTTGCTCTTCTGAGAAACAGTTGTTGCACATCTTTTCTCTTCACATTTTCTTTTGCTATCCTGTACAAGGCTAGCTCTGTAGCTGAATGTCTGATAAACTGGCTTTTTTCCTTCTTGTAAGCAATTCCCTAATTTTTGCTTGTCGCCTCTTGTCTCCTGAACATTACTTACTTACTTTTACATTTACCTATCTAATCTAATTTGCAAGGAGCATCTCGGGCTCTCTTGTAGAGCATGATTTAGAAGTCTATATATCAAATCTTTTTTTCCTCAGAGAAGCTATTTCCATGAAGACAAAGCTCTCTTGCACCTCTGTTCCTCCCCGGTATTGATTTTAATAAACTAATACCAGGTCATTTTGACCTTGTATTGATTTTTTGGTATTGATTTTTTCAGAGAATAGCTATAATTTGACCAAGTATTATTTATTAAGTAGTATTGTTTAGCTTTAGTTTAAGTGCCTGTTGGAGGAAGCTTGCTCTAAATCATGAGTCCCAATTTCTCTTATGACTCAATGAGCTTAGTGAAACCAAGTAAACAAACAGTTAACCCCAACTTCCAGGTTCCCCTGAGACAAGTCCCTGCAGTGTCCAGCTCCCTTACTGAATTCTCATAGAAGTTAAGTTCTTTGCTCCTTTAAAGAGACCATACACTGCAGCCTGTCACCTTAACTGGGGTTAGCACACCCTTCCCTTCAATCTGTGCACTGAATTAATGTACAGTAAAAGTAAAAAGTTTATTTAACAAAAGGACAGAGGAGTAAATGATCCCAAGCATAAGGAATAACGGTAGAAAGGGCTACAAGCAAACAAAAGTAAAAATATGCTTCTAAGACTAAAATCTGATTTAACAAGTTAGACTTCCGTGTTCACAAAAGTGTTTCTCAACAAGTCTATTTTATAGCATGGCTGCCTAAACTCTCTGGCTAAGACCCTTCACAGATCTCAAAGTGCTTGGTTCCTTTGTATCTTCAGGTGAAGGATAAATTAGGAGTTTGCTCCTCATCTCTTTACAGGAAACCATTCACCTTTTAAATAAATTCTCAGATAAAGTTCATTTTCTCCTGTTGGGGAGAGTGCAGTAAAAACTAAACATTCCAGATTTTGTGACATTCATTTCAACCCTGCTTGATATGTTTATATCTTTATATATCTAAAAGTACCTCAACTTAATCCAGAAGTTTAAAGTTGAACATGTAGGTACATTGTGATATGGTGGCATTTAGATGTCTGCTTGAGTCAGGGGCCTAGAAGAAGTTTTTAAAAACCTAATAAAGACAACAGTTAATAAATGAGAAAACATTAAATAATGCAAATTTTTCAATTCCTCCCATTGCTCCTGGGAGCCTTGCACCATCTTCCCTCTGCCCCGATAGGGAATCATTTTAATTAAAGAAAAAAACTTTAGGTTTTCAAACAATGGTTTGTTGGCTCTAAAATAAAAAAGGCATTCAAGGGAGAAAAATGTGTTAAATCGTCATAAGATAACCTGGAAAACTGGCAAGAAAGCATCACAACTATAATGATCCCTAAATACTGGTAGAATTAAAATAGACTACAATTCAATTAACAGCAGAATTAAACTAGCAAAGTGAATTAACTGTCAGGCTAGACATAGCTGGAAATACTATGAAGCAGGTAATATATTTGAGAAATGGCTACTGTGCCTAGTTAGAAAGTTAGGCCTCATCTATACTTACCTCTGAGATTTGATGGCAGTTGACGGGAGATACGCAAGCGACATAAAAAACTTGCGTAACTCCTGTTGACTTCACTGCTTCCATTCTGTGCGCCATCCACACTGTGCTGCGCCAATGGGAACACTTTCAGACGTGGTTTTTACTAGGTTGATTTCTGGATCGACTTAGGGGGTCTTCACTGACCACTCAGTCGATCCAGAGAAATCGATCTGACGGCGGCGAATTTGCCGTTGTCAGTATACATGTAGCCTTAGAGTAGGTTTACTAATTTTATTGCAACAGTACAAAATGAGAAAGCAAGGTGAATTATATGAACAGGTAGGAATCCACAAAGAATTCAAGCATTGATCAGAAACTTATTGTAGAAGAGAGAAAAATGTATGAGAGATTTTTTTCCAAAAAAGTTACTTTACCGTTCCTCAGGGGAAAATATTTCAGTTTCTTAAATTTGTTTCCCTATATGGAACAGCTAAGGAAGCTTTCTAAGGGTCTTTGTTCATCCTACATTGTACTCAGAGTAACTCTCATTAAACCTAAGAGGAAGTTCATGTGCATATCAAGAGAAGTGCACATGGATACCAAGGAGAATAAATGTCTATGAATATGTTAAAATTAACCTTTAAATCTATTGATCACCAAATAAAAAAACCAGAGTGCAAAGCTGAAATGTGAAATATTATGCATTACTGCTCAGTCTACAGGGATAATCTAATATGCCGTGGGGTGGGAGGAAATCAATTTAAAAGTACAAAAATATATATATAATACATTCTGTGATACAAATATCACAGAGGCAGCATGTGAAAGACATGCTGACTTTTTTCAAGTACAGATGTAATGAAATACACACAATGATCTAAAGAATATAGGTATGCTTTAAAGAGTTTTTTTGACTGAATAATGAGAACTTTTGTTAGCAGCAGAAGTATTGTACTCCCCTATGCTTTTTCAGTTTGTTTATGCTGCTTTATTGAATTAGTGTGGAATTCACCTATAGTGTGGAAGGCCAATGCAAGGCCTCAGTCTATTTAGTAGAGACTAAATATATTCTCCTCCTAAATATATTCTAAATATATTCTAAACATAGTGATTGTTGAAGCACTCCTATGGCTCTTAAAGAATGTTGATTGCAGAGTAATTAATCCCAACAGGTATTGAGTCCAGGAAACATTAGCTTACTAATTTTAATGGTAGGTTCTTTTCCTATCTTTGAACAGTATTTCTGTAATCAGTATACTTGGTTATTTTAGCCAATTAACAATTTATTAATTAATCTAGGACAATATCAGTATGCAATCAAATTTACCACTCAAGGGTAGACACATTGTTTTAGGTACGTACCAATAGTTTTGCAAACAATGGTTATAGACTAGAGTTGAGGCTCAACACTTTCACCAAGGAACAATGCAAATTACCAAAGTTTCTTATTATATTTTACTTATGACCTCAATCATCAGTTTTTTAGAACCTAAACACTTACCACACTTCCTGTATTTTTCCAAGGAGTAAGGATGCCCTTGTTTTTAAGGCACTTCTAAGAGTGTGGTCCCTGTTGTTTGAATAAATTGGTCCAAAAGGGAAAAGTTTAAAATATCAAAAGTAATTGCTTAAGAGATTTTAAAAATAACTTTAGGTAATTAGTTAGGATTTATAAAGGAAAGTATGCTTATCATATCAGTTAAAATCTAAAATATTGTTACTTGACCGCTAATGCTTTCAGGTTTTTGAGTCACCAGCAAGTTATTCCTGACTGGTTTACATTTGGTTTGTTTTCTCTCTCCACTGGCTCTTAATTAACATATAGGAGACAATAGGGTACTTTGCACAGGAAAGGGGACGTTGTCTCTGGTCTGTTATCTTAGCTAGACTAATAGCGATGGAAGTCTTTTTCATATTTTGTATCAATAACATGTTGTAGCAGCCTTTTGGAACTTTGTTTAACTGCTCTGTTTTTGGGTTTCCACAATTCACAAACCCCTTGTCCTATTCTCTTCAACTTTTATAGGAAAGTTGGTTTTTAAACAGTCGCAGACAAAAAGTACCTGTTATGAGGCCAGTATAAATTATTAGGTAGATTTTTTGAATTGATAATGGAAACTTAATTGCATCCTTAACTATGGAAAGTTCATTATAGCTTCACAATAAACTAAGAGAAAATCAGTGTTAGAAGAGAGGTTGAAGGGTGAAGGTTTATTATGGCAGATATGTTAGCATTAGAGATGGTCCTGAATCAAAGCTCAGCAATCAAACAGACCCAAAACTTGGAGAAGCTTAACCCCTCTCCTGGTAGTGGGCTAAGACAGAGCCTCAGTTGGAACAAACTGCACTTTAGGTAGTTGTATCCAGGGCAATCTGTGTCTAGTCAGAATAGGGTTATCATTTGGCCCATCTGCTTACTATCACTAGCCATTAAATTTATACGTGATAAGTTCTTTTTCATTTGCACAATCCTTCATGTGTAAATGAGAAGCAAGCCTGCATCATGACTGATTCTAATCAAAATACTCTCCCTAAAGATGCAGAAGGGAAGAAACAAGATCTTGTGGTCATGTGGGAGCTACTAATCTCTGCACTTGTGGCAATGTGTACCCCACAAGTTGGAGGACTCTGTTATATTCTTTTGCATCTACATGCACCCATCAAAATTGAGCTGCACAGATACAATACATTAGATAATAAATTATGCTTTGACTTATTGATTTATGTAAGAACCTTGGTGAGTCTCCAGCTCTTAGAGATGTGTTTTTTCTCTACTTTTTTGAGGGGAACCACAAAATAGTTAGATTCCATCAACTAAAAAATGACCTTTCAAGTTGAATATTTTAGCTTACTATTAAATAAACCTAAGATTCCTATCACTAAAAGAGGAGAGAGAAAAATTTCTCCTTTTTTAGTTTTATATTATGCATTTGACAGCACTTCCTGTCTTGCCAGTTTCACTATTTCTGTTACCTCAGTAAGTTTGAGTGTGTTTTGTGTACAGCAACAAGGAAGAGAATTTTTATTTTTTAAATTGGAAGATGGGATTGTAAAGCCACAAAATTTGGTGTGTGAAGGTTGAAGTCTCAGGCAGGTGAAAGTACTTCTTACTAATTTTGGCAACTAATAAAATTTCAAGTTCAGGATGTTCCTTCATTGGGAAAACAAACATGCTTTATGATCTCTTGAGAATTACAAATTACTGTTCTGAAGATATAAGAAAATAACTCCCCTACAAAGAAAAGGCTCAGCAGTATTGAGGTTAGGTCAGTCAATAATAGCATACAGAGTAAATAGCTTTTAAACACCATCCACTGTTGCTGTTTATAGTGAGAGAACCCCTTAGGAGCTAAAGTCTTCAACATCTTTAAAGTTTATTTTTGTTTTAATTCTGCTTATGAAATGCCTGGATTGTATTTTCTTTCCTTTTTCCACAGGGATCAATTAGATATTTCCCTGCAGATATGCACGTGTCCCCTTGAGTGGCTGTGCAACATTAGTATATTAACGATGATATTTAAAGACAAAAAAGTTAATTGGCTTTTTTTTTAAAGGGGAAATTTGAAAGCAAAAATATTCTCTTCATTCTTCTGGGTATTAATCAACACAAAAGTGGAAACAAAGCTATAAGACTTCAGGGATGTGTGAAAACTTCTAACAGTCTTGAGATGTTGGTGCCATCCTTCAAAAAGAAATAATGTAATACAGTTTTGTACTGACAGTGGAATATGAGGATAGATGTTATCTTAACTTCTACAAATTCTTTTTCCATCAAGCTAGAGGGAGATGACTTAGGGGAACTTTTCTGTGTACGAATGGAATATGAAAGCAGCATTTTCCTCTCTACAGAATTGAAAGATGCAGGGGAGCAAACTAGTTTTGCGCTCTCAGGGAATCTCACTTTATGCTGAGCCTGAGATTTCTCCTCCTCCTCTTATTGTTTTTGCAGTAATAATTTCTCGTGGTTAAGTGAAGTAATAAACAAAGGCTCAGTGTGTGGAAGGCAGACGGAATTATTTTTTTAGGCCAAATAAGTTCAAATCTTCAAGAAAACACAGATTCTAACTTGAGCAGAAGCTCCATATTGGGAAAGCATTTTCTGCATTCGAAACCTTAGCTCAACCCTCTCCTGAGTATCTAAACAACAGAACAAGCCAAGACTTGCTTCCAGTTTCTGATCTAAGATATTGCTGAATCTGGATCTATATGATTGCCATCCTCAGTTTATTTAATTGTAATTTTTAATGTTTAGTTTGAACAGTTTTGCCCATGTTAAATAGTGGTAGGATGATTAGACTTCATGCTCTGTGAATGTCTTTGGAAACATACTTTTAAATGTGTGAGATCTCGATATTTTTACAGAAAAATTGCAGAAATAACTTCTGCATCTCTGTTTTACCAATTTTCTTTATCTAGGGAGAAAGGCCTGCAATTATTTCTCATTTTAATCTCTTACAGTACCATTCATATGTTTTTCTTGTAGTTCAAAAGCTAAATTTGACTCTTTGACTCTGACTATTAACTTCAATAATATTTATTATTTAGAGGGTAAAATTTACTGGAGGGCACAAACCTGATGGAGGAACCTGGACAAAATGGCTACAGTCTCTGTTATAGGAAGAAGGGCCATTGGGGGATGGAACAGTGACATGAATGGGGGCAGTACTGTCCAAAAATGGTTGTGGCCTGGGGAATCTTGTAGCAGAGCCCCTGTGGAGTCTCAGCAGGAGTACAAGAGGACTCACCCCAGCAGAAATTTCATGTAAAGGAAGGAGCAGTATAGTTCCCCGCGAGTAAATCACCTCTGGGGTATATGACTTGTGTGAGGAGCTTTAAATTACATATTCCTGCACTGGGTTCTCCAAATGCAGCCCACCGATTATACATGTGTGCAACTCGTGTTCAAAGCCATTACCGGTATACGCTCTGGCTGTACTTGAGACCTTCCTGATGGGTAGGCTAGATGCCACCAGCTGTGAGGGATTCTTCTGTCATGCCTAATGTCAATGGTAGCTCTCATCTTCACTGTGATGGGATCTATGGTGTGGAACCTGAAATCCCTCAGTCATTTCTTCCCACTTTTTAAATATCCACCTAAAAACTTTTGTTTTCCCCAAAATGATATTTCATGGCTATCATTTGTACTTCCTTATCCCCCTGCTTTCCCTTGTGCTGTTTAGCAACTTGAATTTTAAGATTTTTCTCATTAGTTTCTGTTGTATTTTTAGAGCGGGATTTTTCAAAAGCATTCAGCTAAAATAGCTCCCATTTAAATCAAGCTAAACCTACAATAACTTCAAGAGGAACAGAGTTAGGCCAATGCTGCGTGCTTTTGAATATGTCTGTTAGAGTGAACAGTGCATTAGAGTGGCTTGATGTGGGGATGGTTTATTCTTTTATTTTTATTATTAGAAAAACATTCTACTGTAATCCATTGCAAAGGAGACAAAATAGATTGAATGCTTTGAAACATTTAATAAAGCCCTCTTAAGGAAAACAACATTTTTTTGTACACTAAAACTCTGTTTAGTTAGGTTAAACTCTCTAAGGGTCATTTTGTAACTTCAAGCAAAAAAGGACAGTTATAGGATAATCATTTGGGGTTTTTTTTGTTTTGTTTTGTTTTTGAGAAATGATACATTTCTGTGCCTTTCATGACAATGAACACTTCTGGTATTCACCTGCTGTACAAGCCCTACATATAGGAGTCACTTTATCTACAGCTAGTGCAGCCACCTGTGCACAGCACATAGCAGGGCCAGAAAAATATTGAACAATCTATTCTGGCAGGTGTTAATAGCAGTCATTAATCACTGACCGGGTGTAGAAGTCAATGATATACTAAACAACCTTCATTCAGGCTATATGAGGGAGTAATTAAAAGTTCCTTTGGTAGTGACTTCTGTTGTATCAGCTAAAGGGATGGACCAGCATGGCCAGGCCTGAGTAGAAGCTAAGCCATATGGCCCAAGGGGTTTCCCTGGAGACTAATGGCAAATGTAGGGGCTGGGACATTGATTTGGTTGCAGCTGCATGTGTTTGTGTATATGAAAGGAGTGAGAAAGCAGGGAGCCAACAGTGAGAGAAGTGTGAGTGAAAGACGTGAGACATACTTCTTTTGGGCAGAATACTCACTGGGAAGGCAGGATTGGCTTTCTACTGTGTTCAGGGAAACACTGATGCAATCCTGTTTATTTATAAAGTATACACACAAACACCTGATTTGTCTGATCAGTTTTTCGCCGGAATGGAAACAACCAGGCAAGGCCCTGAATATTGGTTTAACACTTGGGCTAATTGGGCAACAATAATGTCCAGCTGCAACTACCCTGCAGAGGGGGAATTTGGGTACAAAAATCAAAGGGATTAAAATATAGTTCAGGTCTGTCTCAATAATTTATTGTAATCTTCTATTATTTGGCAGCCAGAATAATATTGCATAATAAAATGGGAGATTAGCCCAATATCAGGGGCCTATTTTAAAGAAAAAGGTTGAATGATACTAATATTGACTCTCCTTTCTGGTGCAATACTTGCTGGTCTCTTGTAATGCAGTTTTAAATGAGTCAGATTTCACAGAAACACTTCAAGAATACCAAAACACCGTTCAATACGTGGTATCTGAAACATTCTGTCAGCAGCCTTTGTAAGCCTGAATGAGCTCATTGGGATTTATCTTGCAGTATAAAAGGCAGTACTGAAATGCATATTTTATTTGCATTTACGTCAAATGGCTTTTACATTCAATAACTTTAACTGTATCTGAAAAGTTAGGTATGTACCAAATTCTGACATCTCTTTGGTTTTCCTGCTGAGGGGCATAACATTATATATCTGTGCGTAGTTCTATTTTTAATGTTGTTTTTAATTCAATTTGCAGTACATTCTGGAATCAGTTGTGAAAGGAGACTATTAGCATATATCCTTAAGATCCTCAAGGAAACCTTTAATTATTGTGGAGATGTGGTAGCCATTCCATAGAGTTGGCATCCTATTATTGTTCTAATTTCCAAACATACTTTCCTTCCTAATATCCAGAAGAAGCCTTTGAAATTTCACATGACATTTCTCATTCCAGAGAAGAATTTTACTGGAAAATTTAGAAAATAAAATGAGAAAAGGATTTTTGAAGTTATAGTGCTTAATAAAGTCTGACTCCTTGAACATTTTTCCTGAGTTTATATCTTCAAAAGAGCTTGGCCTATAAACACCAAAATAATTTGGTTTGTTTTTGCTGAGAAAGCTTTTTTACTATTGTTGGTGTGGGTTAGTGAGCAATTACAAAAAAGTTCTGTGGTGCCTTTGTGCATATGCCACATGAAGGCAGGCAGGAAGTGGATTAATTAGGGTCTCAGCACAACAGGGAAATATCGAGAAGGCTGTGGAGAGCTGGGGAAGGGGCCTTGAGAGTAAGAGAGGATTTAAATTGACCAAGGCCAGACATAAGGGTAAGGATGAAAGAAGCCCTAATCCTGATTCCCTGTATCCAGGGCCAGAATAGAGAAATTCTCTGTGCAGAAGGGCATGTGTACCTTAAAATGCCATGATGCATTACTTTATCTTTCCTGTTTCTCTCCCCAATTACTCAGCTGCTTGGATTCCCCCACCCCAAGTGGTCTTGTCATTCCACATCCCCAACATCTAATCCCCAGCCTCGGTGACCTTCAGTCTCTGGGGTGGGGTGGGGGAAAGAAACCTCATTATTCGCAATGTTTCCTTCTAGTCATAATATCATATTGCATAATATCATATTCTACTCCACTGGACTACAGACTTTATTCACTGTCTCCCATATCTAGCGAGTGTTCTCTTTCTATTTGATGCTATATCTGTTTCACTGGGCAAGCAGATTTGGTTTTTAAATGCTTCTTTGAACTTAAATAAACAATTGCCTATCTTCCCCAGAGATTTTGCTTTTCTCCCATGCTGATGATTGCTCATCATGCACATAACTTTGTGTTCCACATTAAATTATCACTGTCCCCTCCAGGTGCCTCTGCATTCCCTTTCTTAGTTGTTAGTCAACAGGCCATTCACTTGTAGCGAGAGCCTTAAAGTTGCTGCATGTTCAGTCATGCTATATTGTTCCATAACTCTAGTCCATACCAAATATGTGTGGAAGGGACAGGGTTCTTTCTTTGCTGGTTTGCTTCTGGGTCTGCTGTGACTCTGCACCAGCCTGTGCTTCAGTCTGATTTTTTTGCTCGAATCCTGACTCAGCGTATCACTTCTTTCATTCAGAGACATACGTATAATTTTCCTTCTTAAGTAGGAGGCTTTGTTTGAATTTATTAATTTGTTTGGTACAAAAGTCTGTTTCCAGTAATCAGTCTGTGCTGGAGCTAAAACTTAACTTTTGTTTGACCAATATATTGAAAAGAAAATGTAACACCACATGTTCCTTTGCTGTTAGACATATTAGTTGATGCCAATTTTATGTGTATAATAGATAGCAATCTTCAGTCAAGATATACCAATGATGAATTTAGCCCACCATAATTATAACAAGGGGTAATGTAACTCAACACCAATACTTTACTGATACTTGCAACACTACTATTGTATAGATGATGGTAATTCCTTTTCCGAAGTCATCTTAAGTGCTAGATATTGTTTTGGCTTTGTGTGTATGTGTGTAGGTGGGGCTTAGGTCTATAGGCTAGAGAACCAGCAAAAGGGTAGGGAATAAAAAGAAACAATGTGATATCCTGTCACTTTAAGGAATAAGCCTTTGCATGGAGCACTTCTCCAAACTGCCAGTGTATAGGAAATCAAGACAGAGACTTTCTTCAGACTGGTCCAACAAGAGAACAAAACCCCAAACTAGGAGAACCACTTGCTTAAATGAAGGGGGAGGGGAGAGGAGGGAGGAAAGAAAATTAATAGTCCTTAATGTAAAGGCCTGGATGATCAGCACACGCTGGGGACTGCAAGAAAGCTGGTTATATCTCTTTAATCCTGAGGCTGCTTCTACACTTGCTGGCTGTGGCTCTGAAAGTGATGTCTGCCAGATAAGGATAGTCAAAGCATAACATACTCTGGAAGCTCAGAGACTAGTTTGGGAGCTGGCTGATCCAGCTCTACACCTGCTGGAGATTTCTCCACTCTGAGAGAATGCTCAAAAGACTCACGTTCATGGAGGGTTTTGCTCCTTTGGCACTGTGGGAACAAAGCCTGGGTCAGAATGGAGTCTGGGTAAACAAGACAGTCAATTTTTCAAGAGTTCTATGCTGTCTAACTTAGGTTTGGTCAGCAAAACTGCTGGACCTGTTTCCTCAATCAGCTGGGGAGGGAAGAAGAAGAGGATTTTCACTCGTCATCAAGATCTCTTCCTCCAGCCTATTATACCTTTCCCTTTACATCTCTGTGTTAATGAGCCCAGGGTAGGGTTCCCAGGGGGGTAGGACAGCTTCTTTGAGGTGGAGTAGGCAATGTGCCTGGCTCTCTTTGTAGGCAGGGCAAGTTTAACTGCCTAATTTAGACCATGGGTATGCCAGAAAGTTTGGCAAACAGAGCTTTTGTCACCGTACAGATACTGACATTACTAAAATGGTACAGCTCACGCACACTTGACTGCTTGTGCTGGTTTGGCTTGTCTTCACTGTGTGAGCTTGTGCTGGCAGAAGACACAGCAGGTAGGCATCCTAGTGTCCTCTGTGACACCATCTGGCACAGTGCCTTGTGATTCTCTTTTTGCTTTGCATTGTTGGTTACAGAAATGTAATTGTGAAAACTTCACACTGAGCTCCCATAAATTTCCAATTTCCTTTCAAACATTCCATAATGTTTCTTCCTTTCTGTTGATTTATATCCCTGCTATACCCAGGACTTTCATCCACTCTGTAATGTCCATATGGATATCCCTACTCTTTTATAGTTAGTTGCCCAACAACTGTTCTTGAAAAGCTTCTTCTCAGCCTGTGGAAACAAGATTTAGGACCTCTTTCCTGGTTCGGGGAGGAGTACAAGGAGCTTTATCTTTATGAAGACCTATAGTTGTCTTCTCACAAAAGTGGGGTAAATGTGCTTATCCCAGGAAAACAGGCATTTCCAAAACACAATGGGAATTTTAAAGTGGGTGTGTTTCTGGTCACTGTGACCCTTATGCAGCGGAGTTCAGAACTGTGACCAGAGTAGCCCAGAGACAGGCATTACGGGGCTGCTGCTGGAGGACTGTTTTCACCAACACAGGTAATGCAGCATCTATATTGGCATCCAACCAGTGGAAAAATACCAGTTGAGGACTTTTGGTGTTTGGGGATGTGGTGTTATCTGCACAACAGAAAAGCTGGGTTCTGTCAGCTGGAATCAAATTTGTATGTGAAAGCATGCAAACCTGTGGTGACAAAAGGCAACTTTTTTTGACCAACCTTTGTAGTATAGACCAGGCCTCAGTCTACGGTATGTGCACCTTTTCATACTGACAATTAAGCCTTTATTGATGCTGATAGCAGTGTGATAATTTCTGAAAATACAGGCCTCATTTACCTAGTTTTATGTAGTTGTGGAACAACTTTTGTAAGGAAAACAATCTCCCAGATCATGTATAAAAGCAAATATTTAAATAGCTAAAGGTTACACCTTTACCCTGTTTTGAAGTTTAGTTATTTTTGAAAGCAACAATTCAAATTATAGGGACCACAATCTGGATAATTAGATCACATGCCTGCATATTGTTAGCTGATCACTGAAGGGGTCAGAAATTAACAACCTCTGAATGTTTTCTCTGTCTATGTTTGAAGAGAAGAGAACCAGACTTCTCACAAATGTATCAGAACAGGCAAAACTAGACCATTTAAAAAAATAATTTAACATCGAATTAGGTTCAATTTAACATGATTTGCAGCATTGGGGTTGTGTTATGAGGACCCTCATTCTGAAAGCAAGAGAACATTTGACAAAAACTCAAATGTAGTGACTAAATGGACTTATGCTTCCATGGGTCGAAAGGAGAGCTATGAAATAGTAATGCCAGTGCCATACATAAGCAAGTGCAACAGAAGGTCTGTATAAAAATTTAATGGAATCTCTGTTATTATATTATTATGTCCACATGAGTTTACAAAGCAGGTACCTAGAGTCTGTAAATAAGGTCACCTTTTTAAAATAAAAAAAGCAAGCATGAAATTTTGTTTATAAATAGGGACATTAAAAAGCATACTAAATATGAGCCTGCTGTGAATCAAAGTGTTAGCTTTGTATGTAAACTTTTGCATTATGACAGTATCGCAGACAAGGAAGCACTCAAAAGAATGAAAAAGCAGGTGGTTAATGTTTAAAATGCAATGTTATTTCTGAAACAGTCTTTGAGGTTATAGCCTTCTTGAAACTTAAAAGCTTTTAATATATTTTTTGGGACAGGAAAAAAACCATGCCAATTTATCAAAGAAACATTACTTTGATTTCATCTCACAATGGTAGCTACGTGCATAACATGTCTACTAAATGTATTCAGCTAACCTAAATCTTACAAATTTTAAATTAGTTTCAATGAAAAAAATCTTTAAAATACTTGTTTGGGTTGGTTGAGATTGACTACAATCAGTTACAGTTCAACAGTAGCAGATTACTGGGAGGAAGCAAGAAATGAAACTTAAAAATATTTGTGGTTTCATGAGGTACAAATAAAATTAATAACTTTTGTATTGTATTTCACATAGAAGAAATAAACATAGGTAAGCTCTGCAGTATTCTTAGTGAATTACCATTCATATGGATAATAGCACTCAGCTACTCAGATCCTGGCAACATTAAGGACAGCTGCTGTCATTGATAAATTTGGAGGTCTTGGCCTTACTTTCCAATAGATGACATGAGTATCAGTCTACATATAGCTTGGAAAAAGAATTAAATTGCTGATGTTCTCATGCATATGTGCAGATTTTCCAAGATCTCTAGCAATCAATGTTTAAGAGGTTTAAAATGTAGTTACTGTCAGAAAAAAATAAAAATAGCACAGCTATCTCTTTCAGTTGTAGTGGTTCCATGAGTTCTGGTGCTACTTAGACACCTATCTGGGAAGCTGATTAACCGAAAAGTAACTTGAAAGAAAAAATCTGAAAAAAGGCATATCCTGCCTTTTAGTTTAATTTTCCTGTGATTTTCTGAATTTCTAAGTGCTTCAGGCACCATGCATTTTTGTTCTGCCGTTACAGTATATCATGATGTTGCCTCACTGATAGTTCAAGTCAAAATTATACAGGCAAGCTTGAAGTGATTAAAGTGGCTTTCATAGTAATTACAACTACCTAAATGTACTTAGAGCTCCTTCTCCTTCTCCTCCTCCTGCTTTCCTGTGTTATTTTTGTATTTAACAGCTGGATGGTACAAACTGTAGATTTTGTGCTTATTTAAAAATTCAGATAGAATCATAGAAATATAGGGCTGGCAAGGAGCTCAAGATGTCCTCAATACCAGCCCTGTGCACTGAGGCAGGATCAAGTAAACTTAGACCATCATTTACAGGTGTTTGTCCAACCCGTTCTTAAGAACCCCCAATAATGGGCATTCCACAACCTCCCTTGGAAGCAAATTCCAGTGTTTAACTACCTGAACAGCTAGAAAGCTTTTCCTAATATTTAACCTAAATCTCCCTTGCTGCAGATTAACCCCATTACTTCTTGTCCTACCTTCAGTGGACATGGGGAATAATTGATCAGAGTCCTCTTTATAACAGCCCTTAACATATTTGAAGATTTAGGAGATCCCACCTCAATCGTCTTTTCTCAAGGCTAAACAGATCCAGTTTTTTTTTTCTACCTTTCTTCATAGGTCATGTTTTCTACACCTTTTACCAGTTTGGTTGTTTTCCTCTGGACTCTCTTCACTTTATCCACATCTTTCTTAGAGCTTGGCATCCACAACTGGACATAGTATATTAGCTAAGCCCATTTGTTCCTAATCAGCTGTGGTCAGTAGAGTGAGACAGTTACCTCCTATTTCTGACATACAGCACTCCTGTTAATACACCCCAGAATGATATTAGCCTTTTTTTGCAACTGCATCACATTGTTCATTCATATTCAATTTGCGATCCACTTTAACACCTAGATCCTGTTCAGCAGTACTACCACCTAGCCAGTTATTTCCCACTTTATAGTTGTGCATTTATTTTTCTCCTTTCTAAGTGAAGTATTTGAAGTACTTTAATGACACTCTGGAACCTGCAAGACTCCCATTGACTTCACTGAGTTTTGCTTTAGGCCCATCTAAGAAAGAATCATGAGAAAAAATAGCAATGGCTGAACCACTATTCAGTATTAATAAGCATTTTACCTTCCCCACTGGATCCCTGCCCTCCAAACTGGTAAATCCTTCTTTTGGTTAAGAAATTTGGACAAAGATTAAATCACTGTGATATTAACTATAAGATTTAGTAAATGCCATAAATGTAGTCTACTTAGGACCTTTAGATGACCAAAATTGCTACAATGAACATCGGGGCAGGGACTAGACATAACCCAAATTCATCCTTGGTGTAACTATAATGAAGTCAATGGAGTTACACCAAGCATGATTGGGCCCTAAGAATAAAAAGCTATTATATTTATTCATTTAGTGTACATAAAACTTTGAACTAAAACTCCCAGATAGACCATCAAAAAGCTTTTACTGTTTCACATGTATTTAAACAGACTTTGGTTTAAGCCTCTTATGAAAAATCTTTATTTTATTTTTCCTCAAAATCTTGGTCATATATTTCCCCCCAGATTTATTCCTTCCTATATTCCATTAGGGAATGGCCGTGACAAGCAAGCTCTTTTTTTAACATTTGTTCCAAAAATATTTGGGAGTAAATCGTCAATGGTTCTCGGCCATACACATCCCTTCCCCTTCCCCTCCACACTGCATATGGAAGGAAGCCTATTGTGTGATGGAGAGAGTCTAATTAGATTGCCTCCCCCAGCACTGCAGAGATCTACTGGATTTGGGCTTGGTGAATCTGAAGAGAACAGGCCAGTGACATGAGGTGGTGTCAGTCTCCTGTATTCTTCTTGCTCTTTTTAGCAGAAATGCTGGAGAACCTGGGACAGTATAATGCAGCCTGAAACGTTATTAAATTGTGACTACTTCCCTTCTAAGCTGCAGAAATTCTCTTTTAGGTGGCCTTCAGGTTGTGAAAATCACTGGAAGATACAACCCCTGAAAAAAATATGCTCTCTAGCAGGAGCTGATGGGCCCAGGTTATACAATAGGAGGCAAGAGGACATGTGCAAGGAGAGGCCCCTGGCCTCTTGAAAATATACCATAATCAATACAGATCTAATTGAATTTGTGGGTTGAAGAAGCACAAACTGGCTTCTTCCGTTAGAACAAAACCTGCCCACTACTGATGCAAGATGAATAGGAAACTGTTTCTCTGTAGGCGAGGATGAGGCTCTAATTTTTCCTTCCCTCTCCCACAGCCTGTTTGGTTAACTTTTACAAATTGTTGTGTAGATTATGTAATAGCTTTGATCTTGATTTGTTTTTTGCATCAATGATTGTTCATCTGGTGTCTGACACTTGTATATTGAGCACTGATATTTATTATTGAATAATATCTTATTTTGTTCTGCTGTGAGAGGTGTAAGAAATCAGCCAGTTAATGATGGATGGGTGGAGAGGCAGACAGGTAGCAGATACCAAAAATTAATTTTGAAAACAATTTATAAAATTGTATACATTTAAACTTATCTCTCCTCCTCCATCTTTCATATTGTCACATATTTGACACACATATTTGCTCTTGTATGCTCCCAAATGTACTCCCAAATATCTTACTTTGCTTATGTTTCTGGATGTGCCTGGAACTATACCCATTATGTGAAATGTTTTCTAAATGCTGCCCTATACAGTATAACAATGAACTATTGTGTAGAGTTAAACTTGCATTACTTCTACAAAGAAAAGAAAGAAAATGGTACTGAAACCCTTCCAGCATTGTAGCTCATTGGGGAGATGTACAGACAAGGACAAAGGGCATACACATTTTTTATGCCAACATAAAACTATTTGGTAGTTTCTTTCTGGAGCAATATGGTATCTGAGACCTGTCTCACATTCGTCCAAGTTGAATCCACTGCATTATTTTTTAATTAATTGCTTTCTCCTGTTCTATCATCCTAGCCTGGTACTTAGAACCCTATTCTTCAGTTGTGGATTCTTTCAGCTTCTTCTGTCCTCATATCTTGCCATCCCTTCCCCTGCCAAACCTCCATACATCTAAGAAAAGGTTGCTATTGAGTAACTTTCTGACAGAGAGTATAATTATATTGGAGATTCTGCAGCCTGTTCCACACCAGATTCCTTATGTTTATGAAATCAACAAGTAGTTAATTAAGCATCTTACAAGTCTAATGTTTTTTCTTTATGAATAATGAGCAAAATATGCCTGACTTAGTGCAATTTCACAGAACTGAAGCGCTAAAAAGAACACAGGGTGGCAGCATGAAAACCATTTTAACTTATAAATTAGGGAGTTTCTATTGAAATTGTGTTGATCTTTTACAGAAATGGAGCTCTATCTACTAGGTAATTAAGCTGTTTATTGTTAAGAAATCGACTTCATTTTGACCAAGTCGTCTTTTTAAATTATCACTATGAGAGCTTTAACAAATGGCCTTTACTTTGGACCTTTTTCAAAAGTTTGTTTGATTCTTGGAAGAATTCTAAGAGCCCTGTACTACTTTAGATCCACATGTGGAATTCCCATTGATATCATTAACTGAGTCCCAATGACTCAAAGATTTTGTACAAAAACTTGAGGCTAGACTAATGGCAAATTCTGCAATCAGACATGTACATACAACTTCATTGCACTCAGTGAATGCTGTGTTCCTATCTGAGGGCATAACTTGGAGATAATGGTCTGGTCTCAAGCTTTTAAGGCTATATTAGGAAAAGAGATACTCCAAATTTAGTAAATATACGATTTTCATATGGTGCTGAAGATATGGTTTCAATATTTCAGTTTTGAGTTGCTTTGTGTATGTACATGACCAAAGAGAATACAAGGACAAGATCTATAATCAAAAATATCAGTTGTAACAGAAAACTCAAGATCTCTTGTTACAGGGAGAAGTTATTGTTGAAAATTTTGTTTTCAAGAGTAACTAAAGAGAGAAAAGAGAGAACTCTTTATTTAACCAAGAAACTGATTTCCAAGAAGCCAGTGTGTAAGGACCAATCCTGCTCATACTGAAATTGGTGAAAAAACATTGACTATGGATGCAGAATCAGATCCCAACATTGCAAGCTGCTGTAGTTTTCTGAGAGTAGTACTATAAATATCTTAAAAAGGAGTCAAAGATAAAATCCAGGGTGTAACTAGCTTGATGTTTTATTTTCCTATTGGCAATGGATGAGGGTTTGTCTAATATTTTCAGAATAAAACTACTTTTCCTGTCACAAGTTTTGCATTGCTGGTGAAGGCATGAAAAAGGTCCTAAGTGGACCCCATTTTCTTCACATAGATGCCTTAATACAGTGCCTTTATCCAGCATTTGGATGTGCAGATCTGGTGGTCTATGAGACTGGCAAATTACCTATTTTACTACTGCTAATAGTATTAAGGTATTCCGTGGGGAAGGAGAGAGGATAGAATTGAAAACTTTGTACCTTCAAAGTCATCAGCATTGTTTTTACCAATTCATATTGCAATTACTGCAGTAACTTTTTAAAGCATAACTGCGCAAGCTCTGTGGCACCTTAAAGAATAACACATTTATTTGGGCATAAGCTTTTGTGGGCAGAAACCCACTTTGTTGGATGCATAGTTTTTCTTATTCTCTATTCAGTTAACACACATTCTGACTTAAAATAAAATAGAAAATCAGTGGTTCAGTGACCAGACATAAATAGCAATACAAATCTCTAAAACACGTGATATTGTACAAAGAGACTCTCTTATTCTGTAGTTGCAAATAATTATAGGAAAATGTAGATTAATATTACATCTATTTTTTTTGTTACTGTAGGACATGTAGAAGCCAACTATACATTAAAACATACTGTAGTAGCACAGTCTGCAGCAAAGAACTTCTACATCCAATCTTTACTCATTGCCTAAAACAGTTTCTAAACTTATAACTCTTAACTGTTATCTGTTTGTAGCCTTTGTACGGCACTTTTAAGAAGACATTGAAGAATATAAAAAAGTGAATTCTCCTCTTATTTAAAAACACCATATATTTTCTGAAACATTTGAAGAACTCTCATAATGCTTGAATTCCCAGTTTAATTATTATTTTCGAGAAAACTCCCTATTCATCTTTGATTTAGAGTTCATTCTGACTTCTTTTAAGTGAAGCACAATTCACGGTAATATGAATCTTTATCAACTCCATTTGTTAGCTTATAAATCTTCACTTTTTAATAATTTATTATGTTGCCAAACAATCATGAGCTCTCGGGAACATGGAGGATTTCATAGCTGTTTAATCCAGGTGTAAAAAACAAAACTCATGAATTTTAACATATAAAAATAACCACAATCTATATATGATGATCAGTTCTTGTTTTCCTATACTGTATTTCTGCATTATTATTATTTGAAAGATTAAACAAACAATATTATTTTTTGTTCAATACTAAGCTTTCATTATAAAGCAAACATGCACTTTATTTCTTGGCTTCAGGGGCTGCCTTCATGTATTATTAATTTCACAATTTATTATTTATTATATAAAAACTCAATGCTACCAGCACTGTCTGACAGATATTTGTACTGGGATTTATGAGAGCCCAATTTTCAAATTTGAGAGCCTAATCTGGGAGGCCAAATTCCCAAATACTCATTCTAAGCACCTATTTGCCAGTTTGAGCGCCTTAATACAGAACTGGGCATCCCTATTTAGGAACCATATTTGAAAACTGAGCACCCCAAGTGAATGATACTACTGCTATAAGGATAATATAAGACTTTTTTGGAATGATTCAATCTTGGATTATGCTTCTCTTTTCCGTAGTGGAAAAAAGTCTGCCCAGAAGAAGGGTTGCAGTCACCTAAAGTACCAGGAACTCTTGCTTCATTGGGGGGTTGAAGCTGGACAATGTAGATCTCAAAGTGGTGGCTTGGAAAGGGAAGAGTGCTCAGACCATTGATTCAGCCAACCCCCATCCTGGGCGTATTCCATTTGCAAGACTTCTGTGGAGACCCTACCATTGTGAAAGCTGTACAGCCTGTCCCATTATGGCCTACTAGGATAAATCATGCCATGCATTCAGCTGTTGAACACCAAATAACTTTATTTCAGGATTATTTAAATGAAAAATAAATAATTACATTGTTCTTTGTAAAATTGTGCAAATTCAGTATTCAGCCTCTTACAATTGTGGAAAGGCAATGGGGAAGGAGCAGCAAACTGCATAGAAAGGGAGTGACATGACTAAAATGGAATGTACAGTGCCAGCACTTAAGGAGTGTGTCATTATCCAAATGGTGGGACTTCTGATTTTGAAATATTTTGGAGAAAATTTTGCAGGATAGAGCTTGATCTAATGTGCTTAGCCTTTGAAGTATTACTTCATGACTAAGGCCTTACTTAATTTGCGATATTGCAGAAATTGTGGATCCTGCAGCATTAGGCTTTCCCCACAATTTTGACAGCAGGAGCCTTGCCCTGCACAAGGTGACAGTCGGAGATTCGGAAGCCCCCCACTCCCGGGCCAGGCTGCTGACAGCAATAGCCGCCCCTTTCGGTCCTGGGCTGCTGACAGTGGGAGCCCCTGCTCTCAGCCCCAGATGGCCGACAGTGGAAAAGCACAGAAATGTAATAATGGACCGTATTACTGCAAATAATAAGGTCCAGTATTAATTTTCTATGATTTTTCCATGGTTTGTCCGCAACTCAGCTGTAATTTTTTCTACAATCATTCCACTGTGACTTTCCCCTAGTGCAATTTGGGCTGGTGTATTGCTGTGTCACCCCAATCCCCCACTCCCAGAGCCCATCTTACCATGCTCTTCTGTCAGAACCCCCACTCCTGAGGTGTTCACGAATAGCCACCAGCAAGCAAGCTGCTCCTATCTGAGGGTGGGTCTATGCTAACCCAGATTGATTGCTCTGGATCAACTGAGTGGTCTGTGTAGACCCGCTCAGTCGATCCAGCAACCGATGCAGGAAAACCACCCTTGTAAGTGGCATAACGCTGCATCGAAGGCACGCGGAGCATACGCCGCGAAGTCGATGGGAGATACACAAGTGATTTACGTCACTTGCATATCTCCTGTCAACTGCCACTGAATCCCGAAGGTAAGTGTAGACTGGGCCTCTGTGAGTGAGTGCTTTTAGCCAGCCACTCTTTCAATTATACAACAGAATGGCTCCAATCATACCCCAGTCCCAGATGCAGCCCTAGGAACTCCCATCTTATAATGTTCAGTACTGAACACAGTAAGCTCATATGAGTTCATCAATGTAACAAAGAAATTGATCTACACCAGCCTTGTTGTTCCCAGTGAAGTCTCCAGCACATTTCAAACCAAATGCACTACTTTAAGTAAAAACAAACAAACAAATGTATTAACTACAGAAAGATTTTAAGTGATTATAAATCAAAGGGAAACAAGTCAGATTTGATCAAGAGAAAACAAAGCAAAACATATTCTAAACTAAGCTTAACATTTTCAGCAGCCTTACAATCTAGGATGATTCTCACCACAAGCTGGCTGATTCCCTTCCAGCCAGGCTCTCCCCTTTGGTCAGCACTTCAGTTGCTTGATGTTGATTGTAGAGAGAGAGAGAGAGCATGGCAAATGTCTTTCCTTTTTAAAATGTTCTTCTCCCCTCTGGGTCTTTAACCCACCTTTCAGAGTCAGGTGACAAACAATGTCCTTGTATTGTTCCATCCATGTTCTGAATCAGTGAGCATCACTTTATTGTGGTTCCTTTTTTGTTGCCTAGGCCAGTCCTTTGTTCCTGGAATGCTGAGCTGGGTTTGTTCTATGCACACCTTAATAAGGTGCGAACTGTCTGTCTGCTCCTAGAGAGTTTTACCTGGATCTGTTTCAAGCCACGAGGACACTTTTTTAGGAATATTATATAGTGGAGCCTCATAATCGTACACATGACATTGCGACAGACATATTACTGTAACAATAATGCTCAGTACATCACAAGCATTCCAGAAACATCTTACATGACATACGCTGCATTAAATAATACACTATTATGCTACAGGGGTGGATGTGGGATTCAGGATGTCACACCCGCGATACAAGTAGGGCCTTATTCATGATCCCATTCGCAACTCTTCATAATCCTGCAAAAGAGAATTATGATGCTCTTAGAAAACCCTTGAGCATTGATTAAAGTCCTTTAGAATTCACAGAATGATGCTCATCATATTCCTGTATAGTAAAGCAAGAGCACTTGTATTATAACTGGATACCTGTGAAGTCTGCCAGATGTTTACCTTTTAATTCATGCTGCCTTAGAGTCTGATCTTAAGTTCCTTGTGCAACCAAAGCTCTCATTTAGGTCATCAAGCATCTATCTGCTCTTTGGCAGGGCTACTCTGTGGGGCACCAATCAGCTGTTCCACAGGGCTCCCCTGCCTATAGCTGATCAGGCCAGCAGGGGGAGCCCAGCTGAACAGCTGATTGATGGCCTGCAGAGGAGCCCCACAGAACAGCTGATTGGCAACCAGCCCTCACCCCCATCTCAGAGGCAGGGAAGTAGCCTTAAAGGCTATGAACTGCAGACAGCTACTTCCCCACCTTTGAGATCTGCATCTGATCTACCATCTGCAAAAAAAAAAGATCTGCGGATATCAAGTGGATATCTGTGGATTGACAGGTCTCTACTTATACTGGGAAAGACAATGACTGGAGCAGAGCAGGTCCTGGTAGAATATGGTGGTGTATTGTCCTGCTTTCCAGCCAGAATTTCCATGTTAAAAATGTAATATCTACTTAAAATTATTGAAAAAGGAAATACTATCCTAGTTGTGATACTATGTCTTGGTAATTGTTGAATTTTAATGGCAATCAGTTCAGTAATATAAGGAGATAGGTGAAGGAAAATTATATAGGCTATCAAGCTATTGGCATTCATTGGCATAATTTGATTTTTCATAACTAGCCAGATGACTTGGTAGATAAATCAACTTTATCAGATTATGACTTTAAAACAACTGAATAGTTTTGAAGTGTTTGCAGCTAGTTGTGCAGTCTGTTTTCTACTTTTTTTAAGAAGTTTTGGAATACTACCCTAATATTTTATATTCTTTCTAATTAATATAATTTTCACCCCAGTATTTGAAGACTTCAGATAATAATTGCAGCCCTACTGTACAATGGCCTTGTCTTTTTAGTGTAGGCTACTTGACCCTTCCTCAAAAATCACAAGGACATTACTGAAAATTATACAGGGAGGAATTGATGGGATTTGTAGTGGGATATAAAGTTTTTATACCTCTGGGTTACTATTTTGAATCTAGCTGATGTTGGTAGTAATTGAAAGCCACTACTATATAAAATCTCTTTGAATACCAATGTAAAATGAATTGATAGAATCAGTGCAATTTATAGTGGAGAGGTGTCCACTTCACAAAAAAGCCCATGATGATTGACATTAATTGGCAACCTTGATGACAGTTCTATAGAGCAGTGCAAGGATTGATTCCACTTTCAGAGCTGCCTCCTGGGTTGGTGGGGCATTGAACTGCCATTGGCCTGAGTTGTGTCTTTTCTATAGATAAAGAGAGGACTTTGGTTTCCAGGGCTGTCAATGTTTTACCTTTCAGAAGCACAAAAGCACTTAAAGCTTTAAAAATATTCAAACATTAATACCATTCTTAAAACTTCATACAGATCCAGAATTTTAGTGCAAGAGACAGGATATTTTTCTTGCAAAGTCCTTGCTAGTGAGTTATTGCTGACTTTTACCTGGGAGGGGGCATTGCCAGAATGTATCTCAGCATGGGAGATGAAACCAGTGGAGTGAATCAGTGATGACTAGTCTCGGTCAATTCCTCATAAGGTGATGGAATGTTCAGTGAGGGGTAAGAATCAAGAGACCATTCCAGAAACTGTTCTGTCCTTCATTTATTTTTATTTTTTGGTCTTGGCACACTAGATCCACAAAAACATAGGTTTTCACAGTCGTATAAGGAATTTTTCTATTTTACTGTGTTTATTTGGTATGACCAGAGAGCCAGCTATTTCTGAGTCTTGGGGGGCAAGGAAGGTAATGTGGTAAAGAGAATACCCACCATCTGGGTTTTGTTGTTATCTCTTTTTAAGAACACTGCTGTTACAAATATAATGAGACAAACTTGCTTTGTTTAGGGGATGGCAAGGTAGCTGAATCAAATAAACAATAAAATCAGTGCTGTTCAAACAGAACTGGCTAGAAACTTCTGTACCTGAACATTGATGTTCACCATGCAGATCTGGTGCATGTGAGCACCAGCAGAAGCTCCAGTGCATGCCGCCTTCCTCACTCACTTAAGACTTCTGACTCTTATATTGGGAATTAATTAAAAACTAATTTTAAAAAATTGTTGTGAACAGTTGTCCTTTTAATTAAATAAGAAGACTTGAGGGAAATGTTTGTGGTCATTTGTGGCCACTTATGCATCTCTATTTGTAAATTAATAGGAAATATATTCCCACAGACACATGCAAATGCGTCTGTGAGTCATGCTGCCTTTCAGCAGACTTCTGTGAAAATGAGCTAGGCTAATTTGTTAGTCAGTGAAAGACAGTCTTAGACAGTTTTTGGTGAAAAATGTGTTCTGCTTCCAAGTATACAGTACCATTCCAGAAACCCATCTCTCTTGTGAATGCTTTTTACTGGATACATGGTAATGGCCAGTGACCTTTTTCCATTGTATAGGACTTCATCGATCAGTGTATTTTTAGACATACAGGCTATGTCTACACTGACGGCGGCAAAGTTGCCGCCATCAGATTGACTGAGCAGTCAGTGAAGACCTATTTAGTTGATCCAGAAGTTAAAGTACTAAAACCACCACCTCAAGTGGCGTAGCACTGCGTCAATGGGAACACGGTTCCCATCGGTGCAGTGCATTGAAGATGGTGAGCGGAAGAGAAGCACAGAAGTCGACAGGAGTTACGCAAGTTCTTTATGTACTTTGTGTAACTCCCGTCAACTGCCGCCGAATTGCTGAGGTAAGTGTAGACCAAGCCACACTTCCCACGAGTAATCTAGTTAGTTAAAAAAATATGTAAAAGGTCTCCAGATAACATGGCAATGGATAACTTAAAAATGTGAGCGTGAATAGTGGTTCAGTGAATTCAGGTTCATATTTTTCAATTTCAGTGCCGAACAGAGGGGAATAACACATTCCTCGATCTGCTGGCAGTGCTCCTACTAATGCAGCCCAATATGCCACAAGCCTACTTAGCAATAAGGGCACACTGTTGACTCATATCGAACTTCTTGTCCATTGTAACCCCCAAGTTTTTTTCTGCAGAACTGTTGCCTAGTCAGTAGGTCCCCAGTCTGTAGCAGCCAATGGGATTCTTCCAATCTAAGTCCAAGACACTATCCTTGTCCTTGTTGAACTACTTCAGATTTTTTTTGGCCCAATCCTCCAATTTGTCTAGGTCACTTTGTATCCTATCGCTACCCTCCAGCTTATCTACCACTCACCCCAGCTTAGTGTTATCTGCAAACTTGCTGAGGGACAATCCACTCCATCCTCCAGATCATTAATGAAGATGTTGAACAAAACTTCCCCCAGGACCAACCCCTGGGGCACTCTACTTGTTAGTGGCTGACAACTAGACATCGAGTCGTTGATCACGACCCATTGAGCCCAATGATCTAGCCAGCTTTCTATCCACCTAATAGTCCATTCATCTAACACATACATCTTTTACTTTCTAGCAAGAATACTGTGGGAGAATATATCTTGACTTCAGCATAGCTTCTGATATCATGTCTACTGCTTTCTCACATTCACAGAGCCATTCATCTTATCGTAGAAGGCAATCAGGTTGGTCAGGCATGACTTGCCCTTGGTGAATCCATGCTGACTGTTCCTGATCACTTTCCTCTCTTCAAAGTGCCTCAAAATGTGTCTTGTGTCCTCTGATTTATGTGGAATGAGAGAAACAGTGCTGCACTGTATTTGCACCCTCTAAAATGGACTGTGATTACTCACTGCTGAGAAAAACAATCAGGCTAATAATCTATTCTTTTCAGTGCTGATATATGGCATGCTTACAGAGGCTGCTTCTCAGAGGAATTCTGTGTTTTATAGCAGGAAGAGGGGGGGAATAAAACTGAGCAGATGGGATTTTGCATCAATAAGCTGAAATAGAAACTGGATTTGGTTGAGAGAACCTTACAGCAGTATAAACTGGGACAGAAATATAAAAATGGAAAAAACCTAAACTGTTTTCTGTACTTTCTGAAGTAGCATAATTTATATATGTCCTTGCTTTCAGGGAAAAAAACTGCAGTAAGTAAAATCTTGGCTGATACACCTAAAGAAATCCCCAGGGCATAAGTCGGGTTTGGGACCCAAACTGAGCTGTATAAACATAAACTTTATTTATCTTCCACAAGATGGAGCTGTATGATTTCTGCTTTTGAAAGAAATTCTTTCTGTTGGCAAATGATCCTTTGATCACTGTACAAGGACAGAGCAATCACTATGATCCATCTTTCCTTTCTCACTATTATGCTAACAAGTTGTTGAAATCTTATTCTAGATGGTCAGATGATGGAAACTAAAACTATCACTGAGTTTACCAAATTGGCTTCTGAATCCAAAAAAAGATAACAGGTTAAAGACAAAAATGAAATCTGTATCTTTTTTTATGTAGCAGATCAGAATGAATTTCCTAGTATGTGGTGTTTTCTTAATTATCCTTTCTTTATGTACTTTGGTGACGACTTTGCAATGCAGATTTCTTTGGAATAGGGGTCTTGTAAAAAACCTTTTTTTCCCCTTTTCTTTTCTTTTGTGTCATACAGACTGCTGTGTACAAGGTTGTGTCTGGTATCATAGCCATGAGGGATGCTGGGAACAAATAAGTTAATTGAATATCAAGCTGTTTAATTACTCACTGATTTACATGCTTTCTGTTTATGTTAAATTGATTAATCTAAACAGTCCATATATTTTTTCCAATTTCTGTTTAATATTTTGGTTAATTTAGTTGTTCTTCTGTCCATCAGTTTTGCACACTTAAGGCTTGTCTCCCCTGAAACAGTTAGCTCAAGTGACTACACCCAAGCTAACCTAGCTTGAGTGAGAAGGCCACACTAAGGCCTGGTCTACATTTACCTTTGTGATTCGGCGGCAGTCGATGGGAGATACGGAAGTGACGTAAATCACTTGCGTATCTCCCATCGACTTTGCAGCGTCTCCTCCGCGCGCTGTCCACACTGCACTGTGTCAAAGGGAACAACGACGCTTGCCTTCCCTTCAACGCAGTGCTAAGCCACTTACGAGGGTGGTTATCCTGCGTTGCTTGCTGGATCGACTGAGAGCATCTACACAGACCGCTCAGCCGACCCAGAGCGGTTGATCTGATGGCAGCAAATTTGCCGCTGTCAGTGTGGATCCAGCCTAGGTATGTCTACACAATAGCTGGGAGGTGATATTCACAGTTCAGGTAGACATACAGATGCTAGCTCTATTTGAACTAGTGCACTAAAAATAAGTATGGCCGTGGTGGGACAGGCAGTGGCTCAGGTTAGCCACCTGAATACAATCCTCCTCACCCTTTAGGTATGTATTCAGGCAGGTAGCTCAAGCTGCTGCTCATGCCACCACTTCCACACTACTATTTTTAGCATGCTAGCTCCAGCAGAGCTAGCACACATAAATCTGCTGGTACTGGGAATCTCACCTCCTAGCTACAGTGTAGACATGCGCACTATGAAACAACAATCAAGATACACAGTGATTGGATTAGCAGTTAATGAATTGTGCTAAGTCAAGATGTAGCCTGTGGCTGCATCCTTGCTGCATTATTAGCTTGTGCTTCAACCCATACCTCCTGGCGGCCTAGCTAGCTAGAGTTTAAAGCGCTGTTTAATTCAAGCTAGAGATTTTTGTGAGCGGGTGGAAGTCGGGTTAGAGACAACACTTGATTTATACCTCAAGCTACCACTGCAATAAAGACAAGCCTTAACATAGTATATGTTACTATGTATTTTATCTTGGGATATGTCTACGCAGGGATAAAAAACCTGCGACTGGCCTGGGTTGGAGCCTGAGTCTTTTTGCAGTAAGGAGCAGCAGCCATTAGAGGGTCTGAGGCCATTTTGCAGTAAAGAACAGCGGCAGCAGCAGCCATTAGCTAAAAATGGGGAGTCGCATCCCATCTAAACTGTACAAAACAATGAAATATTTGGTTGATAAGAAAGCACTCTAGTCCTAAACACCAACAGTAACCCAGATCAACAGATAGTCCTTAAGATGTTTAAAGAAAAGCTTTGTAAGATAACACTCTGTCTGGCAGCAGTTGGGAAACCTATAATTCACTCTTTATCTTCATTTGTCTATTGTATACCTGGTTTTCACAACATTTGAATTGACTCTTGCATGTAAGGGCTAATGTGTTAAAGAATTGTTTTGTAATGCGCTAGGATTGGTTAAAGAATTGTTTTGTAATATTTTAGTAAAAATTATTTGTTAAGGTATAGATTAGCAGGACCTAAGTTTAACTATATAAACTGGGGTCCAAAAGGAAGTTCTTTGGAACCTAACTCAGGGACACAACCCAATAATTCAAAGCTGTCAAGCCTCAACACCCTGCTGACCATACTGTGCAGAAGCTGGAGCCTCGGATGATCTAATTTTGATTAGCCATCAAGAAAAGTTCATCCGCTTTATTGGGAGTGGTGAGCATTGTATGCTTAGCAAGTGTATTCTGTTAATTAATTGTTAATACATTTAAGTTAAGGATATTAAGGATACAGTGTAAAGGCTCTTTTTGTTGGGAAAAGTTCCCACTAACCCACAGAGGATCATGCCCCAAGCCTACGGAAGGGTAGGAGTAGGTGCCCTAAATTGATCAGGTTATCCAGCCCATGGATGGGTGGAAGGGGAGTGACCTAGATTGTGTGAGTAACAGGGTCAACTGACTCAGGCTCACAGGGCTCTGGTTCCAGGGCTGAAAAATTGGAGTGTAGATGTTGGGGCTGGAGCCTAAGCTCTGGGACCCTGTGAGGGTGGAGGGTGCCAGGGCTTGGGCTCCAATCTGATGTATGTATATCTGATATGCAAAGCCCAGTTTTGCTGCTAGAGGGACTCCTTTGGATGAAAGCTAGATTTTTGAGCAGCAAAATTGGCTTCCCCTTGATCAAAATATTTTAACTAGTACAAACCAATTTTGGAAATCTTCATTCAAACAATAGCAGAAGATGGAGTATTGTAGCCCACCAACTATTTTTCCCCTCACTTGTTTGTGGCAGGAGTTGCAGGAAAAGATCATTTTGCTGTTTTGAGGAGAACCGACTAATAGATGACAGCAAGGTGATAACCATGATTTTACCTCTAATATACCTTTTGTTATGCTGGGGCAATTTGTCTTTCAGACCTTTAAAACAGAACTACAGAAAAGTACTACTACTGAAATCCTGTTGACAGGAGAAATCATTTGGTTAGTGTCTGGAAGTCATTGAATCCGAAGACAGCATTTTACAGCACTGCCAAGGCCTGGAAAGATGTCTAAGATCAAAATGTTCTTGACATAAATTGTGTCAAGACTCTGAAGAGAAGAACAAATCCTTCCTTGGCTTTGAGGAAGACTTTGAAGAGGCCAACAATAGGGATTTTCCACAAATCTCCCCTGTGCTTTCCCTGCAGAGGTCTAAGTCCTACACCAGTGCCTACTCATAGCTGTGCATAATGGCCTCAGTCTAGTTCATAATATTTCTATAATTTTTGTCCTCTTTGTCCTCTTATGCTGTTATCTAACTTTAGTCTGAAAACTGGAAAGCAGAGTGAAGAAGTAAGACACTGGACTGAGAGTCTTAAGTTCTATTCATCCCTCTTCCACCAGCCTTTTGTGTAATTTTGGACAAGTCACTTTACCTCTTTGTGCCATGTTCCCTCATCTGTAAAATGGTGATGCTTGTCTCCTTTAGAAGGGCTGAGATCTATGCATGAAAAATGCTATACAACAAGTAGGTATTATGACTTTTCAAGTTTGTCTTTTCTTAGGTTATAAAGTTGCAATCAGGAAACATAGTATTTGCTCTGGTAAGTGACTGGGATATTTTAGTAGCAAATTATTATTAATAATATAATGAAAAAAGCATGCTTTTTTAAATTTCGACTGACAACATATTATACCTGTACAAATCTGATGTACTCAAAATATAATTTATTTCCTATTACTTAATTTTCTTACATACACATCTTACTACTGTGTGCCTATTGACAATACATTATTTGTGTATAAATTATATGTTTATTGCATATGGATTACATTGGCATAATTATTTATATCCTATGACTGTGTATGTGTGCTCACAAATGAAAATGTGGCAATTCTAGAAGACAGTTACAGCCCATATTATGTAACATGTAACTCGTTCCCACCCCCCAAGAATCTAAAATCTTAAAACCTGTTTGGTTGAGATGTTCTTGAAAGATTTTCAGAAATGGATTAATCACATGAATAATGTGAGTTGAATTGCATCCCATGAGGGAAAGCGTGAAAGGTGAACGACAGGCATTCCTAGCCAAAATGTACTTTTGTCACCAATAAACAGGATTACAAATGAAAACAGTCAAAAATGTGAACTTCACAGTGTGAAAAGGAAGCGTGTAATAATAGGGAATGCTACTGAAACAACTTAAATAATCAAATGAAGGTGCTTTATTTGCAGGTAAGTATAGTGCAGCCCACACACTTCAATCAAGCCAGCAGTAGGCTTTAATAAGCAATAATAAAGTGTGAAAAGCAGCTTTCTGAGAAGGGTGGAAAGGTGCATGTGCTTATTGCTTATAATTATGTATCCAGTAAACACAAACCAAAATAGAAGCACTTTTGCCTTCTATTTATGCCACCCAAACATTTCAGTACCCCACTGTGTGTAACTGACAAATGAGTAGGCATCTTTGGTGAGGTGATCTCTAGAAGTTCCTGTGTCAGAAGTGAAAATTTGATAACCTAGGTAACACAAGAGAGTAGTGGATTTGCACAGTCTTCATTTTCTGGCAGAGTTTTCAAGCTGTATAATTGAAGGAAGATTGTCTGCCTAATGTGAGTGTGCGCGGCATGCTGGAACGTATTTAAAATAACTTCTTTGTTTATCTTTAAACAAAATGTTTGGCCTATTTGATTTGGGAACTTTCTCAGGTTCTCACATTTTCATGAGTATTTCCAAATTTATGAGGTTTACTAACTGAAAGTTTTAGGTGGAGCATTCCTGTTCACATGAAACAATATTTTATAGTTCACTAATCATTTAATTAAAATGATAACTTAATATTTTCTCCAGTGACTTCATCTTAAGGCTTGTTGAGAAAATGGCACCAGTATATTTTGAATCAGCTTTTAGACAAATACATTTATACTATTGCAAAAGGCTGTAGACACTTGTTTCAGTGATTTTTTTTTTTTTTTTTTTTTAAATTAAACCTGTTCTAAATTGACTATTTTGGTTAAACCCGACTTAAGCAAAACTGAAATATACTGGTGTAATTTTCGTTTGTAGACAGCCCTTTACAAACAATGAAAAGGTAATTGGGGAAATGCCTATTGTGATCCTCATATGACAGCTTATGGTCACCTATGGTCGTCAGACTGTAGCTACCCAAGATACTACTACATGGTTGTAAGTGGAGGGAGAACTCTGCTCCAAAATTATGGTCCCCTTCTAATTAATCCATGTGCTACAAACAAAAAATTATTATTTAAATCACCCATTCTCAAATCCTTAGAGAGATGGCACTAGAATCTTGGCACTCTGAATCCAAAGCCTTGGGCCTCTGCTACTTGAACCAAATACCTCTTTTAGTGGAGTGTAGCATAAGGTTCCTTTTCCACTCTGTGGGACAGCCAGTAGAGGGCAACATGTTTTGCACAAAGTGTATTGTTTGCTCCCTACCCCTTTAGCTACAGGAAAGTGCTCTTTAGTTATAGAAGATTAAGATTAATGACACTTCATGAGCTGTCATAAATCTAACACCCTATCCAGTAATGGGCACAAGGATAGAAATAGGAGTTACAACCTACTGATTAGCAGCAAAGAGATCCAGACTGACAGTGATGTGTTTCATCAGAGTATAAATTAATAGTATTGAAATCTGCCTTTCCCAGAAAATTGATCTATTTGTTTGCCTAGTGCTTACTCTATTCAATTACTTTACCCAGTACTTTTAACTGAGGAATTAATTATTTGGCAGGTGAGCTGCAATCACTGAAATTTTTGTCATCACACCTGTAGGAGTCAAAAGTCATCATTTAATAGAAGAAACTATCCATCATATAAGTGTTGAAGGAGTTCTGGAGTGTTAACTAGTTCCTAATGGAAATGGGATTAACCTCAGTGATCCTTCCCTTGCACTTGGCAGATGCCCAGGAGAAAAAAGTCAGAGAGGACTGATTTAAATCAAGGCAATTTAAGTCACCAAGTGGATAGCTTTGATTTAAACCATTAATTTTAATCAACTTTTCTATTTGTACTTCAGTTATTTTTTACAGACAGGTGCATTTTCACTGGTTGATAAAAACATGTTGATTTATAACTAAAGCCTTTACACTAGATTTGGTACATATTTTGTTACCTAAGAAGATACTCAGTAACTATATTAATTTATTTCAGCAATTATATACCTTAATATTTTCAGATTCTTTTTAATTGTACATTTTTAGTATATTAGAAAATGGTGAATGATATTGCTTATTTACTAAATAATTAACTTTTTGCTCATGATTTGTGTCAAGCTGCATTAGGATGGTAACTGGAATTTTATTAAAGTCACAAAACAGCATTTATAATGTGTTTTTATTAGACAAAACAACCTTAAATATTTTGGATACATAAATGTCTCTTATCAAAACATGTGTATCATTTTAGAAGTAAATGATTTATTAAACATGGGGATTAACTGTAGTCAGTGAATTAAACTAATTATTTCAGGACAGCGTGGGAAAATTTTCAAATATACCTAAGTGAAAGTGATGGGAGCTTATTCGCATAAGTCTCTTGAAAATGAGATGGTCTTCTAAGTCACTTAGGCTGATCTTGTGCCCTATTTGTAAACCTTGACCTCAGAAGTTATATTCAGGGGAAAAACATCTTTCTTCATATAGAAAAGCAGCCTTTAACTCCAAGATTTTGATAGCGGCTTATGGATTCAGCATATTTATTTTTTATTTAAATGTTTTAAGAGATTATAAATTTAGGCCTTAACGTATTTTGCAATAAAATGAGATTTCATTTTAAACAGATTTTATTTTTAAAAAGAAAAACCTTCTTACAATTTAAATAATAAAATAAAAAATCCAATTTAAATAAAGAAAAATCCAATTCTTTTTATTTTTATCCACCCTGAAAAAAATTAAGTTGGCTGCTTGGGAGGCAGAGGAGGGGAGAGTGCCTTTGGGACACAATGACTCCACTAGTGTTCATAGGCCTGAGCTGAATCCTGAGCTGGGGAGTGTTTCTGGCTGAAAATATATTGATTCATTTTATTTTCTTATAAATATGTTCCCTTGATGAAGTTCCTTGCTGGCTGCAACTGTATTTTTTTTATACTTGAGTCATTCTATCAATTTATAAGAGGTATAACACTCCACAGGTATATAGCTACCATTGGTTAAGGCGCTAAGATTTATCCTGATGTTTTGTGTCTTTCAGTGCATTCCAGGCATGTGTCCTATTATGATCTGAGTCAGTGTTGGTTGCTGCCACTTTCGCAAACTGTTTCTGATCAGCCGTGGGGGAATGAGGAGACATGCCATTTGCTTATATGCTAATACATTCAAAATAGTATTTTCCAGTCAAATTAACTGACCTAGCATTGTTGTGGTGTCTGAATGTCACATATAAACAGCTGGAATATCAGTAACTTCCTGAAACTAATTATAAAGCTAGAAAATAATTTAATTGCATCAACAGCATATCAGATGAAATAATGGCCTTTTATTGAATGGCTGTTGTCTCCAGTGCCTTCACACTATAAAGAGGCCTTATTAGGAACAAGAAAAGCAGGCCATACATTCAGAATGGGCAACTATATCTTGGAAAGCAGCGATTCTGTAAAGGATTTATGGGTCATAGTGGACAAACAACTGAACATGATCTCGCAATACAAAGGTGTGGCAAAAAGAGCTAATCCCTGGATATATGCAATGTTGGCCTATAGGGAAGCCACACTGAGATATCTTAAACAGGGTAAAACTGCAAAGAATGTGGCAAGGAGACCCCCAGTACTGGCAGTTTTTCTTCCATAAGATATACCAAGCCAGCAACAAACTGTTTGATCACCTGATCGGTTATTTAGAAGACAAAAAACCATTCCTGGTCTATACTTACTGGGAAATTTGGTGGTAGTCAATGGGAGTTACACAAGCTACACAGGGTAGTTTGCGTACCTTACGTCGACTTCCTAAATCCTCTTCTGCACACCATCTCCACTACACTGCCAACAGGAACTATGTACCTGTTGATGCAGCTCTGTGCCTTTTGAGGAGGTAGATTAATTTAATCGACTTCCAAATCGATTGATCAGGCCTTTATTGCTGCTCAATCAATCTGGATAGATTGATCTGACAGCGGTGAATTTGCCACCATCAGTGAAGACATACCCACAGTTCCCTTAAAGCTATCCACCCCTCTTGCTTCTACCCAGACAGCCAAGTCAAATATGATGTGGATTACTGAAAATCTTGTCTATCATATGTTAAAAAACAGGTTAGGCAAGAAAAGTAAATGATCAAGTTACCACCTTTGAGGATGAGGTGGCTCTTTTCAAACCTCTGGTCTCGTTTTCTGGCAATTTTTCCCCTTTGTCTTCTCCACTTTTTTGTTGTAAACCTTTTATCCCTGTTCCATATCTTTTATGAAACTCAATTAATCAAGTTACCTCATCTGTACCCTTATTAAGATACATGCCATTCTAAACCTCTAATTAAAACAGTTTCATGCATAGATCACAATAACTAACCTAAATTAATACTTTTTTTTTGGTGCTTATTCTACTAAAACATGCTTTTATCCATCTGGTTTCTAACACATCTGTTCTTTGCTGTCGCTCCCAATGCCTCCATGCAGTTGTCCTTATCTTACAGCAGGTTGTTTTTCTTCTTACAGGTCTGTTTTTGTAAGCTTGTCTTATTGGGGGGGTGTATACATGATCTATTGCAAAGGTAACAGCTCTGTCCTATCTCTGCTTTACCCTGCTATCTGCATAGGCCAAGAATTTTATAGTTAAGACACAGAAACCAGTTTTCTCATCCGCAAAATCTGAAGTTCTGTGTCTGCATAAACACACATAAAACCAAAAATTCCTTTATATTTTCTAACAACATATATTCGTTTTCCTAATATTATTTTGTGTATATTTGACTAACAAAGTCTCTAATATGCTTTACAGACTCCCTTCTCTTATTTTTATAGTTTGTTCGTCGCTGTGAAATCAGCGCCTTTTGGTCCAGTGGTAGCTGGAAAGATGACCATTTCCCTCCTCACATCTTATTTTTGGCTGCAAATTTTTCTTTTGTTTGGAACTTTAAGAACATTTAGAATCAAAGCAGTGTGAAAAATCCATCTTCTTTTCCATAGGATAGTGTAAAATATATATTATTCTACAACCAATAGTTGATCAGCTTCAGCAGCTGAGCCCTAGATATGCCCCAAATGACCTGTAAATACTGTGAAACTGTAATGAAATGTGTCAGTTTAGAATGTAATGTCCCTGCAGAGCATCAAGGCTGTGTTTCCAGGAGCTAGCTTGCCATTGTGTTTAGAATTGCAGGCTCATGAATGTTTTAGATTGAACAAATAGAGAAACCTTATAAGCTTTGTCCTTTGTATACTTGGTTGGCTGGAAGAATATGCTGCAGGGTTAGTTAGCAATCTATTATGATTCATAGCTGAGCTTTCCCTCATCTCTGCATTATTCTCTTACACAGAGAATAATGTTATGTTTTCCTCTCCTTATTTAAAATGCTCTTGTCTGTTTAAAATACCAAAACTTGGATGTTTTGAAAAGTCTAATCAGCATTATAGGAGGACATAAGAATCCTTGGGTAATGGTGGTTCCTATCCATCAATGTCTGATTGCCTGTTGAGACTCATTCACCAACTATGAACTAAGTGAATAATTTTTGTTTTAACTCCCCCCCCCCATATTTTATCTTCCTATTAGTAGAAAGATGAAAGTTCAGCCTAAGGGATCCAGCTAGTAAATCTTGCTGCACATAAGAGTTCATAGCAATGTGGTATACATAGATTTGGTAGAATTCAATTTTTGGGGTTTTTTTCGATTTCAATGACCCATATCAATTATTTTTATAAGGATTTTTTCCAATTTTTATCAATTTAAATTTTAACAGTTATTTAGAATTTTGTGGGGGAGGGGTCAGATAATTATATAATGACAATAGACGCTGAGATTCAAGAAGTTAAAGCTTTATAACTGTTAAAACATAAATTGTGAGTATTACATCTCAAACTATATAAAGTAAATATTCTCAAATCAAACCCTAATAAGGTCACAAGCAGACTTTTTATTACTTAGTCGATCTGTAAATATAGATTGTTGTTGTTTTTAATTTGTGTGTACAGTGACATCGATGTTTACAATAATTACCAGTAAAAATCTAATCCTTCCAAGCCACGAATTCAACAGGAGGAAGAGTATGAGGACAATGAAAAATGGGAGAGGAAGTATTTTACTCATATATATTTTTATTATCAAACTGGTACATTTCTATAAATGTAAGAAAGTGTCATTGTTTTAAAAGCAAAGACTGAATCTTTCCTGTGCATGATTCAGTTGCACATTTAATAAACCTTTTAATCGATTTTTAGGTGTGACTCCAAGTTCTGGGACAGTAGAAATGGCACTGCTTTTCCACAAGGTGTAATAACAAAAGACATAAAGCTGTTTGCCTAGTCATTCTTATAAAATTATCCCTCAATTATCTCTTAGAAAATTCAAAAGATGATTTCCACTTCATCACCAAGGTTATCTAGTTGTGATCTTTAGTGGGGTTTGATAAGATCTTCATATACTGAGAAATAGCTGCACATAAACCTTCAATAAATGTGAAGGTTGCTTGGGTACATTTTCTACTGCTACAAATTCAGGCATGTTTCTTCCAAGCTGCGGTGCTTTGGTGCCTCCAAAATTCCTTTATTTAAACAATTTCGGTGGGGGGGACAGACAAAGTAAAATATTCCAGCTACCCATCTGTGAACCTTGAATTATCCTCCTTTACCTATATCTTCAATAAAGGAATTGTCCCCATGTCTTCTGTAGAACAGGCTCCCTTTTGAGCTTTTCTCCCTCAAAGCTTCCTGTTGCATTTAATTTCCTTTGGCCCAGTTCTGGATGAGACTCCTTTTTAATACTACAGTTGTTCAGTCATGGTGGGGTTACTGCAGAGCAAGCATACATTCTGTGTCCTCTTGTTCTAGATGTCAAGTAGTGTTTTTCTAGCACTCTCAGGCCTTACAAGCCTATGGCTGTTAGTCATATCTCTTAATAGTAGGTATTATTTAACTCCTTTGTAGTGCTTTTAACAGTAAATCTTGAAGCACTTTACAAATAAGTTAAGTATCATTATCCCCATTTTACAAAGGGGAAATGGATGCACTGCTGGGAGGCATTCAGATTCTATGTGTAGTGAGGAAGACAATATGAGAAACTACATAGAACAGAATGGAAGTGAAGCCTCAAATTAATTGTGTCTGTCTCAAATGACACAGAAGGCCAACTGACCAACTCTAAACTTGTACTTTAGCTAGCTTATACAGCTGGTAGGCTTGCTATATTTTCAGTGCTCAAAATTTTAGCAACTTGATATCATTTATGGGACTAGAATAGCTAGAGCCATAAAAATGAACTGAAAACTATAGAGTACTTCTTTAGCTTTTTACATAGATTTCTTATCACTTTTCCCCTTTCATACTTCAGATTGCTTTCCTGTTTACCTCCAGTACTGTCTTGCTTTCTCTAAGGATTTTTATGATAAATGCATGACAGGAGGAAAAATGTATTTTGAAATTGGAGAATTAGGATGAAAAATATTGGAATTGTTCCACTTGCTGAGAGGTGATGAGTCAAGACCAGTTCTCTTTTATAACTCTTCTAAGAATCAACATCTGTGTTCTTGTGACACACATTGGTCATCCACAGTAGAAATAGAGAACCAGTTCAGAAAATTTAACAGTCATTGAATGCTGTCAACCTTTGTCCATTTCTATAGTTGAACTCTAAGCAAACATTTTCCACAGTACAGAAACACTTAGGTATTCTTTTTGCTACTCTTCATTTCTAGCCACGACTGGATCAGAAATGCTAAAATAACACAAGAAAAACTGTTTTTTCTTAGTGTTTTGTAGAGAGGTGAAGCAGAAGTTTTGGAGAACTTAGCCAAACTTAAGCTCCTAAATAAGTGGTCAGTAGTACTGAGCATCCAGCAGCTCCCACTAATTTCAATGGGAGCTACTAGATCATTAACACCTCTAAAATCAGACAACTTATTTAGGTGCCTGTAGTGCCTCTCTCACCATGGGGTCCCTGATGCTTCTTGATGGTCAGCAGCACCATGAGATTTTATTTATTCTCTCCTCCAACCTACCATCGCAACTGCCATGTGGCACTTCTACCTATGATGTCCCTCAGTCCTCAGCCCTTTCTCCAGGGAGAGGCAGAGGACGAGGAAGTGATTTCACTAGATGAAGATCTTGCTTCCCCAGGCTCTGCTAGTCCTCTCTCCTCCCTTTACACTTCCTTCCTGTGTTTTTTAACCATCTTCCCATCCAATGGAATAATTAGCCTCTTAGCTCACCAGCCCACAATCTGATTATGCGACTGAGTAGTCCACCTCTCAATCAGGGCTTCTCTGGGAGGACTAGTTAGTTGCCTAAGGGTATGTCTACACTACAATAAAACACCTCAGCTGGCCCGTGTCAGCTGGCTTTGGCTTGGGCTGCAGGGCTATAAAATTGCCGTGTAGATGTTTGGGCTTGGGCTGGAACCTCAGACTTGGGACCCTATGTGGGAGGAAGATCTTAGAGCTCAGGCTCCAGCCTGACCCCAAACATCCACACTGCAATTTTATAGCTCTGCAGCCCAAGCTTCAACCATCTATTCCTGCAGCCTGAGTTCTGCAAGTCTGACCCAGCTGACATGGGCCTGCCGCAGGTGTTTTATTGCCCTGTAGACATACTTCAAGTGACCAGAATGTTGGGTCAGCTGCTGGCTCTTAGCATTCTGTCACCGTTCTCAAATATTTTTAGGAGACTAACTTTTTAGATACTTGCTTAAAAAAAATTTTGGCCTTCATAGAAAAAGCTTGTTGTCATGAGATTTCCAATCCAGATTTACAGTTAAGAGTTTCCAGCTGGGATTTTTAGAAATGCTCAGCATTGGCCTAACTCTGCTTCCACTGAAGTCAACAAGAATTTTAGGATCAACTTCACTGGAGGCAGAGAGAGGTCAATGCTGAGGGCTTTTGAAAATTCTAATTTCAAATAGTTCAGATAAGCACCTGGTACCTGTATGCTTATCTGAACCAAAACGAAACTCTAAACCATTTGAGGTTCAACCATCATTAATCCTCGAGGCCTGAGGTCTTCAGCTCATTTCTGAATTCGGGTCTCCTTGCTGGTAGCACAGCAGACTGGTATTTTCAATATTTGTTATTTTATTTTAAACAGTAGTTAAATGTTATATGTAGCAGGTAAATAGGAACCGCTAACTGACTGAAATAATAGGCCTTCCTTTGCTCAGTACTATTTATCGTCAGTAAAAATGCCTTATTTTCTTGTAGCTATAGGAGAGCCCTTGAAGCAAATAAATGCACAGGAGGCAGAGCCCAGACATGTAAATTAAGTTTAAATTGCTATGTGATTACTTAGTTTTATATGAGAAGGAGAAAATGTTTTCATAATTTTCAATGCAGTGCTGTTTACAGGAGGAATAGAATTGAAAGAGAGCACAATTTGAAGCGTCTGAAGAATATTCTGAATACTAAGCAAATACACATCATACCAGCCAGCACAAATGAATGACAATTCCACAAATGCAAAAGGGAGAATAGAGAAATAAAATAAAAGGCACTACAACTGGGCAGCTTTTACCTAGAAAGGATGTTAAGTCCGTCTGTCTCTTGTCTGAGGAACTTAAACATGTTATCTGAAATATATAATATTAGTTAGTAGTTAGTATATACCTGAGGGAGGGCATGATACTAGCAGATTTTCTCATTGGCTTTTCTGAATATAATTATTAAAGGTACATCCTGTTTTCAAAATAAAACTTCATTTTAATCTTTTCCTTGTTTTCAATACAGATATATAGGTAGCAGAGTACCTGCTGTGACAAAGTACGTGCTGCTAATAGAATTACCTTTTTCTTGTGGGTACCCAACCAACTAATTACCAGCCAAAACTTCTCCTGCTGCTTTATTCTTGCTACTTAATTTGATAGGCATTGTTTGGCCTGAAGTTAGGAGAGCGCTGTGGTAAGGATTACTCAGGGTATGTCTTCACTGATGGTGGCGAATTTGCCTCCGTCAGATCAGTTCTTTGGAATTGATTGAGTGGAAGTGGAGATCTACTCCATTGATCCAGAAGTCAATTTAATAAATCCACCGCTCGGGGGAAAAAAAGTAATGCTGCGTCAACAGGAGCGCATTTCTCGTCAGTGAAGGGAAGATGCCACAGTAAGTAGAAGTTAGGAAGTCTCTGTAGTTTGCGTGTCTTCCATCAACTGCCACCAAATTTCCCGGTAAGTGTAGACCAAGCCTCTGTGTAATTCATACATTTTGTATATAATACCAAGGCTCAAACATTTTTGGAACTTAAAATAAACATGACAAACATTTAAGGAGTCTGTTGTAAAAGAGAATTAGAATGAGCCTAAAATGGGTAACATGAGCCCAAATAAATCCTAGAGGGGAGCAAAATCACTTCCTGACAGTTGCTCTTCACCTTCCACTACAATAGGTGCAAATAAAACACGACTGAATGTACAAATAATATTAATCTAAAAATTAACTCAAGGTTGTCCCAGAAGGATATTACAAATGAATTTTGTCCTGTATCACATAATGTGATATTTCAAAACCCAACAAACACTGGGCAAAGCCTAGTTTTCTTAAAAAATATCTGAACAGGTGTTTCTTTAGGAAAACCAACTGTTTGAATCTGCTCTCTCTTAAATCAATGTAAATCAAGGGTAATGCCTTTGAAGTAAGTAGAGTTATACCTGTATAATAAATAATGTGAGAGCATACTTTAAGGCCCGGTCTACATCTACACTTACCTTCCGGATTCAGCGGTAGTCGATGGGAGATATGCAAGTGACGTAAATCACTTGTGTATCTCCTGTTGACTTCACTGCATCTGCTCCGTGCGCCATCCACACTGCGCTGTGCCACTTACCTGGGTGGTTTTCCTATGTCAATTGCTGGATCGACTGAGTTAGTCTACACAGACTGCTCAGTCCATCCAGAGCAATCAATCTGATAGCGGCCATCAGTGTAGACCCAGCCTAAGACTTCTCTTTTGGCTCAGAAGCTCACTTTTCCCTGCAAGCTCTAAATGAGAGAGCTAGAATCTTCTTTACTACATAATTGAAAGTATTATAGAAATTATGGATGGAAAAGCTCATATGCTAGCTGGCCTCTGGTCTTTCTAGAGCAATATATATCCCTATGATTAGTCTAGTCAATTTTTTTTATTGGCCAAAGCCACCAGGCTTTCAGCTGGGAAGCTATTTCTATTAGGAAATTTCCTCTAAATATTAGTTTAAATGCTTTACCTAATTTCATTCCATTAGTCCTGGTTATACCTATTGTACTATGTTAAACAACTCTTCTCCTTTGTAGAGAGAATAAAAGGAACAGTCAGCATGAATTCACCAAGGGCAAGTCATGCCTGACCAACCTGATTGCGTTCTGTGATGAGATAACTGGCTCTGTGGATGTGGTGAAAGCAGTGGACGTGACATACCTTGACTTGAGCAAGTTTTTTATATGGTTTCCCACAGTATTCTTGTCAGCAAGTTGAAGTAGTATGGGTTGGATGAATGGACTATAAAGTGGATAGAAAGCTGGCTAGATCGTCAGGCTCAACAGGTAGTCATCAGTGGCGTGATGTCTAGTTGGCAGCTTGGCATCTCGATTATACTAAGCTAAGAGGACTAGTAGATATGCTGGAGGGTAGGAATAGGATACAGAGGGACCTAGACAAATTGGAGGATTGGGCCAAAAGAAGTCTGATGAGATTCAACAAGGACAAGTGCAGAGTCCTGCAGTTAGGAGAGAAGAATCCCATGTACAGCTACAGACTGGGAACCGACAGGCTAGGCAGCAGTTCTGCAGAGAAGGACCTGCGGGTTACAATGGATAAGAAGCTGGATATGAGACAGCAGTGTGCCCTGGTTGCCAAGAAGGCTAATAGCATATTGGGCTCCATTAGTGGGAGCATTGCCAGCAGATCGCGGGAAGTGATGATTCCCCTCTATTTGGCATTGGTGAGGCCACATTTGGAGTATTGTGTCCAGTTTGGGCTCCCCACTACAAAAAGGATGTGGACAAGTTGGAGAGAGCCCAATGGAGGGCAACAAAAATGATTAGGAGGCTGGAGCACAAGACACATGGGAAGAGGCTGAGGGAACTAGGCTTGTTTGGTTTGCAAAAGAGAAGAATGAGGGGGCATTTGATAGCAGTCTTTAACTACCTGCAAGGGGGTTCCAGGGAGGATGGAGCTAGGCTGTTCTCCATGGTGGTAGATGACAGAACAAGGTCTCAAATTGCACTGGGGGAGGTCTAGGCTGGATATGAGGCAAAAGTTTTGCATTAGGAAGGTGGGGAAGCACTGGAATGGGTTACTAGGGAGATGGTGGAATCTCCATCTTTAGAGATTTTTAAGCTGTGGCTTGACAAAGCTCTGGCTGGGAGGATTTAGTTAAAGTTAGTCCTCCTTTGGGCAGGGGGTTGGACTAGATGACCTCCTGAGGTCCCTTCCAACTCTAATCTTCTATGATTTAAACATTTGAAGGTAAATATTTGGAAAGGAAAGGAAAGCTGGAATCTTGTACAGAAGTGTTAAAGATGAGCTGAGCACATTAGAGTCTCCTGTAATGCTGAGACAGCTATTTCTGTCAGTAATTTATCTTCTTCATGTGCATGTGTATTTACCAAATGTGAAAAGTGCAGGGAGGGGGAGACATGTTCAGAAACGAAAAATTTGTTTATGTAGGAAAACAGTTTTCCTAAGTCTAATGTTGTATAAATGTGATTTCATGTGGTTCATCAGCCAGCAAATTCTCCTCTGTTCCACAGGGAGAAGAAAATCTCCCTTGCTGGACTGGGTTGCTTACCTTCTCAGCCTTCTCTGAGGGCCAGTCTCTTTGCCTCACAAGGGAGCGGCCACCTAGCTTCTAGAAGTTTAGGCTTAACCTAGCATATGGGCTGAGGAGAAAGGAAAAGAAGTGTAGGTCTGGCTGGATCTTACTTGCTTTTTCTCCCCACAACTCCTGCTGAGGTGGAGAAGAGGCATCTTCTATTGTGTTGGTTGGTACTGAGATGAGAGGAAGTGGAGCAGAGCTCTGTGTTTTGCTGAGTGTGCTAAGGAAGAAGGGATTCATCTCTCTCTTGAGGATTTAGGCAGGGGGTGCTGTCCTGCCCGTCAGGAAGAGAGTGAGAGTAAAAGAGCAGATAAAAAGATAGTCTGCTCCATTTGAATTGTCTACTGATGCGACTCCTGTTTAAGATAGAGCCCCCCTCCCCAATTATCTTTGTAGTAGTGTTAGGTGGCTGTTCCTTGTTCATAAGTTGGGAGTGGATGATGGGATGGATCACTAGACAATTGTTTGTTCTGTTCATTCTCTCAGAAGCACCTGGAATTGGCCACTGATGGAAGACAGAGTACTGGGCTAGATGGATCATTGGCATGACTCAGTATGGCCGTTCTTACATATTAATTAGAGATATGTGGGGAGTCACGGTAAAAAGATTTCAAATGACAATAATTTTTCCCCTCAAACTGGCGGGCCTTTAGGCAAGAAAAATCACTCATCATGTGCACCAATAATATTTTGCTGGGAAGTGACTTTTCCCTTTGTTCGAACTGTAATGAGATGGGAGTTGCAGTTGGATTCATTCTTTGCTTTGTCATCATTTCACTGTTTTTGTGTACCATCATATATTGCTTGTTAATGATATCAGTCAAATAAGTAAGCTCTTTTTTCTGTTAAAAATTTTTTGCAAACCAAATAATTTCTGTTTCTGTGTACGTTTTCAGTAATGGCAAGTATTTGCTAATTTGTTTATATGAATATATTTCAAGCTATGTGAATGATTGATTGGCTTCAACTGTTCATTCTCATGTGATTTGTTGCATGGTATTTTTTTCTTTATCATCACTTATAACTTTTTAACCAGGAAAATGAGTAGAGGATACTCTACTAATAACTAACACACATTCATTTTCCTGCATCTTTTCTTTTGTGACAACGTTTATGAAACTTTTAGTATCCATGATCATTTTAATGAATACATGCGCAATTATTTGAATCCTCATCATAGATGAATAATTTGCCCCCCCCATTAACAGTTGAGTGAATTTGCCACACTTCACAAAAATATTCCAAGTGATGTTTTTTTTTAACCAGCTCCATTACTGGTAATTTGGTTTTCTTGTAACATTTATTGAACTCTTTCAGTGAGGTTTTGCCCTGCTAATTTATTGCAGACCTCAACTGACTCAGTGTCTGTCACTTGTTTAGATGGGGAGCACCAAAATGGTAAAGCAAACCTTTTATATATTATTCTGGGAGTAGGGGATGGAGAGTATTTCCAGTTGGGGCTTGACAGACATAGGCATTCATTTAAAAGAGCTCTAATATATAGAATAAACTTTCTGTAGACTGATCTAATTATGCAGTAGCCCCTCTGTGCTGCTGTGTGAGAAATGCAGATATGGTTATAGATAAGTTTTTACAGAGGCCAGCCAGCAGTGCCACAAATATGGTATACCCAGATTTAAGAGTGGGGGAATAAAAAGCATAATCATTCTTGTCATCTGTGGTTTAGAAGAGCCTAAGATTAGGCACTTGATGAAGAGGAAGCCTTTATGTTATGCTCCATTAGCCAAATGCATACCAAGGGATAAAAATGACAAAAGATTTGCCGTTTACACACTTTCTTTTCTATTCCTGCCAAATGAAAATGGTGAAAAGAATAACAGAGTCCATATCCTAAACACTGAACTTTTTACATATCTATATGTGTGTGTATATATAATACATACGCATGCGTGTGCACGTGCGCGCACATACACAGAGGACATTTTAATTTTTCTCCATTACCCTTTTGCCTGTCCTCCTTCCTGCTCCCCTCCCCCTCCCTTTTTTTGGCAGACATATTATATTGCAAGCTTATTCTTATGAACATAGATAATGCTGCTCAATTCTTTAACTTGATAGAGGAATAAACTTTTAACAGAAATGCTTTCCTGGGTTCCTTTGGGAATGGAAGAGCAAACAATTTGGCATGAAGAAAAAGTTCTGTACCCATTTGTCATCTAACACTGAAGTTTGGTAAGGCATTTGGTACCTAAACGTGTAAAACTCAGATTTCAAGAACAAAATAAAATACGTAAGATGCACGTATTGGTCTGTAATTCATTTTACAATCTGTATCACAGATGCTGCTGACCCAGTCCAGCGCTTCAGTAGCATTCACCACACTCCGTTCTGATTAAATAATCATGTTGAATGGTGTACGTGTGTGCATGCACATATATGTATATGCACGCATACACACACACAATACACATATATTTACATGTGTGTCCTAAGGCTTTCTTATCTTATTCTTAAAAGTAATATGTCAGCTTTACAACTACAGGTACCGAAGGCCTTGAAAAACTGTGGTCAGAGGTATTGTGAGGACACTCCATTAGTTAAAGGAGTCCTGCACTATGTAATTAGAAAAGTAATTTCCAACATATTTTCCTCAAGAAACTATGATGTCTACGCTTTTGCTAGTGACTGCATTCATGATCCCCTTAGAACATCTTCAGCAGCGGAAAGAAATCTTACTGTGGGAGGGAGAAATATTTATCAAGTGATCTTAGTGGTTTGTGAGCTGAAATGAGTTCACAGAATACATCTGGCTAAATTCTGTGGTTATGTAGCAAGATTTCTGGCTCACGTAACGAGACGGACACCGATGTGAGGAAAACAGCTGTTTATTGATCTGCCGGCAGCCGGCCCAGCGGAATTATTTCCAAAGGCTGAGCCCCGATTATACTGGGGTGTTGCCTTATATACATTTCTATTTATACATGAATATTTATACATAACATCAGTACATTTTACATAGATAAGGTGGGTGAGGATGCACAGTGTGGTTTTCTTTGTCTGAGATTTTGTGGGAGGGTATGTGCAGTTTGGATTTCTTTATCTGAGATTTAGGCCATTAGGTGACTTCTTAGGAATGTGTGAAAGTGTGCGCAGTGTAGTTTTCTTTGTCTAAAATTTGGGCCTATTTGGACTCACCCAGACACTAAAAGAAAACTAGCTTTTTACTTAAGATTACATACCATAGAATAACACAGATTGATAATTATATTTCCCACTACTTTCCAGGATTATATGCACAGTTAGATAGTTGGCCAGGTGCATTTTATCTACAATACAACATGGGTTATGATTTATGACCGGCCAAATGAAGCTAGGGAAAAATGTATGTAGTCTGCCTCAGAAAGTAGCCTGCCTCAGTTATACTATCTGACCCCCATAACTTCAATGAATGGGGTATTACAGTGTAAAATTTGCCCCTAATCAGAGCATACATAAAGATTTGGGCATTTTCAAGCTTTTTATAAATGAATTGGCAGTCAGAGCAAACAGTTGTAAAGTGGCTGATTAGTCATGCTTTACAGTTTTAATGCTCCTAAAAAATAATGTTTGTATACAAAACCTTATTGTTTTGGATAGAAAGAATTGTAGGTTTGCCCAGGCCATACTCTGCATCTCAGCAGAAATAATTGGCCTGTTTATGGACCGTGTTGTTCAAATGTTCTTGGTTATTTTCCATAGCCAGATACTGTATAGATATCCAAACCAGTCTTGAATTTTGTGATACTAGTCATTGGCACTATCTTTTGGCAGCATGTTTCACATTCTAGTGCACCTCAGGGTGAAAACCCCCCTTTCCATGTTCGGTTGAAATTTTATCCTGCTTTATTGAATCTTGTTGTGTTGAAAAGGTACCACTTGGACAATCCTGGAGACTGAATCCTATTTATCCACAGTGTACATATAGCATAGGCAGCCATTCACCCCACCAGTGAACCTACACTTACATCCAAGGTAATGCATCCTATGTGCATTCAGTCCTAGAACCCCCTGTTAGGACTGCAAGGAGGCCAAATAGGGCCACTTCTTGTCGTTACGTGGATCACTTGGAACTGGTCTGAAAGCACTAACTACTTTCACATAGAACAGCAAACTGTATTAAGATGCTCATCATTAGCAACCTAAATCAGGTTTGATCAATTGATCTAGAGCAGTGGCATGGGCCTGGGCGGGTCATGGCCCACCAATCAGTTGCAGGAGTTCTGCTGCTGACGCTCCGTTTAAGCTAACTTGGCAACTGGAGCATTGGGCAGCTTAGTTTCTTGGCCAGTTGCTTCCCGAACTTTCTTCTTCTGGTCATGTGACTGGAAGCAGGACATTTGGGAAGCACTTGTTTTTCAGCCGATCTACCTTTGTCAACAACAAGGCGTGCCAAAAAATCACTTCTGGCTATGCCCCTGACCTAAAGAAGAACAGTTCGGTGTCTCATTGCCAGGTCCTGGATCATCCAGCCATCTCTAGCTTGCTTCTTTTGTTTTATATCATCACAGTGGCTCATTTCCATTCTTCGTGTTGTAAACTAGTCATGTCCCAGATAACTCTTAGTTGCCATTTTTATGAGTTATATGTCCTTCACTTTTATAGTCTTCCATCTGTGGCCGTTAGCCACATAAATAGTGTGTGTGCTAGCTCAGTCCTGTTTTATGTGTGGTGTGGAGAATGTGGATGCTTATCAGGGAGATAGCCTCCTTTTGACAAAATGACAGAGTGAAAATGTTATCCAGGTTTGTAGCTGTTTCACTTATGGGTCTATCCTGCCATTTGCCAACATAAACTCTGACAGCAGCACGCGTGAGGAAGGAAAATGCAGCAGCATAGAGTGGCTTCAACCTATCATCCACTGACGACACACACACAGTGCAACCTAAACTGTGTAACTAATAGCTGGAGGAAATGCTGAGAAAGGGTAGTTGCTTGGCAGCACTGCAAGTTTATTTCCATTCCAAGAGGACAGGGAGAGTAGCTGGTACGGGGCTGCTTATAATATACACTCTGGCCATCTTGAATATGTCTGGCCCTTAATTCTTAGTTTTTCTGTATTCACAGTTCAGATTCTAAGAGCATTTTTTGAATATATAGATACATTTTCCAGCTCCAGAGTTCCTTGTACTTCCAACTGGAGGAAAGAGAAGAAATGATGAAATGAAGAAAAAGGTGTAAAATATCATTTTTTTGTTTAGTGGCACATCCTTTCCAACCCCTTCTGCAAAAGAAAAGGGAATAAAATGTGTGAGCAACTACTGAGCAGACTAGCATCCACACACAAAACAGATCTTTTATATTAGCCTTAACCAATAATTGTACAAGCCTCCACATCTTTATTACGTGAAAATGTTTTCTTGTTCAAACTAAACAACATGTAAACTTTTTTTAATCCCTTCTCTGAAAGCAATAACCATACATTAATGTGGACAGAGTGTTTCAGAGAGAAGAAATGGCTTATGAATATGAAAACCATGAAGGTACACCTCCCAGAAATGAGCAAACAATTAGTCTCCATATAATAATATTTAGAGCCAAGAAAACTTATTTTCAAGACTGAGTAAAGGCAGTCACTTTTGCAGCTGAGTGCATTTTCAGTTGCCAAACATTTTCAACTAAATAGGAGGAAAGTGCTATCCATATTTATGCTTTATTAAATAAGCGTAAGGAGTCCTGAAAAATGAAAAAGAAAATTGCAACTTTATCATTCCTTATGAACCTGAAGGGCACAGCAGAAAATGCTAGAACCTACCAGAGAGAATGCACTGCTTTAAACCATGCTGACCAAGTCTAGTAAACAGTATTAAAATGAGTAATCCCTACTTCCCAGTTTGCAGAAGAAAATCTCATAAGTATACAACATCACCAGTGCTCATGAATGTACTTTTGTATTTTGATAGAGGGGATTAAAATAATTGGCAATGAAGTATATTGCCATTTTTAATACTAAAACCAAGAGATTCAGCTGTTTCTCCCCATCCTGATTTTAGAGTGTTTTTTTTTTTTTTTTAAATCAGTGAAGAGTAATTGGCTGGCTTGATGTTTTACTGTGATAAAGATGAACATAGCAGTGCCATTTCTATACTAAAAATGTTGTTGTTGATTGATTGAAAGTGTCTTGGACCTCTCCTGAGCAATGATTGTGTGTTGTTATGCCAAATTGCAAGATACAGTAGAGCCATCATTCTGCTCTCTGGTATTGAGGCAGGATCAAGGGAAAGCTATACTGTTGACTCCAGTACCATCTTGGTTCACCTTTAACAGAAATGGTGGCACCATCCATTTCCACTTTGACTGAATATTAGTTAGCATGTATTTGCTGTGTCTGTGTGTCCCTGATTCAGCATTTATCCAGACCATCCAACTGCAGTAGCATTATCCGTGTTGTCCTCAGCTCTCCCTGGATTGGTGGCAAACTTTACTGGCATTGCTGACACTGTTATCCGCACCACAGTTTACCTGCGGTGCAGGGGTGTTATCCTGCTTGGAACTGAGGGCGTTGTTGAGACCGATAGAATCCTCGCTACTGATGCTGACTACAACTGGGTTCAGCTTTGTTTTCAGGACCAGTGCCTCTTTCAGGTCCCAGTACGAGTTCAAAGTTGATACCAGTATTCAAGGAGCCATTGACTCTTCCTTCAATACTGATAGCACAGTCAGGTTGGTGGCCTCATAAGGTGTGGCCCCACCACCACCATCAAGCTATTTGAAGGGATCCTCATAGTCAAGCTCAGAAGCATCTCCCTTCCCTTCCCCATCTCTCTCTCCCTTCTGTATTTCAAGAAAAAACAGACCAAACCTTTGTCCTTATTCATAAACAGGACTCCATGTTACTGTTTTCTTCTGCATATTTTCTCTCTCTTAGATTTTCTCAGTCTCTCAATTCATACCTGACTAGGGACATGCAAGGCTGATCCACTGTACATTACTTTTTACCTTGACAAAGGTTACTTTATGCCCCCATTTTCACTTTCTCCCCAAAGTCTCATCAGAGTTCCATTTTAATTAAGATATTTGTTTGCCAGTATTTTATCCTAAACCTCATGCCTCAAGGGGGGAGTATATCCTCCATATTTTAGATGTCAGAAAGGTGCTTGCCTTCTATCTTGACAGGGTGAAGACTTTTAGGACTTTGCCTAGACAATTTGTATCCTTTGCTGAAAGAATAAGGGGAAAACCAATCTCTACTCAGACACTGTCAAAGTGGATTTCTAGTTGCATTCTTCCCTGCTGTGGTGCTACTGGAGTGCATCCCACTCCTAGAGTAATGAGCCACTCTATCAGGGCTCAGTTCACATCCATAGCCCTTCGTAGAGACATTCCCATCTTGGACATCTGCAGGGCAGCAGCCTGGTCCTAAGTTCACATGTTCTCCAAGCATTATGCCATCCTTTCTGCTTCCAGGACTGAGATGGATTTGGGTGATGCAGTCCTCTGAACTGGCTTGGATCTGCTTCCTCAGCACTCACCTCCACATTGAGATACTGCTTGGGTGTCTCCTGCACCAGAGCGTTCCTCTGAATGATAACATGAAGAAGAAAAGAGAGATGTTACTTACCTGTACAATTGCTTGTGTTTTTCAAGATGTTTTTCCCAATGGGTGTGACCACCTTCTGTTCTGCTGTGGTGTCTTTGGCTTCATGGTTGAGAAGGAACTGGAGTGCTGGTGGATCCACCTCTCCCTGTATGCCTGTGCACCGGAGCTCAAAATTGTATAGTGCACAGATGTGGACCCATGGGCACTGCTAATATAAGTGTGTGATCAAGAGTGCATGGGCATGTGCTCATCCTGTGGTGGAGCACCCATAGGGACAAAACATCTTGAAGAACTCAAGTTACTGTACAGATACGTAACCTGTCTTTCCTTGAAATGGTATGCATACTGAATGAGATATTACGATTTCCTAGGTATCTGCATCAAAATTAATATCAAGATCTCCTGTCCCACAGACTCTTCATGTTGTTGTTATTATTTTTGGAGATAGATATTAGAAATTTGTAAAATGAAGAGAAACTCTGGGGGACTACCTTCTGGCTGAGCAATTTGCTTTGCAGAAAATGATGATCATCTGAAAAGCGAAAAATTTGAATTGATGAAATGCCTAATTTGTAGATAGCCATAAAAGTGCATATGAAGTATAATATATTTAGCCTTAAACGGCTCAGATGACATTAATATATCTTCTTGGAACAAGTTTGCAGTCATGCTAATACATCTTTCTTCCCATTGAGAAAATAAATAAGCTGTCCTAAGAGGAAAAGGGAAAATAGGGGCTTTTATTACAAATAGTTATTAGCAATGCTGTACATGATTAGATAGTATAATATAACATTAGCATCAGTGCATCAGAAAATGGAGGTTCTTAAAAAGACTAGATATTAGGAAACAAGGAGCTTTTATCACCTGACTAGATTAATGCTACTGCTTCTGTGCTTCACTTCCCCCAACCAGAATCAACACTTGAAAGGACAAAAAAAGTACATATTCGTTTATACCTTAATAAACAGGGTAATTTAAAAATAAGAAATAGATTATTTTAATCCCATTTCCCAATATGCTAATGCTGTTCCCTTTGATTTTTCTCTCTATTAACAGTGCAAGTTCCAGCTTTCTGGATTCACCCTAGACTGACACTATTTTTGAGTATAATCCAAGATGCTGTAAAATTCTTCTGAAGTTGACCATTTTCCTTTCTTCTCTTGCCAACTACTCCCACCCTACTCTACACTGCATTTGCTGCAAAATTCATGAAGCTGCAGCAGGCAGAAATCTACATGTTCCACAAAAGGCTGAATTAATAGGAGAAATGAAGTTTGAGAGAGGTAGAGTTCTGTTGTCAGGTTGTACCAGGTTGGCTGCAGACTTAGTACAAACAGGTTGTAGCTAACCCCTGCTTTCTTTGACTCCCTGGCCTTTATTGTAGAACCCATCCCTGAACAGAAGCCTCACAGAAAACATGGTGGCATCTTCTGGCAGCCTCCAACATTGATGCTAATGACTAAATAAAGTGATTTCTTTTGCACCAATGCAGTTATCTTTTAAATGAAGAGGGAGAACGTTGTACTAAGTGTAGTATGCTCTAACTGTTAGTGTTTTCTGAAAGTTTACGTTTTACTTGTTTGCTGTTTCTATACATACACCAAATAGACAGACAGACCAGTATGTTCGTTTGAATCGCCTGATATCTGCTATCAGAGTAATCACAATCCTGGAGGCCATGTGTAGAAATAATCTTCATTTCAATTACATTATTCACTGGCTTATTTTCTAAACCACTTTAGAGAGCTGGCTGCATCTGTAACATGTGATTATTCTGCCTCTCTGACGTTTTTTCCCCCTCAGACATAATGGTAATCCATTGAGACTGCAGGATTTGCTGTATATCTTCAGAAAGGATTTGTAGCATTTTCTTCTTGATGATTCCCTAGCAGATGCTTTGTTTTAGCATCTGGTAATGGGACAGGGCAATTTTCAGGGAAACTAAGTGATAGCAAAACTGTCTTTATACCTCATATGTTATCACATCTTCTTTTTCTTTTCTTTCTCTCCCATCTCAGGTTCATGGCCCTCAGCTTCTACTTGATATGTCTGTTGGTTGCTGCTTTGACATCTAATTAAAGGATATTATACCAACACCATGAAAGTCAGATTTTTCTAAACCTTATTTGTTCTGAAGTGTAAATACTCATTCTACTTTTGAATATAATTTCTACCTTTTTGTGCAATAAAAGTGACATATCAAAGGGAGAACTATTCCACATAAACATAAGAAGCTTTTCTTTGAACTTCTGAGTGAGTAGGTTCCATGAGGTACAGAATTATTGTGTGTTTGTTGTGCATGCACTGAGGGGGGACTGTGTCCCTATAACAGGGTTGTCTGGCCCATAAGAGTGTGTGTACACAACCTATGGAAGCAAGACTCCCAGCCAGTGTTGACGGACATGAGAGCCCCAATAGCCTCTGGGAATAGCTGTGCACTGCAGACAGTACTTTGAAGTTCAGAGCCTAAATTGCAACTTCAAAGTGCTGTCTAGACAGCTATTTTTAGTGCGCCAACATGTGCCCTGCTAGCCCAAGTTTGACCCATGTTGGGAGCCTTGCTTCCACAGGCTATGTAGACATACCCTTAAGGGTCAGGAACCTAGGGCCATCTTGCCTTGTTGAAATGTCAGATCCAGCTGAAATCCTGAGAGGAAAGGACTATAAGGTTCAGACCCATGCCCTGATCATTGGAGCCCTGGGTGCTTGGGATCCCTGCAACGAGTGTGTGCTGTGGGCCTGCGGTGTCAGTCAGCGCTACGCCTGGCTGATGCGGGGCCTCATGGTGTCTGACACCATCAGGTGGTCGAGAGAGATTTACATCAAACACCTCACCAGACACAGACGATACTGGGATGAATAAGCCGGTGTGCCACTGTGAATTGGCGTCAGGAAGACTCAAAGACATTCCTCTCCACCAACAGGAATTTATAGATTAAAGGACTATCTACACCACATCACTGACTCAGTGAGGGACAATCCACTATTATGGACATATCTACTCCCCATTAACTGCATCCTATGTAAACCGTGCATTAAGTGATGTTACCGAATTACTGATCGCTTGTTTTTTAAATCAAACCGTCAACCCCTGTATCTGGGTTACATCAAATTATATATTCCTTGCACTTGTTAAAACTTCTTACCAAACTCTGCTCTCGTCAGTAATCTGTACACTATACCCAGATGTCCAGCAACTCTTTGTGTAAACTTTGTGAATTGTTTGTACTTTTAAACAATACCTTTAATAAAATTTATTAAAATTGTTAAATTATGGTTTAGGTGCACCGACCAAGATTATGGGCCTCCTGTTGCACTGAATCTACACTGTACGTATACACACAGTTTACCATCTAAATAAACAAGACGAAGAATGTGAGGGGAAGGAGAGACACTGAGAGACACAAGGTCTCAAGGTCACATGGCAGTTCAGAAGAGTTAGGAAAAGAACCAGGGTTTCTTGACACTTGATGTAGTTCTCTATTCACTAGACCATCATGGTGCCTTGAAAATGTGTTCAGTAGGTCAGCTCAGGAGATGGATGGTATAAGGATCATTGTATGTAACTTTCCTTTATAAAACCTTTCATTTTTAAAGTCTGACAAAGTTTTTAATTTATTAACTTCCAAGAAGTTTAGTGTTGCAGCTGTACAATTTTATTTCTTTGAATCTTCTCATTCTTGGCTAACCTCTTTAGTAGAAAATAAGAGCCACATTTGGTCTCAACCATTCACACCCACGGTTGGTTTAAAAAGAAAGCTTTTGCATCTGGAAAAAAGAAAGTCATACAATTTGGGCAAATATTCTTGCTGTGTGACTGGTTACTAGTTTTGCACACATGTATTTTACTGTTTTTCAGACATACTGTGCAGTTGTAGCACCTGTTGAACCCAATGGAAGTTACAGGTTATTGGCACCTTTGGAAATCAGGTCTTCCAAGTTTTTGTGGGTGCTTGCTAAAATGCTCCATTAGGGAGACCAAGAGTGTAAATTGTTGGCCAGGCAGATTATGATAAAGCACTTGGGCTGAACTAATCAAGACAAAAAGTAACTTTGTGGTAAGCATCAGGAGGCTACACAATTCCTTATCCTTACTGGATGGAGAGCACTGCTGGAACTTTTTTGTCTGTGTGGCTTTTTGACTGGAGTAAAGTACTTTCCCTGATGTGCAGTAAAGAATTCACTCTGGATGGGTTTGGTGGACCCTGCCTTTGGACTTCTCAATGTACATTTTGTGGGTGCACAAGTTGAGCTAATATTTGTAATTCTGTCCCTAAAAGTACAACAGCAGGGAGTGGATTAATAAGCATTTTCGAGTTGAGAAGATGACAGTATAATTAGCAATGGGCAGAACTGGTAGAAAAATAGAAAAAAAATCACAATTTAGAGAAAAAATCTGTGTTTTTATTAAAAACTTTGATATATTTTCTTCTAAATTCCAAAAATCCCAAGCAGCTAAAGGAGGAGTGAATCTGTAAAAGGCTGTGAGTTCTTTGTCTGGGTCTAACTTGTGAGGGCTAAAAGAACCAGAAAACCTCCCTCAAGCCAACATATGTTTAATATAAAGTTAATCTGAGCTAAAAAAATAAATTATAAAATTACCACACTGTGTAAGAGAGAATTAATTCCCCTTTATTTATACAGATAGGTATTTTAGGGAGTATGCAGAGGTCTGTTTCTATTGTCTAGCAACAGTGAGTGGAAAAGTATGATGAAAACAGAAAATACTGTTAGGAATGAATTGTAGGAACTGGGAGGAGAGATGCAGAAGTGCTAATCAAGGTAAGATGCATGATGTGCTTGGAGAAGCACCCAAGGTAGCAAGGCTTTTGAATTTTTAATAGAGAGTTTTAAGTTGGCTGGCCTTATCTGTGGATGGAGAACCTAATGTTAGCAAAGCCTAGTCATCTCCTTTCCCTGAGCCTGACAGGGTAAGGCAACCATGTCCAGGTTTGACTTGATCTTTGATATCTCTGGGCCATACACTATGGTCCTTTATTACAACTGTATTCAAACAAGCTGTCCATTCAGTTACAGTTGTATATAGAGACATTATAACTCATGCTATCTGTGGAAAAAATAATTTTATATTTAAAAAAAAACAAAAAAAAACCAATTCCAAGTACCTTTTATGTGGGTTCCCTACTGATTCTTGAGGAATGAACATTTTATTTGCTGCCTGCCCATTAATTTGTCACTTAGACTCTGTTAGAGGTGCAGCATGCAGGTAACTTTACTTAAGAAGCCTTGGTACCTGTGAGTGTAATCAGTGTTTCTTGCTCACCTAATTAAAATTTTAACTTGCCAATAGAGAGCAGAAATTAAATATGTCATACATTTTCCTGAAATTCCTTTCCCTTTCCCCATGTCTTGTTTGCAACCAAGTCATTGTTCTTTTTGATTTACCATGAGACCAAATTCTTTCTGCAGATCTTTTAGTACTTTCTTCTTAAATTGCTAATTTCTTTTTGTTTTCTGCATGCCTCTTATCTCTTTTTAGGTTTCTTCTGTTTTGTGGTTTATGCTTGCCAGTTACTATTTCTTACTATTTGTCTAATTTACTTCCCTTTTGGAACTTAGTTATTTTGCATTCAGATCCATAAGTTGGAGCATAATTCAACTTGTGACCTTTCCCACTCCCAAAAGACTCCAGGAATGGAATTAGTGATAGCAGAATTGATTTTTACCTGGGCAATTGTGTGCGTCAGCTATGCAAAGTAACAATCTGTGGGTCCTCTACATGGGTATAATTGAATATCTTGTGCTGCTGAATAATAGTAGATTGTCTTCATTTTTATAGGGTTTACAAATTCTTACTGTAATTTACATTAATAACAGTGAGAGAGAAACACTCTGCAGGCTGTCTGGTTGCATATCACCATGTTTTGCCATGTAGCAGATCAGTTCTTGTTTAGGGGTCTGAGCTTGCCCCTATTAAAGTCAATGGGATATTGTTGTTTACTTCAACGGGAATACAATCATGTATGAATCCTGATATTCTTTAAGTGCTTACTGATGGGTGCTCATGCACCCTGTGCACTTTAGTTACGATTATTTTGGCCAGCAGTGTCCGTTGTGGCCAGAGCTGCCCCCTGAGTGTTCTTGTGCCGCTCACCAAAGGGCATAAAAGCAGGGCAGCCTCAGCTAACCCTCAGTTGCTTCTTACCACCTGTGGCTGCTGAGGAAGAACTTCCAATATCTGAGCTTATTGCTCACTGTGTAGTCTCTCCTTTATATTGTACATAGATATGTACTTAACAGTTAGTCATTACCCACTCAAGAAGTGCCAGAAATTTCTAAGGAGACCATCTCCCTTCACTATGATGTTTTCTCACCTGCCTGCTTTCTTGTCAAAGCAGCAAATCTGGCTCCTTGGTCAGGAGTGGTAACAGCTTCAGTCAGTCTCCCTCTTATATCCTCTGTATTTGGGAACCATTTATTTTATTTTTGTGGATTGTGGAACACCATTATTATTATAGATCACTATATCCAGAGATGAGCTATTCTGTCCAATTCCAGTCCCTCCCCAGCTCCATGTGCACCTTCTCTGTCACTCTTTAGGGACCCCTCTCACTAGGAAATGTTCTATCAAGAGGTACAGTCACTGCTAATTCTCAGAGCAGTAAAAATGTGCTTTGTGAACTCAGGAAGGAGAGGTTTTATTCCATTGCTTTCTAATACCAGGTCATGGCTATCAAAGTAGAGACTTTAAGACTGGGTTTCTACATATATTAAGTTGTGCTAAGAAGTAGATTACCTACTCTCAGTGGTGGGTCTAACTGACCACTTCACCATAGCTTTAAGCAGTTTCTGTAGCTTCTTTCAGAAAAACATTAGAGATAAGTCGGGCAACTACTTGGGGTTCAGTGCATATGATTATGAAGCATTACTCCATCGTGGAGGCTTCCAGATCTGATGCTCATTTTAGTAAGGTTGATTTACAATCATTGTTTAGGTAGACGCTTAGGCTGGGCCCACACTGACGGCGGCAAATTTGCCACCGTCAGATCGATTGCTCTGGATCGACTGAGCAGTCTACATGGAACCATTTCAGAACATCACAGGCTGATGCTGTCTTTTATACCTCTGGTAAATGAGAGACAATGCACTATGTCACCACTCAGAAACTATGGACCACATTGTAAATCAGTGCCTGTTTTGATTGTTCCTGGTGGCATCTCATACTTACACTAAGCCTCTTCTAAAGCTGTTCATTTTAGTAATCTGGACTTGGTTATTTGAACTTGCCATCTCTTTCCATACAAAAGAAAAAAACTTGTGTTGCTGAGCAACCAACAGTTTCTACAGCCCTCTGAATTAGGTGTTTATTGTCATAGTTGGGGTATGGCACCAGCAGGGATTGATTATTTTGATTCCATCCATTTCTAACTTTTATGGTTCTTAATTACAAGAAAAGAGAAAATGGAACTTTTACAATGAGTTACTCCAAAAATTGCATTAAACCTACTATTATGTGATCATAAAAAAGGACATAATGGGAAATTAGATTATTCCAATAACGTACTAATCACATTTTTTCCCCAAAGTCTGGCAGAAAAGGTTGCATTTTGCTGTGGGTTTTCTCTGTGTACTCACAGCATGTGTTTGCCTGTGATGTAATTTTTAGAACTGAATCCATTTTGTTTTTTGCTGCACATCTGGTGACTGCAGGACTTAATTATAATATTTCTAATGAAACTATTTTGGTTTTCTCTGCTATACATAGAACTAGGACACGAAGCCAAAGAACCCTTTTGTTTGCTTTTCCATCATCGGGTAGCAATGAGGCAGAACATTGCAAAAACAAAATACAAAATCACAATTCAGCATGGGAAAGGTTAGTTTTTTAAATTCTTATAAGAAACCAGCCTTCTACCACTTCATCTCTGATAGGCTTGAGAATCCGGTACATCTCTTTAGCTCCCATCCTGTGTATATCTGAAAAAGGACCCACATCCCATTTGCTACAATGCAGAATCTCAAAGACTAGTTTCTTCTGTTTCCCTTCCGCCCCTTCAGAATCCTCATTGCAGGAAGATTCTCTTTAAAAGTATGTCTTCTAAATTTGCATATGTGACAAATGCTTTTGATAATTTTGAAATGTATTTATAAAAGCACATTATAAGTTTCTCTTTACATCACTGTAACTATCTCTTTGCCATGTATGACACACAAATATCCTGTTATCAGTTGTCTGCATAAACATAGTTGAAACAATATATGGAGAGTGTAACAATCATAGAAACTTTTTGGAAGATTTAAGATCTGATTCAAGATGGGTGAGCATATTAAAGTACCTGACCTACTATTTCTGCCAAACCACTGTCAGGTAATAAGGTATCCAGATTCACCGACACCTCCAAAAAATAAAATAAAAGTCTCTCTTCACTTTTAGTAAAACAAAAGCATCAATCAACTCACCCTGCTGGATTACTTCACTGGAAAAAGATCTAAATACTTACATGGACATCATAAAGAGAGTATCTGAGCATCTCCCAAATGTTCATATATTTATTCCTATCGGTGCTCAGGATCTTTAAAGTGTCTCAAGTTGGGCACCCAAAAATGGAGGCACCCATTGTCATGCCTGAAAATCTTGACCCAAAATATCTATTTCAGCATTTTGTTGTTCATGTCTTAACCAAAAACAAAATACTGAGAGCAAGGACTGTGATTCTGGGCAATTTGCAGGGCATGGTGGATGGTTTTGCAGCAATGGAGTTCCCAAATTGTGATGGGGCGATAAATGGCACGCATATCCCTATTTTAGCACCAAACCACCTTGCCCCAGAGTACATTAACAGAAAGGGTTACTTTTCTATGCTAATGCAAGCACTGGTGGATCACTGGGGATGCTTTACTGACATCAGTGTGAGCTGCTCAAGGAAGGTGCATGATGCACACATCTTCAAGAGCACAAGGGTATTCAAAAAACTGGAAAAAGGTATTTTTTTTCCCGACTGATGGATTACCATTGGGAATATTGAAATGCCAGTAGTGACCCTGGAAGACCCAGCATACTCCTTGCTCCCATGGCTCATGAAGCTGTACACTGACTCTTTGACAAGGAGTGCTTCAGCTATAGGCTCAACCAGTACAGAATGGCAGTTGAATGTGCCTTTGGTCATTTGAAGGGTTGCTGACGTTGTCTACTTACGAGATTAGACCTCAGTGAAAAAAATATCCCAATGATTATAGCTGCCTTCTGTGTCCTGCATAATATCTGTGTAGCAAAGGGGGAAAAGTTTCCGTTGGGGTGGAGGTCGGAGGTAGAGCAGCTGTCTGGTGAATTTGAACAGCCGTATACAAGGGCTATAAGAAGAGCTCAATGCAGAGCTGTATGGCTTAGGGTGGCTTTGAAAGATCACTTTAATAGTGAATCAGAGTAGCGTGTGTTGCTGAATTGTGCTCTATCTGGCCTTGCTCTTTTGCAGCCCAGTATGAATCTTGCAGTGAGTGCTGTTCGTGTAGGATTATAGCATTACCAATGCACCTATTAATAGTGTCTGAGAATGGTGTTATGGGTTCTGTGACAAAACAAAGTAACAGGAAATTGGTGGGTGTCAGAGCTGCTCAGCACCAGTCAGCATAAGTTGTGAACAAATAAAGATGAATTATGTTCCAAAAAATACAGTTTTATTCTTTAACATGGACTTTATAAAACTTAATAAATTAAAGACACACACACTTACGAAGGGGAAAGAACAGTTACTTCCATTTCAGGTACACACACCACCAATCATGTCTTTCACAGGTCCGTGTATGGGCAGCTGTAATTGTCTTGAATGTTCTCGGCGGCTGAGTGGTAGGGTAGTGCAGGAGCCCCTGATGCCATGAGGAATGTTGAGGGAGTTTTAGGGAGGTCCTCACATTGGATTGTCTATAGACTGCAGAGGGAGGTGAGCACGGGATTCTTGGACCTGCAGGTCTATCAGTCACAGCATCTCTGTTTGCTGCCTGAGAAGCCCCATTATGGTGCATCTCCCTCTCCTTTTCCTGCTTCACTCCCCAGGCCTTTCTCCTCTCTACCCTTTCCTTCTCCATGCTGTCCACAAGAATCATCCTTCAGGCTTTTGTCTTATTCTTTGATGCAGCATAGGCTTGCAGCATCTTCTGGAATATGTCATCCCAAGTCCTCTTCTTTCTCCTTATCTGGCTCAGGTGTTGCACGGGTGTGGAGGGGGAGACCTCAAGGCCACAATACCAGCAGCTGCAGATGCAACAACCAGAGGTACCATTGACAGTGTACTCATACAGAAATAGAAACTTAGGATACTGAACTCACTCCCCTTGATCCCAGAAAGTTGTAAGCACTACATTCTCATTTCTCCTTGGGGTTGATATAGCACGTTGCCAGTCGCAGCACCAGCCATGGTAAGTATGGCACTTGGAGGGGGAGGGGAAGTTGGTGAAATGAGGGGGAAGGAGGATAGCTCACAGGTATAAGTGTATGTGTATAGGGCAATGGTAATGAATACTGGCACTGTTTTCCACAGGCGGTGGTGATTTTAGCTGATATGTCACTCCTGCTGGTAACAGAGGCAGAGAGAGCACGGCTGCAGCTGGTATCCTGATGCCGCCCAGGCCTGAAAGCTGCTAACCTGTGTATTGCAATGGAGCCTGCTGAAGTAATCACTGGGTGGTGTTGGAACGTGTCCTACTGTGGTGTAAGAAATAAGTCAGCCCCCATCCCTCCCCGAAACTTTAGGCAGAGGATTGCAGAGTACCTCCATGAAAGTTTCATCGAGGTCTCTAGAGAGGATTCACGGGACATCCTGATGCACATCAACAAACTACTCTGCTTGCCCCCGCCTCCCCACCTAAGTCTAGAGGAAGATAAAAAGCAGATAGCAGCTCTACCTCTCTTGCTTGTTTCACTTCTTCTAGCACAAGTATAAAAAAGAGTAAATGAACAGATGTGTCCTGCTAATTTGGGTGTTCCATCCTTGTAGTTTCAAAGCAAGCTGTATACTTACCAAAGGTTCCTTCCCCTCCATCAGGCTCATCCGTGCTTGACTTTTGGGACTGACTGGACTGTGGTGGAGTCAAAAACATGTCCCGGCTCAGTGCACATCTGGCTCCCTTGGTTGCCTGCCCCCCATACTCTTCCTCCTCTTCCTAGTCTGCCTTCGCCTCCTTGCTATTCATTGTGGGGGCCTGTGACCCTGGCTCCTCCAAAGTATCCATGGGGCTGTTTGGGGCATGGTGGGGTCTCTGCTGAGGATGGCATGCAGTTCTTTGGAAAAGCAGCAGGTGTGTGGCTCCACACTAGATCAGTTGTTGGCTTTTAACATGGCACTGCTGCTGGTGCCTCTTGCAGTCCTTTTCCCACATGCCTCAAGCAATCTGTTCGTAAATGTGGATGTTTCTGCTGCTGAATCCTATGTACTCCAGGCAGGTATGTATCTGCAGTGTGTAGCCAGCATGGTGAGCTGGGCAGTTGCATACAACAATCAAGAGTTGCTAGATGTGCATGCTAAGATGGGTAACTAGAAAAAGGAATTTAAAAAATTTGTTGGGCTTTAAAGAGGAGGGGTGGCTTCCTGTCCACCTGGCCCCTGAGCATCAGAGTTCATAACCGTGACCACAGTAGACAATGCCAGGGTGGGGAATTGTGGGTTAGCTCCTGGCGCCATTAAGAGTCGATGATAGTAATGCAATGTCTGCTGACACTGCATCAAACTAATTACATCAACCTGGACTGTACGCCGCTAGGGGAGGTGGTAATGTTAAGTCAATGAAATGAGGCAGTTATGTTGGCAGGAGTAAAATTGAAATATAGACACATCCACAGCTAGGTTGATGTAAGCTGCCTTGCGTCAACATAACTATATAATGTAGGCCAGGCCTGTGACTCATAGTTCAGTGGATACAGCAGTGGACTGTAAGGAGAAAAAAACAACAACATGCAAAACTCATTTAAACTACCAGCAGTTCACTTGATGACACTTTCACAGCATTATTAAATATGAATTTTACTTTGGAAATTATAATGAAAAACAAACCCATCTGCCTATTTGATCAAAATGCTAACTGCCAGGGAACTAGGAGATTCTTTTTATTTCTTGAAGTAAAGAATATTAATTCCTGTTGATTGCAGTAAATACTGTCAATGACTTAGAGCCTCTAATAAGAACATTAACTAGTAGAATTGCCTTTCCTAAATACACGTAACATACTTTTAAAATCTCTTCCTGCCAGGTATATTTAAAACCAAAATCGCACAGGTACATTGGGTGCAGCATCTGGTCTGCTTAAGTCAATGGTAGTATTTGCAGTTCAATTCAGTGAGTGAAAAATGAAGTCCCTTACATGTACTTTCCTATTTTATTGAGGAAAGAGGGCTAGCGTTATATAAGTAAGAAGTGGAATAGGAGTCCAAGGTCTGGATTCTATTTGTTTCTCTCTCACAGATTTCCTGTTTGACTGTAGGTAAACCATTCAAGCCGACACTTTTATGCTAAGGTGACTAAATTAGGCACTTAAGTGACCGATTTTCAGAGGCACTGAGAATTAAAGTCAAGGGGAATTGCACATGCTTATCAATCACTTACTTGATTCCCCAAATATGAATTTAGGTGCCCAACTCTAGACTCCCAAGTTTGAAAATTTTAGCCACAATCTTTTTTTTTCAGTTTCTCCACCTGTAGCATGAAGATGATGCAGGTGTCTTTCTTCATCAGTTGCAGAATTGTAGGACTAGAAGGGACCTTGCAAGGTCATCTAGTCCTATCCTGTACACTTATAGCAGGACTGAGCATTACCTAGACCATACCTGACAAGTGTTTGTCTAACCTTCTCAAAATCTCCAGTGATGGAGATTTCACAGCCTCCTTAGGCAATTCATTCCAGTGCTTACCTACTCTGATAGTTAGGAAGTTTTTCCTAATGTCCAACCTAAACCGCCCTTGCTGCAATTTAAGCCCATTGCTTCTTGTTCTATCCTCAGATGTTAACAAGAAGAATTTTTCTCCCTCTTCCTTGTAGAAACCTTTTACGTACTTGAAAACTGTTATCATGTCCCTGCTCAGTCTTTTTTCTCCAGACTTAACAAACCCAGTTTTTTCAATCTTCCTTTATAGGTCATGTTTTCTAGACCTTTAATAATTTTTGTTGCTTTTCTCTGGACTTTCTCCAGTTTGTCCACATTTTTCCTGAAATGTGGCACCCAGCAGTTGGACATAGTACTCCAGCTGAGGCCTAATCAGCGTGGAGTAGAGTGGAAGAATTACTTCTTATGCCTTGCTTACTCCTGCTAAAACACCCCAGAATGATGGGGGCTTTTTTGTTTGTTTTTTTGCAACGGTGTTACACTGTTGACTCATATTTAGCTTGTGATCCACTGTGACCCCTGAATCCCTCTTTGCAGTACCTTTTCCTAGGCATTCATTTTCCATTTTGTATGTGTGCAACTGATTGATTGATTTTTCCTTCCTAAGAGGAGTACTTTGCATTTGTCCTTATTGAATTTCATCCTATTTACTTCAGACTATTTCTCCAGTTTGTACAGATCATTTTGAACTTTAATCCTATCCTCCAAAGTACTTGCAATCCCTCCTAGTTTGGTATCACCTGCAGACTTTCTAAGTGTACTCTCTATCTAAATAATTGATGAAGATATTGAACAGAACTGATCCCTGTGGTACCACTTGATATGCACTTCCAACTTGACTGTGAACCACTGATATTACTGTCTGGAAATGGTTTTCCAACCAGTTATGCATCCACCTTATTTATAGTAGCTCCATCTAGCTTGTATTTCCCTAGTTTGTTTATGAGAAGGTCATGCAAGACAATATCAAAAGCCTTACCAAAGTCAAGATATACCACATCTACCACTTCCCTCCCATTCCTCCTACTTTTGTTTGCAAAGTGCTTTGAGCTTATCAGGTGCTATATAAGGGCAAAATATTATTTCACATTTAATTACATATAGTAAATCAGTATACATTTTCCTGGATTTTTTTCCTGCATGCTATGGTGTTTCCAAGGTGATAGAACTCAAGAGAGTTACTGATATTGTAGTACTTGCAGAAGAAGCCAGACAAAATAAAAGGGCTTTATTAATCCAGTGTTCCCCTTACAATAGTTAGGTGGCATAGGTTTCACTACTTGGCGCCTGCAATGGATGGCAAGTCAAATCCAAGTTCTTGAGTTCTGAAGAACTCACCTTCCTGGTAGATCCTGGGCTCTAGTAATTATATAAACAATTTTAATAAAATAGCTTCCACAACATGAGTGATGGATGATTACATGGTGTTCTCTGCAGTCCAGGCTAACAGGACTGCTTCTTCAGCTTGTGGAGGCAGAAGCTTTGCTATTAATATTAAAAGTTGAATTCTTCTTGCCTTCATTCCCTCACATGTTTGTAGAACTCAGTTATGTCTGTAGTATATCTGACTCTTAGAACATTATTTTTGTCTGAATAACATCCAATATAGTTAAAATCTTGAACTGACAAATTTCTCCATTTCATGTAATACTGCATCGTCCAGATGCACACAATCTGCATAGAAGGTAAATTTTCTGTTCAGTGTGAAAAGAAAATAGATATGGAATGGAGCACTGATGGGCCCTGCATGCCCAATTCCCTAGGCACAATTATGAAAATGAACTCTTATTGTATCAGAGCAATAACGTATCTTGGAGTTTCCATACAAAATCCCCACATGCAATGGAAACAATGCTTCTTATTGCCTGATAACACACCTCTGAGCAAATTAACCTTTCCACAACCACTCTTTTCTCCATTTTATGAAGATGATAATCATAATACCACAAAGGATGCTGGTTATGATGAGTGACTATGAATTGCCACTATGAATGATGATGTACAGTCAGTGGACCAGGGACAAGGAGAGAGAAAGAATCTACAGTCTGTTGATTAGGGCACTCGCTTAGGATGTGGGAGACCCAAGCTCAAGTCCTTGCTTCAATGACTTTTTAATAATTTATTCACAGTGGAGTGGCTTCAATAGGAGAGACTGAGAGCACCTCACCCCAGAATATCCATAGTCCAATAGTTAAGTCAGTTTCCTGAGCAGAGGGGGACCAAGATCAAATCCTTTCTCCACATCATGTTGAATGGGGCTTGAACCCAAATCTCCCATATCCCAATGAGTGCCTTAACCATTGAGCAAAAAGTTATAGGGAAACCACCACTACCATTTTCCATTGCTGCTACTGCTGTAATTTTGTGAATAGCATATAAATCCTGAAAACTTTGAGGAGGACTAAAACTATTTGGCAAATTCTTTTCAAATTTGTGAATAGTTTCAGGTTAACTAAGACTACATGTTTAGTGAATAAACTATTTGTCTGAAAAATTTCACCCCACTGTAGTGGTAGTATGTAGCTCACACATGCCAGATGGAAGATAGAACATCTCAGAATATTATTGTACTAGACATGCGCACTGATGTGAATATGGCAGAGTGATTTCTATAAGTACTAACTCTGAGAGGCCTCTCAATAAAGAACAGAGAGCCAAATTGTCCCCCTCATCAGAACAATTAATGCAGAAGGGTGGAAACTAATTAATTATTAACTTTGGCAGAATTGTTCCATAGAGGCAAGGATTAGTGGAGTTCTTCCATTGGAACATAGGTGGGGTTTGGTCATTGCTGAAAAAGACTTTTCAAAAAAGACTTTAATGGCGATAGGCAGACAAAACCAAAAGCACTGAGTGTGATGCACAATGAAGTTCTATTGTATAATGTTTCATTTGCTATACTAGGTGGGTGATAATATTTTTAATGTAATAAATTAGCATCGGGGGCTTCCCACGAGAAGTGGGTGTGGGAGGTTGTGAGGAATATGTGAGTTTACTTTTACTTCCCATAAGTGGAAGGAAAATTTGTTTTGTGGTTTGGGACTGAAAAGTCTGGAATCCCGTTCCATGCCTTTACAATATGACCTTGGATAGTCACTTGATCTCTCTGGCTTTAGTAACTTTAAGGGTTTATCTGCATGGTGTGATAATGCACTCTATGGGAGTGTGATTTCTAAAGCATACTAAGATGTTGCACATTAATTGGTCAGTGTAGACTTTGCCATTAGGGTGACTAGATAGCAAGTGTGAAAAATTGGGACAGTAGGTGGGGGTTAATAGGTGCTTATATAAGGCAAAGCCCCAAATATCAGGACCGTCCTTATAAAATCGAGACATCTGGTCATCCTACTTGCTAACGTGCTTTAACGTAGTGCTGTTTAAAACAGTACTATGTTAGAGCTCACTAGAGAATCTGTATTTCACATTGGTGGGGTCTACACAGACCAATTAAAGGTCAATATGTTAATGAACTTCAGAAATCATATCCCCACTGTGTAGAAAGCCCTAAGATGTAATACTGGGGTCATAATATTTATAACTTTGAAGGGGTATGGTGATGCCTAAGCCATTAATGTTTGTGAAGTGCTTTGAAATCCTTAGTTGGGAAGTGCTGTAGAAAGGTAAATTTTATTAACATTACATGGCTGTATGTCTAAGTGCTTGTGTAAAAAGAGGAGCTGAACAACAGTTCTGCTGCCTGTCCTCACAAGTTAATACTCTGTCAATAACACAGATTCACTTTCTGAAATAACATAAAAGGCTCTTCACAAGTCTGCAAGCAATGTTCACTCTCTGCAACTGTTTCCATGGAATAGAATCAGCACTTAGATACCACAATGACTGGTGCCCTAGAAATACCTGAGAGAAAGAGATGTTGCTATGGAAGCCATTCTGTTTCTTGATGCACTCTTTATCTTCCAATTTAGAAGAGCTAGTCAAGCTGTTTTTTGGCTGAAATTCCTTTAGGGCAAATCCTGTAAATCAGAGCACAGCTTGAGTAGCTGGGAACTCCATGGGGAACAGGGAGAAGGAATCCTCTCTCCCAGGCTGTGGAGTAGCTACTGAGCTGCTTTGCAGCCACTTACTGAAGTTCTGAGGCTGCAGTAGCCTCTCTGTTGCCTGTGCCAGACTTTGAAAGGAAAAAGATGCTTTTTATCGTTAAGGCATTGGATTAGCAATCTGGGTTCAAGCCTGAGTCCTCTACAAAAACTTCCTGCTTGACCTTGGGAATGTCATTTAATCTCTGCTTCAATTCCCCAGGTGAAAAAATGGAAAATTAATACTTACTTTCTCCCACCCTGTCTCTCTTGTCTTAATCTGTAAGCTTTTCAGGGCAGGAATTCTCCCTTGCTGAGTGTTTTATGTAGTTAATACCTCACACATCGGTTCTCTGGCCATGACTGAGGCCTCTCAGTACTACTGGAATAAATAGTGGTTGATGGATACAAGAAGTGATGGATCTTCTCCTCTCCTCCACCTTTCCTCCTTCCTAGCCTGTCCCTCCTCTGTCATATATTTCCCTGCAAGGCAGTGTGCAGTGGGGATTTGGAATCCTTGCTCTACAGTAATATATACCACATATGTATCCTCCTTAAATTCTGTCCTTTTCTGGTGGAGTGGAACTGTGTTGGTTCTGCTGCGTGGCTGTGTGGTTCTGCTGGAGCTGGCTGCACAAGAGGGGACAGGATTTTTTTTAGAGCACTATAATCTCTGCTAGTTTTGTGGCCACTTGACGGGGAGAATAGAGTAAAAATCTTCATCATTCATTGTATGTTCGAGATTGGCTCCTCTTCAGGGCCTGCTCTCTCCTGGAAGTTGTTGAATTCAGAGAACTTGATGGCACTCTTGGAGTTGATGATATTCAGTACGTTCCAGGAGGTGCAGTGATCAGTTTTCAGAGATAATGGAATACTTTATAATATCTGTTTGTTGACACGGTTCCATGGTGAGGACTTGATGGGATATGTGTGGTACAAGCTGGGTGAAACCTTGTTGAATTAAAACCTAATTGAAATTGTTATGTGAAAGTACCTTTTATTTAAGATAGTTATGAGACAGTTAAGGGGCCTCACTGAAAACAAGGCCTAATAGAGCTTACCCAGGAGTTTTTGATTGTTTGGATGGAAGGACTTTGTGCTGAGTATTGATTTCTAGGGGAAGGAGGGTGGCATGTGAGGGAAGACAGAAGACGGAAAACTGGGAAGGACTGAGAGCGACATAGCAGAGCCAGAGCACAGCCAGAGGAGCAGCTGAAATCATGGGTCTGACTTTGGAAGAAACCTGGAGAGAGGTTTTTGGGTTGCTGTGCAGGCAAAAAGAGTGTTCTGAGTGCTGTGAATGAAAGAAACTGTTTCCTGCTTTTTAATTCCTTCTGTGTTCAGAGTTACAGGCCTTTGTACATATTTTGGAAATAAACAAAGCTGAATCAAAGAAATACCTGACTATCACCAATTTCTACTTCCAAGTGGAACATCCCCAGTGCCCCAAACATTGACTAGATTCTTGGGTCAAAAAGAGACAATGCTGTTATCTAAATAAATGGCTGGCAACATATATTGGGAAACTATGGTACTGTGTACATCAGGTAGACCCTATAAATAATTGACCCGACCATAGTGAATCGAATTAAAATTTCATTTATTTTTGTCCTTTCAAATAAAACTTGGCTTTGCCAATTAACCAATTTTAAGAATACTGAGTACAGTCATACACAAATCACTGTTAATGTCAGGCCAAAGATTGATAGCTTTAGCTAAGAATATAAATGAAGGGGATTTGGGGAGAACAGTGATTAATCATACCCTGCTCGACAGTGATTTTATTAAAAAATTAAAAGACTATAACTACAAACTGGTTAATGGTTTAAAAGTTCTTATTGCATGCTGTTAAGTAGCTTGGCAGATCACAAATGTTACCATATAATGAGCACTTAGTGGTACTGAATTAATGACTTTTTAATACAGTTAACACGGTACTAATTCTCCAAATATAAAGTAGTGATTTGCAAGGGCAAATCACTGTATGACCTATGACTGTATTTTCTGTTGATTCAGTGCAGGTTCCAAAGGCAGAATAGGTACAGAATGTACCATATGTACTATTACTTCTGTCAAATTCAGGTACAAGTGGAGAATTTCTATATCTCACTGTATGAAAATGTATGAAATATCATCTTGGTATACCCATGTGACCCAGTAAGGCCACCTAAATGAGTTGCCTGTGCTGCAGCGAAAGTCATAGAAAATTTACATTGTAATGGCAATTTTAGTCCCTGCTGTGACAAAAGTAGCCTTAGTGGCACCTTAGCAGTGGATCTTAGACTTCAGGATATAGCCCATTATTAGTAGTGCCAACACTGTGATGGCATCTTTTAATAGTTATATTAGACCTTAGAAAGGAATCTGCTAAGGAACAAAGAGCAGGAGATTGTGATAAATGCTGAGCCCATACCTTGCGATGATGATGTATGCTCTTATTTAATATTCACTATCATCCTTTTCAGTTACATATCCTTCCCATAGTTATGTCTCTTTATAATCGTTTATACATCTTTGAGTATATGAAACTTATGCATACTTTTTAGGAAGAACGGAAAAATGCCTAGAAATCAACACCAATGAACAAAGTATAAAATAAGCAGTCTGTTAAGATTGATCTCTAGAAAACAATCAGGACTGATTTCTCTGTTACTGCCATGTGCATAGCACAGGCCCAAATTCTGACAAGTTACAGAGCAAGTTAGATAAGTTTCCTTCCAAGTGGGAGTGTGCCTCAGTTTTGACTATCTGCAGTAGTCCACACCATGTAGTCTGTACTTACTTAGAATAGTAATGATTAATATGGAAGCTGTGCACGGTGGCTGTTGTTGGATCAGGGATCACAGATGCATTCACTTGTGAACTGTGGCCCCCAGTGGGCCAGGGACTAAGGCCAAGTCTACACTAAAAACTTGCATCAGTATAACTACATCACTCGGGTGTGAAAAATCCACATCCCTGAGCGATTGTTACCTGGCAGCTCTGTGTACTTGGGGAACCAGGGTGAAAACCCCCTATTCTATCTCTGGCTCACCTGAATCCCCCCAGCCTCTGCTTGCACCAGAAACAAAAGCTATGAAAAGGCTGTGGGAGACACACCTAAAACCCTCCCAACAAGGGTGATGTGGGATTGTTTGGGGCCAGACGCTGACTGCTGGGCAAACCCTGGTCTTGGCTGGCTTCCAGATGACCTTGCAGGTGCTGTTCTGGGAACAGCGAAGCATGGAGTGTTTATGGGAACTGCGAAGTGTATTTCTGATTACGGCCTCCCCCCGTGCTTCTTAGCTAGCTCTAGCCGATCAGATTAGGGTGTGTGAGAAAGCTCTCACTGCGGTGAGACTTGTTTACTGCTGTAAGAGCTGCATGTGTAATGAGATGTTGGAAAATACTATAAGAGTGTGTGCTTGCAATCATATTGGTTGCTGTGCTTTGTCCGGCCCGCATGAAACCCAACAGGGTGATAGGATTAAGACAACTCCCCATGCCTCATCTACATAGAAGATGTAAAAAGAGGCATCTCAATTAGCACATGGAATAGAGAACTGGAGCCTCATTTACATCGAAGATGGAACAAGAATTAGCATGAGGAATGGAGAACCAAGCTCCAAAGCAGGAATCGCACTGAATTCTGGGATTGGCAAGGCAGGAACACACTGCATTATGGGAGATCTCTGCTCTTGATGTAAATGAACTCACACCTACACCCATCCAGCTCCGCAGTTATCAGACCATTCTAGTATTGACATGCAAAACACTGAATCTGCCTGGTTGCATTGTGAGCTTCCCCAAGGAACATTGACCATAGCTGGGAGTGATCAGCTCCTATTGTCTAGCATAGAGAAAACCACCCTGGGGTACTTCAGTGAGACATTGTTTACCCACAAACAAACCTGGTTCTACATAAACCCCTACCCAAGTTCAAATCTCTCTCTTGCTCTCCTCTTCTGATGCCTGGACCCAAATGCTTTCCTGACTGATCCTGTTGTGGGTTTTGCCTCTCCCTCAAGTGTTCCTGACCCTAAGCTGAACAGCCTGTCTCCTGGGAACTTCTGAGCTGCAAGGAGTGGTGAGATTCTTCCCCCCCCCCCATTTTTCCCAATTCTCTCTCTCTCTCTCTTTAATCCAGGTATAACTTTCTACTTTTGTAATCAAACCTGGGCTAGCCTTTCTCCAATTCCCCTACTGTAATTTTGTTGTATTGTAAGTGTTAGATTGTTTTTCTCTCCTTGTATGGCATCACTATTAGTATCATATGTTTTATGTACCTGGCAATAAACTAACTATTGTAATCCAGCTGGTTGCCAGTTTCTCTCTCTCTAAATGCATTTACTCCTTTGTGTTCTTTGCTTCCCTACCTTGCTCTGCAGCAACGCTTCTTTTACCTAAGCCAAAGATCCCTGGAATGCCCAAAATCCTATGGAGTTTGCTTATCAAGGGGGTTACTGCTAGAACAATTGTGTTGCAAAGAGGCATATAAAGGGGGTAGCTGAAAAGTGCTGCTCTGCCTAGCCTACGGAGTCCAGAGGCGCATAAGGGTGACAGCTGAAAGTGCTGTTTGACCCAGCCTGATTGAGTCCAGGGGAAACATGAGGGAACAGCTGAAAAGTGCTGTTTCGACCCAGCCTGCTCGTAAGTGTGCTCCATTCTGGTGCGGTGCAATGGGCACATGAGGGTGACAGCTGACAGTGCTGTCTCACCCAGCCTGCTGAGTTCAGGGACGTATAAGGGGTCAGCTGAGAGTGCTGATAGCCGGTCTGCTCAGATGCACTCAGTTAATCTGGAATGGTTGTGTGTATCTGTGGGGGGTTTATTTGAATCTGAAAACCTTAGGTCCTGCAGGATAGCTCCATTGGGAGGGGACTTGTAACCATATGAACACACAAGTAACACAAGCAGCACACTAATAGAATCACACCCCCTTTTCCAGGAAAGTAACCCTAATAAATAAGCATACCCCAAAGTGATGGGCAAATCTGGTAACACAATGCACTTATACTGACCTAACCCCCTAGTATACACAGCACTATATCAACAGGAGAGCCCCTCACGTTGACATAGCTACTGCCTCTCGTGGAGGTAGATTAACTGACAGGAGAAGCTGTCCTGTTGGCATAGTAGCATCTTTATGGAAGCCCTACAGCTGTAGTGTTGTAAATATAGGCCTGCCCTAAGGAGTAGTTTCACTGGGAGGTTTCACTTGGTGGGCAAAAGTCAGCGTCGAGTCTTGCAGGGTCCAATGTCTGGCACTCCTGCTGGTGGGTGAGGGTTTGTTGTCATGTTCAGACATTACCCTGGCTAGAAATTTCTCTGTAGGTCTATGTGTGATAGACACATAGTGTGTGATAGACATACAGAAATACAGCTGTTTGACCCAAGGTCTGTTTTTATGTTAAATGGTGTCTGGTTTTTGTTCATAGTGAGCAAATTCCACCTGAGACAAGCTTAGTGCAGTACCTGCCTAGGCTAGCAGACTTTTTGCTTCACCTGGTACTGATGTTGAAGCAATAAGGATCTTGGTTTGGGTCTCAGCTGTGATAATACCCAGAAACCCTGCACAAAACTAAGAGACATTGACTGAGGTCCTAATGGGGTAAGTATTGAAGGTTATTTTGAAGTCTGGCTGCCAGGTCAAATTCTTCTCTGTAGTCAGTGGAAGTCACACTAGCATAATAGAACAGAATTTGACTCCACTTCTTTGTAAAAAAGTTGTAAGTTTTGAAATAATGGAGTTCTTACATTGGGCCAGGAAATAGCCCTTTTATATTTGGCTTCACCTTCTCTTGGAAGCTTGTGATTATTTAGCATCATGTATGAGTGAAAAAGATATAGGGTCAGATTTTTAGACCTGAATTTTCAGACCAGTTTTCACCTAAGGCCGATCACTTAGATAGCTAAGTCCTTGATTTGAAAGTGCAGTCAGAAATGTAGACAACTAAATGGGTAAGCTCTGGGCACAAATGGTTGATATATTAATTTACATTACACGTTTTGCAATGTAGCAGAGAGGCTACAGAGCAGCCCAGGAAGATGAGGTCCTGCTAACATATGAAGGTCACTCCCAGTTGTAAAACACAAGAACTGAATGGTTTGCCAAGATGTGTGGTGGACAAGGGATGCACCTTCAAAACTGTCCTGCCAAAATTAGAATCTCTGTTTACCTACTAAGGATCCTTGGGTCTTGTGGCTCTCCTGTGGCTGCATGTCCGTCTTTGATGCCCATTGTTATGTTTGGGTGTGTGCTTTGCAGTACTGAAATATTTCAAAAGCTATGATAGACCAGAGCCTCACGCCAGGCAGGAAGGACCATAGTTGTAAGAATATATAACACCCATCAGGCTGGACACAGTAATAACCTACAATCCAATAAAGCATTTGCACGCCTGTGAGTGTGTTTTGGGGGAGAAGACTGTAATCCTAGTTACTGTTTTTAAGATAACAAGATACCATTTTAAAAACATTCTGTTTTCATGCCTCAGGCACCACAGCTCTATATTTTACCATATGGTTATAAATTTTGAGTCATGTTGTACACTGTAGCTGCAATACTAAGCTATGTACTAATTTACCTCTTGTTAAAGTAGTTTGAAATAGTACCTATTTATCTAACTGAGGAATTCTGAAGTTGAACTGTGTATTATGCTAAGCACTCTGCGTCTTAGTATTGAGTATTTGTGCACTGTGGACCTAGTTTGTAATCTGTTGTAATCTGAAATAGCAAATAGCAGAGATTACAGTGCAAAAGCTGAATTTATATAAGGCAATACTTGAATGAATTTAGCTGTTATAGCGTAAGTAATAGTATATTCTAAGGCTCGCTTGTGTGTTATGTGCTTCTATACAGTAAAGTGACTTTTAAATCATAATAGGGATTGAGCCATTTTATGAAAGTGTCCCTTCCAGTCCAGGTCCTTAAGATTTTAGTTTCAGGAGATGCTTCTTAGGAGCCATGATGCGGTATTCTTCCTTAGAAATTCCTTCCAGAATCTCACCCTTATAGTAATATTGCCCTTCTTTCATTTTCTTCTTGAACTAATGTGTGGGACTGTTACCACCGACTTGTCAAGTATTGTGCAGACAGGTATTTTGTTTGCTTCCCTGACTGATCTCTGTCAATCTACCTAATAGGGATACCATAATACCTATCCCTCCAGTAGCAGGCCTTCTTAAAGCAGAGATTGCAATTGTGCTGTTTCTGTGGTAGGCTTGTGTTGTGGACTGTGGAATACTAACCTCAGTTTTACCTGTAATTTAAAAGGTAATTTGGACACACATCACCTTTCACTGCCCTGGAACTGAATATTATCATTTTATTATCTCAGGTCCCCAGGCCTTTTGGAAGTTGCTTCTTTTTGCAGAAACCCAAGTTTGATACCTCTTAATGTGTGCTGCAGGGCCCTCTTTCTCTCCCTTCCTCATAAGGAGATGGGTAGGGATGAGTAAGTGGTTATGTGACACTCAGAGGATTTTGTGGTGAGGTTAATTAATTTGTTAATTTATTGTATTTAGCTTGTCATTAGACCATTTGATTTGATTTGGAGATAACAGAAGGATTTGTTTGTTCATTAGCTTGTGTTTTAGACTCTCAAGTGCATGCACAGTTTTGGGTAGGCGCGCTCTAATTGCAGAATAGTAAAATTCAAAATAAAGTCAGTTTGATTTTAGAAGAAATGAAGAAATGACCCCAAACAAATGGTTTGATTTTATTTTTCCAATTAAAAAAATGTTTTGTTTTTTTTTAAAAAGGCAAATTGAATCTAGTAGCACTTCTCAGTTAGTAGAAATTTTATGCTTTGAATGCCAGCAATTGTCATGAAAACTACTTGAATTTTTCCACTGTAAATAATTAAAAATTAGGAGGTGTGTGCGTGTACCTTCCAAATGCATGGGAATTCAACAGAAAGGACTGTTTTGTGAGATGAAAAGATGCTGAGCCAAGCTGGACTAAATGGACTCACTGGAGAAAAATTAATTAGGCACAGGGAGCAGATGCTAAACAACGAAAGGGTATGAAATGGGCAGGAGAAGGAATAGGCAAACAAGGCTAAGGAGAGGCAGTGTGAGGCATTGCATGTGGACAGAATCTGGGAAACACATGTCCTAAATGTAAAGTTGAATGCTCCTTCATGTGGAAGTGATTTACAGATGCTGACAGCATTCCCTTTTGAAGCAAAAATAACATTAGTTTCTTTTGATAGCAACGTGTTTGCCTCATCTGAGTCTTTTTCCACTTCATAAAGAGCATTAATCGCCACTGCAGTTCATGTCATGGTTCTTTGCTCAGGAGCTCAGGCACAGTCTGCCTCTGTAAATTCACCTCCAGATCAGATAGCAATTGCTGCTCAGCAGTCCCTCTCTAATATTCCTCCTCTTAGCTTATAGTTTGTTTATAGCAAGGAAGAAAAAAAGGCCTAAAAAGAAAAAGGCCAAATGCATGTGGTTGGTTGCCACATTATACAAACTAACCTTAGGGTGAAATTTAGCCCATGGTGGAGGGACTATGCAAAACGTTCTGCACCATGCAAACTTCACTTAAACCCCACATTTGGAGCCATATCCCATTAATCTCTGATCCAGTGAACAGGCCAGTGGACTGGAATTTAGGAGATTTGTGTTCTATTCCTGGCTCTGTTGCTAACCTTGGAAAAGTCTTTTCCCCTTTTTGTGCACCTCTTTCCCCTTCCACCAGTTATTTGTTTAGATTTTGGGCTCTCAGGTGCCCAGAGGATATCTTATTGTGTTTCCAAATAGTACCAGAAGAATGGGTCCCTAATGTCGAGTGTTAAGTTAGTACAAATAGTACTAGACCACGCTTTGGTGATATGGATTTTGTGGAAATGCAGTTCTGCTGTAAAAAGAGAAGGTTAAACTGGCACCTTTCTATTCAATAGATCTATCTCCTGATTCTCTTCAGTCACATTTGCTCACTTTACTGAGTGAAATAGATTTTACATCCCTAACCATTACAAAGCCAAAAGAGCTGCAGGTGAATAAACTGGGGTCTTTTTTTGTCTCGCGCATGATCAGCAGAATTGCTTACAAATTTCCAGTCAGTACTTGGCTGAAAACAATAGTATTGCACAGGTGTCTGTGAGGAGCATAATTTGAAGATAATGCAAATGCATCATATAAAGAAAATGGAGTTGCAAAGGTGCATAGCTGAGCCTGTAGGACTTCTGCTGTTGGATGTGTGTGTGATTGAGGGAAACCTACTTGATTCTCAGATCTCGGGCTCAGTTTTCAGGGCTAGCAGTGAGAATCTTTTTATTTGTTAGCTTGAGTGTACTTAGTATAGAGAGATCTTAAACATGGAACTAATATTGCTATTTATGCAGAGTCATTTTTCAGAGTAGAACCTTGCTTTCAGTGGTGCAGAGGACCTTGTATGAGGGGGTGTATGGAGGTTGATTTCAACCAGTTCTCCCAAAATATTGTTGATTTACAAAGTAGAAAAAATGTTAAGAAATCCAGTGTTCTGCAGCAAAATGGTTTCCTCAGGTGATCTGAAACATCAGTTGTGTTACTGAACCTTGCTGAGATTTAAAGGATACTTACGTTGCTTATGTTGATGACATAATCTCTTTGTACATCTCTTAAATTTGGTGTTGCACATCTCATGGGTATTGAGTTTGTTGCACTTGATTTACCTCAGTTTAAGTGGGGACAGAACCAGGTCCAAGGTCTCATCCTGATTTTTTAATTTTCTGGCCTGCTGTCCTTGGATTCATGGATTAAATTTTGCCAGTATTTTTGTGTCACAGAAGCTTAGAAACCATATTTACCAACTGGAACAAAATGGGTGCATTGGAATAATTCCAGGTTCTTGGGAATATTAAAAACCAGGATTACCCTCTACTACCCTTCCCCCTTCCCCATCCCCCCCAAGCTACATTGTTAACTTGGGGAACAGTTCATACGTTTTGTGGTCATGTGGTACTTTTGCAAAAGCTTTCAAATAAGGTAAACCGCCTCCTAAATATAATTAAAATGAGAAAAATAAATGTATACTCCAGGCAATTTTTTTTGGTAAACATGCAATATATAATTGATAGACTGCTTTGGACTCTTGTGTAACCACGGCAGGTAATTAAACATGTTCATTGTAATAAAAATCTTTGAATATTTATAGAAAATGAGCAGGACCTTCACAGTATGTATTTAAAACCTCTATATCAGGTGGTTTTCATTTTTTTTAAATTGCAAGTTACCAATAGAGACTAGGTGTATTATCAACAAAAAGCTTGACAGATTCCTTTAATTAAGAATGTATATGCCATTTGAAGGGTTATGAGTTCAAATTATGAATTCCAAATCTGCAACTTTCTTTTCATTAGTCAAGCCAAGATTCGTTTTCAAGTTCTCAGAAGATAAATACATTCTTGCATGCCAGTATTTCAGCCTTGACTAAAGTTTTATTTATTAATAAAACTCACTGGAAAACAGGTTTAAAATAAAAGTGCTGACACAACCTTAACCATCACAGCACAATGAATTTAGCTGCAATTCTGCTGTGGTCCCAAAACAGTAACTAGGAAAATTGTCATGTCAGATAGATTCCATCTGTCCTCTCTACCAAAAAGTCCTGAGTATAACCATTTACATATGAATATATCCCCGTCATGTCTTCTTCCAATATCAGTGTCTAACTTTTGAAAAGTAAATTAAAAGTTTAGGAAAATAAAATCTGTAGTTGACAAAAATTGGTTACTTTAAGACAGAAATCAAGGCACAAGTTGGCAAGTTTTAAGGGGATTATTTAAAATATGCCTTAGATCTTATTTCATAGATTTTTTTTCCTTGTGTGGAAAGTATTGTATACTTCAAAGTATAGCATGGGGAGCATGGCATTTATTGATGTATCTACTCACCATAATATCTGTGCAGAACTACCAACAATAACTTTTCTGTTACTTTGACTTACTACTAAAAACACAAGAAATGATGGCAAAATGAGAAGCTAAATTTGTTTCAGTTAATTGCTCCCCCAAGGCTCCATTAAGCATGTGTAAGATTCTCTTCAGCATAGTTTACTGCATCTCAACACACTTAGATCCATATTTCTAAAGGATTTACAAAGACAAGTGCTCATATAATTTTCTGTGTGTACATGGGCAGAACAAGGCAATAAGATTTATTTTAATTGAAATAGGTGCTTGCTTAAGTAGGTTTTGTAATGCAGTAGAATATTCAATGACACAGACAGGGAAGAGAGTATGGATAATTTAAAAAAAGGATGGGTGAAAGAGGAGTGATCTACTGTTCTGAGCACAGAACTTTGAACCAAGAGTTCTTGATTTCTGTTTCCATCTCTGAATTTGGGCAAATTACTTAATCTCTCTGCCTTAGTTTCCCCAGCTGCACACTGACAATAATTCATATTTCCGTCCCTGAAAGGGATGATCTAGGGATTAATGAGTCAATATTTGCAGAATGCGTATGGTGAAAGGGATGCTATATAAGTATTAAGTGTTATTAAAGGAGGGATGAATGAGAAGTTTATGCTAATAAAATGTAATTGTGAGAAAAGGCAGGTAGTGAAAGGTGTGCAAATTACAGCTTCCCTGGAAACAAAGGCTTGGCAGCATAGCTGTTATTTACAAGACAATATTCATTCTAGCACTGGATCCAAAATATTTGGCACTTATCTTTAGAGATGGGCATTCATGTTGTCTTTCAACAGATTTTCTGGGTAAAAACATAAATCAACTATATAGTCTGCCCACTACTGAGAAAATGATTCTATCATCCCTTATCTTTAGATCTCTAGCTATCTAAAATCCTGATCCTTCAAAGTCTTACAAACACAAGTGACTTTATACACTTGCATAGTCTCATTGAAATTAACGGGGCTACTCTGTGAATAAAGTTACTTGTGTGTAAGAGTTTGCAGTATGTTAGGACTTTGGCTCTTAAACCATGTGTAATGATTTAGGGGCTCTGTTTGGCCAACTTATAAATTCTTGTTGATATTATAAAATTGTTGCTATGAAAATTGCTGCATCACTGAACGTCCCTTGTAAATGTGGAATCCACCGTGAGCTGACAAAGACTGCATCACATCTTCTAAACCACAGACAGTGGAGAGTGGTCAATCTTAATGACAGTACTCTGACCACACAATAGTTATGCTAAGGAGGGTGGCTGAATGGGGAAACAAGTTCAGCCAAGTTGGTCTGCAGGAGGGGAGTTGGAGAGTGGCAATTCCCCAATTAGGAAAGAGTGACAAAGCAATAGGTTATAAAATGTTTCACAGGGGAAGGCTCAGAAAGAGCCACATGGAATATTTGGTCAGGAGAGGGAAAGGGCTGGACTGGCCAATGTGTAGGAAGCCAGGTGGGAGAAAGCTCAATGTAGCAGAGCCTAACTCCTGGACTACAGACAGAAGGACCTTGGATGGCTCCAAGTGACCTTGAGCCCAACTCAAAGAATGCTGCTGAATGGGGTGGAAACTGAGGCAGGGACACTTGTGTAAGGTTTATTACTCTTGAATAAATCTTGGTTTTCTCATGCTGTTAAAGAAAGAACAGTGGTGATTTAGAATGTTGTGTAAAATCTCTCTCTTTGGGTTAAGTGTTTACTCTGAAAGCTTAAAACACATGGGATCCAACATGTGGACAACTTCACAGCAGTTGTGAATGGCCAAAAGGCCATGCTCATCTGAAGCTGTGACACCATGCACATCACCATGATAGCTGAAACCCCTGTTCAGGAAAGCACTTAAACACACATTTAAGTCCCATTAAACACATACTTAAAGTTAACCACATGCTTTTTAGTTCTCTCTTGAATCAGGTACGAGCACCTTCCTTACAGAATAACACAAAGCAGTGTCATTGTGCTGAATATCTTGCTCCCAGCCCATATCTGTTTTTCAAGATGGAGTACTATTCTCTGATGTGAAATCTTGGCACGTGGATGATTTTCTAACCACCTACCCCTAATTCCTGACAATATATGGTATTTGTATTACATATATTTCACACAGGATATGCTCAATTCTTTGACACTAATGTACTGTTTAGTTTGTTTGAGATTTTTATACACACTGTCCCACCTATAATTTAAATTTAAATTGTATAAAAATACAATAAAAATGTATTCACAAGACAACTCAAGTGCCACAAAGCAACCAAGAGTGTCTAATGACCTGCTGTACCCAGAATTCCTATGTTATATACTGGCATGCACTTTGCTAACGTAATATTCTGAGACTGAGCTTTGCCCTGTCAGTAAGAGAGAGCTAATAAATGGTTCTAGCAACACAAGATGTGACAGTAACAGTTAGAGCTATTGTGGAAAAGCATTTCAAATGTTGAGGAAAACTGTCCCTTTTTTGCTGAACTTGCAAAAGAGAAAGAAAAAAGGTGGCAGTTAAAAAGTTCCCAAGTACAGTTGTATGAGTTTTTGGCATGAATAAGAGCAGCTTTCACAAGTGAAACTGCTTGGTGAAAATGAAACGTGTGAGTTGCCCTTGAGAGGAGAGCCAACATTCAAAGGATGAATTCTGCATGATGTGACATATTTTCTCAGGATTGACTCCTAGCCACGTGACTAGCAACGTTCAGTCACAAACAGAAATATTTAGAGAGAGTGGGAGTTCTAGCAGTCTTAGGAGAAACAGCTGGAGAAATACTGCAAAAATGTGTAGTTTGGTGGCAAATTAACACCTGGTGTTCTGATTCTCCACTGCTTTTGCCCCTTGTGTAGTCATTTATACTGGCATAAGAACATGGAGAATTCTGATTTGTTAATGGCTTAGGCCCACTTTACATTTGTGTAAATGACTACGCAACATGCAAGAGAGTGGAAAATCAGTCCCCTGGAGTATTGCTGTATTACTTCCCTATTTTAGAGCGAGATTAAGTGAGTTTTCAAAACTATGTCCAGGATATCTGTATCAGAGCATCATAATGGGACCCCAGTTCATGATTGTAGTTCCTAACCACCACAGTAAAAACTCCTACACAGAAGAAATAATAGAATTCAAGAGTTCCCAGCACTCAGCTGTTTGCTCAGACCATTACACAAACAGCTCTCTAGTTTTGTGAATGTGGAAGCACAGATTTTCAGTTGCTATTCCTTTGCAGCAAGAATCAGAGGCCAGAAGGCAGCTTGTGGATGGTGAATCTAACAGTAACAGCAGCAGTAACAGATGGGAGAGAGAGCATCCTTATTCCTTTTGTTAGAACTAATAAAACTTTGAAATAATAAATTGCAAAAGGTGGCATGTACAAAGCAAAAACTAGGGGTATGTGTTGGGACCTCTCTTGGCAAATGAATCACCATTAAGAGCAGGGATCTCAAACTCAATTGCTGTGGCGGGCCGCATTTACATTGAGTGGAGTTCAGGGGGGCCGCACATGACACACACTACTCTACTGTACCTTTCATGCTCTACTCTCCGCCGAAAAAAACTCCACGCAGGGTACAATTCGGCGGCACAGTAGGAGAGAGAGGCTCTCACAGGGACTTGCAGGCTCCACTGTCCGCCGTCAAATCTCTCTGTGGGGCCCACATTCGGCGGCCATTTCCTTTTTAAGACGGCCACAGCTTCCCGGAGCTCCGCTCAAAAAAAAATGCCAGCACAAGCCTGCAGCCGGATTCGGACTGCGGGCCGCATGACACAAGCCCGCGGGCCGCAGTTGGCCCGCGGGCCGCGAGTTTGAGACCCCTGATTAAGAGGAAAGGAATTGAGGGTGCTTCTGAAGTCAGGGCAAGGACTTCAGAGACTGCCAAGGCAATAGCAGCTGTAATTGGCATTAGCAGTTTTCTTTCTTTTACTCCATCTATCTGCTACTAATTCCAGATGCAGCAGTAACAGTAGATCATTTATCTTCTGCAAAGAAAGATTCTTCTTCTTGTAGTATGCCACCATTACCAAGATTGGAGAACAGCCACCTCTCCTCTCCTAATCTGCAGGCTATAAAGGACAAAGCACATAAATTACTCAGTAACATCATTTGTATTGGTAGCTTCTCCTTATTTGTGGGGCATGCATCATCAATCATCTTCAGGGAGTCTGAGTCAGGCTTGGCCTCTGTGCCATTGCTTACTCATACTGCTGGTAAAACTGTTTACAGATACAGGCTGTGTAGACTTGAATGTCAAAAGCCAAGGAGCAAAGCCAAACTTTAGGGTGATGCTGGTGCCTTTTCTGCAATAAAGGAAAGAAGAACTTGAAAGTGTACAAAGTAACCTGAGTAATGAATGCTTGGAGAGGCTCTTGAATTGGTCATTGGGGCTTACTTGAGTTACTGTTGCTGAAGAAGGCAGCAGGGTTGAGAGCTATTGTGAGGGCTCTTTTCTGAATTAAAGGCTTCAAGGTGAAGTTTTCAAAGCAGACAAGGGTATTTAGTTCCACACTCCCCTTTAGCATCGGTGAAAGTCATGTGGCTAAATCTCTTTGTAGGTGGACCCCACTGGGTCCCAGAGCTGCCAGGCAGTGGACACCTCTGTACTGCTACCCACCAGCTTGCACTCCATCACCCAAAACCTGCTGTGGACACAGACCATGGGAAGTGTTGCCTCAAGGGGTCTAAGCAGCAGCCTTCCGGCTGCTATATATATACCTCAGGGACAGTCCAGGAAGTGTCCAGCAACAGATATCCTGTGACTGCATGACCATTCCTGCACCCTCGCCTCCTGACCCAGACCCTGAAACCTGACTCTACTCTGATCGTTGGTATTTACCTTGCCCTGGGAGCATCTCCTCTGCTGCTCTCAGCCTTAGGTTTGGCCCTGCTCTGACCCATGGTCCTGATTGCCCTTGTCAGGATCTTGACAGTAGGCTGTGAGCCCCTCAACCTTATTACCATGTGTCTGGTAAGAACGCTTACCAAAATCCCTGACTGGAGTCCTCAGATTTAGGAGACCTTCAGATCCAGAGCCAAATGTTGTGCCTCAGCTTGAGCTACATGGATCACCCTGGAAAAGCTACTAATCGCATTATTTGTAATTAGGCACAGACATCAAGTGTCCTTTCAGTGACTGGTAAATAGCATCAAAAGAAATCTCACGGTGTAGTGTGTTTACCAGAAGATGCAAGACAACAATACTAACTGGCTATAAGCATTGCAAGAAGGGCAGATAATCAAAGGCAGAGGTGTTGAAAGATTGCGTAGAATCTAATGAGAGAATATTTCTGAGTGGTGAGACTCATGCAGTAGAATGTATACGCATAAAAATTCCAAGTCATAGGAATAACCACCCTGAGAGGAATTAAAACGTTCATTGAAAATCTTCTGGTCTAGACCATAGTGTCACCCACAGTGTTTTTGCTGAGCTTCTTTTCTTTCTTAGGTCTTGTCTACACTGCACACTACCTAAAGGGTTAAGTAATCACATGCTTGTCAATGCTTGGTTAACCTGTCCTGCTACTGCGTGACCACATTGTCAATATTAGCACGTGACTGTCATGCTCCATGTCAACACTGGCACAGTATGTTGCCATGACAAGCAATACAGCTATCCTGACTTGTATCCAGAGATATGTAGTGTCATAAGTCACAGCTTTGCTCTATGCTTGCATTCACAAAGTGTTCTGGTGCAATTTGTCTATTTGCTCGTGGAATTGCGAGAGGAAATGGTGTAGGCCCATGAAATTAATTCCTTGACAGTAACCCAGCTGTCATGATGGTAAGGTGTTACGTGCTGAAAGTATAGATCCTACTCTACCTAATTATCAGGATCAAGAGCATCTGCTTTTTATGGAGGCATTTTGTTTTTGTGCCTCTGCACAAGCTGCTACCAGGAGATGTTGGCAGAGGTTTCAAAGGCTGTTTTGGGTTGGAGAAGATGGGCAATAGCTTGCAGTTATAAGCAGCACAACAGTAGCCACTGAATGGGACGTGTTGTAATTTTTAACAGCAGATGATGCCTATGCAGACCATCACTTCTGGGCCAGGAACACAAGCACATATCAGCAAGACTACATTGTGATTGAAACATGGGATGACTTGCAATAGGCCAAGAATTTTTGCATATCATCAATGAAGTAACCAAGTCAACAGTGATTTTAGGCAATCCAGGGTACATTCTGCTGCCCTGGTGAATGAAGCCTTATCTTGATGTGTTCCACCAAGACAAGAGGCAGTTAAGCTACCTGCTGAGCAAGTGTAGAATGGTGGTGAAATATGCCTTTGGCCAACTAAAGGCCAGAGGTGCTGCTTACTGGCAAATAAAGGGTAAAAAGGGAGTCTGAGGGCCCAACTAGTCTATTTTGTGGCACCTGGGGGGAGATAGCTATCTAAGGATTAGATCCAGCAGAGGAGAGCCAGACTGGGTGGTTCCTATAGAGGAAAACAGCAGGGCCACTCTTGCATCTGCTTTTGACTCAGTGCATTGATCAGTACTGTGGATACTGCTATTCAGTATGGGTTGCCTGAGGACTTAGTATTCCTAGTAGAGGAAGGGTTAATGGTTTTATTACAGACAGGTTTTCAGTAGAATCAGGAGAATGCCAGAGGTGCATTCTCTCACCTATGTTATTTAATATTCTACTAGATTATCTGATGATAAAGCTGACTGAGGATAGAGTAGGAGATTTGAAATTTCAAAATCCATCTTTAGAGGATTCTGAGTATGGGTATGATATTGCCTTACTTGGAGAGACTGCTAACCAGCTACAGCTAATGCTAAAAGAGCTGAGAAAATCTGTAGACTCTATGGTACTCACGATCAATGGTGATAAAACCAAAGTTACGCATGCCTCCTGTAAAACAGAAATGAATGAGTTGCTGACACTGTGTATAGATGGCATTGACATTGAATGCGTGAATAGTTTTATCTCTCCAGGTAGTTGGTTGATAGCAGGAGGTTCTATAGCAGAAGAAGTCATGTCAGATTGATCTTTTTTATACCCTGGGACTGGGATTAACCTTGAAGGGAGAGGATGGCAGGGATGGAGGGGTTTGATGAAGCTACTAGAGAGATGAAGAGACACCCAGAGGAAACTGCTTAGTGATAGACTGGGAAAAGTTGCATAGATGAAACTCGAGGGAGAGAGGACTGGGGTGCAGCTCCATGACAGACTCTTACAAGTAGGCAAAGATAGGAACCAGCGGGGGATGATAAGAAACAGACCCTAGTTGCTTATCACAAGGGCCCTAGGCTGGAACCCAGAGGAGATGGTGGGCCTGGGTTTCTCTTATCACTCCCTCTCAGGAGGGATGGGTAAGCCTTGGAAAAGGGGCAAGACTTGTTGAATCTATATGGGGCTGAAGGCTTACTACATAATTACTAAGGCTATGTCTACACTACAAGCTAGGAGGTTGACTTTCCCCTGGTTGTGTACACATACTCATGCTTGCTCTCATTGAGCTAGCATGAGTATAAATAGCAGTGTAGCCATGATAGCATGAGTACTGGTAGCGGAAGCATGGCTCAGCCCTGCGTCCGCTGCTGCTATCTGTGCTGCTGTGGCTTCATTGCTATTTATTTAAGCTGCACCAAGATTCTAGCAGACTTATCAGGGGTCATTGTACTACTGTTTCAAATGCTGGAGGTAGGGAAGTTTGGAGAAATGGCAATCAGGGTGGGACCATGGATGCTGAGTAGATGGATATGAAGATAGACCATTTTTGGTCAGAGCACAGGTAGGTGGAAAGGCTGTACACACGGATAGGAGCCCAGTGATAGAGTGATGGAGGCATGTGGATTTATTAAGGGGGAAATCGGTTGGAGCATGAAGTTAGCATGCAGTGAAGACAAGGCCTTAGCCATGTAGTCCAGGGTTAACTTGACAGAAGTCAAAATTTTCAGTGAAACTGATAGAACTCTTTACTAGTCACATTCATGAAGCTATATGCAGCAAATCCAAAGTGCTGAGGTACAGTTGCAGTAGGACTCAGTCACATACTGAAGAGCAAAATACAGCACACAACTCCTAATAATGCAACTATTATGTATGAGGTCTGACTCTTCTCTTGCATACAGCAGTGTAAATCTAGAGTAATTCAGTTGAAGTCAGCAGAGTAATATACTAATGTAAGTGAAAAATGAATCATGCCACGGAAGCAGTGTGTTCAATTGCCCAGTTTATCCATGGCCTGCATACAGTATTTTGCTACTTAAACCAGTTGATGCTTACTTTTTATAAAAGTGAAGTAGATAAAGTGCTTCTAACTGCATTATACCAAAGAAAGTTAACATTGAATGCCTGTCTCAAGGACGCAAAAACCTAAAAACAGAATTCCAATTTTCATCAACTGAATGGCCAGGGGCAATTTCTGATCTCAGTTACAGCCATGTAAATCTGGTGTAACTTCATTGGCTTCTCTGCGTTTATTCCAGATTGACATGAGTGTAACTGAGAACAGATTTTTGCCCATTATCTTACGCAACTCAATATAACAGTTCCAGGAACAAAGAGAAAAGCAAGATCTAGAGTTTATGTAAAAATGGGGACAGCTCAGCCTACTTGAATATGATAGCTTGCCAGCTCACAATTAGCACATAAGACAAAAGCTTATTTGGTAGCGTAGCCCATCACACTTGTGTCTTGAACATGGCAAAGTAGTAGAGAAAACGTGATATTCAAATCAGTGGCTTATTAAAGAAACTGACGTACAAAAATTCCACATTAATGGAATAGTAACAGTTAACAGCTTAGTTCTGAGCAATCAGCTTGTGATGCACACTATGGATTTTCTGTTGTATACAAATAGTATCCTAATTAGTCAATAGTCAGAGCTAGGTGAGTTGGAAGATTTCCTTCTGGGAGGGTGTAAGAAGAACTGATTCGAATTCCTCCTACGCATGAACAGTTACCATTGCTGAAATCTATGAATATGTTTTTATGGTCATTACTTTTTACTGAAATGATATATTTGTGTTGTATTCTGTGCATTTGTTTATACACCACATGCAAACTGTTAACTGAAATACAGATGGAAAGGCTGTGATTTCGAGATCTTATGGTTGAAATATTCATAAATTCTGTTGATAATGCACAAGCCCAGCATGCATGACTTTATTAAGTTGGCTTTTCATTGCTATTATAAAAAGGTGCTTGAAAACAAGCTGTGAACTAACATTTTCTCCCAAACCAAACAGAGGACTCTGAGGATTTGAATTGTTATTTGCAGAAGACAAATGATGGTTATCCCTGGAGCAAGGCCTGGGATTGTAATATGCAAGAAAAACAGTCTTATCAATGTGAGAGTTTTTTCTTTATACCCAGAACAGATGACAAAAGCAGGCTCCATGAAAACATTCACATCAGCGCTTAACCCTATAAGGAAAATATAAACAAACATCTATGTGATTCCTGGAAAATATGTGCGGTTGTTAAATATAAATCATAATTTAAAGAGAAAATATGCATCTGCTAATAATGTAGTTCAGCAAAATGACATATTGGCTTATTATCGTATACAGGATTAATCCTTAAAGATGTATACCAGATTCTGTACATTATAAAACATATTGAATCCACTTGCTGCCCTGAACACTCTTGGGTATAGGCAGTATTTTACAGAAGATTTTACTCAGGATTAGAGAATATTTTTCATCATTTAACTGAATTTGCTTCATGTGTCTATGCATCTTTTGCTTTTATTAACAAAGGAATTTATTGGCAGGAATATTTGTGGAAACTGTCTGTCTTTAAGTAGAATATTCAAGCATATTCATGAAAAGTAAATTTTGAAGTAATAAATTTGATTATTTATGCTGAAAACACATTCCTAGACTTAGTCATATTCAAGGAGCAGAAACAAACCTTGTAAAATTTCCCCCTCCCCCACTCCATCATAATCTATTGCAGCATTTCTCTAACTGAGGGTCCTGACCCAAAAGGGGGTCACAAGGCTGTTGTAAAGGGATTGTGAGATCACAAAAAATATTGCAATAACCTTTAGATCATTTGTATTTCATTACAGTGCTTAAATAGTTAGCACTTAGCAACAAGTGATGAAATATGAAGCCAGATCTTCTGCTGTATTTTAATGGATATCTAGTTTACTCTCTTAGAAAACTCACCCTTCTGCCATGTTTTGCTGGTCAGCTAAAAGTGATTGTTACTTCTCTAAGCAACGGCCTTATTTTCATAGAATGTGACATGTCACTTTTGTAGCATATTGTTGAAGATGGCCCGCCCCCACTGTAACAGTGGGGAAAAAATAGGTAGCAAAAATTAAAAATATACAGTACTGTAATTTCTGAAATAAATGAATTAATTTTGTAAAGTCAATGGATTGCTTTGTAGTATGAAGCATGAAGAGGGGAGTTGAAGCCAACATAGATGGTGGAGAACAGGATTCAGGAGATGTAAATGCAGTTAAAAAAAATCCCAAGCAAAATACTGCAGTTCTTATTTGGCATTTCCATTTACTTACATTGGCTCAGAAGGCAGTCTAAATCCCCAGTATGTTTTGTGCAGTGAAGTTTTGGCGAATAACAGCCTAAAACAAAATAAACTCCAGCCATTTACAAACAAAATACACTGCATACATGAAGGAGTGTGTGGAAGTTTTTGAAAGAAAACTTCATAAACTTGATCAACAAAAAACTTTTATACGTAAATCAGCAACTGTGACAGCCAAAACTCTGGAGGCATCTTGTGCTGTTTCACTTTTAATTGCAAGGGCAAAGAAGCCACACACCATCGCCAAAGCTCTTATTCTTCCGACAGCTAAATAAATGTGTGAGATTATGATTGGCAAAGATGCTGCCACTCTGCTGAGCTCTATTCCACTATAAAACGATACAGTGAGTCGTCATATTGATGATATGTCCAATGACATGCAAGAGCAACTGGTGGAAAGGATTAAGAAGAGCCAGTTCTTTTCCTTACGGATTGATGAATCCACTGATGTTTCAGGGGGAGCATAGTTACTGGTCTATGTTCTGTACATTTGGGAAACACAATAAAAGAAGACATTCTCTTCTGCAAAGCACTACCGATATATACTATTGGAGAGGAAATATTTAAGCTGCTTGTTGTCTTTATAATGGGGGCAGGGGCATGCCCAAGGGGGCAAGCAAAGGCACAGGGACCCAATCAGCAGGGGCACAGAACTCCTGCAGTGCCTGGACCATGGTGCAAGCTGACAGATCTTTTAGCTGCAGTGCTGGACAGCCAGAGCCTCTCCTCCAGGAGCCAAGGTTCTCTGGAGTTCACCCAACCCACCCCTTTCTTCGCCTCCATCAATCAGTAACTGAGGCAATATGGAGTGATAATGCTCCCAATCAATAATAGTGGGGCAGTGAGCAGAACCTCTGAGGGTGGGGCAGGCAAGGAAGGGGTCATAACATAGGGTACCCTGCAGTGGGGGTGCAAAGGAGGAGGGAGCACAGGGTCCCCAGTGCGGCCACGGTGGGATAATGAGCTCTTCAAGCACCCAGGCTGTGGCGGCATCATAGAATGTGCCCTTCCAAAAGGGGTCACATTTTTATTCCTGTGCACACCCCTGAATGGGGGAACACATTATCTGGAACAGCTGTATAGGTATCTGCACTAATGCCATGAAAGCTATATGCAGTACCCAGAGTGGGTTTGTCAGCATACTGAAAAAAGTGGCCCCAGAAGCCCAGTAGACACACACTGCATAATTCACAGGGAGGCTCTTGCTGGTAGGAACATAGATCCCTATTTTAAATCAATTTTGAGTCAAGCTGTAGCAATTGTTAATTTTATTAAAGCAAAGCTGCTGAATTCCTGACTTTTTACAAGTCTGTTGAGAAATGGGATCGGAGCATGAGCAATTATTACTGCACACAGACATTCCCTGGCTGTCATGGAGAAGAGTTCTAACCCATTTGAATTGAGGGATGAGGTGCGTTTGTTTGACTGTATCCTGAAGAAACATGTAAGTGACATCAAATGGTTGGCAGCACTTGCAGATTTGTTTGATTGTTTAAATTTATTGAATGAGATACTACAAGGAAAAGAAACAAACATTCTCAAACTCAACAACAAAATTAATACCTTTACTAAAAAAATGGATATTTGGAAGTAATAAGACGATGACAAAATTTTTCAAATGTTTTCAATTGTGAACAATCTCCTGGAAATCTCATCCAATGATGTCACCTTTGGGGATATAAAAGAACACATAGCTGAACATCTCTGTACACTCTGAACCCAGTTTTTTTAATATTTTGTAGATTGTGACCTAACTGCATTTAACTGGATAAAAAATCCATTCAACTACTAAATTAAAATCTCACCTTGAAAGCTCAAGAGGAACTGGTTGACATCCCACGTGATTCTGTTCTGAAGCAGCAATTCCAGTCCCAGCCTCAAAGCAGACTGTCCCCATATCTAAACTGCAGCAAGTAAAGTACTTCTCCCATTTGCAATGACTTGCTTATGTGAATCTAGTTTTGCAGCTTTCACATACTTAAAGAATAAATACGGGACAAAATTGAATATGAAGGACAGTTTAAGAGTCTGCCTGAGTTCCCTGGAGTCATGAATATTGATGGTCTGACCCCCCTGTATATTCCCCTATATGTGGCTTCTCAACATGGTAGATTCAAAACCTGCAGGCTTCAAGCCCTGCTCATCCTGTGATGGATTCTTTCTGTGGAAAGAAGAACCCAGCAGGTGCCTCTTCTGCTTAGGAGAGTCCCATATGCAGAGTAGATGTTGGGTATGCATATCTTTATCTGGAAGAACATGTAAATCATGTGATGCCTGGCTGAAGAGTCTTCATTTGGAGCAATCTGTGTGCATTCCTTCAGATTCTGAGGAGACGAGCAGCAGAGTCCCGACAACAGACAAACGGATTTCATCCAGAGCCCTGTCTAGCAGACAAGCAACCACAAAGACTGTCCCAGAGAAGACAGCACCGAGAAAGGACCTGGCATTAACACCAGTGCGGAAGCCAAATCCATTGGCATTACAGACACTGACACTTCCAATACCAAAGTATGGCACAAAGAGGAATCACCCCAGACACAGAAGCAGAGACTCCAGGCAGAACTTAGGCCCAGATTTTTAAATCCCATAGGCAGTTGATGGGAATTTATTGCTTAAATCCCTTTTAAAATTGTGATTTAGGTTCCTAAAACAGTTAGGCACTGCGACGCTGAGCACAGCAAAGCCTAAATACCTTTAAAAATCTGGGCTTTAGTGTCTTCCCACAAGGATGGATCATGTAAAGCTTCTTCTGGCAAATCTACCAAGTCCTGCACATTACCAAGGGTTGGAGATAAGGAGCAGCCTATGGCACTTGAGTGGACCTCTCGAACACTGAGCCCAGATTCAGCAATGCAATCCTCAATATCAGTGCCTATTGCAGATGATTCACCTTGGAAAGAGCTGAGACAGCCATTGGCACCAAGGCACCTGCTAGTAGCAATAGAGACTCAGTACCGAGAGAGTTGTAGTCCTTAGCGCTGACCATACAAGTGCTCCGTTCTCTCCATCACCCAGCTTTATGTTCTTGCTGTCCTTGAACAAAAAACCCTCTCCTCTATATCTGCAACTGACATCATGAAGGAGGCCTCCTGACCCTTTCTACAGGACCCAACCATTATATCAGCAGGAATGGCATTGGACTAAATTATATCAGACAAGAGAGACATGGCCCTATTGATTATATTAGGTCCACCATCTCATACCTCTAAGAGCTGGTCTCTACATTCAAGCAAAAGGAAGAGACAACTTTCCCCTCAGTTTCCTGGCCAGATCATCTATCCCAGACAGAGGGCCACCAAGAAAACCTGACAGCATCCTGCTTCACCACCAAAAGCGCTCTCATCATCATAATTTCAATTTCAATCACAATTTCAAGTCATTCCAGAATTTCAGAGATTCTAGAGATAGAAATATTAGTCATATTGGAGAAGACCCATAAAATGTTTGGTATTTTGAAAACTGCCTGTCCCGCTACACTCACCCTTCCTATAAATGGGGAGTTACAAGAATTCACTGACTGCAACATTTCAGAGAACCAGAGTTACTATAGCGTAAGTAACTGTACTTTCACTGAATACAAATATTTATGCAAATCCCATGTTTCATTAATTTAGTGTGAATGTTTGTTCATCCAAATATTGTATCAGAATGTGTACTATTCATTATTTTCCATCTTCCATTTAAAAATGTTTCTATTGATTCATCTAATAGTGGAAACAAAACTATGTGATTTAAGTAATCCATCAGACACCAGGAATTATGAACAAAGTGAATAGTTCATGAGCAAGCTGCAGACTGAAATTTGTGTGCAAAAACTATTCAGGAGACATATATGAATAACAGATACATTAGAAATCAGGTTGGGTTTGGAAATGTTTTATGAAAAGAAACAAAGGCTATATTAATTGTTAAACTTATTTGCAATGAATAATTAGAGCAGGCCTAATTGAGATCATGGCTGAAAAGTGAAGTCCTGAGTTTTTATGTGAGTTAAGTATGAGAAAGAAAGCTAGCCCCTATTATAATATTTTAAGCATGAGTATTGTTTTATATTATCATATAGAAAATATATTGCAATTTATTGACACATTCCCTATGTATATGGCTTGAGTCTTCTTGAGTTGTTCTAGCTGCAGTCTAAAACTGTAACCTAATTACACCTGCCGTAGTATTTTTCCTTCTTTCACACATGATTTCATACTATAATAATGGAGGCTGACGACTGGGAGAAGTCTCTATATTGGCATAAACAGGTGATGGATCAACTCTTTTTTGTTAGTTTTAGGTATTAGACTGAAGCTAGGACTAAGGATTCTCGCTGGGAATGCAAAACACCTTTGCTGCTAAGCTGCTTAGAAGTTATGCAACAATAAAATTACAAAATGTATCTATCATATTTCAGGGTTACAAATATGAATCGCACAGCAGGACCCTAATGCTACCAGCTAGAGAGAGGCCAGCAATGAAAAACATCACATCAAAATCTTTGTGAAGAGCTGGGCTGCCTGCCTCCCCTGAATAACCTCCTGCAGCAATCTTTCCCCCACTTCTTCACCCGGGATACAGGTTAGATATGGAACAGCCGAGGAACTTACCCAGAAACAGCTACTTAGGAGTGAACCAAGTAATGCATCATCAATATAATATGAAGGAGAAAAAAATATAAAAAAACATGAACTGCAAGGAAGGGAACATAAAGGCATAGTGCAGAACAATATATTCTTTTTAACTCAGTCTGAGCAGTAGGTACAGAAAGCTTTGTAGCTTCTGTTCAGGGAATGTTTTTCAGTGATGTCACCCTATCTCAAACTGAATATTCTTGCTAATAAGCAGGAAATCATGTAAGCAATGCTACAAAGCACCCTTTCTGTGGTACCATTCCTAGCTCTGCTGTGTGAACTTGCTCTCTAATATCTTTCTTTTTCGTTATACACTGAGTAACTAGTGTGGCAGGGTGACACCGGGGGGGGGGAAAAGACAGGTAATTCACCCCTCCTCGTGGGTCTCGTGCTTTCCCGGCTCGGCCGGTGGTGCAGCCGGGGGGGGGGGGAAGGTTTCGGGGAGGGAATGGACCCGATCCGCCCCGAAGAGACTGGAGAAGCGGCAGGCAAAGCCCCCACGCCTCTGTAGGCTACAGGCGGCGGCCTGCCGGCCGTGGGCGGCCTGCCCGTACCCTGACTCTGCCAACCCCTCCCTGTTGGCTCTTGCTCCGCAAACCCTCCAACCTGTAAACCTCCAATCTCTAATCTCCGAACTCCTCTCCTCCTCACTCCACGCTCCTGACTCTCCACACTGACTGTCTGGTGAGGTAGGCTTTAAGTGTTTGGGGCGGGGTTACCTAATTGGCCCCAGCTGGCCTAATTGGTTAGGCAGCCCCAGCTGGCCCAACTGCCTACTCTGATTCCTGCTGAGTCACCCAGGGTATAAAGCTCTGTGGAGCCTGGGGCTAACATACTGGCCTTCCAGGACCCTTGCAAAACCGTCAGGCCTGACCCTGCCACACTAGCATGTGCCATGTACTGCCACATACTGATTCCAATTTTCAGTTGTTTTCAGAAAAGTCAGCCAGCATATTACAGGGCAGTTGCAGGTATTCAGCAGCATATTTTCATGGATTCATAGACTACAAAGCCAGAAAGGACCAGTGTAGTCATCTAGTCTGACTTTCTGTATAACATAGGCCATAGTACTTCCCCCAAAATAATTCCTAAAGCATCTCTCTTGGAAAAACATCCAATCTTGATTTAAAAATTGCCAATGAATAAGAATCCACCAAGACCCTTGGTAAATTATTCCAATGGTTAATCACGCTCCCTATTAAAGTATTAAACCTTATTTCTAGTCTGTATTTGTCTAGTTTCAACTTCTAACCACTGTTTCCCTGCTAGATTGGAGAGCCCAATATCACATATTTTTTCCATATATAGGTATTTATAGACTGTGATCAAGTCACTTCTTAACCTTCTCTTTGTTACGCTAAATAGATTGAGCTCCTTGAGTCTTTTACAGTAAGGCCATTTTTCTTTAATAATTCTCGTGACTTTTCTCTGAATCCTCTCCAGTTTACCAACATCCTTCTTGAATTATGCATACTATAACTGCACATGATATTCCAACAGCAGTCGTAGCAGTGCCAAATACAAAGATAAAATAACCTACATAAGATTCCCCTCTGATTTAAATACGCTAACTTTAGTAGTTGCTTTTTAACATCCTCTTGAGATACTAGTGGAATGGAAAGAGTATTATCAGCATATGATATGACCATATCATCTGTTTATTTGCCAAATACATAACAGAAATATTTATTGAACATTTCTGCCTTTTCTGCATTATTGACAATTCTACCATTTCCATCTAGTAATGGACCAATACCATAGTGAGGATTATTTTAATTCCTAATATACTTTAAAAACTTCTTATTACCCTTAAATCCCTGGATGTAGATTTCTCCTTGTGTCTCGTTGCTTCCCTTACCAATTGTCTACAATTTCTAGGTTCTGTTTTATAACCAATATGGCTTTCTGCCTTGACTGTGGCTTTTGAGGCATCTTTATGATTAAATTCTTTCTCCCAGCTGATTGGGCTCATAATTATTTTCAGTTTTATGATTTTTCCCCTCAGTTTCTTCCAATTTTAGCTTCAGATACTGAGATATAATCTAAAGTTTGAAGATAGACTACTAGCAAATACACATATCTCAGAAAGTGCTTATGGGTCAGGTCTCCTACCACTACTTGTCTGGCTAATTGGTTTTTTAGTTGTCATACATAACATGCATCTTTCTTGGCTATTGTCTTTTTTAATGCGTAGCAATATAAATACTATGGATCTGGCTTTTAATAAATATTAAAGATGTTATTTTTTCTTTTTCTTTTAGTTAAATGTTCTGTGGATATTAGTAGTTAAAGTCTCCTAGCAGAGAACAAATGTGTTGAGCATCTGTGTTTAGAAATAAAATATTCCCCTTTCAGTTTCTCATGTACAAATGGTAGGTGTTCAATACAGTTGAGAGGGCATTCCAAATGTGTTTTGAAATTCTCGACAGCAGTTGAAGATGCTGCTGAAATTGAGGTGAATTTGACAATGGAATCTGTACTCAAAGTGCTTAAATTTTCAAATCAAAAACAAAACAAATCTCTCTACTTTTCTTTATATTAAGGGCACTTAGCTGTCTTTGTGGAATTACTCCATCAAGTTGTGACAGATGAATAGAATAAAAAATCCCTTCCAAGTGCAGAGAGAATGCAAACAATGCTGTGTCTAATTGCTTTTGGGCCATGATAGCTGACAGAAAAGGCAAACATCGGACACTCAACATTCAGCTCAGAGTCAGGAAGACTCAAAAGTCTTAACAATTAATGACAAGCCAATATATTGGGCCAAATTCATCTTTAGTTTAACTCCACTGAAGTAAAATGTTTTGCAACACAGAGGAATTTTTCTAATTTTGTTAGCATTTGTACATTTATTCTTTAACCCCATGGCTGATACTTGGACTTACTTTATGTCCAGTTGTGTTGGTACATCAACCTGTGCCTGAAAATGGAAAGCATAGATGCGGGAATCACAGAAGCTTCCTTGCTTGTTCCACCAGTCCATCTCTGCTTTCCCTCTCTGACTCCTCATCTGATCTTAGTCTCTTCACTGGTTCCTAGTCTTACCCACACTTCCCTCCACTCCTGGCTCCTTGTCTCAATCAACTCAGTCTAGGTCAGCTCTTGTTCCATCTTTGTTTCAATCAGGCATCTTCCTTCTCCATGTTACCTGGGCCCTCTGGGCGGGACAGTGAAAGCACAGGAGAGATGGGTTCCCTGCTCCCAGTTCTGATGTCCAACCCATAGCAACCTACAGCTCCAGTTGTAGGGAAGTTCTTGCTGAGCCCTGGCCTAGAGCATGACCAGAGCAAATGGACTCTGGGGAATTTAGCTGCAAAGTACTAGCAAATTTCTGCCAAACATGCAATTTATGATTTTTCAAAACCGTTATTACTTGACCAAATTGGGGTAGATTTTTACAGGGACAGCAACAGGCATATTCTTGTTTCTGATGCAAAGGCCACTGTTTGCCAAATTGCAAGCTCCTGAATCAAGCATAGGAGCAGTAAAGCATCTCAAAGAAATGTTCTTAGAAACAGCTGTAATCAGCTTGAGACAGACACTTGGCATGGAAAATACCAGCCCAAATGGATACAATTTGGCAAAATTACAAGGAACTGAGAACAGGGTCTTGTAATGAGAAGTATCAAACAACCTTAATAATAATAATAATAATAGGTGGGGTTGGTAGCATCTCCTATAACAAGCATTGATCCATCCAAATGTTGACATATAGAACATGATAGAGAAGTAGTAGGGGCATGGTAAAGAGAGGGGAAAAGTCCAAGAGCATTTTGGGAATGGTGATGGGTGGGGAGGGGGGGCTGCACTATTCTGAGTGTTACTAAGGGGTCAGATTGGCTTGTGTATTAAATGCCATGCAGAAATGATACACACATTTTAATTATGATACCATTTAAAAATACTTTCTACCATTTTTTATTGCTACTTTCTGCCTACATTTTAAAAACTAAGCTTCAGGCCTTTTTTGGTTTAGCCTTTTGTAATCAGTGGATGGCTTTTCCCCAAGCATCAAAATAGTCTGCAAAGTCAGAAAAGCTCCAATTTTTAGAGTGAAGATATATAGAAAACCATCATAGGCTTTATGATCAGCATAAAGAGTCTGTGTTGTTTTGATATTCAGCTATAAATTAAGGGAAATAGACGATAAATAGTACAGGTTGAAAACATGTCATAGATTTACATTTTAATGAGGTTACTCTGTATCCCAATTGAGAAGGCACAAACTGATCCAGAGAATACTATGTAGGTAAAAAAATAATTGGATTGGTTAAAATAATGGCTGCTCCTTCCACATGGAAGCTTTCCCCTCTAGCTTTGAGCTGAATCCCAACTTTTTTTCTGATTTGGGAAACTCCAGATGAGGATCCCACCTCTTGCTGTTCCCTAAGTTGGCTCCTACACTTTCTCACTGTTGTTATTCCTAACACACACTCTTATTTGCCTTCTCCTGCCACAGCTAAGTACCTTGCTTCCACCAGTCTCATTCTGAAAGCAACTAGTTGACTCACTTCTCTCCTGGTTCCCACTGTCTTCATTGCTCATGTGCATAGCTGAATATTTACATTTGCTGCACATTTAAATCACTCAGAAAAATAATGTGCTTTTAAATATCATATGCTATTCTTTTTTGCTTATAACTTTTTCAGAAACAGTTATTTTAAATATGTGAAAGCACCTAATCCTAACTGGACATGCCAGATAAAGAAATTTAAAATAAAATTATTTTAATTTTCTACAGAGACAACTCCATTAGCCTCCCCCAGATTTCTAAAAACTTGAGGCTGAGAAAAAGCTTGAAAAAGTTAATCCTTAAATACTAAGGTCCTAAATGGCCACACTATATAACTATTGCATAAAGTGGAGCTTTGCTTCTGGTTTTAAACTTACCATATAAAATTGCAAAACAGTTTAAAAATAGCACGTGCAAGGCAATTAATCCATGAAGTGCTCTGAAGTCTTTTAGTGGTTTGAAAATGAATGGTTAATATTGCAGCATTTAACCCTTAAAATGTCTCATATATCCATCAATTGATTTTTCAAAAGGCTTTTTAGTAAGCATTCCCTAAATATTTATTTACATGGTACACAATAATGTTTCTAAAAGAGAATTTAATACAGTCTCTTCTAAAATTGTCTGTCATGCAGGTGCATATTTAGACAATAGGATCTATTACAATGCCTCTGGAACTGTGATGTTTCAGTGTTGCACACAAGTGATCTGTTTTTAAAATACCTTTACATATCTCATACATATATAAGAAATGCATGTTTTACAATATTCCACCTAATCCTTGTGACTTTGTTATTACAAGTGAATAACAAAGAAAGTGATTAGCCCAACTGTGATCTATACTGTAATCTGTTACCTTCTATCTTAAATATAGGGAATTGGAGAATTTTGCCTCTGTCTTCGGTAATTAATAAGAACTCAGACTATCTGGTAGCATAGCCTTTTATTAAAAAACCTTCTATGAAAACAGCCTTGTGCAGACAGCCTGCTATGGGGAAAGCATCCTTCACAGAAGTGTGTTCTTAACATGCAGTATGGAAAATAATTCCAATTCCATTTAAAAAAATAGTTGCATACTATCAATGACTGTTTAATGCTGGAATCAGAGCCACGTGCTTTGCTGTCTTCTATCCATTCCCAATATGTCAGTCTTATGCCGCACCTCAAAGGTATGGTAATAATTTATGGAAGCACAATGATGATTCTTCAGTGTGCTTATGCCTTGATATTAGCTTTTAGCAATTTCTGCTATCTGTCTGGATGGCTTTCAGTTTTCTTAGGTTGGACCAAGAAAACGGTCCCCAGACGAAGTTAGTTTAGATTCAGTGTATGAGCAGTTGTCCTATTTTTAAAAATAGCATATATATTTTCTCTTAATTTTATTTTGTCATTAAAAGCTGTGCCAAACTTATGTTGGTCATCTATTGAATACATTTCTAGTGTATATCAAGACTAACGTCTAACAAAAAGTGTAGATTTTTTACCATCAGAAATAACAGATTTGAGGTTGCCATAAAATGCTATCAATATATACCTACTGCGAGGTTCCATGTTAGGTAAGAAATTGGCTCATGCAGTAGATCCCATTTCTGTGCTTGGTTTTCTTGATTTTTTTTAAATCAAGGATACCACTTGAAAGCTTGTAGAGTCCCTACACATCTCTGATTATAAACTACCATTTCCTTGGGTTTGGTTGGATTTACAAAATCATGTTCCAAAACATCACCTAAAACACAGCCTCAACTTCTCAGGCTTGTCTGCTGCTAGGATTTCTTTCCCCAGCCTAAGCATTTGCTCTTTCCCTCAGGACCTGTCTGTCTTACAATCTAGCGTCCTCTGCTAAAGGTTTACTCCTGTCTCCTGTATAATAAGGATGAAGTGTAATGAATCACTCATGCCCCAACAATCCAGACATTAACTTGCAGTTCTTCACAGGATTCCAACACTTCTGCCACCAAAACTGGACAGTTTATACCTGTTTGGAACCACACATTGCTTTGGGAGTTGGGATCCTTGAGTAGGGGCCAGTGTTTTCCAGGAATGAAAACAGAATAATTTCAGATTTTCAAAGCATTTTACTTCGGAAATTTTGGATATGTATTATATTAATACAAAAACCCCACATATTGACAAACTTGAGCAATATGCAATCCTTTACAGCACAAAAATCCTTTACATACATTACAGTGTTTACAGATGCTTTTAAATATATACAACCAAAATTGTCAGTTTTGGAACAAAAAAATAAGTGATCATCCTGTAAACACCAAACAAAATTCTTGCTACACAAGACCATACAATTAAAATAAAGGTTTTGGTTATTGTTTTATGCAACAACCTAGCAGTACAAGGAAATTTGGAATAATTACATTTCTGCTTAAAGTAAATTAATGTTTTGTTGTAAATATCTGTGTATCACCTTTATCAGCACACAAATATTCATTGACACGCTTAGGACACATTAAAACTCATTTGGGCATACATCTTCATACTTTCCAATGATATACAGCAACATTGCAGGGTTAACACTTGTTGAAGTTTGTAGAAACTTCATTCAGCATCAGCTGCATTGCATGGGATCACCAAAACAATACAAGCAATCTGGCTAAGTCTTGGCAAACATTTGTCCATTCTTTTGCAAAAACTGGAGAGAAATGTCATTGGTACCAGTAAGTTCATTTACAATGTTCAAGTAAGCTGCCTACTCACTCTCAGGTACAAAACTCTTTGGAGTCACTGAAGTTGTGGGAGACTACACAAACTTGCTTGAGATCAAGGATTCTCACATCATGAAAAAAGATATATGCTGGCTTTCTGTTTCTCTGCACAGCTTTGAAAAACTTGATGCTTGAGATTGTCCAGTGCATTCTGTCCTTTGAATTAGAGTGTTGCCAGCAGTGCAGATGCAGTGTTGTACACTTCTGTTGATAATGTTAACTGTGATTGAAACATAAATAGTGTCTGAACAAGTGGAGTTGCTTCTGCTTGGATAAAAATTAAATGTGCCACAAGTGATTCACTTTGCAATAAAACACTTAGCTCCTCTAAAACAGCAGTTGTGTCCTCCACTTTGATTTCCTGAGCAGCAAACCCCTTATAGTACTCCACGTGATGGCAGTGATAGACTATGGCTTAAACCAAGTATTCCATCTTGTTACAACTGGTTCTGGAGGTAATGTCGGGCTCTCAACTCCATGGCTGATAAGGTAGTTTCTGAAACTAGCACATCTGAGTGGGGGTTTGCAGAACAGCTTTTTTATTAGAGCGCACAGACGGTCCAGTTCTGTGTACAAACAGCACCAGCACTCACATAGTAAAGCTGTAATGTGTGCCCAGCAGGTCACATGAATGCAGTTGGTTAAAAGGCCACTTAAACGGTCTTTAACTTTTGCACGTACTTTGCATGTGACTATCTGTCACATAAGCAACTACATTTAAAAAGTGTATTTCATGTTGTACAAGGGTCTTTAGAATAGTTAACATCTCTAACTCCACAGTTTCTATGAGCTTGGCCGCACCTGGGCAGTCTTCTGAAACCTGTGTTAGCTGTATTAGAATATTTGCAACATAGGTGTGTCTATATTCATCCAGAATTACAGCTATGTACTGATCCTTTAATTTAGCGATCAGTTGTTGTTTGTTTAGTTCAAAGATGCAGAGAAGATGTACTTCCTTGCAGGATACAGCCCCCATTTCATACATGCTTGTTTAGGAACTCTTGCGTTTTGGGTTTGTCTGGTTTCTCTAATAGGATGTTTGCACAGCAGCAGGCCTCCACCCAGTCTTGTACTATTTTTTTCTTGTATTTCTGATTTTCATTTTATCATGCAAGCACACAAATGATTGAGAACTGTTGCTTTGCTGCTGTCATGTTGCAACTCTCTGCCCTTCATTTTCTTTTTCCTGTTGCAACATGACAAGGACCTTTTAATATGGTTGAATATGTGGTCCTTTTAAACATGGTCAAGTACTTTGCTGCAAATTGTACAAAATAAGTTCTATCCAGATGGAGCACATCTTTTGCCAAATTCTTTAATTCTATCCTCAAGTTTAACCATTTTACATAGTAAATGCCTCAAACAGCCGAAGCACAAGGTGGAAAATCGGAAGGAATCGGCAATTTCAGAACTGAAAGGTAATTTTGGAAAAAAACACAGCAATAGCTACAATTTCTGAAAAACACAATCCCTGTCCTTTAATTAATGAAAGGGACATCTCACTATGTCCAACTTCAGTCATAGTATACAGGGGCAGACTACTAATATGTGGCTGGAGTGCTCTAAAGCAAAAATAATCTGTGCAGCTGTTGTAAACCTCTGCTGAATTCTAAACTGAAAAGCTACAAAATCATGATAAAATGTGCTCCCAAATCATGAAAATTATGACTGTTAACATCTAGGCACTTATTTTCATCTGCCATTCTTGCTCCTATAGCTTATATGAGCTGCTAACTTAGTGCAAAGACTGCACAGATTCCCTTCTGTACTCAGTCTTTTTTCCCCTTTAACAAAAAATTGACATTGGTAAACTATGTTTGACTTCTGTCTGCATTTAAAGTGAAATGCAGCAATAGTGTAAAGTGCAGTGTCCATCACAGTTACGGATGGATTCCTGTCTTCCCATTAGTATAAGGGCAATGAAGAAAAGTGATGGTTCACAAGATACTTTATTTGGAAAAGTGTCATTTTTCTGGAGTAAAACACACACAGGGCTGTTTTGTAAGCTGTGGTAGAGCTAGGACAGAATTTTAGGCAGGGCACTGTAGCTTGCTTTTTAGCTTTACATGTGCTCCTATTCCCCTGTCCTGTCCCCTATTCCATAGTTGTATTCCCTTACTAGTAGAACTAACACATTCCACTATGCAAAGTAAAGGATGGATTTTGGGGAGCTTGGCATAGATTGCCATTCTGTGTCAGTTTCCTGCATGCCAACATGCAGGCAGTGGTTGAGAGCAGGGCAATGACAGGCTAGGAGAGAGGGAGAAGTGAAGTTCTAGGATCTGTTGCTATGTCAATCCTCCTTTCCTTGTCTTCTGGGTGGGAGATGGTGGCTACTGCAGTTTCAGAGAGAGAGTGATGGACAGAAACCATCTCCACAGTCTGGGGGAAGAATTCCTTTGCCCAATTCCCTAATTTCCTATTCAGGCTGAGTGCAGGTCAAAGTCGTGTGTTATGGTTGATAGATAGGCTGATCGTTGAAGTCCTATTGCTGCTGTTGCTTTGAAATTTGCTAAAGGAATGTACATTATCCCATCTGAGGCACCAAAGTAGCTCTTCCCTGGCAACTCTTTCATCTGCAAGAGCTATTCTGTTAAATTAACACCCATGAATGGTCTGTAAAGTTAAGATAGCGGTAAGTTTGTGACTCTGATATTTTGTTTTCATATTGTTTTGAGTGGAGCAGTGTTCTGTATGCTCCAGTCATAGAACTATCTTAGATGCAGTTTCTGGGGCTCTTCTGCCACATGTATTTTTGATTATTGAATCCATCCTGAAGTTAACTTTGACTGTACCACTGGGTTAAGCTCATGCCTGTGCAGAGGGCCAGCACAAAGCGTATGCACCTCTTTAGCCTTCAAAATACAATCTATGCTGGCCCCCTCGACAGGGGCAAATTTCACCCATAAGGAGCATCAGCAGATAAACCTTTAAAGGACTCACAAGTAATTTTATAGTGAGCTACTTTTACAATCTTTATTTAAATAAAATAAAATTTTCCACCTCTTTCTGCCAGGAAGTTTTCATGCCAAGAAAATGACTAAGCAAGATTATTGTTTTTTAATGTCTATTTCATTTAAATCATTATAGCATTATTTATGACATCACTAAGCCACTTCATCATTTTAGCCAGCATTAAGACTTAATAATGGACAACAAGAATGATGTATAAAATGTATTAATTTTTAAGAAAAGATACTTCATTTCAATTCAGATTAGTGCCTTCATCAATTCTCAATTAATAGAAGGATTTATTCTGTTAAATCACTGTAAGTCTTTTACAGATATCTTTTAGTCACTGTGTAGTTGTATGAAAAATGTCACCATAGTATTGTATTTAAAAGAAACTGTCTGTGTTTTTGTGGGTTTTTTACTTACATTTCTTATAAATAAAATCTTCACTATTTTCTTTTCCATATGAATTTCCAGTTACCGTTTAAAAAAAATTTTTGCAATGGGTTTGAAACTATCATGTCCCCTCAAGAAGTCATAAGACCTTGAGCTGTTTTATAGTTTAGTTATTTATTAGTTTAGTAGTTTCCTGAGAGGCTTTACTGTGGGAAAAAATCCCTGTGATTTAAAGAATGTGCCATGTACAGGGGTGTTTTCCATGTCACAGATAGGCATGACAGTTGTTTAATCTGTTTAGGTGAAGGACAAAGCCCCACCATGACTAAAAAACAAAGAGACAGTCATGTGAAGAGTCACCTCATGAAAGAGACCCTATCCTGACACCAGGCACTCTGAATCAACACAAAGTGCCCTTTTTGCAGCTTCCTACTTGAATCAAAAATTCACACTTCATCTCCTCAGCCAGATTCTAAGCACTCTAAACACCCAGACTCTGTCAGAACCTCTAAGTTCCTGTCTCCTCCAGGAAAATCTTCCTATGAGTCCTCTAGCACAATTTTGAAGCTTCAGAAATCTAAGTGCTCACCAGTCCCATCTGAGGCATATCATCAACTCTGGCTCCATCAGGGACTTTGAGACCAGTGTCTTCACCTATGCTGGGTACTTCCTCTCTTCAGCTGATTCAATGTGCTTAACCAGCACCGTCAACACATCTGGCACTGATGACTCTCAGTGATTATGCCAACACCAATTAATTTGTTAGCTTTCTAATTACCCTAACCATTGCCTATTCTTCAGTCTTGTCTATCTCTAATGCCCAGACCACCTAGGATCTTGACAGGAACCACTCATTCCTATTCTGATGAAGTTTATGTTTCTTCTCTGAAAGGGAAGAACCTGTTTCTCCTTTCAGATTTTCAGCTCACCCTGCAGGTCTTCCAACACAAGAACTAAAGATTATGACCAGGTTCCCCCCAGGGAAGCTCCATCTTGGGGTCCCCCACCATGGATGACTCAGTCTATGCCATACCTTCCATGTCCTTATTGGTTTTAGGCTGTCCTGAGAGACACTAGACCTCTGTCTCATTCACTTTCTAGGAGGAATGTTCCTCCTCTTTAGCGCAGGAGTCATCTTCTCAGCATTCTGTTACTATTCCTCAACCTGCTGTACTAGACCCCATGGAGGAGGGAAAACTATTGGAGGAGTCACTAGACACACTTTCCCACATTTCTTCACCTTTACCTGATGAAGCGTTTGCTCTGGAGGCAACATCTCCTGCTCCTCCAAGGATTTCAGAGTTTTCTAGGACCTCATAAGGTGGGTGGTTACCTCTTTACCAGAGATTGTACAGGAGACTCTGCACATCCTTCTGGAACTTTTATACACACTTGCTCCAGGAAGGGTTGCATTTCCTATGAATGAAGCCTTGCTAGACCCAGCAAACTCTCTGGCAGACCCTGGCTTCTATACTGCCTATGGCTAAGTGAGTGGGCAGACAATACCAAGTGCCTCAAGAATACTGGCTGTTTCTTTATGCATCCAGTTCCTGATTCCTTGGTGGTCACAACTGCTATTGAGTAGTCTGGTCAATCTCAATTTTAGGCTACTCCCAAGGATAAGGAATTAAAAGATTAGGTGTATATGGTCATAACGTTTATTCCATTACCACACTTCAAATGAGGGTTGCTAATTATCAAGCTCTTTTGTCTAAATACAGTTTTATTAATTTCTCTGCCATTTCTAACTTCGCTGATAAGTTGCCTGTGGAATGTAGGAACTAGTTTCTAGCTTTGGTTTCTGAGAGTCATGTTATAGCTTGTATATCTTTTCAAGAAGCAGTCTCTGCCATTGCCTCATGTTCTGTGGCCACTGAAATTTCCATGTTAGTCCTGGCTGCAGGCTTCTGGCATTCCAAAAAAGATTCAGAGTACAATAATATAGTGACCTTTTGAGGGATTTAAGCTGCTGTCTGCCACAACAGATGATACTATGAGCACATTGAAAATCTCCATGCAACACTTTGCTCACTAGGAGCTTATACTCCAGTTACAGAAAGAATATAGTTTAGACCATGATCTTGTTCCAGAACCATTTTCCATCAGAGACCTCAATATGCTTCTAAGAGAAGGTCAAGACCTCCTAGATGTCACAAGCCATCTTCGGTTGTGGCAGGCCCTTGTCACTAGACATCTGCAGCTTTGAAACAGTCATTTTGACTTTTAGATCAAGGATGGCACACTGAGGACCTCCTCCTCTCTTTGGATCATGCCTTTCCCTTTTTTACTGTCCTTGGGAAAACATCACGTTGGACAAGAGGTACTCAGCATAGTAAAGGAGGAATATGTTATCCAGTTCAACTCTCTCCCATGAGACGGTGTTACTACAAGAACCATGGTCTCTTCTGGAATTGGAAGCAATAGAAGAAGTTCCTTACTAACACAGAAGAAAAGGCTTCTAATTTCCAGTACTTTTTGGTCCCAAAGAAGTCAGGTAGCCTCTGCCTCATTCTAGATCTTTAAAAGATGAACTATTTTATCAAGAAAATCAAGTTCAGGATGGTTTCCTTGCTTCTATTATCTTTTCCCTGGAAGTTGGTATGCTGCCCTCAATTTACAGGACACATTCGTTCATTTGGCAATAAATCCCTGCCACAGGAAATATCTTTGATTTGTGGTGGGCATTCACAGTTATCTGTACATGGGGCTTCCCTTCAGTTTGTCATCAACCCCAAAGGTCTTCACCCAGTGTATAGTGCTGATAGCAATCCATGGCCATCACTTGGGTGTTCAGATTTTTCCTTACCTGGATCATTGGTTAGTTTATGCAACATCAAGAGACCAGGTCCAAAATGGCATCTTAGTCATCAGACAGATGTTCTACCATGTAGGTCTGAATCTAAATTTGGATGCCTGCCTTCAGCTCCTGGGCCACATGGCCTTGTGGACATATGTAACTCGACATGCCAGACTTCACTTTCACTGTCTGCAGGCCTGGCTTCATTCTGTATATTGTCCTTCCAGGCACCTTCTTGACAATTAGATATGCACAACTATGCAAGTGCTTCAGTTCCTGGATTGGTGATTGGACCCACCAAACATGTGTAAAGGTTTTCCATTTCTGTTCCCAGAACTGACTGACTTTAACAGATAGGTCTCTCAGTCTTTGGTAGATACATCTCAGTCAGCTTCAAGCCCAAGCTCTTTGGTCACCTCAGGAAGTTTCCCTCATGTAAAAGTGTGCTGAACTCAGAGCTATTCATCAGTCCTGTGAGACATTTATGTTCACCACTGAGAACTAGGTGGTACAAGTTCTCTCAAACATCATCATAGCTATGTTTTACTTAAACAAACTGGAAAATATCAGATTGCTTCAACTGTGGTAAGAGGCTATCCTATGGAATTTATGTGTTTGTCACAATGTTTCCCTGAAGCCTTTCACTTTCCAAGAGTAAGAAACACACTAGTGGATTCCATTAGCAGGGTTTTTTTAGCTCAGCATGAAAGATGTTCTCCAGAGTTTCCAGCACTGGGGGTACCCAGTAATAGATTTGTTTGTGACCAACCTGAATAAGTGAAGAGATTTTGCTTCAGAGTGGGCAGCAGCCTTGGTTCCATCACAGAAAACTTTCTTCTTCCATGGCCAGTCATCTCCTATATGCATTTCTTCTAGTTCCTCTCATTTCAAGGGTGCTCAGGAATCTGAAGTGAAACAAGATGTCATTAATTCTTATAGCACCAGTGTGGCCAAGACAATATAAACTAAATTGTCACAGATTATACATCAACTCTCCAAACAGTTGCCAATAACTTTACCAATAATCAAGGATCTTCTGTCTCACACCAGGGTAAGTCTCTCTGTCCTAATGTCAAAACTCTTCAGTTTATGGCGTGGATGATCTCTGGTTAAGCACTCATGAGAAATTATGCTCCTGAGAGATTCAGATAACCTTGGTGAGCAGCAGAAAGGTGCCTATGAGAACCACCTATGCAGAAAAGTGGAAGAGATTTTCAGTTTGTGTACAGTCTGAACATTTATCACCCCATCACAGTGAAATCATACATGTGCTATCTTTTACTCCTGAAGTTGTTGGGCCTTTCATTTAATTCTAAATGAGTTCACCCATCTTCTATTCTGCACTACATCCACCAGTAGATGGATTTTTCCATCTTCTCTCATCCTCTCATTTCTCTAATTTTTTTGGAGTCCCTGATCAATGTTTACCCTCCAGTGTCTCTGTCTGCACCTTTATGGGATTTAAATTTAAACTCATGTGACCTGTTTTTGAGCCTATGGCTACAACTTCATTATCTTTGTCTATGAAGATGGCCTTTTTGATGGCAATCACTTCTGCAAGGAGAGTTTCAGAACTTCAGGCTCTCCTGGCTGAACCTCTCCTTTCATGGTCTTCCAGAAAGACAAGGTTTTGCTTGGGGCATACCCTAAATTTGTCAGCTTTCCATTTAAGCCAAAAGATTAATCTTGTGTTTTTCCCAAAACCCCATTCATCTAAAACTGAGGAAACACTTTGTATTTTGGAAGTTAATAGAGCTCTGGCATTGTGCCTCGACTGCACTAGATCCTTCAGGACTTCCCCAGGCTTTTTGTAGTCTATGCTGAGGGAATTAAGGATCAATCAGTGTTACCTCAGTGAATCTCACATTGGATTTCTGATTTCTGAGTGCAGTAAGCTCTGCTACCGACCTGCAAAAGTCTCTACGTTAATATACCATTACCATTAACTATGTTAATATGATACCATTGCTGTTTATCCTAAGGGTACCCCCCTACCTGTCACAAACAAAGAGTAAAGGGAATGACTTTCTTACTGCCACAGATGATCACTGTACATTTTGAAAATGAGATTGATTTATCCTCATCAGAACAGTGACAGGAATTTACCTTAAACTTTAAACTATATTATTTTATTTTCATTTATGGTAGAAAATGGTAGTATGGATGGAATAAAAGGAAACTGTTTGGAAGTCTAATCCAGGTATTGTTTCTTGATGCAAACATTCCCTGCTTCATGCATGCATCTTTTAACCTTCCATTGGTTCTAATCTTACATTTTAACTGAGTTATAATTACAATTCTACCTTTCCCACATATGTAAAGGAATTCAAATCTAGATAAACTGCATAAAAGAGACAGGTATTTTCCTCCTACACTATAACATTGGTGTTATAGTTTCATCTCTGTGCCAGGGGCTCATTTACACATTTCTCATCACTAATGGGTGGTATGCCTCTAATTTCTTATTCAGGGAGATGACAAAGTACCTTTTTGCTGGCAGGTGTCTAGCATATATTGTACAAACCTCTTTCTCCTACCAGTTTGAGAATTAAGGCAAAATTAATCTAGAATTATGTAAACAGTTTTTTATGTGACATTTCAGTTTTTTCACTCACAGGTGTAAAGGTTTAGAAAATGCTGAGGTATTTGAATAGATGTGATAAAATATAAACGAAAGTTTAAAAAATTGCCAATGTTTTAAAGGCAATGATGTAAAACAGTGATTCCAATCAACTAATAATCCAGTTCAGAGTTTGACTCCATCCCAGTGCATTATATAATTCAGTTCAGAATATTATTAGTGTTGATAGGCAGAATTTACGAGGAGAGAGGGTACACATTGTATTATTAATGTTTATTATTTTTGCAGTACTTGAAGGTGCATTGTCTGAATTTTACGAATTAAATTTGAATTTTACAATTAAAGTTTAGACTTGAATGAAGCTGACAAACAGCGAGGGAGGGGATGTGGTGAGGAAAGGACAAAGCCTAAATTGCAACTCCAACAAAGATTGACAGGAGGGTTTGAACCTTGGACTTTCAGGCCTGCAACTCAAAGCGCTCTCATTTAAGCTAACTGACTGACTCTATTAGTAGTTGGCTATCCCTCTGTAGATCAGCCACAAAAGGCAAGGGAGGGAATCGGTGTCATGTAACCCTCTGAATAGTGGGTCAGTTACATAATCAGATTCCATAAGCATCTTGATAGCTGAATTAAATGAAGACCACCCTCCAGTTATGATACTCTTGCTTCTTGACATAATGAGACTTGAATGAGGCTCTGACTGGTTTCTGGTGGCTTCAAAAAGACACTTAAACTGTTGGAGCTCCAAAGATGAGTGGAATCAAGGCCTATATATTGAGTTAAACATCTTTGATGTTGCCTTCTCTCCATAACTGCAAAGGGACTCCACATAGCTTGTTCTGCAAAAGTAAGACTATAATTTTTTAAAATAGGGATTTATGAAATGACTGACTCTGGTAGCTTATGCCACATTACTCTGCTGAGAATGCATTTTAATTACATTAATGGGGTGACTTTTACTTAAAGCACAGTACAATTTTTTAAAAATATTCTTCCTGTGTGATAATGGAAGTGGATAGTGTACAAATGTTAGTGGAGAACACATACAATTTATTTTAAATCTCAAAGATAGCAGAATAATCTTAAAATGGTTTAAGTGACAATGGCTGTTACAAAGCTTAGACACACCCTAAAATACATCTTTAGAATGTTAAACAGACAGATTGGTTAAAATCCAGAATTTTAGCTGCTGGAGTTGAACTGTTAGTGATAACTACTAGCACACTAATGCAGTTGTATGCAAATTATGCTACTTTGTACGTTATTTGATGCTTGTAACAAATTTGTAGTAATTTTTTTTAAAGGTTTGCTGGAAAGCAGCCAATTGCTGCAGTCTCTGGCAAGTGCACAAAGGCGGCTGTCGTCAGTGCAGTCCCTGTTTTGGTTACCACAAAGTAATGCATGGAATTTATAGAAACTTAGCAGCAAACTTTAAATTTGCATACACTTAAATCAGCTGCTGGCTGACTTAAATAGCAAATAGAAGCACTGAACACTTAAATCAGTTGTCTAGCACTGTTCATTTACCTACAGAAAACACCCTGCAAATTGCCTGACTTGATGGTAGTTCAGAGAAGGATTCTTCAGCGCACAAAGCAAGCTCCAGGCACACAATGGTTATTCAGCTTTCAGTTTGCACAGTCTCTTTCCATATTGTTTTGTGCTGTATTGAACCCGTTTGTTCCATTGGGATTGTAAGCTGTTTCGGTGCTGGGTTCTTACTTGTCTGGCATGTTCTACTTGTTGTGAAGGGATATGTACTTAATGGTACTACAGAAATAAATTAGTAAAAAGGCACAATCCACTTAAAGCACGATTTTTCCTTTCTTTTCACAGGCTCTACTGCTGTCCTTGGGCCTTACAGTTCTGGTGTCTTTTTATTGCTCTGTGGCCTGGCTTTTATGCTGGCTGTTAAAGGGCTAGAATGTGATTTGACTACATACCCATGCAGGGACATAAAAAGTAATCAGCTTCTCTCTGCTTTATATCCAATACAGACCACCTTGACCTTAGGTCCAAGAGTAAACAGCCACATTGCAACTAATTCTCCCCACCCTCCAAATAAATGTTGGGAGAGAGGGAGTGGAGACTTATTAGCTCTGCCCTCCAGACCCACACTAGTGAGCTGAATGCAGGGATGTCAATTCGCGGTTGGTATGGCCAACTGCAAATTAGTATCTCCCTCCATCTGAAAGCAAGGAGGCAGCAGGTTGGGAATTATTCCTTAAAGAGGTATCAGAGTTACAGTTCCTTCCACATTTCTGGGATGGCGTGGCTTATGCACCACTCCTTGCTCAGGCACTGTGTACAGGCTCAGTCTAGCCCAAAGCTTGTTGCTGTCCTGAATGTTTATTGTCAGGTGTTTAAGAATGGCCAGAGAATGCCTGATGTGCCTTTTTTCAGAAAAGAGATCTTATCTACTTAGCACAATTTTGCTTATAAAAAGAGGCTGATTATTTCAGTACTTTCATATGAACTTAGAATAAAAGGGAGAGAATTTTCACACTTATGCTGAGCAGTAATTTACAGTGTGAAAGCCACATTGATTTCAGTGGAACTACTTGCAAAGTAAGGTATTATTCAGTGTTCATAAGGGAGGCAGAATCTGGTCCTCAGTATTGGTGTGACTCTCAAAAGTTGTAACTTGGTACCTCTCTTTACATCTCTTACTTTCTGATTTTTCTCTAGAGGTGACCATTTGTTCTGTGGAAAGTCACAGGCTTGTGAGATCTGGGTTTTAATTTCAGCCTTGCCACAGGTATACTGTGGGTATATCTTCACTGCATGGTTCACTTGAGCTGTTACTCATGTGTTGCCCCAATCTCTCTTCTTTCCACAAACAGGGCCGGATTTCAAATTAGGCACAGTAGGCAAGTGCCTAATTCTTGGATTCTATGGTCACCTAAACAATGGCAGATTATTGCAGGGGCCAGCAGGACCCATGCCCAGAGGCCCTGCATGAGCACTGGAATTCTGGCCCCATTCCCTGATCCTCCTCCTCTCTCCCGGGGCCCTGCCACCCTGCTCCTCCTCTTTCCCCTGGGGCCAGGCTGGAAGTGGGAGCCCAGTGGTGAGCATATTCCCCCTGCCCAGAGCTGGCAACCCCAGCCCCTCATCCCCTCCCACCCCCCATTCAGAGTTAGCCCGGCCAGCCTCCTGAACAGAAAACATGAAGTTCAGCTGAGGGCAGGGGGAGAGTGCTGTGCTGAGGGGTGTGTAAGGTGTAAATCTGGCCCTGCCCACACACACAATCTAGACACTCAGGTTTAGTGGTGGTTCCTGCACATGCTAGCTGGTTTGTCTGAGGTTGTAGGCTAAAGTTCAAATGCCAGCCTGGGGTCCTGCTGCTTTGCAGTGAGGAGGCAGTCTAAATCACTCGAGTACCAATAGTCCACCATTGCCTTCTTACAATTCCCTCCATGTGGCCAGGATGAGAGAGAGTTTTCCCCACAATTCACTAGCAAAGAATTATAGAGCAGTTTAGTTTACTGCAGGCAAAGAACCATGGTCTTTGCCTCCAGAAGTCCTAGTGACACAGAAGGGAGTGCATCACCGAGAAGGATACAGTAGCACAGGCATATCTTTGCAATGTGGTCGCTCACATTTGGGCTAGGCTAACCAGGATGTTCAGTCTGATGCTGATGACCCGAGTTAACTTACAGTGAAGACATACCTTGTGTGATTATGGGCCGACCTCTTAACATTTTCGTGCTCCATTTTGCCATCTAAAATGGGGACAATACTATCTTTATCTCAAGGGGTGTTCAGTGATGTTTGTAAAGCACCTTGTGATCCTCTGATGGATGGAATTATATTGTTCCCCTGCTAAGAGGAAAATTTTGAATAGTTAGTTAAAATTCTGACAGTTTCCCTTCTACCAAAGACTCAGCCAAACCTAACACAGCTCCACACAGCGAATCCTTTTATTTAAACAGAGTATTAAAACGCTTTTCATTGTTACACTTAGTGAATCACAGTTTTGTTTTATGCTTTTTTCTGCTGAAGCACTATCATAATTTGAAAAAGTAGCTACTTTAATGGGATTAAACCTATTGAGCAAAATAATATCTGTGGTGTTCATGGTAACAGCATGTCATTGCTCTTTTGTTCCTGTTCTCCTCTTCTTCTTCAGAATCTGACCTATAATCAGTTTTCTTTTCATGCTTATCTATGGTATTATTACTTTATGCTAAGTCACATCGTCCCTTTTCATCAGAGAGAAAATTGATAGTGTGAAGAATTACAAGAAAGGGGAATAATATAGGCTTCTCTTGACATAACTACTCTTCCTTCACTTCTCACCCATGTTGATGATAATGACATTTTAACCATCTTCTTTTGTGGTCTTTTTCCTGGAAGCCATAATGTTTTTAAAGTAAGTTGGTTCCTTCCAACCTGTTAAATGCCCTGAATTCTGCAGTGGGGTCTGCTATTGTGGACTCCTGCCCAGTCATCTGATGTGATAGTTCAGTGTCTCACAGTAGTTCCTAGCCTTATAGCATTATGTTTTCCTTCCTTAGGAGTTAGACTCCTTGGTAAGGTCTCAATGAGCATTTTTCATCCCTAGATACACTTTGCAAAGCAGAAGTGTCCATCCACAGACACTGGTATCTTGTGCAAGAAAAACCCTGTGAATGTCCATTGCGCTGTTTCCTTGCCCAGCCATTTCTTATGGAAAAGTCCTAGAGTGTAATAGAGAATACTGAGCATTCTATAGCAGGGATATGTTCTTTGCTAAATACTATAGGTTTTTTGAAGGGTAGTTTCTTTGGCCTTATCCCTAATACATTTTGTAGGACTTCTCCCATAAGGGGATCCTCTCTGAAACAGCAGTGAAGTCTTTTTCAGTGGTGAAGAAGGCTGACTTGACTCCTTAATAGCATTGCATGTTGTGCTGTATGGAGCTGATATGGTGTAATAATAGTCTGCTGATTTTCAGCCACCTCATCTGTTATTCATGTGAGCAAAAATGAATACAAGTTAAATCTAAATAACATACATTAGGATAAGTTATTTTCATTACTTTCATCAGCTAACACAAGGATGTGTCTGATTTCTGTATTCTCGAATTGCCTGGATTTATTTCTGTGTCCAGGGTGTGCAGTTTTTATCTGGAGAAAGAGAGAGAGAGACAATCCTTACCACAGCAGAGAATTCAGAAGGGAAAAAAAGAGTTGGGGAGAAATCAGTGCAGATGTAACTTGTTTACATTATTCAGGATTCCCAGAGCTATGTACTCTCTCACTCCCAAGATTCTGTTTGTCTTCTAAACTCTGGGGAATCAGCTGATTTTAGTCTTGCCTTTGGGTAAATTAAGTCTGGTATCTAAGAGCAGCAACTACATTGAAAAAGAGGATGCAACAAAACAACTTGTTCCAAAATAATTACTTACATTTTATTTTAACATTTCTGCAACATCTGAAGCTAGTTTTTAATGGAGAGAAAACCGTGCTTATCTATGAAATGTTAACAGTTTGCATTAGTAAATGCCTTGTCACAAGGGCTAGTCCATTCTGATCACAACATCTTCTCCATTTCTTTACCCTAAGGCAAAATGTAGTATGACAACTTTAGTTTAATATGGTAGCACTCCAGGGGGAAATAACTAGTGTTGTCAGACTTCCCACTGCTCTTCCTCTGTAGTGATGACTGATGCCATGATGCTCAACTGTTAATACCAACTAGGCCACTAAAGCATAGGATTATATATTTGTCACTTAAAAAAAAAGGCAAATTGTTATTTTATAAGCATTAGGAGAGTATATACAAACAAGAGTTAGGAGAGTATATACTATACTTAGGATGTTATGAAAAGCCTGAAGTCCTTACTCATGACTATATTTTGCCATTCATTTTCAAGCAGAACTCATCGGATTACTCAGATGTGCAGGATTGGAGCCTAAGAAATGACTATCTGGGTCAGGGATTCAGGATTTGTTCTAGACTGGCTTAGATTTCAGGAAATCAGGAATCACTTTTCAGGCTAGTGACTGTCATGATGGCAGGACTTGCAAATGAGAGACATGAAGGGAAAGTTAACAGCTCTTTATGTGAAAAAGCGTTTAATATTTTTATTATTCTCTTGCACTCAACCCTTATTCCGTAACCCAACTCCACTTGAGTACTACTTACTCATAGGAATTGTCCCACTGAAGTATAAGTGAAGGTGACAGAACAGTGCTCACTGTGAACAATCATTTACAACTAATGATGAGTCCAAACTTTGGATCTGAACACAATCGAACTCTGAAGTTCAGAATCAGTTCTGAATTTCCCAGCTCAAGTCACATGTTTCCTTTCAACACATGCAGACTGCATGATGTTACAACTTATTGTTTTCACAGCCATCATTAATTTTGGCCATTCCTTCTGACAATATATACTGAAAAACATGTTGCTTAACTCTGCTACTGAACCAGAAAAGATGGAGAGATGAATGAAGTAATCTAAAAGTCTGTTTTGGTTACAAGTTTCCAGTTCAGGTTTGGAGGCTGTGGGAGAAACGAGTGAAAGCTCAGGCCTTTTTTCTTGAAGCAGTTTGTCCATTCCTATTTTTCAAGTGGAAATCCTTTGAGAAACTTCAGAATGCTCTTGTTCTTCCACTGAGGCTGGTTCATCTCATTTGGAACCAATTTGTTTTCAATGGAACCCTCTATTTATCCTGATAAAATTTCCCCACTGTGTTGATCTGTGGAGTTGAATTGCTGATTTAATAAAATGTTATGAAAAAGTAATTTATCTCCCTGAAATAAAGGTCAAGTTCCTGCCAAATTCCATGAAAAAAACTGTTCTTTAACTAGAGAAAAAAGAAGAAAAGGAAAATCTAAAACTAGTAAAATATTTTGTCTTTTCTTAAACAGCTGGTAAAACTAGTTTGGTTAAATGTGACTCCCTTCCTTCTCAGATGGGGTAAACATTCTCAACGTGTTGTAAGTATATGCAAATTCAAAGGTTTTGTTCCTTTGGTAGTTGTTTTATTCATGTACTGCCAAGAAAGGAAATAAAAGTTCCTACAAACCTATTTTCTAGCTTGGAAAACGTAAATATATTATTTTGCACAGTTTTAGAACCTTAAAAATAAAGGTTCGTGCTGATTACTCTTTCAGATCCCTTAATGTTCACATAGAATGTGACAAATAGCTATTGTACCACAGATGATGAAATATACTGTGTGCTGTATGCATGTCAATTTAACATGCTTATGAGGGCAGGCAAGCAGAGTTTGTGCATTCAGGGAAATACAATAATGACATGGAGTAAGTGCTGAGTTAATTTTGCTTCAATAATAAGATCATGTATAGTTTCTTATAAGATCCTGTAGAGGGGGGAGAGTAGTGGTTGAGGCTACTTTAACCATCTTGAATTGTATAATATTCACAATGATACTGGAATTTGAGGAGGATGGAGGAGAATGAAATCAAGTTGTATCCAGCGATGTAGAAGAAATGACGTGTGACGTTCCTCTGAGACTATACTGAAATTTTGCTGCTCTCATGGATGTCAATGGCAAAACTCTCATTAATATCAATAGGAAAAGGAGCTGAGCTTCTCATGCATTCCTTGCATAACCAAAACTGCTCATGCCAGTGGGAGACTTGGCTCTGTTAGGAATGTGGGATTAGGTCACAGATCCCCCCTTGACAAGTTCTGTGTGTACACATAAATATAAATGCATTCTTTGCACTTAAATAACTTCTTTCATGTAAATTTCTCAGAAGCTCTTTAAACAATATTCTATTCCCTGTTTTACACATGGGAAACTGAATTAGTGGATTAAGTGACTTTCCTAACACCACAAGGAGTGCCAGTGGCAGACAGGTACATCTATTTTGTAACAAGTATTTCCATTATTGTCTGCAAATTTTCCCTCTCTTTACATAACTTAATTTAAAACACTGAACCTTTAAATGTTTTTAAACAATCACTCCATATTGTTTCATTCACTTATTATAGAGCATTATGCTGCATTAGTAACACAGAAGCATTTACTTTAGGAAAGGAAAGATTGCTCACTGGTACTCCTACGTGTCATCCTCTCTTGTAGGGGGAGGCCTTGGCCTTAAAGTGTGCTTTTTAGTTCAAGAGTGGCTTTTTCAAATGGACTTGCTGGGTTCACATCTCAGATTTGTTCTGTTAACAAATAAACAAATAAGTTTGGGTTTTGTTTTTGTTCTTTCCAGTTGTAAAACCCACATACTCATCCTGAGATCTGACAGTCAATCTGGTTCCTCTTCATCTCCAACAATGATTTCAGTTCTTCTTTAGAACCAAATAAAGGTGTAAGCCACATCCAGGCATATAAAGAATCTGTTACTGTGTTGATTCTACCCATTCAGCTGAGTAAGAACAAATTAGGTAACATGCATGCATGCATAGGCTATTCCATTATAGTAGCACTAATACTGCAGAAGCCATCATATATGCACAACACATATGTTCTATGACGATAGCTCTAAGTGCTACCAAACAGGGATTTCAGTCACTTCTTAAAACATGAAGATTACCCTTACTGACGTTCAGCCATAATGGTGAACAGGTGGAAGCTGATCAGAGTTTTAATGCTAATTGTGATCAATGAATCCTTAATAAGATTGATCATGCTCATTAACCTTGTGTAGCCCCTTGAGAAAAGTTGGATGGATACTACACTGGGTTGGTATTTGTTTTACTTTGTCACAAACTTACATTTTAGTAGGATGGTGTGTAATTGAGCTACATTCTCCTGGTGGGAACAGACAGCAGGGGCTTTGCTTCCTAATGAATTCAGATAAAATTGCATGAAAAAAGAGGAAGTAAACCTTTTGGGCAAGATCGTGCTCTGTATAGTGGAGAAGACAGAATGTAGCCCCTTTAGTACATCCTTTAGAGGCAAATAGGATCCGTTCCAATGCACTAGGATGTAGTGGAGAGGAGAGTAGGGCAGTGCAACAGATAATCTCCCTGCAGGCAAATGATAGTAGAATCAGGCTCTGCTTTCCTACATAACAGCCATCAAAACTGGCCAAGCACAAATAGGGGAGTGGGAGTGAGTTGTATCCTCAAAAGGGATGAAATGATGTTACTTAGTCCCACACAGAGTAAGGGAAGAACAAGAGAGGAATTGTGACTGAGCCTCAATTCCATTCTAGGGCAGAGCATCTGTGCACTGCCCTATATTGTGGGATGACAGTAATCTTGCAGTCTAGCCCCTGATTTTTAGCCTCTTATTATGGATGTGTGTGGAGCTCTTGTACAAATAAATCCACCAACATTAGATGTTAGCAAGCTGATTGAAAGGTCCGCGTTTCCAGCTAGCTAGCCATGTTTTCAAATGCATAAATACTAGAGTATTAGCAAATTTTGGCCTGAGATGAGATCATTTGTCACAAAGGATGTGTGTGGATATATTACACACACAAAACTAAATCATTATTAAGGTTGCAAAGTCAAGCATTCAAAAGGTAGGAAATGCCAGTATTAAAGGACCCTTCTACATATGCATAATGATTAGTCTTTAATTAGATCACCACATGCTAGTTTTTTCCCACAGGTATTGTGCCTCAATCATTGCACAGAATGGACAGCACTCATTTCATAAGCTATTGGATAGTTTTTATTCTCATTCAACATGTGGCCCCAGGCCTTCTTTACTGCACACTATTCTAAGCCTGCTCTGAAGACAGATTTATTGATTTCCTCATAGGCTTTTCCATAGTGCTCATTACTGTGTTATCTCAGTGCTTCACAAACATTAATGAATTGATTTTCACAACATACCTGTCAAGTGATTGGATACTGTCCCCATTTTACAGACGGCAAACCGAGACACACAGATTAAGGTCAACAATATCCGCTAATTTTGGCTGCCCAATTTAACACCAAGGACTTGATTTTTTCAGAGTTCTTGGCATCATGTAGACCAGTCTCCCACGCTCCTGCTCCCAGTCTTCTTGCTTAGGTATTTCTAGTCTGCTCCCTCCCCAGCCACTGGCTCCTTCTTCCTAGTCTTTTTTGCCCAACTAGCTCAGTTCTCCCCCTGCTTTACAGCTCTTTGTCAGATCTCTCTCTCCTTCTGCCCCCTGATTCCCCGGTATAGTCTCCTTGCCCTGCCAGTCTCTCCTCCTTGTGGCTCCTCATCCAGTCTCAGTTCTGCCCTGCTCCTCACCCCTATTGTCTCCATGTCTTCCTTCTCCCATTTCCTTCCAGATCTTGAGACCTAGTCTCTTTGTCAACTTCCAGTCCCGGTCTCTGCCTCTCAGGTTTCCTGTCCCCATCTAATCCCGAGATCCTTCCCTGCATGCCTAGGTCCAGATCTTATCCTCTACATTTGATTCAAGTGGCTTCACCCCACCCACTGCCTGGATGCCAGCAAGAGGTGACAGAGCACAGGAGAAACAGGTTCCTTGCTTTCATTTCTGGTACCTGTCCCAGTCCATGGCAGCCAGGAGTAGCAATTACAGGAAAGTTTAGCATCACCTCTGTAGGCCTGGGCTGGAGGAGGCTGAGTCACTTTGTTGAGGTGGCTCATGAGCAGTCCTGTTGCATCTAGGAGCTGTGGGAAGTTGGCACATGCTCACTTGTTCTGTGGATTGATGCATGACAGTGTGGCCAGCACAAGGACACTGAAACATGCTCAGTGAGGATGGAATTTTTGGAGCCTTTGGCAGTTAAATCACAGTTCACACATCCTCAGTAGGGACTTGCTTGCGTTTTTCAGAGGTTTATAATTTAGCTAAATGTAGGTAGATTTTCACAGGGACATTAAAAGGCACATCACTGACACAAAGGCAATCCATCTGCTAAATTTCAAGTCCCTGCTCCAAAGCATGGTGGCACTAGACGTTTCCAAAGCAAACATCACCAGATTTATTTTAATACTGAAAAAAAAAGTATTTTCCCTCAACCTCATTCTCAGAAATGTCTGAAACATTTGGCAGACATTTCCCCCCCCAAAAAATGGAGCCTGGGCAAACATCCATCATAGAAAATGTCAGCCTGAATGGTTAAAATCTGGCAAAATCATAATCAACTGAAAAGAGGATCTTATAATGGGAAAAGTCAGGCAACCTTAATAGTAGGGGGTGCTACCAGTAACACAGAGAGAGAGTGCGAGAGAGAGAGAGTGTCTGTGTAATAGCCTGCAATATAAAAGAATGGTCCTCCTGGGAAGTAGAGGTACAACAACTTCTGGCAGCTGAGGAGCAGTCTCTAAAATAAACAGCCAGGGCAAATCTGACAGTGGTGAACTGAAAGTTAGGGAATTTTTTTGTCCATTCCTGACCCTCTTGTATGATTTAGAGTAATGGGATCTCTCCCGCCTTTGGGTAAGAAATGCCCCTTTTCTTCCTGCTTGGCTGGAGTGGTGAGCGCTCCCCTTCCTGTTTCAATCTAGTTTTAATCACTGTCTCCTTTGTAAGATAGCCCCTGCCCTAAAGAGCTTAAATATAAATAGGACAAAGATAGTGCTTCCTGTTTCCCTTTTTACAGATAGATATCCCAGGAAAGAGATTAAGTAACTGCCCTAAGTCACAAAGGGGCGCTGTAGCAGAGTTGGGAACAGAATCTTCTGTGTCCCAGTCTATTGCCTTAACCACAAGATCAGCCTTCGCCATGTATACCCATAGCCTATCACTGAACACTTGAACAGTATCTGTGTTGCTGGGAACTAACAGTGCATGCAGATTTTCAAAAGTTGTGCAGATTTATCTTTCTATGCTTATATAAAATATATTTTTGCAATCTAAATTTGGGGCAACATGGAGCTGATTTGAAGAATTTATTAAATTTTTCTGTTAAACATGGGGAAACAATTATTCATAAGAGAGATTTCTGTGTAAAAGAAATAGATATGGGTTCACTTGGCAAAATATGATTTTTTCCACAACTCTACATGTAGAATACAGATTGGGAAACCTGACAGAATTGATTTTATTATTTAACTTAGGAGAAGTTTGGATTATCTGCAGTAGTTGCAGTGCAGCTTCCAAATCCAACAAATGGCAGAAGCCTTACTTTTTGTTTCATGAAGAGACAAATGCTTTTTGCTTACCATTTAAGCAGTGTGTTGTTAATAAGCTGGGCTTTGCTGTGTGTGATAAGTGCATTCACAAAGATGTTACAGCACCAAGCATAAGCATGAAAAGTAAAGGTCATGCTGGTCAACCCAGACAGCTATTGACACTTAAAAGACCTGAAGGTAGAATAACAGCAAACAAGTACTTGCCAAGTGATGGATTAGCTTCTTAGTGATAAACATGAAGGAAAATCATTATGGCACAAGCAGTTTTGTCATTCTTGGAGAAGCTACATTTGATGGATAGAGCCATCAGTGAAGAACCTATAAGGAATTGATTACTGCCCTGAATGAACCTAGTGTGAGTTGATCATTAAGCAACTCTAGTCACCATTAATGCTCAGCAGCTTGTCTCCCTTTGTTTTGTGCTTAACTGCAAAATGATTTTGACTCTGAATAACTTAAAACAATTTGGATTGATTATTCAGCAGCCAAATTAATTACCCAATAATCACAGCTTTGAGTAATGGGCCATTTTTTTTGTACTGGGAGCACTCTGTACAACTTCAGTACAGTATAAAGAGGGAAAACAAACAAAAACATTGGGAAGAAAATAAAGAGCAAGCTAAGTAGTGAAAATAAAGCAGGATTATAAGTGTTGCAGAATCTCTCTCTCAAATGGATGATAGCCATGCTGACTTTTGTCGCTGAGAAGTGGCATTTACAGCAGGTGGATCCTGCCTGGTGTGATAGATATTGTGGTGCACATTGGGAGGCGAGTGTTTCATTTTTGTGTTTTCCAGTTAGAGAGAGAGGGGGAAGAGAATCATTCAGTGCAGGAGAAAGAGACTTTAATTTTCTTTCATAGACTCTTCTCATTCTCTGTCCTCTTTTCTGAGTCTACCGTAGGACATCTATTCACTACTGAGAGATTGTTTTGGTTGGAGTCAAACAACCACAGGAAACTCATCTGCCACTTCTACCTGTGCCACCTGTTAGTAGGTTATTGTAACCTTAGCAACTGCTCTTGGCTTTTGGTATCTACTGTTCTCTTTGCACCTGACCCCCATTGTCTTGTTCAAAAATAGCATACTTAGTTCTCTAAGGATGGTAACCATGCAGTTATCTTGGAAGTAGGCAATGCTGTCATAGCCTTATAGACTTTAAGGTCAAAAGGGACCATTATGATTATCTGGTCTGACCTCCTGCACAATGCAGGCCACAGAACCTCACCCACCCACTCCTGTAGTAGACCCCTAACCTATGACTGAGTTATTGAAGTCCTCAAATCATAGTTTAAAGACTTCAAGGCACAGAGAATCCCCCAGCAAGTGACCCATGCCCCATGCTGCACAGGAAGGTGAAAAAACCCCTATGCCAATCTGACGTGTGCAAATATATGACCCCAAAGATGGCAATCAGCTAAACCCTGAGCATGAGGGCAAGACTTACCAGCAGGACACCCAGAAAGAATTCTATATAATAAGAAGAAAGGGGAATTTCCATCTACTTTTTTTATTAATCATATTTATTACAGTAGTGCCTGTGGACCAATCAAGAATGGGGCCCCATTGTGCTAGGCACAGAGTTTGGACAGTCTCTGACTCTTAAGAGTTTACAATCTAAGGGAGAGGGAAGGGGTATAACACACCAACAGAGTAAACAATGTGCTAGCAGCAAACGTCATGTTTATTCTACAGATTTTTTCAGTGGGGTTAGTTAGGAGGGTCTGAGCTAAACAGTATGAAAAATGAAGGGAGAGGGGCCATTACCGGGAAGGAAAGTGAGGGAGACCAGGCAGGAGAGAAGAGGGTAAAGAGGGGCAGGCATGGAGCAAAGCTGAGGTGAAGAGACTGTGAGGGAGGGAGAGGGCTGGAACAAACAGCCAGTCAGCTCAGGGCAGAGAATGTTCAATCAGAAATGTAGAAATGTCCAGAATGTCCAAAGGTTCCTGCTTTGTCTTTCCTGCTCCTACTAGTTGGTTTCTCTCTACAGTTTTTCTTCATGGCCATGTGGCAACAGGGAGAAGTGGCACCCCCAGAGATTTAGTGATCTCATAATGTTTGTGTGTGTGTTGGGGGGTGTATTCTGAGTCTGGGAGAGTACCAGAAGGGCCCCATTTACCCTTTCCCTCTTAGTGCAGCAGTGCCCGCTTTGGCTCCTTCTGAAGCGGCTCCTCCTGGCTGGAGTCTTTGCAGAAGTAGCCAAAGCAGGGACTGCTGCAGTGGTAACACTGCATAGTTAATCAGATTAGCTGATTTCTACTGCAGAAGCTGTGGAAAAGTGACTGTGAGGATTCTCACATCAGAGTTCCTGGGACTCTGAAATTCATAGCTCCTGCTGCCTCTCTCTTTTCCTTCCCAGGAGCCTGGGCCGCTATTCTTTTTATACAACCTATGGAGGGAGAGACGGGATGTGGAGGCCTTTTGCTCCTGAAGAAGGAAGTCCCTGCTCAGCTCTTGGGGTTCCAGAGAGGGGCCTTAGATGGGCTCAGTTTTGCTGCCAGGTCAGAACATAGGAGGCATTAACAACAGCAACTTTAAACACCTCATTTTATTCTGGGTTGACATTTTTTCATGCCTTAATGAGAAGCTTGTCTCCTTTCAGAATTTATAACAATCCACTAGTTGCAGTAACAGCCATGAGTATATCTAATCTTTATGTAGTTATTTCCTTTGCTTTGAATACATGTGCTTTAATAAGCTCCTGTAGGTTTATGCAAGAAGTAATCAAAATCCCCTTTCAGATGAGATTTGATTTTCCAAGTCAGCTGAGAGTATAGGTCAAAAACGTTTGTAAAGCATATGATTTTAATTTAGTGACAATACAGAAATTGAATCAGTCAGGATTTGGGAATATTTGCAATGTATTAAAAAGAACATATGCAGTTGATAAGTGAAAACTGAGAAGTAAATTCAGTACATGAAGTTGTAAGTAAACTTTAAACATGATGTTTTCTTCCTAGTCTAAAAATATTTAATTTATAATATCATTAAACTAAGATCTCGAGGCATAGATTTTCCTTGTAAGTTCTATAATAAGTTGTGTTATGAAAGAAAGATAAACCCAAATTCCTGCAAATTGCAGACCTACCCCTTTTTCCTCGTGGGAATGAGAAACACATCAACACCATTCTAATGTGTCTACTAATCCTAACAATGAATAGCCAAGAGTGTATGTACTTCTATGTAATGAATGAGAATAAAGTCCCTGAAGATTCAATTGGAACTGAAATTGTTTAATGTTGAGCTAAGATTGTAGAGTGGTGAATGGCTCATTGAATTAAGAAGCACTGAACAGGTGATGCAATAAAAAAACTACATATTAGCATCCCCTAAAGAGGAACAATAAAGAATACTTATATGGCATGCTGAAATGAGGAATAATATATACAGCTAACAGTAGCATGTTGCCATAAGGAATAAAACCATTCAGTCAGTCCCTTTCACCTAATATATTTCAGTGCAGCATTCCAGAGATAATAACTAGGAACTTAATTGAAGTAAATTAGAAGGCTTTGTACCATTAGGGATAATGGTATTGTTGTTACCCATTTTACAGAGCTTTCATCTTTGACTTGGTTTCAAAATATATGATTATTTGAATGAGTATTTTAGAAATTGAAGGATGTGGCAATAGGAGAAACTAGAGAAATGGCCAGAATACTGGTTTACACTATCACTGATCATGGATTTTCTGAAATCCTCACCATACTGTCCCAGTCATCACTATGTGAAACCTTCTTTTCCCTTCTTTTTCCTCCTCCTTCTCTTTTAGACAGACACGTTCAATTCTTGGATTTCAGTGGAAGTTATCTGTTTTGGGAAAATAGTCCTTGGGCTTTATTGAGTTTGATGATATAGATGATGGTGATTTTAGACTACAAGACTTCAGTTGTGGAGAGATGCAAGGAGAGTGAAACTATGATACCAAAAATATCTCACACACCAAAAAGTGTCAGTTTGACAGAAAACAGGTGAACAAAACATCTGTCATTAAAATATTATTTTCTCCAACTCTGGTTGCTTTTCCAAGGGGAATTGGGTTGTTCCCATTTTTTTCAGAAAAATCTTGAGGAAATGTGTATATATTAATGAATAATTAGCTTAGTTCTATTAACTGGACAAATAATTAAAATATTAGCAAAATGATGTATTTTATCATTAAATCCATGAAATTGTTTAACAAATTTTATCTGAGTTACTGTCATCTTGAACTTAAAAACACTAGTGTCAGTCATACAAAATGGGAAGACAAATACCTCAAATACCTTTCTTTCTGTCTCTCTCACTTGTCCTCTGTCTGGCAAACAAAAATCCTCCATCTAATTCTGTTACAGTGCACAGAGCATCTGAAATATTGCTCAGTCTGTTGAGGAAAAACTAATTTCATATGTGGTCAACAGGTATCAGTCAGTCAATAGCTCCTGAGTGAACTTCCATTTTTTTCCAGGGTATATTACTATTTGTATATCACTAAAACTGCAAAAATTGCCCATCATTCAGGAATGTTAAATGTCCTGATTTAGATGAAAGAAGACAGATCAAACCTATTTTACAGCCCTAAGTGTAGGGTCTGATTCTACCATGCTTATTTGTTAAGTAAATAACCTTTATTTATTGCTCAAATAGTGTCTTTGACTATAAGGTACAAGGTATTAGTCAATGAAAGACTGGTATAAGAGAACCCCTTAAATTGCCAATCTGTGCTTGATTATTGCAGATAGAGACCTGTGGACTTTTTAATACAAAACTGAAATATGGTTACCATCAGGTTTAAACATACAAAAAACCCTAGACAAATTTGGCTTGAAACAATTTTAGGCTATCTCTATATAGTCACAAAGTTTTTGTGAGACTGTTTTGTAGCATTGCTGTGGTTTAGTTTTCTGATTAAACTTGTGGAAGTTAGTCACGTGGTAGGTCAGCTGGGACCTCAGTGGTGCTGTGCTTATTTATGCTGTTGAGGATATGGAAGTAAAACTGCTGAGATTGCAAAACTTGAAGAGATCTCAGTAGGTCAACCACATCCCTTCAGTGTGGCTCTCAAGAAGAGGCAGAAAAATGTTGCTGCTGAGTCAAGACAATAGCAGGAAAGGGATGGTAGTTCCCCAGTCAAGGGATGCTCAGGTGGACACTTCACATACCCTCTCCTCATAGGTTTTTTTTTTGTCTTTTGACCTTTAACTCCCCTCTACTTCTCTGCCAATATGTGTGTGTGATAATTTCAAGTTGAAAATTCCACATTTAGTGCATTTCATGATTTTTTAGGCCAATCTTATAATTTTTGATTTCTTAAGGTTGGCTATACTTGGAAATGAATCCATCAAATGTTAGGAAACTTCGCAGCAGATTGTCAATAGGCTAGCTGTCAATCAGTCTCTGAAGGCTGTCCTCCCAGAAAGCTGTTTCTCAGCTCTACTATATGAATGGAATCCATTTGACACCACCATTGAACAACTCTCATATGTGGCTTCCAGAGAGACAAGCAGTGTTGCCTGTTATGGTTGCTTAGAAAGATACTGAAGTCTATTCTTGAAGTAAAATACAATTTGACATTATATTCTGTTAGTTGCAAAGCATGGATGCTGGCAAAATATCCATATCTGGTTTTTGTAGAGATTTAATTTCCTGTTGAAATTGTCCTTAACGTGAATTCCGTTTTTCAGATCATCAGTTACTGAATTTTGGAACGTCTTCATTTTAACTGGGATAAAAAATAAATGTATTTCAGAGACCGAATATGATTCAGGTAATAATGTTAACTTGTTTGGTTGTTTTCCTTTGTTTTAAGGACAAATTTTATAGTAAATTTTAATTTGACTTTGTAACATTTCTTTACAACTTTAAAACTTATTTTTACATTAAAGGGGACAAACTAAAGTAAAATATGCTTTATGCAAGTATGTGCTACATAAGGATGTCAAAAGTGCTATAATTATATTTTATCAGATGTAATTTAACATTTTAATAAGTAGTGTCTAGGACTGATCTGACAAGGCATTTTTAAACTATGAAATGAATGCTCCAAATAAGAAAATATGCCACTTAGAAAGTTAATGAATTATTTCTATAAGACAAGTGCTTGCTAGAAGTGCAACAGAAGAATCATATAGAGAAGGGGTTCTATCATCTTCTGAAGTGCTCTAATGTTTTAGTATTTGTTTCTTTACTTTGATTGCATAGATTTAAAAAAAATCGGTATTCTTTGGTTTTTAACTATGGTTGAAAAAAGAAGGGCCAGATGTTAAAGTATATAACAAGTTCTTAGGTTGAATCAGTGTGAATACTTCAATGTATAATTCTTAATGGGTCCATTTACATGACAATAAACCCAAAGAATAAGAAGTAACTGAATGACTGAAGTTATTCAACCAGTTCATAATCCTTCAAATGTATAATCAACGTTAGTCACTTTCTCTGATAAATCTTGATAATACAGGAATGGGCCTAAACTTTATATTATAATACAGATTATTTGTATAATGTTCACTAAGGCTGGGTCTACACTGACGGCGGCAAATTCGCCGCTGTCACACTGATTGCTCTGGATCGACTGAGCGGTCTGTATAGACGTGCTCAGTCGATCCAGGAAGCAACGCAGGAAAACCACCTCGGTAAGTGGAGTAGCGCTGTGTTGAAGGGAGCCCTTTAAATTTAATTTCTCAGGTTGTCTCACTAATAGCCATTTTTTATAAGGCAGTATGGAATTACTTGTATTAAATCAAGAAATTAATGGAAGCATAATTTACATATAGCTTGCCCAAGCTTGCATACGCAGAAAAGGCATTTGTTTATGATTTTATGAGAGGTAGCATCTGTTTCTGCCATGAATCATGACAAATTCTTTTTTCTTGTGGAGAGCAGTGCATCAGAGGCAAACAAGAAAGAAGGAGGGTCCCCCAATTATTAAATTGATTGAGAGCTTCATCTTTGCAGGTGATGGGGGTACTCATCCATTGACTTCGTTGAGATTAATATGGCTGAGGTATGTCCAAAATATTCAGGCTTTAAATATAAATACTTATGCAGTAAACATACTTCTCACTGGTTTTTTTAACTACACAGTTGGTATGATGACTTGCTGCAGTACGTAATATTAAATGGCATTCACCCCTGTGCTGAAGGCTTTAGTGGTGCATAAGTCCTGTGCTGACCCTCTTCACCGAAGGTGAATTTCATTTGCCTAAGATAATACTCAACTTTTATCTATACTTAATACAAAAAAATTATGCTTACATATTGAGTATCTTGGAAATAAATAAGGAGCTATTATGCATTCACTGTAAATGCCTGTCCCACTCCCTGTTTCCTGGGCAGGATGAATCTTTCTCCTTTTTCTGCCCTCTTTTTCTTTTGGGAGTGGCTTTGATTGCCCAGGTTAACTTCCCTTTAACTTCTGATTGGTTTATTAAATTAATAAAATTGTGTCCTTAATATAGCTGCATATCTGGTTATTCCTGTGGATTTCTAGATCATTGTCGAATCTCTCTTAAAGCTTAATGGGTTCATTTACATGACAATAAACTCAAATAAACCTTGAATACCATAGCATGTCAATGGTAAAGTTTCCTCCTCTTTTTAAGAGTACATTCACAAAAACATTCAAATAATGTGAAAAGCCTGACTGGAACCTATAAAAGCAAGATGAAACTCAAATTCTCTTAGATATGCACGTTTTCTACAGAAACCAGTTATAAATCAATGGGATATGTACACCTTTAAGAGAGGGAGAATATTCTAGGTACTAGATTATGATTGGTCTGTGCAGAGGTGTCAGAGAGGGTAAACAAAGCCTTCCCCTCATCTCTTCTCCAGCATGGAATTTAGAACAATCACAGTCCTTGCACTTCCTGAGTGCTATACCCATTCAAAGATGATGCTGAATAGCAGAGTTCACCTCCCTAATGGGATAGGCATGGAACTGAGGCCATGACTGTGCTCCCTACCCTGTGTATCAGCCAGTGTTTTGCTCCTGTGGGAGTGAGCACATGATGCACTCTGTCAGTGTGTTTCAGAGGTCACTCTACATAACCCTCCAAGTGGTATTGTGCCTGCTCCAGTGTGTTGCTGAGCTTCTCCTGCAAAGTGTTGAGTGCCTTGAACTCATTGAAGACAAAAACCCTGATCTCTAGTGCTGCCTGAGCTATGGTGTAATGATGACATTAGAATGGGTTAAAATTTTATCCTTAAATCTGATGTGGACATCATCCCAATGCAGGGGAATCATCTGGTGTCACAGGGCTAGCGAAGTGGCTCCATAACAACTCCTCTCCCTGCTACCTGTAGAGCTATTCACAGATGGAGTAATTTACAGCAACCTGACCCATTTATTCTGCTGGGGGACTGGACTGGCATATCCTTGGCCCAGAATCAGGGAAGTGTAAATGTCATCTTTGCACCCCTGTGCCCCATCCCTCTTCAGTTCTGTATGGTCCTTGGGCCTATTGTGTCTGCATAATGTATGATGTCTCCAGGAGCACCTGCACCTCCACACCTCTTATGGGCTTTGGCATTATAGCCACCATCTAGCTTTAAAGACCACAAAACCTGGTAGCTGTGCAGAACTTTAGGTTGTATAATTGTCTGTCTCTGCAGGAATCCCCAGACTGGGAAACTTTGCATGCTGCAGTGCCTACTACAGTACTACAGGGTACTTCAGAGACATATTTTTCAGCTTTTAACCTGAATTTGCTAATTATCTATATATAATTAATTATATCTATATATATCTATATATAATTATAATTATCTATATATAATCTATATATATATCCTTCTTTGTCCATTGTTTTTGGTGATTTAATTACCTATCTAGACTGGAGACCTGACACAGTTTTAATTTAGTTTTGTTTTACAGCTAACAGCACGCATTCCCATAAGGTGATAAGTAGATGTGAAAGCTAGAGATGGGTCTTTGGATGCCTCCCAAAGGTAGCCTATATAATGATATATGTGTTGCAGCCAACAAATGCTACAGTGTATGGGATTCCATCCAGAACAATTACTTCCATTCCAATACAGAGATACTTGCCTAAGCAGTTCTATTTAGGGCTGTTCCTCTTCAAAGAGCAAATTACTTATAAATATTTATGTGCTATAGATAAAATATTTGACTCCAAATTTATCTTAATTCTACTATCTCACCAAAGACACAAGGCAGCCCTTTTAGGAAGGAACAGAAACAATATGTTTTTAAATGTGTGACTTACTAAAATAAAACTGTTACCTGAATCTTTCAAATACACCTTTCAGTAGCTCAGAATGAAATGGTAGATCACTTGGAATCAATGGGCTGAATAGCTTAATATCAACTTTTCAGTTAATTAAGATTGAGTGGCTGCAAACGTCTCATCTGTGGCTGAAGCCTGGTCACATTGAAGCCAGTGACAAAGTTCCTATTGGCTTCAGGATTTGGCCCTTGTGCTCAAAGTCTCCCAGTTATGGGCCGAGTCACAGTGGGCACAATCCTACTGTCTTTATACAGACAAATCCTCCTATTCTAGTCACTGGGAGTTATGTCTCTATCAAGACTCCAGTGTAAGATCCCACGAGAAAGTTACACAAAGGTGCATGGTCTGTGCTGTTCAGAGGGGGTCTGATACTGTAAAGTGCTGAAGTCAGTGGGAGTTCAGGACACCCAGCATCTACCTGAGTCACATGCAAGAAGAGATGAGGTGGTTACCTTCCTGGTTCCTTGGAATGCTTGTTGTGTCATTTCATACATGGACTATCCACAGTCTGCCCAAAGTGAAAAATCCTCAACAAGTTTTTCATAATATATATTAGTAAGTGACAAAATCTGCTTCATGTCACTGTAGGTGAATATTTCATAATGTATATGGTGAATTCCTCCCATGGACAAAGGACAAACATTACAATGACTAAACATTAATGTGCACAGACACAACATATTTAAGCAGATTTCAGTGATTGCAAAGAGGTATTTGTTAAGTATGTATAGTTAACTAGGAACAGGAAGAAAGTGTTATTGAGGTAGTTGCCCTCAAATTTCTTCATTACTGTTGATTAGGAATATATAAGTAGATTGGTAGAAACCACTCTGTAGATGCTCAAACAAGAAAAGATGGCTTGCGTAATAAAACAATAGAATCATTTTAAAACATGAAAAGATTTATCAGGGCATCTAGCCAATCTCTCTGCCAGGTATTTTCCAGACTTTATTTTCCAGTACTTAGTTCAATCCAGGTTTCAGTGACTTGGTGGCAGTTATTGGGTAGACTGCAACATAATTTTAATTACAATAATTCCTATATGCTCCAGTCAAGATTGGAGTCTGACACTGCTAGGTACTTCACTTACTGATAGGAGAAATAGTTCCTGTTCTGATGAGCCGATAAGTTAAGCAGACAAGACAAACAGTGTCAGAGAAACAAAGTACTATTACCCTTATGTCACAGTTCAGGGCAACTGTATCTGTATTCCCCCTACATCGTCCCTCAAGGGCACCCACTTTAGGCTTGTGGCTCCTTAGCCATCATCTCTCTTGGATAGAAACCCACATTTCTCTCCCTCCTGGTTGGGGTTTTTAAAGGCTGAACAGTTCCCTGCCTACATTGTGATATTACCAGCAAGCCAGACTTCCTAAACAAGCATCTGTGCTTTACTTTTCTCTTTTGAAGGCTTATAAATAGTGTAATCGCCTGCAGTTACAAATTACCATATGGCTCTTTACAAGCAAGCACATTTATTCTGAAGGTGAAAGCATTACAGAGAAAACATTAAAACAGTAAAAGAACCTACATGCATGCTAAAAGCATACCGGATGCTACCCTAATTCCAACCTCAGGCTCTGGTAGGTATCAGTCCTTCAGAACCCACAAGTGGGGTTTTTTTCCCCCTGTGGTTACAGGTTCATAACTTTCTCAGATTTAGAACCAGAACCACCATGAATAGTTTAGTCTTTCCTTTTCCTTTGATTTTGGTCTCATTTAACAGACAATGTCTCACTCCTCAGGGCATAGTTTCAGAAGGCTGAGTTTTTGCCTAACTGGAGGTGGGGAATTTGCGTTCACCTCCCCCTAGATATTCCCCAGGAAAATCATTTAACACATTGGTCAGTGTAGTCCTTTGAATCCCCAGGTCTCACATCTGTCACATCTCCCTCCTACACAGGTTATATTCAGTCACAGCCCACGTTAATACATTAACTGTTTGTTTAATACAATGGACCCCAAATATTCTTAAATTTAATTCATGAAGGTCTTCCAAAGATATTGCCTTATGTGTCACACCTCATTTTACAGACGGAAATTGAGGCACAATGAGATTAAGACCATCCTTCGTCTCTACTGAGATCTTGCCACTTATCATGGGAGACTATTCCACAGTCTAATAGATCTGCTACTCTCCTGATAAAGGTTTAGTTTTATGAAATAAGATGAATAAAGTGTGCTTATCAACGTTAGTAAAAAAAAAGAAATATGAGAATTTGGGGGAGAATATGCTGTTCATGACATGCTGGATTTTACTGTCTCTATGGAGTGCTCTTTCATTTCTTAGATCTGCTTTAGAACTTGATTTTTTTCATACTATCATGACTCAGTGACAGGGGGTATTGGGAATTAGATCATTTCCCACCTGCCTGACTTGGGTTTAGGTGGGGGTGGTACACTGACTTTGAAAAATTAAATGTATTTATTGCTAGGCACCAACTCCATAGAGAAGTGTCACAGTAGACAGTGATGAACAGAGATTTAACAGCCAAATGCCTATGTTTTTCTGCCCTTCAATGCTGTTAGCCTACAGCTGTTTTGTCCTTTATAGCACAAGAATGATGAACAATAAAAGCACAACAGCTGTACTTTTACTTACTAATGAGTAAAAATAAATAAATAAAATTCAACTAACTACAGGCAAGCAAATCAAATTCTGCTATGGTAAAATGTTAAATATTCACTGAATAATTCTGAATACACTTTGGACATATTGGACTATAAAGTCATATCATCCGAATAGTGCTCATTCTAAAGTTTCAGTGATGCTGTCAAATATTGAATCCTTTGATTTTTAATTGAAAATTTTCATCCTTAGAGATTGTAAGACTCTTCACTTGAAGATAAATTTCAGTACTTTATTTCTTTGAAGTATGTGTTTTATAGCAGTAATACATGCTGCACTCCATAATGTCATCAGTGCCCCTGTCCATTTTCTCTGAAATGTTTTCCTAGAATGATAAAGGGTTGATGTTTCTACATTACTTTAAATGCTCAATAGAATGCTCAAATGCTTTTTGGTTGCTATGCTGTGAAATTCACCATAAATCCTTGTTGATGCATCTCACAGTCCCTCAGAGGTGGTAGTAAACCTGTTAATAAGTGTCAAATGAAAACTGGGTATGAGAAATGGCACTGGTTACTTTGTTATTATCACTAGAAGCAATTCTGCCATGTAGATTTTTTTTAAAAGGTGAATTTAATGCCATGAAAGCCCTTTGAAGAATGATGTCTCCTATCTACAGAGAAGCTAAATAATGGGCAGCATCAGCACATCTTCCCTAGAAACACCCATCAGTGAATTTCCACATCCTCTGCCCTATAGGGATCACTTCTTGGGGTAAGAGGTCAGTTCACCTGGTCTATTCAATCCTTGTCCTCTTGCCTGAGATTACCAATAAGGATGCCAGTTATTGTAAAGAGGGAGGTGATTTGTTGTATGGACACCTGTCTACTACGAACAGGACTGAGATCATCAAACTGCCACCAGCTGGATACTCCTTTCAGCCACTTCTGATGTAGAGCTTGATTTGCATTTGCTGGCATGGCACAGAGAGATGTTAAATTACACCTCTCTACTGTAGTCTTCTCTGCTGCATCCCCACTGGATTACATCCAGAAGGAAAGAAGCCTGCACTAGATTGAGAAACTGTTTTTCCCCTTCTGGTTTCTTTTGTGATACTGAAAGTTCAGGGATGTGTGTGAGGCTGTTCTTGAGGAATATAGACCTTAGACTGGAAACAAATTGCTCGAAAACTTCAGAAAAAAACTGTTCTTTGGATATAATCAGGATAATTTTTCAGAGTCGAGAAATTCAGATTAATTTTGAATAAGTATCTGGACTTTTTGGGTTTTCTTATGAATTTATCCTGATCACTGAACCTGTGACTGAAAAGCCAGTCTTCCAGTTATGCCCATTAACTTGCTTTTCCAGGAAGTCTCATAGTAATCATGAATTCAGTTGAATTTCTTCAGCTGAGGAAGGTTTGAATTTATAATGAGAGCGATAGGGGGGAAAGTACATACATTTTATAGACTTACCATAGTCTACATTTGTCATGTCCTCAGAAATCAGATTTCTACACTAATTCAGTAATATTTGGTCAAAACCCAAGTGCTCAAATATAGTAAAGGGACAACAAGAAAGCTTATCAAAACTTTAGCACTGTTATTGAACTTGGAGCCTTCATCAGTCATTCATTCATACAGAAATTATGCATTTTAGCTTGCAGAAACCAGACCATGGTACCAATCTTGATCCCCAGAGCGTAGCCCTGTGCGGATCCCGGTGCTGGAGACCAGAGCTCGTCAGTGATCGCCAACTCACTCTGAGGTGCGGATCACGGTGCCGGAGCATGCTCAGAGCCGGGAGCAGTCCCCGGCAAGAGACAGACCCTGGTCCCGATCGCCGGGAGTTGGTCGACTCTCATGATCATTGGATCGATGACAACACGGCTGGCACCGCTCTACCTCCCCGAGGGGTAAGCGACACAGAAAATCTCCGGTGCTGAGGCACAGATCTACCTCCAGTTCCTCTGTCTCTTCCCTTCATCGGCACTGTAGATGCCAGCACCGGAGATCGCGGTTGGGCAGTGACTCTTTGGAGCATAGTGACTGGCACCGCAGACACTATCACCACCGCTCAGCTGAGACGGGACCTCAACAGCAAGGGGCTCAGGACCCTTGGCAATGGCCCTATTGGGGACCATGGGGGACCCAGATGGCCCAGGGTACCCTCTCAATACAATCTTCAGGGGCCCAGCCATCAATGTCCAGGCCTCATCAGCCTGTCAAAGACCAAGCCTCCGACAAGGAGTTGGACCCTGGGGAGGGTCCCTCTTCAGGGCCCCTTCCTCAATCTTCCTCATCCTCCCCCAACGATGCGGCCGCCAGGGACCATAGAGCGCCTCTTCCAGACTTTAAGGCTCATCAAGAGCTCCTTAAGAGGGTGGCGAGCAATTTGAACTTGGGGCTCAAGGAGATGTTGGAGGAGGAAGACCCCCTCTTTGGTGTTTCTGGTTCAGCAGGGCCATCCAGGGTTGCCCTGCCCATCCATGAATGGGTCCGGAAGTTAGCCAAGAACCTGTGGCAAACGCCAGCTTCAGTTCCCCCGACCTCTAATGGTGCGGAGAGGCGCTACTACGTACCTTCAGAGGGCTTTGAGTTCCTTTTAATTACCCTGCCCCGGGGACTCTTGTGGTTGATGTGGCCAACCAAAGAGACAGACAGGGAGGCCAGGGTAATACACCTAAGGGCAAGGACTATAAGAAATTAGACCTGTTCGGCCGCAAGGTCTACTCAACGGGGGCATTATAATTACAGATTGCCAACCATCAGGCACTCCTAGGCCGCTACAACTTGAACCTCTGGTCCTCCTTGCAGAGGTTCGCACAAGGTCTCCCGCAGGACTAAGCACAGGACTTCGCCACGATAGTGGATGAGGGTGCTGCAGTGGCTGGGGCAGCTCTACAGATGGTCAGTGATGTGGTGGATACCACCAGTAGGGCAATGGCTTCGGCCATTGTGATGAGACTCTCCTCTTGGTTGCAGGCTTCAGGGCTGTCCCAAGAGGTCCAGCAGTCCATCCAAGACTTACCTTTCGATGGTGCTGGCCTCTTTGCCCAACAAATGGATGAAAAGCTCCATGCCTTAAAGGACTCTAGAGTGATGCTAAGGTCACTGGGGCTTTATACACCACAGGCTTCAAGGCGCCAGTCTCACCCTTAGGCTCAGTGCCAACCCCAACTGGCCCCTAGGCCACCCCCTAGCCCCTTTCCACTTCAGCGGGGCCGCGACAGGCATAGGAGGTCCAGGCATCGTGACTGCACTGGATCCTCAGCACGGCCACACCAGGGACCGTCTAAAGGGCAAAACAACAAGTGCCAATTTTGATGGTGCAGTCGAGGGTGGCACTCTCCCCTGTTCTCTGGATCTCATAGGGCAATTTACACACACACTCTAGCCGTACTACGCCGAGTGGAGGACTATAACATTGGACAGTTGGGTCCTCGGTGTGGTTCACAAGGGTTATGCCTTTCAGTTCACAGTCTTCCCCCCCGGACTCTCCCTCTTCCCCGTCCCTCTTCAGGGACCCCTCTCATGAGCACCTCCTCAGCCAGGAGATGAACTCTCTCCTCCTCCTTGGAGTGGTGGAGGAGGTTCCTCTACAAGAAAAAGGAAGGAGGTTTTATTCCCACTATTTCCTTATTCCCAAGGCCAAGGGGGCCTATGGCCTATTCTGGACCTACGTCATCTGAACAGGTTCATCAGGCACCTCAGGTTCCGGATGGTCTCTCTGGGCTCCATCATTCCTGCCCTGGATCGAGGGGACTGGTACGCTGCCCTCGACTTGAAGGATGCGTATTTTCATATCTCCATCCTTCCCACTCACAGACATCTTCTCCGATTTCTGGTTGCTGGCTCCCACTACCAGTTTTTGGCCCTACCCTTTGGCCTCTCCTCCACCCCCAGAGTGTTCGCAAAATGTATGGCGGTGGTAGCAGCGTATCTGCGCCACAGAGGGGTACAGATCTTCCCCTACCTGGATGAGTGGCTGATCTGGAGCAGGTCCAGGGCCCATGTGAGGAACAGCCTAGCTTTCACCCATGCAACATGCACCAAACTGGGGTTACTTGTGAATAAGCAGAAATCCACACTCACTCCGGTGCAGCGGATAGACTTTATCGGGGCCACCCTAGATGCCACGCAGGCCAGGGCCTTCCTCCCACAGCCTCGCTTTCAGGCGATGGTGTCCATGATAGAGAATTTATACAGGTGCCCCACGACAACAGCCAGGCACTGCCTCCAGCTGTTGGGTCACATGGTGGCCTGCACCTATGTGGTGAGATTGGCGCACCTCAAGCTCAAGCCGCTTCAGATGTGGCTAGCCTCGGTCTACGCACCAGCCAGACATTCCCTGAACAAGGTGATCACGATCCCCTCCCAGGTCCTGCAGTCAATAGACTGGTGGAGGGACCAGGGGAGGTCCTGATGGGAGTCCTCTTCAGGGATCTGGCACCCTCTCTAACACTAATTAACGATGCCTCAGACGTGGGGTGGGAAGCCCACATCATTTCCAACCTGAGCACCCAAGGGCTCTGGTCCTCAGGCTGGAGCCGCCTCCATATCAATGTACAGGAGCTCAGGACAGCCTGCCTGGCTTGCCAGGTGTTCCTCAACTTTCTGGAGGGCCAGGTGGTGCAGGTCCTCATGGACAACACAGCGGCTATGTTCTACACGAGCAGACAAGGAGGGGCATGCTCTTCGGCACTTTGCCAAGAGACAATGCCCCTATGGGACCTAGCGGTGAGGCACAATTTTCACATCTCTGCCTCTCACCTCCCGGGGCTCAGGAACGACGAGGCAGACCTCCTCAGCAGGTCGTTCCTTCCCTGACACGACTGGTCGTTACACCCGGAGGTGACCGCTTTGATCTTCTGCGAGTGGCGTGTTCCTCAACTGGACCTGTTCGCATCGACCTGGAACAGGAAATGCCCAAAGTTCTGCTCAGTCCAGGGCCGCGAGCAAGGCTCTGTATCCAACACCTTTCTCATACCATGGTTGGGGACTCTTTTGTTCGTGTTTCCCCCCACTCCGCTGCTTCCCAGAGTCCTAAAGATCAAGAGGGACAGGTTGGACATCATTCTAATTGCACCATTTTGGCCGAGACAACATTGGTTCAGCACGTTGCTGGACCTATCCATCACCCCACCATGTCTGCTCCCAAAGCATTACGACCTCCTCTCCCGGGACCAGGGTTGCCTGCTACACCCCAACCTGGACTCCCTCCACCTCACAGCATGGAGACAGAGGGAGGGAGATAGAGCTTGTTCATTACAAGTCCAACAGGTTCTGCTGGGTAGCAGAAAACCTTCCACTCAGGTGGTGTATTGGGCCAAGTGGAAGCTTTTCACCGGTTGGGCAGAAGCCCGGGACATCTCCCCGAGCTGTTCGCCTATTCAGGCCATCCTGGAGTATCTCCTCTACCTGAAACTCCAGGGCCTATCCTTGGCCTCCCTCCGGGTGCACTTGGTGGCCATCTCGGCCTTCCACCAGCTGATGGAAGGGAGATCACTGTTTTCGCACCCAATGTCTGTTAGGTTCCTTAAAGGGGGTGGAGAGGCTATATCCACAAGTCCCTGACCTGGTGCCTCCCTGGGACTTGAACTTGGTCCTCATCATGCTGACAGGACCCCCCTTCGAGCCTATGGCTACATGCCCTCTGCTCGTCCTCTCCTGGAAGGTGGCCTTCATAGTAGCTATCACATCGGCTAGGAGGGTCTTCGAGTTACGAGCTTTAACCTCGGAGCCCCTCTACACTGTTTTCTATAACGACAAGGTACAACTGAGGCCCCACCCGGTGTTCCTGCCGAAAGTGGTTTCACTAAAACCAGGACATATTCGTCCCTGTGTTTTTCCCTAAACCACATGGGTTGGAGGATGAGCGGAAATGGCATTCCCTGAACATGAGGTGTGCCCTCGCATATTATATCGAGCGGATGCGGCCATTCCGAAAGTCCACGCAGCTCTTCGTGGCGGTGGCAGACCAAATGAAGGGCTCACCAGTTTACACACAGTGGATCTCGACCTGGATTACAGTCTGCATCAGATGCTGTTACGAGCAAGCAAAGGTGCCGCTACCAGTACTGGTTTCAGCGCACTCAACCAGAGTCCAGGCCTCCTCAGCGGCCTTCCTGGGAAAAGTGCCCCTGCAAGACATCTGCAAAGAGGCAACTTGGTCATTGGTCCACACCTTCACGTACCACTAAGCCATCGTACAACAGGTGAGAGAGGACGCAGGATTTGGAAGAGCCGTGCTGATGAAAGCAGCTCACCAGTGATTCCTACCCACCTCCAAGGTATGGCTATTTAATCACCTATATGGGAATGAATATGAGCAATCACTTGAAGACAGAAAACTAGGTTACTTACCAGTAACTGTTGTTCTTCGAGATGCGTTGCTCATGTCCATTCCACACCCACCCTCCGTCCCCGCTGTCGCAGTCGGCAGAAAGAAGGGACTGAGGGCCGTGGGGACAGAGGCTCCCTATGTACCACTGCATGAGCGCAGTACTCCAGGGGGCACCTGCACCGACCCTACAGTATCTGCTAAGGGGAAAAAAGTTCCGGAAGCCGGTGCACTGTGGCGTGCACACACCTATATGGGAATGGATATGAGCAACACATCTCGAAGAACAGTTACTGGTAACTAACCTAGTTTTACCTCACCCACCTTGACTCGCTTATGGCTTGACATATCCTAAGTATAGAGCATAATAAAACAATAACTTACCATGATGTGACAGGTCATATTGGGTGCCACTAGTGGTATGTCATAAAATAATGCAGAAATAATATAAAATTGAAAAAAATATATTTTGAAACAGAATTTTTTTTAAATTTTCTGTGAAATGGAAATTAAGAAAAATCTGTTTTGAAAATTGCTTCAGAAAAAAATTAGTTTTTTTCAAAAGGAAATTTAAAAATTTAAAAAACATTTCCATGGGAAATTTAGTCTAAATCTATATGATTTCATTAACATTTCTGGTTTTGTCAAAACAGTTTTCCAAAGGAAAACTGTTTAGAAGAAAATTTTCCAACCCACTCTAGGCCTCAGATTACCTAACTTCATTGTTTTTGGCAATAAAATGTGAACATATTTCAAGATTACTGTTTTGTTCACTCCTATTTCTTAGAGTGGCTGTGGCACTAATCCAGACTCTGCTTGGCATTTAATTATTGTGTCATTGTTCACTCAATTTCTGTGGGCACAATTCTGTTCTCTTTGCTTAGACAAAACTCCTTTTAAAGACATATGGCCTAAATAAGTCCTTTCTAAAACTGGAGAATTTGGTCCAATTAGAGTTTTGTTTGAATCAAAAATGTGTATTTGGCTCTATACCTTTTTCTAATGGAGTCAAGATAAGTGAAGTTAGGCGCAAAATGTTTGCATTAATCTTTTGCCTTAGCTACAGTAGAAGGAATGAGAGTACAGCTGATAACTACTCTTATAAAGATTCAATAAACTAGGATGTTTTGATCTTGATAAGTGGAGAATGGCATCAGCTACTTCAATAACACTGCTTCCATGATGCTATCTGTAGCATATTGTCCTAATCTGTAATGGGTGACATTTATTAGAACTTGTTGAAATGGTCTGAATTTTGATTTTTTGGTGAAAATGTTCATCCAAATTTTGATCAGAAATATAAGGGGGAAATTAGATACATATTTGTGAAACTGTTCCAACTATACTAGAATTTATATGGTGACATTAATATTTATTAAAACAATGAATATGGCAGGTAGTCTGAGGATGCTTTTAATCACAGTTTTAAAAACATTTATTCTTTTATGGGTTATTTTAAAATCATACTTTTTATTATTTCAATGATGAACTTTTAAAAATAGACCTCAAGGAGCACATTTAGAAACATAAGACTTATAAGTATAATTTGATATGTGTGTCAAAAGTTGACAGTCTTTCTCCAGCATGTCTTTTTTAAGCCTTATTTGACATAATTATTTTTATATAGCATCTGACATATTCAGTCTTCTTACTGTAGTGTCTTTTATATCTCTGAATCCATTTTAGACTGTTTTTAAACTACATGTAAAAATATTTTATCAATTCATTATGATTTCTCTTCCTCGCACAATTTTTATGATGGGGGTGCTGAGCCATTGAACCAAACTGTAAACCTTGTATATAATGAAAACCACTTCAACCTAGGGGGTATGGCAGCACTCCCCGCAGTTCTGGTTCCAGCACTGATGCTTCTGAGCTGCATGAAATTAATGTTACTTTATTTGAATACTCTAAACAACTTTTTGCAATAATCATCCATTTATGTTCGTCTTGACTTCTATTTTTGTCTGGGGGTGTCTCCTCGAGCTGCTTTGTGGGAAATTTCAACAGTTTGAAATTTGTTTTGTTCTGAATTGGAATGAATAGGGTGGAATTAGGGTCAACACATCAATTTAGTGTGTGGAAGGATAGTGTGCTATAGATTTATAATCTGGCTTGTCACGCACTAAGTCTCTGGGTAGACAAGCCCTTAAATATAATCAGAATTTTGACATAATGCAGGCCCAAATCTCTTCATCAATACTGTATTCCTATTAAAATAACTCAGTTAATCCAAGTAAGAACTCAGTTACGACCTAAGGATTGGATCCATAAAGATTATTTTAGTCATACTAACAAATATGCTAAGCAAACTTAGCAATAGGTAGTGCCATTGACCTCAACAATAGCCAGAAATCAAAACTGATTACCTTCAGTCCCTGACAGACAGGAAATACAATATTATATTATTGTAAATCATAAGGGTCTGTGTATTCGATCCATGCACACCATTCCTGCTGACATCAAGGACTTTACTGAATACAATCTTTAGGAAAAAAGAGAAATAGATATGAAAAATAACTGGTTTGGGACTAAGAGTTTGAACAGTTTATGCTAAGACATTTACCACAAATCTATGCTTGGTGTTGGACTAGGAATAGAAATAGAACTAGCAGCAAAGCAATAACGGAATGGCTGATTACATATACTGTATAGAGAAGAAAGGGAAAGTTAACTTTGTTACCACTAAACAAAAGAATGATTATTGTGACTTACATTTATAGAGTGACCTTCAACATTGAGGATTCCAAAGTATTTTATAAACCCACTCAGACACTATCTATCTATATTGTAAGAATTGCTTCATACTACTTTGCAGTGATATCTAGCACTTTCTTATAATTACACTATACAACAGCTGACGACAAGAAGTGAAATGCACTTGATTCAGTGGCAACCATAGAGGTAATCTTAAGTAAACAGAATGTTAATTACTTGAGTTACAATTTGAATAGGATACAACAGTTAAGACTCCTACCATTGTGAAAAATGCTCTGGATCTTTAATAATGAATTAGGATTACCAGATAGCAAGTATGAAAAATCGAGGCAAGAGGAGGGGGCTAATAGGCACCTATATAAGAAAAAGCCCTGAATATCAGGACTGGCCCTATACAATCAGGACATCTGGTCACCTTAATAATGATTAATGCCAAAAAACTCAGTAAAAAGCCATAAACTATGTCCTTTTAGTTTGTTATACAGATGATACACAGCATTTTTGGTCGTTATTTATTTCATCTGTCTTGGTTTGTTTGACATGTATCAATGAGTTTGAAGCTTGAAGTTCATCAGCTGTTTAAAACTGAAATGCTTTTAGCTAAATGCTAAGGTAAAATGAGTAGCTCTCTGCCTCAGAAGGTTAATACCAGAATTATTCATCTTTCTTCTGTTAGCAAAGTCAGGCATCACAAAATGATTATCAGCTCCCCTCTGTATCTTCTCCATTGGTATCAAATCAGTCTTCCATTCTTTTAGAAATCCAGTTAGAAGGAAACATCGCCATTTACATGCTGTTGCCTGGAGTGTACCTTAATTCATGCTTTCTAGATTACACTGTTGTATTTGACTCCTGGAAAGCATGTACAGCTTCAGAATGTACAGCTTCCTTCGAAGTGCTACTGGTGGGCACTAAAATCCATATGAACATCACTCCTGTCCTGAAGTCATTTTATTGGTTGTTTGTGAAACTCCACATTTATATCAGAATTTGATCAAAGCACTCTAAGAATTAGAATCTTTGTAGCTGTCTGATATCAGCTTTCATGAGTGTGCATATATTTTACAATCTGCAGGTGCCAAACAGTGAAATACCCCAATGTGACGTATTCTAATTGTAGAAAGCAAAGGTTTTAGCTCTTAGACCCTGCTAGCACCACATATTACATCCACTTCCTGAACAATTTTTGAACATTTCAAAACCAATTTGAGAAATATTATTTCAATTTGGCTTTGTTCTGCATTCCCTAGTACAGTTGAATACACACATTTATTTTCTCTCAAATGTGTTCTGGAAAGCACAATGCAAAGGGTGCTCCTTTCTGTGCATCTGATAACTGATGAGGTTTTTTTTAAACCTTGCATTTATACAGGATGAAAAGCAAGCTCTCTGACATCATATGTAGATAGTGAAGAATGAATATTATAATTAAAATAAAAATACAAACTTTGAGACTTCTTACTGCATTTTAAGAGAAACATTTTAGATGAACTGGCAACTCCATTAGTGACAGTTTTTTCAGAAGGAAATAAGTAAATAGTTCTAATCTGGAATTGAGGAGGGATCAGAAGATGGTTATTATTAGTAGTATTAGTGATTTTGAATGCCTTAATTTTTGGTGTCTAACTTGAGATATTTTGAGTGCCCATGCTCTGAAAATTGGGTCCTTGAAGCATCTCAGGTTGGGCACCCAAAATCACAAGTCACCTTTGGAAATCCTGGCCCAAAGGTTGCTGCTATTATTTATTTACATTGAAGGAATTTAAGCAACCAGAAAAGCTGAGAGAGAACAGCTGACAACTGGAGAGGAATACTAAGGGTATGTCTACACTGCAAAAAAACTCCAGCAGCAGTGGTCTCAAAGCTCATTTAGGTCTCAACCCATTTAGGCGCCCGCTTCCTGGGTTTCAGAGCCTGAGCTCCAGCCCATGTGGAATGATGAGACCCCAGGCAGGAATATCTACACTGCTATTTTTAGCTTTGTGGCATGAGCCCCATGTGCCAAGTCAGTTAACTGGAGCTCAGAGACTCATTGCTGTGGTTATTTTTATTTTATTTTACTTTTTTTTTTTTTTTTTGCACTATTGATGTATCCTGAGAGAGGATTAGAACAGATGAGAAAAACAAAAAAGAGAAATGGGTTAGCTGAAAACATAGTACAGCGAGGATATTAGAAATGGGAGAAACACAAAAGGATAATGGCTAGAGATCTCAGAAAGGGGACTGGAGTGGCAGGCAGTATCTGAAAAGTGTTCAGGGAAGCTGAGAGTAGACTGTATGATCACAGCTGACAAAGAAGCAATGAAGCTAGAGAATTGCAGGAGGAGGATTGGGAAAAACAGTGGAGCTGTATAAAAGGATTGCAATGGTTCAGAAAAATCGTTTGCAAACATTCTAGCCATCTCCTAGTTTAGAGATTCCTTGTTGTATTAGAACTTGCCATGGTCCATTGCAAGTTTGCTTCTTTTTTTCTCCTGAAGTCTTTTGTTTGCTTTATTTATTCCTATGTTAATCTAACTTTTGCTTCATTACTTTCATACAAGGTTCTAGTTTGATCTCTTATTTATGAGATGCCAGTCTTCACAAACTAATTTAATAAATGTGATTATCCATTCCAAACATATAGGAAAGTACCTGTTTACCATTCATTTCTTTTAAGAAGTTGTGTTGTGTTAGTTATTCCCTGTAATAGTATCTGTTCCCATTTACTTGTGTGGATCTTTCCTCTCCATGGGTTTTACATTCCATGGCTTTTGTTCATCATATGGGTCTGGATAGCTCTCACTTTTATTGAGGTTGCCTGGCATTTCCCACTAGAATACCTAATTTTCAGTTGCTTAGAACTTTGCCTTCTTTAGCCTTTCAGGGTAAAATTTTCCATGCTGGATGTCTGCCTCAAGCTTAATTATTTTTGGAAAATATCAGCCATAACAGTTCAGCCACTTCTGAGACTGAGATGAGGAAAATATCATTTTATTTCAATATGATCTTGTTTTGGAAAGTTGTAGTGCCCCCATGCTTTGGAGCACAAATGTGAAATTTGGTAGTGGGATGGCCTTTGTGTCAGGAATGTAGTTTTTGCCACCCCCTTGAATATCCTCACAAATCTGGCCAACTTTCAGTCTTTGAAAAATTGCAGTTAACACATGCTCAGTAGACTTGCTAGAGCTTAACAGCTAAAATTTTAGAAGATTCCATTCTCAGTGAGCATGCCTCATTTCCTCACAGGTTCTAGTCCTGACCGTACTGTACATGCAACATCTCCACAGAATGATTTAGCATGGTTCATTCCCCACAGCTCCTATGCATGACTGGACTGTACATGTGCCACCTATACAAAGCAACTGACCCTATTCCTTCCAGCTCAGGGCTACAAGGGCGAAGACAGACTTTCCCTATAATGGCTACACTGGACAAGATTAGTGCTGGACCACTAAGACTGAGAGCAGGGAGCCTGTCTTTTCTATGCTCTCAATGATCCCCTTGCTGGTACTACAGTAGTGTGGAGGGGGAAGCCATCTGATTCAAATGCAGAGGTGAAAAGAGTGAGACCTAGCCATTTATGGAAGGATGAGGGGAAGGAACAGATTGGGACAAAGAGTCTGGTGGTGGAGACCGGGCCTTGAGGCTGGCAGAGGAATGGAGGCAAACTGAGAGCGGCGGGGCAGAGACTGGAACTGGCTGGGCAAGGGAACTAGGTCTGGCAACCCCAGCAAAAAGTGTGTGTACGTAGGAGAGAAAGGGCCAGTGGGCAGGAAGAGGGGGAACTGTGATTGGATGAGCAACTATCTGGGGAGGGAACTGGGACTGGCAGAGCAAAGAATGAAACTGTAAACCAGTGGTGTGGGGAGATAACAGGGACTGAGTGGACAAAAGTACCGGGACAATGAACCTGAATATAAAGATGATATTGGATGAGAAGCTCAGTGTGGGAGACTGGGACTGGGAATCATTGGGGACAGGGAACATGGGTGAGGATGGGATGACTGGAGAATAGGTGGTGGGGATAGAGGTAGATTGGGGAGTGAAAGAGAGAGCTAGGACTGGCTGGGCAAACAGACTAGAGAGAAGAAGCTTGGGGTGGATGGGGAAGACTGGGAATGGCTAAACAAGGAGACTGGAAGTATAAGGGAGTGGAGACTGAGAGTGGGGTAGACTGGGATGGGTAGTTTCAAGGCATGAGACTAATACTTACTGGCTAGGAACCTGGGACTGGGATCAGAAGCCTGAGGAGTAGATACTGGGACTGACTAGGTGAGGAGAATGGGACTGGGATGAGGATGCAATGAGCTAAAGTGATTGAATTTAGGCTGCATAAAGAACCACTGATTGTTTAGTTAGAACCAGTGTGGGGTAAGTTGTTTCAGATTTTGTGGTTGCATCTTTCATTCTGAGCCCTGGGACTTTTGACTAAGGTGTGTGTGTGTGCCTTCACTTGTTACAGTAGTTCATTTGTCACTGCTAGATCTGTGACTTCCCTCATGCTATCTCATTAACTGTGTACTTGCAATACTGAAGTTAAAAACTGAAGATAGATTTGTTGAAGTGGGTGACTCTTTTAGATCCTTATCTGAATGTCTCATTAAGCGCATAAGACAGATAGGATTTTCCATTCTGAATCAGACCACTGATCATACCTTTGGAAAGTAGCCAGGATCGCTTCACCAGAGAAACTAACAGATAATCATGTGCAGCGTCACTGTGGGGCAATTCCTCCCTTATTCCTTATGCCATGAAACTGGAGTTTAGATTGCACTGATCTTAGCATAAATAATTAGAAACGTCATTATTGTTGTTAATGTCATTCAGCCTTCTTAAAAAGGACCTTTCAGCTTTAACAGTATGCTGCAGAATTTTTCTCACAGTAGTTAATTCTATAACCACCTGAGGCCATGAATACCACAGGATCAGTGGAGCAGCATTCCCTTTTATTTGCTGCAACTGTACCTGAAAATGATTCCATTGAGGAAATCCCTCATCTTTTACTGTAGGATGGCATCTTTTCCTGTCATGACTATTTTTGAAAAATCATGTAGACTGAAACTATGCAGGAATGAGACATTTTATACATGTAAGTGTCATCCACACCCTTCAAGTTAAAACCAGATTGTAAAACACAGCTGTAAGTCCAGTAACAAGTTTTTTTTTTTTTTTTTTAAATGAGTATGTAATAGTGACTCTTAATGACTACATTCAGCATGGAGCAATGAAATGTGATCCAGATAGCATCCAGCAGGCTATCCCAGAGAGCATCCAGCAGGCTATCCCAGATAGATCCCAGCATGCAAAGGTTTCAGGCTGACTGAAGAAAATATCTTCTTTCAAAGTATATAAGAGTAGATCCTTAGGTACAAGTGCCTCAGCCATCAAAGCACATTCCTCAACTGCTAGTTCTAATTGAGAGAATAATAGAAGTTGGTACCCCATGGATGTTGTTGCTCGTTACCCGTTTAGCTGGTGCTGACTTCATTTAACACAGTAACTCTCTATTCTTGTAACAGTACAACTCTGATTTTTGGACAACAAAGGGTGTGTACATTTAATATAATGAATAGAGATGATCTAATTCATTTCGCCTAATTGAAAACCTACTTGAATTCTAATGCAACTGGTTTCATATTCTATTCAAAATTCTATTCAATTTTACCTATCATGAAAATAAATATTTCTAATTCTATTCCCTGATATTTATAGAGCCATATTGTTTATTGTTTGCATATATTTAGAAGACAAGCATCTATTTATGAGCATTCTTGTGATTCCTGAAATTTTCATGAATTTATAGTAGAAATGCATTATTCCCTATTTGCCATTAATCATTCTCGTCTTTAAAAAATTCCTAATCAGGGACCTGGAAGAAAACTGTGTAGCTCATGTAATCTTTTTCTAAACAGGAATATTATATGCCAAATATAAGCATTAATACTTTATGAATTATCAGTGTAATTGGATTATTATGTTGCTTGTGGCATTTATGAGTACAAGTATATTTGAAAATACAGGGAAAAACTTCTAAGCAATCAGTGATGCCAACTCCACCCTCAGTTTACTTAATTTTCTACAAACACTATTTTATGAGTTCTAAATCCAATAAACTAAAGTTAATAGTGCACTGGTTACTTTGCCAATTACATTAGTAAGTAACCATTACTAAGACAACAGTGAAACAGTGCAATATGTAATTTTGAATAAGACAAGGGTATACAAGACAAGGACATGTTATTTGAAAGTACAACACAGGTAAGACAAGAGAAAATGGTGCTTGTCATGGTACCGAGGGAGAAGATAAATATATAGTACATCTTTAGTATTAGGGTAGTTCTTCCAATTATTTTGGTACACAGAGAGAGAGTTTGGAAATTAATATTGAAAAAATCAAGGTGAAATCACAATGCTCTGTGTTGTTCATCCACAAATACCTAAATATTTTGATAAACCTGTAGTGAAAATGGCAGCATTGTTTTAGGGAAAGCTAAACTCACCTATCGATGATTCTCTTCTGTTGCTATATATAAGTTGGCAGCATCTCTGATTCTCACCCCTATATAAGTGATGACTCTACTTAGCCTGTAGGAATATAGAGTTATCAGGAAATTGCTAGTGATGATGGCAATGCATTAAATGCTGAATTACATTATGGATATATGGGCAAGTTTTGAACTCTGTTGAATTATGCCAGTGATGAATCTGGCCCCTTGGCCTCAAGATTTTCTGGTGGGTTCACAAGTAGAGATGCCTCTTATCTCATAAGATCTGAAGAATCTCAGGAGCTGTCCAGTTTTAGGGGATGTCTTTACCTAGTAATGTCCAGAGAGCAAGCCCAGGTTTTGGTTCCAACATGAAAGGGGAAGGGGGTTTAACTCTATAAAATCTCAGAGATGGTTTGATTTTGGTTCACTTTGGAAGATGGGAGAAAACTTGGAACTATATTAATTGAAATGGTTCTTCTGTCTCTACTAATTATAATTAAATATATTAATCCCCTTGTTTGCTCAATGGGCATTAGTACATACAGAGATGAGGCTGAAGAGGGGAAGGCTGGCGGGACTCTTCCAAGCTTCACTCACAAAGTAAGCTCTACCTGTATGAGACACCACGCGAGTGGATTGTGTGGAGGAGTTCAAATATGGTCAGACATTCTCTCTGGGTTCTTTGGGCTTGGCTCCCCTCAGTGGGGTCCAAATTTCCCATGAGTTCTGCTGGACTCCTTGTGCGTGGCTTCTCCTTAGTGAGGTTCATGTATCCCTCTAGGTCAGTGGTCCCCAAACTTTTTAGGTCATGCCCCACTTTACACCTGTCCATGGGAGCAGGGCCACAGTTGGGCCTGGGAGTGCAGCTGGGAGCAGGGCCACGGTGGCTGGGACAGAGTCAGGAACAGTGGCTGGGGGCCGAGCGGGGAACAGCAGCCATACACCAGGGGCTGAGGCTGCAGCCAGAATTGGGACCGTGGTGGCTGAGGCTGGGATGGAGCCAGAGGCCAAGCTGGGGAACCACAGCCAGCAGCCAGGACTGTGGGATGGGACCAGGAGTTGAAGCCAAAGCCACAGTGAAGGGGTGGAGCCAGAGCAGAGCTCAGGGAAGAGTCGGCTGGGGTCTTGCTCCCTTCCTGTCCCCCATGGCCCAGGTCCTGCCATGACCCCCTAATGTTCCTCTGCATCCCTCCCTGGTGGGGCGCACACCACAATTTGAAGACCTCTGCTCTAGGCTTCTTGATTTTAGCTGACTATTGGATGGAGGGGCTCAAATGTCTTCCTAGCATCTTTGAACTTTGCTTCTTGATTGCAGGGCGTGGAGGGGGGCAGGGAATCTCCCAAGCTCATTCATGATGCCAAAATTAGCTGTCACTCCCAGTACACAGTGCACAGATTGTGCAGTTCTTCATAATATGAACTTCTCTCTCTCCTTTCTTAAGTGCTTGAATGAACAGTGAAATACAGTAGAACCTCAGCATTACGAACATCTTGGAAATGCATGTTGTTTGTAACTCTGAACAAAACGTTATGGTTTTTCTTTCAGAAGTTTACAACTGAATACTGACTTAATTCAGCTTTGAAACTTTACTGTGTAGAAGAAAAATGCTGTTTTTAACCTTCTTCATTTAAGGAAACAAGCACAGAAACAGTTTCCTTACCTTGTCAGATCTTTTTCTTTTAATCTTTCCCTTTATTTTTTTAGTTGTTTAAGTTTAACAAAGTACTGTACTGTATTTGCCTTTTGGCCGGGGGGGGGGGCACCGTTTCTGCTGCTGTCTAATTGCATACCTCAGATTCCAAATGAGGTATGTGATTAACTGGTCAGTTCATAACTCTGAGGTTCTACTATTCTTAACAACAGGTTCTTCAAATATACGCAGATGTCATTACATCACGTACATTAAAATCACATTTTCAAAGCTACCTCAGCAACCACAATAGCTAGAAATTTACTAGTTTAAAAATTAAAGCTTAGATTCTAGAGAGCAAGAAGCCAGCATAAAGGAGGGGCTGGTGTACCATATTTTCTCAATCTGGGCCTGAAATACATGTACAAAAAACATCACCTGCATGGTGGCATGGACAAACCTATTGGAAGAAGCATTTTTGTAATGCTCTCTGCTGCTGCAGCAGAACCTCGTGAACTTCTTGTCCAGCGGCACTTCAGAACTGGAAACATTCTTTCATGAATATTCATATTTTGTTAATATAGATTTAATTAAAGTTTTTTGGGGGCCAATCTTGTGACTTTGAGGATGGTACAGAAGTCAAAGGATTAATTAATGTAAGCTTGGGCAGCCTGAGGCTTATGATCTGGTAATAAAGTATAGAGAACAGGGGGCAGTTTCTTTAAATTAAATTTTATGGCTGTGGCATACAATTTCCATTAACAAATTAGGTTAGGAAGCAGGGGTTGGTTAATGTGTATCTTTGAAATGAGGTTCAGAAATCCATATGACAAATCTTATGATCTCTAAAGAAGTTTTAATAAGAACAAACAAACCCAATGAGAGACCTGTTTGGATTCTCTGCATAGGCCTGGAAGCAGCCCAGTTTTCAACAGCATAGTTAAAATAGCCCTGTCTGCCACAGCTTCTGTTCTTCAAGCAGTCCTGTTTGCCAACTGGCCCATGTAACCATCTGGGTTTTTTTATGAGGCTTTCCTCATTCTGAACAAGGTTCTAAATGATCCAAATTCTGATAAGTATTCTCATGTATTTAAAGGTACAATAACTATTATCCAAATAAGAGATTTGAAATTCATTAAAAATACTTAGGTTTAAATTCTCCCCCAGCCCTTCTCAACCCAAGGCAGTATTTCCAAGTTGGAAATTAGTAAAAGCTTTAAATGTCTACAGTCAATGTGTTACTTATCTTTGAGCTTGCACAGTGTTTCCCTATAGCAGGTAGAAGACAAGAGATGGCCTATGCCCCTTGCCATGCCAGCTGAGGGCTCTCGTATGCTAGGGGAATTCCTACCTGGCCTTATTTTGGTTTCTTTGCCCAGCCAGAGTAGCATTAAGGGGAAGGATAAAGGAGAGAAACTGGCCCAGTAAATCAATAATAATTTTACAGTTAAAATAAAAAGCCAATCACCAACCCACCCTGGAAAAGACTTGGAAAAGTGTAACAAAATCAAGATATTCATTTTCATGTTCACTATGTTGATTAGTGTAGAAATTAATAACCTCTTCATGATGTAAAAATCGTTGTATATTATAACAGACATGATAATCCTTAGTTCAAATCTAGAATGAAATACGTTTTATCGCACTAATAGCTTTTGACTTGCCTTACTGCAGCACTGTTGAAACACTTTTCTGGTGGCCAAAAAAAAAAATCGAGTGCAATGGTGTAATCATTGATGCATGCAAGCTAATTATCTGTGGCAGAGAATGGATCCAAGGAAGCTTTTGAAATGCAAGTTGTTAAAATCAGTTTTGATGCAATTATGCTAGAATGTGCTCTTTTTTTGTACATTATATTTTCCACATATACACACATCCATAAAATTTGGATGCAGCATATATATGTAACACACACAGAGATCTATATAGTCCTATGTAAACTGTATGTGTAAATATCTAGGCTGGAATTTTCAAAGAAGCCTAATGGAATTAACATCCAACTCCCACTGAAATTCAAATGGAGTTGTGTCGATAAATCCTTCAGGCTTCTTTGAAAATCCCAGATTTATGGCCTGATCCTGTAAATATTCGATGTGAAGTCAGTGACAATGTGTAGCATTGAGTTCACAATGTCAGAGCAACAGTGTAACTTTAGCCACATTAGAGGGGAGAAAAACAGAAACTCTATACAGAACAAAGTTTGATGGGGCATCTGGTGTATCTGACAATATCAGATATTGAAATGTAGTTCTTCTGGGCCTGAGAGAGTTTAATTAAAACAATCTAGGACCCAATCACATTTGGAAGTGGATCAAGCTAAATCAGAAAAAGGCAATCTTATTCCCCAACATGTGTCCACATAGGGGCTAATACTGAAACAATGATCCTGGAATAATTATTTTGGAATAGCTTCAGTGCATGTTGAAGAGTAAAGACAAGCCCTTACAATATAAAAAGTTGTTCAAAGAAGGTTTTGTGTCCCATATGATGTCCTGGGATAAGAGAGAAGTTCCTGTCATGGATCTGGTTAAAAGACAGGGAACAAAAGTTAGGAATAAATGGTCAGTTTTCACAGTGGAGAGAGGTAAATACAAGGTCACCCGATGTATTAGGACCATGGTGTTCAACATATTCATAAAAGATATGGAAAAAGAGTTAAACAGTGAGGTGGCAAAATTTCAGATGATACAAAATTACTCAAGATAATTAAATTCAAAGCTGATTGCAAAGAGTTACAAAGGGATCTCATAAAACAATGACTGGGCAACAAAATGGGGATGAAATTCAGTGTTGATAAGTCTGATATAGCATGAGCAGAAGACAGTAGGAGAGTGCTCGAAGGGAGGTATGTAAGCCCCAGAATGCTCAGGGCTCTGTTCCCTGCAGACTAGCTAGAAGTCATTAGAGGGCAGTTAGGAGCAGCTGAGGCCAATTAAGGCCCACCTGGGTGCTTGATAAAAATCCACTGCTCCAAACAGACCACGCGTGAGCTGGAGGAGTAGGTGTGCAGGGTTATGTGAAGGAGCAGAGTTGTTTGGCGGAACAAAGAGGAGTGCTGAGAGAGGTACCGGGTCCAGGAGGCGAAAACCTGCCCCTAGCAGGACTGAGATACTCACCAGGCACAGGGGCCTAGGTAAGGAAGCCCAGTCCCGGCAGCAAGGAAGCAGGGCCTGAGAAGCCAGAAGGACTGAGTGGGGAATTAGCCCATGGGAAAAGACTGCAGCTGCAAAGTACGGTGCCAGCAGCACACAGCTGCTACTATAGGGCCCCTGGACTGGGACCCAGAGGAGCGGGCAGGGCTGGGTCCCTACCCCCCTCCCTGGAGAGACGGGGTGATTGGTGATACCCTGGCCCACTACAGAGGCAAAAGCATGAGACCCACTAGGGTGAAGCCGGCCATCTGCCACATAAGTGAAAAGTAATGCACATTGGAAAAATAATCCCAACTATACATACAAAATGATGGGGTGCACAGTAGCTGTTTCCACTCAAGAAAGAGATGTTGGAGACATCACAGATAATTCTTCTTCAAATGCTTGCTCATATCCATTCCCAATTAAGTGTACATACACCACTTGCACTGGTGCCAGGAATTTTTCCTCTAGTGGTACCCATACGGTATGTGCCAGTATATAGGGCACTGCTGGCCATCCTCCCTCTCAGTTCCTTCTTATCGCCTGTGATGGTGCTCTCAGAAGCCTTCCAGACCTAGTGGTTTTTTCTGTCTCTCTTATATGTATATAGTTGCCTAGTTTTTAATTAGTTGTACAGTTAGTTGTTAGATAGCGACCTAGGGATGGGACATGCCCTGGTCCCTGGGTTTTAAACCCTGTGCTTCTGTAGGAAGTCTATACTAAAAAGCGACCCGCATCAGAGTAGTCTAAAGTGTCTGAGGGAGACTCGTATGTGAGAAGTGTAAGATTTGCAAGAGCTTTCATCCCTGGACTAAAAAGGACCATGATATTCAGCTGAAGGCCATTCTGGTGGAGTCAGCACTCAGACTGGCATTGGAGTTGGGTTGTTCAAATTCAGTGCAGAGCGTCCCTCAGGGACCATCTTCTTCACGGCACCAATCAACATCCCCAGTGCTGAAGAAGAGTATGAAGAAGGCTCATGCTGAGCAGGGGTGTTCATCAGTGAAAAAGAAGGAGGCGAGGGACCAGATGAGACTCTCATCGGGCTGCAAATCCCCTCAACACCTAAGGGTCCCTCGCTTTAATGAGCGTCAAGCCCTGAACAGGCCTGCCAATGACTCTGGGCAGTGGTAAAGGACCCAATCACCTGGCAGTGCTGACTACTCCAGAGGTTTTCCAGGCAATGAAGGATTTCGTGGCAATGCCTGTACTGCCGATGCCTAGAGAAGGAAAACTTCCACACTGAGGCTCAGCACCGACACCTGTAGCAAGCTTATCAAGAGGAAAACTGGTGTTGAAACCAATGTGATGATCCCCATCTCCCAGGCACTGCTAACCAGGACATAGACAGTCCCAGGACCTGAAGCTCCGCTTGCCAGAATGACGTGGAGCTTCCACCATCAGTCTCTGAGTGTCCGACGCCGGTCAGCAGAACAGCAGTACCAGTCCCCAGAACGTTGCCAGTCCCCAGATTCCCAGTGCAGATCCCAGGAATCTTGACTTCACTCCCCTAATCCTTACTGAAAACCGAAGGACAAGAGCCAATACCAGGATACACGATGCTCAAACTTCCCACACTGTTCCGTGGTGCTGGAGTGCCGGCATGCGTGTTACAGTGCCGAGGGATAGTTGGGATCAGCACCACCATGGTCTCTGGACAGGGGTTCATTGCTCTCAGACAGAGAGGAGGTGGTCCAGCAGATGGGTCAGTCCTTGACCACCAATGGGAGCATGGCCTCAGGGACAATGGCCTGGACTGTGGCAATACTGGAACCATGGGAGTTCCCTCCAGGAGTCCTCCCGGCCTACTCAGTAGCAAGTACCTCAGTACCAATATCCTCGGTGCCACAGAGCATGGGATTGCACTTAGACATGGAGTCGGGCCAAAAAAGGTCACCCACCTCAAGCCCAGAAGGAGCAACCCCAGCCAGGGAAGAGGATCCCAATCTGCCACAGCCTCGACATCCTCACCTGATGAGGCGGTAGTGGGTCCCTCCACCGCGGCCCCCCTGGGTGATTTCAGATCCCATCAGGAGCTGCTTAAAAGAGTGGCATGCAATCTGGGCCTTAAAACAGAAGAGCTCAATGAGCCTGCAGACAAACTCTTTGGGATCCTGGTGACAGTAGCTCTATCTAACATCCCCTCCCTCTCTTCCCCCCCGGCACCATGGCAGGCCTATGTACAGCTCTTTACATGCAGCTTTTAACAAAATGTTCAGGTACCACAATGGTTGCAGCGAATGTCATGTGAATATATTGCATGGGCATACAAAAACGAGACTCACTAGTCTAGGCATGTTGAACCACTACTAGAACACTTGGCTCTGACAAATTTTTTATGCCCTGCTTTGCCTCTTCCATAGTGAAAAATGACCTTATAGAAATAGGTATGGAGCGTTTGAGTGTCCAGAATATTCCATGCCTTTTCACCTGACCCATTGATTGTCTTTACTACCAGGAACTAGTAGTAGTTGCCTTCCTCTGAAGCTCAAAATCTCTGCCTCAAATGACTTTGCTTGCCAGTTCTGAATGGCACTTAATGTTCCCCAGAAAACAATAAAGCCCATCAAGTGTTCCGCGGCTACATTACTACACACTCCTCATTCCAGCACTGATGATAATTAACTGCCTGAGACTTGAAAAGGCCTTGAATTCTAAAACAGAGCTTATAACATTTGTAAACAACAGTTAGTAGGAAAAAAAGGTAAAATTGTATGTGTCATTCTGTTTTCTATCATGCACAATTTGCGGTTCAAAGGGAATATATTTAAATGAACTCCCCTGCAGCTACTGTTTACAGTAGCCTTCAAAGAATGATGAAAGGTTTTAAATAATGTAGACTATTACATGACTTATTTTTTAAAACACATGCACTGAATGTTTTAGAGTGAAATGGCTGGGTATTTCAGGTTAGATAGATTGCAGACAGCTGCTGTGCTTACTGAATGCTACAGATGGAGGGGAAATATATGTAGGGAGAAGACTTAAGAAAATTCAAAGTTTATATCCTCTGACAATAACTAAAAGCAGCTTTCAACTATCCAAAAGCATAATCTTTATATGGCAGCAGACTTGGCCTTTTCTATTTAGGACCTATAAATGGAACTTTCCCTGAAGATTTTCTTGGTCGAATTCTCTATTTTGTCTGGTGGTGTTTTGTTGTATATATTTTGGAAAAGGATGTTGTGCTTTTGTTTTTTGCGCTGGTGATTTATTCGGATTGGTTGTTTTAATGTTTATAAATTCGATTTTAGTTATTTTTGTCAAGGAAACCTGTGAGGATCAATAAAGTCAACTTATTATGCATTTTAAGAAGTAAGTAGATAGATATTGCCATACCTGTGCTCTGTCTAGTCCAATATGCTGTCTATGACAATGATCAGTAAAAGATGCTGTGAGGGAGCTGCAAAATAAATAAATAAAATAAACTATTATTCCTCTGCCCTTTTACTGGATAACTACTCCTATGACATAATCTCTCCATAAGGGACATTTCTTTCTAACCTCCGTTAGTGGTTGGCTTATGCCCTACACATGAGGGCTTATCCCCTCCAAATTTTTCATATCCTATTTTCTCCCTATTCACACAAATGGCTAATACTTTTAAAAATCCTACTAAATCTTTACCTTCAATTTTATTTTGAAATAATGAGTTCCTTGGGTTAATTATGCACTGTGTAAAAAATTATTTCCTTTCGTCAGATTCTACTTGTTTCTTTTCAGTTTCATTGAAGAAGTCCCCCATGCTTATATTATAACATATAATACACATAAGCAGGAACACCCAACTTACTTTCTCTCTTTCACTTTATAGCTCTATCATGAGCTCATTTTTCATCTCCTTTCTAAACTAAACAGTCCCCATCTTTTCAGTCCCTTAATTCCCTTATCGTTATTTGTCTTCTGAACCCTTCTATCTAAAACATAGCTGAATTGTGATGTACATCTGGTTCGTAGCAAATGTTATCTGTGCTTCTAAACACACCCACTAGCAAAACAGGAAATAATCTGTTTGCAAGTTTTGCAGACTCACCATTTGTTCTGTTGACACTATTGGATTTTTTGTTGATCTTAACAGTGACATGAAGCTGCTTTGTAGCAGTTGCCCATAATTGTGTGCAGCACTGAATCCAGTAAAGCAAGCAGATTTCAGTGAAGAGATATGCCCGCTCCCTTGTTGTAGGTACTCTTCTCCAGTAATAGAAGCAGATGGATAGCACCAAACCTAGATAATGGATGAGATTCTGTGCTATGGCTCTAAGAAGGGCAGTTTAGAGCTCACAGCCGAAGAGGGAGTGGGGACTAAGGTAGCTGTAAGTCACACTTGTGCTCCTTTGATTCTGGGTTGCTCCAGGATTCCTGCCATAAAATAAAGCATCCTCCTAGGGCTGTCTGATGGGCTGATGGGCATCTCCACAGTACTGTGTGCTGCATCCATGCCCCTGGAATGTTTGTGGGTCCTTGAAAGACAGCCATATGGTGTCTTTTGTAGTGTAGTGCCTTTGCCAGAGAAAACTGGGCTTTTAGGTTCCCATTACACTACTCCAGTCCTCTTACATGGTATAAAAAGGCTAGAGAAGAGATGATGATTTCACCCAATGTTGCTATTATATTGTGGAGATGGCCAAGGTCTCAGTTGTTAAAAATAAAATTAAAAAAAAAATCTGTGAATATTTTTGTTAGAACTGCGTCCTTTTTATAATGTTGTTCCTACTGCCATGACTGTATCATGAGTTGTTTCCCCACTTCTTTTTTAAAGACACTCCTAAGTGGACTTCTTCAGTTTGTCATCATGAAACTTTTTAATTACCTTAATACTAATCCTCTCTTATCTTTTATCATAACAAATAAATAGTAGACAGCTTTAAATACCAGGATGGGTTTGCTATTTTGTAGCACATACTATCCTGACTCTGGTAAAACTAGAAATAAAGAAGTTGATGTTTAAATCTGATGTCAAAATAGCACTATACTCACAAAGAACATGAAAATGATGTACACCTACCTAGCCATAGCATGATTCTTGGGGTTTGGATAGGAATGAATGGATAGAAAAAAGCCCTTAAATATTCAGTACTGTCTTAATAAAATTACTCCAGCTATTCACCTCTTTCTCCTATGTCTCTCATGACCTTCATCTCTGCAGTAGGAAGCTGACCTGTGAAAGGTGAATTAGTGATGAGGTCTCCAAGACTCTTCATTCCTTTGCAGAACTGACATATATTTGGCAGAAATTATAACAGTAAATACAGGATTTTATTACAATACTGATGATGATGATTCTTGTATTTTGTATCTACAACAGTGCTATCTTCTCTGGAGGCACTGATGACTTCTGATCTCACTTCTTCCTCTGACACCTTCTTCTTTAAAGTACATTCAAACTGTTCTGTTCACTTTTCAAATTCAGTGTCTAACTCTTTTTTCCCTTTTAAATGAGGAAATGACAGTGTCCTTAATTATATTTTTAATCTATTCAATTTTATTTAACAATCATATAAACATAATGCCAATTAAAATAATATTTAAACTTTATAGGAAGTTTATGTCAGTAAATGGAGGGGGCAGATCTGCCAGTTACCAGGGGGTTTGACAGACTATTGGTAAAATAATTAATGGTCCAATCCATTTCCTAGGGGACAAAACCCACATGTGCAACTGGCATTAATTAGCATCTTAGTTGACTGTCCCAGCAGACAGGTTAAAGATCGAATGGTCATGGAGAGTGAATCATTCTATCACCCTTTGAAGGAGTACCTCCAGCTCAGGATGGAGGCACATTAACAGGACAATATAGGGAAGCTGGCATAACCACTGCCTGTGCATATACTTGTTGAATTGTAAATAGAGAATTTCACTCTCCAAGATTTGTCAGTGCATCAGCACTAATTTCCTAATATAAATATGAATATTTTTTATAAGAAGCTATTCTTCAAAGACAGTGATTAGCTAGTGTTCATAAAGATCACAGTTAAAATCAGAAAACATTTGTCACAAAGGTGAAATTAAACCTAATATAAGTTATTCCTGTACTATATAGTATTTATGATATATTTATAAGTCTGTGTTGTTTTGCAGAAGCAGAGAAAAAGGAAATGACTCCATAATATATATATTATGGTGAGAGTAAATGAAAGGAAAAGAAATCTATTTCCCTGTAATAGGAAAAAAATATTCTTGAAATACAAATATCTTAATCAGAAATAAAGCATTTCTTATGGAAATGGTTGAGCGCTCCATAAATCATGACAGAAGAAAATATTTTGTCATTAGCAAAAGCTGATCCTCTTTCTTGCAATTTGTGGGCAAACTGGACTTGCATTTGGGAAACATTTTCAGTTATAATGTGGAGGGAATACATATCCACACAAAGCCTTCTTTTGGCATTGTAACAGTGGTCTAAGGTAACCGAGATAAAGTTCCATTGAGTCACTGTGACATTCCCCAGGGAACAATCTGGACTGTTGAACAGCTGTGTCTCCTCAGCTCTCCAACCTGGGGTGCCTTTTACACTGCTACCACTCCTGGTCTGCTCTCACACAGCCTCCAACGTGTAAGTTACTCCCAGCTATATTGCAAGAGTGCAAGAGCCAGCCACCCTGGAATTACACTGCAGAGCAACACCAGCAATTCCCTGTCCCAGACTTCCCCCAGAAGCATGTGTCATGTGCTGCCCAGCTTCTCCTGGAAAATACAAGCTAATATAAAGTCCATCATGTTATTAATAGAAAATGATATGCACAAATCCTGTTACCTCAAATGGAGTTTCCAAACACTTCAATCCAAGCACACTAGTTTAGATAAAACAATAAAACAAGTTAATTAACTAGATAGATTTTAATTACAAGTAATGAAGCATAAAAATCAGAATTAGTTACAAAGAAATAAAAGGTAAAAATGCAACTAACACCCAACTTAACTAGCTAGAGTGAATTCAAAGCAAAGGTTTCTTTCACCACGTGTTCTAGCAGTCTTACTTGTTGAATTCCTTTCTGCCTGAATCTCTCCCTAATCCAGAGATGCTTCCTTTTTCCTTCAAGTGCTGTTGATACCTTGAGTAGAGATGAAGGGAGAGATGATTTGGGGCGTCTATTCCACATTCTTTATACTTTTTTCTCTCTTTTGAGAATCATCTCCAGCTGAGGTTCGGTAGGCAGAAGGTCTGGGGGATGGGAACCTCCATCTGTTTCTTTGCCAAAATGTAGATTTATCACTCATAGCCTTTTCCATACTGAAGAATGGCCACTTAACCGGGCAATAGTCCATTTGATATTGTTGACCCCTGGTGAAAGTGTTAGTTTGACTTTCGTCTTTGAGGAACTGGTTGTGGCTGCTTTTTTAAACTTGGAACATTTCTCAAGAATGTTATAGAGTAGAATCTTATAACTTTACATAAAGTGTTGCCACAAATATTTTACCAGGACAATAATGATCAATAAATTCTGAGTTTTCAAATGCATACTTTGTACAAAATTTATCATAGTCTTATAAAAAGGGTGAACATAGGGATACTGACTGTCATGGTCACTTTCTCTGTCTTCTCCTTGAAACAATGGGTGGTGGAAAAGAAGCTCAAGTGATCCAAAAATTGTTCACTTGTGAATACTCCCAGGAGAGAAGGGGAAGGAGAAACTTCCAATTCTTTCCCTTCAGCATGGATTGCCCAGAAACTTTCAAGGGAGGGTCTTACAAATCTTTGGGAATTTAGCAATTTCTTTTGCAAACCTCTGGGAATTTGTCTTTTTGAACCTCTTGGAATCAAGAATGAGATAAGAGCTGTAAGTTATTGAGGATGTTGAGGAAGTCAAGAGCTCTTTGGCAGGAGTAGATTTTGGATCCATTATTTGCTTAAACAGTTCATTTTCTGATGGAATTTTATGGGGCTCTTGCCATTCAATTAAATGCTTTCTCCATTACTTTAAGAATGTTGATGTTACCAGTGGATGCAAGGAATTGAATTTGCATACCAGACTACCAAATGGGGACAAAGTGTTGAGATGCTGTGGTGTTTGTGAGGATGTGTGGTTGTGACCAGTTTCTAGGAGAAGGATGTCTTTAATCTTTCTTTTTGATGTTATTGAGGGGGGAATAGCTTCTGAAGCACTGAATTGTACAGAAGTCCTCCTTGTTATTTCTTAAAGGTGTTAAATGAAACTATAGTTTGGTATCATTTCCCGCCGCCTTCCCCACCTCTGCCCCAGGCAGATCTGCTTTTCACATATCTGTCCTACTGGGATTTGACTGAAGCTGTAATAACAAAGCCTATTTCCTGAAGCTTAGACAATTTGAGCTACTCTAAAAACCCGTACCTATCTGCCATGGTGGTCTTTAATAAATCCTCTTCCCAGGAACTCGCTTTCAGATGGTAACCATTAGATACCTGCCTCCAAAATTACCTTATTAAACCTGTTCAGAGTGACCAATTCCAACAGTTAAAATAACACAAATTTTTCTTTAAGTGACAAAATGGGAGAGGCCAGCTTTGTAAGAAATTTGGTCCGGGGTTGAGACCCTTCAGCCCATAAATTTCAAACCATAAATAAATGCTATGAGCTATGAACTTCTAAAAATAGGAGATTATTATTGTAGAGGTGTTGAATTGCTGACATCACCTTAGTTACAGCAGCACTGCTGCCATTGTTAAGATCATCCATTTACATATTTTTGAGGGAAGTACAAAGTGGCATTAGAAGAACAATGATATCTCTTGAGCAGTAATATGATTGCTCCCCTGTATTATTCCTCTGAGATTTTGTGTCTAAAAAATGGGAGTGAGAACAATATTTGTTCACACTTTTTCTAGAGTATGCCTGAATCTATTACAAAATTAACCTGATTATAACAAAGGAGAAATACATATGAAATTCTCATTTGTGATAAAGACCTCAAAATGACCTTCACCACCTGTTGTCATATAGGAATCTCTTTCTCCTTGTAACCTCGTATACATTTTACAGGATGAATTTCAAAGGTGTTGAGATCCCCACTACTTCAGCGGAAGTGTTTGGGAGCTGCAGGTGCTCAGCACCTCTGCCAATCAGATCTTACAATTCTGTGGCACACTCTACATTGTATATGCCATGGACTAATTTGAGAGAGCATTATGAGACATTCAGTATAAATAATTTTAGTTAACTGGTTACCTTATACTATATTCCTCATGGATTGTTGAATTTGGACTGCTTAGCTAAGAATAGCTTCACGAATTCTTACAAATCTGTGTTATTAATGAAAATGTAATAGAAAGATAAATAAGAAATCATAGATAATAAAATGAAGGTTATAGAAAGATGTTTCTGAAGGTTAAATGAATGAATTTAATATAGAATGTTAAACTGATCAAGAAGTAATAAATCAGTTGCAATAAATCAGTCATCACAAAGTTGTTAGGTTGTTCTAGACTATACAGAGGACGTAATTTTTGGTAGTGGTGTGGAAATGTGTCTATTTGAAACAGGTTGAGTCCAGGTAAAGATTAACCAAAAGTTAGGGGGGATGTCAGTGACCATTTATCCAAAAGGAATTCTAAAGTTAGAAATGCAAATAATTACTGAAAGGGTCAGTTGGTTCCAAATGGCCTTCCCAAATGATAATGTATAGCTAGGACTTTTCAATTCACCCAAATATTACACAGGAACCCAAAGTATTCATATAATGGGCAATTACTTTTATTTTCTTTTGAAATTTACCACTCAGTGTATTGTCACATGTATCTGTAACCATAACTTTATAGTTAATCTTAACTATGTGCTAGATACCGCTCTGTTTCTCATCCAAGTGTTTTTGGTTTATTGAAAGCAAATGGCTGAAGTTGTCCTATTCATTTTATCTTGCAGCAGATATAAGCAATATCAGGGTAAGATTTATGGTAGTTTTTGTTGATACTGGATTCTTAGTGATCAGTGTGAATACCAGCGAGACACAGTACGCCCAATTTGCAGATCAATAAGATTTAATGTGCAAGGTTTTCTATAGATATACTAGTTGAATACAAAGCCTAAAATTAACTATAATATATCATACTCACTAAACTTGGAGAGCTAAACAATCACTCAGAAGGCTGTAAGCAGGAATGGCTTTCTTCAGGGAGTCAGTGGCCTCTGGTCTGACCAGCAGCACCTCCTGCAGGGTCAGGTGTTGATGGAGCATGCCCCTTTGTCCAAGTAGTAACTTGTTATACCCTTCCATAAACAACTTTTACCTAATTACTTATTTGCTCATTATCATATATGCTAATGACCTACATTGGGTTTTCACCCTTGACTACATTCCATTCTCACCATGGTAATTGGGATTGTCAAAAAACATCTGGTGATGTGAGGGGCAGTGTAAAAATATGCCCCTTGGCAGTGAAAAAGTGTACCCCCAGATGTTCAAGGATAACTTGTTGTTCTCATTACTGTTATCTATGTGCAGCTGCAAGCATACACGTTGTATGCAGAAACTGAGACATCTGCAAGGTTATTCAGTAGTCCTATTCACTTCTGCCAACTGGAAGATGTCATACTACAGGGGTCAGAAAAGCCAAGCAAGCAACTGAAGCTATGCTAGGCCTGTAAGACAGTGGACAGGCAGCTCAAATTGCACTAGGCCTCCAACAGTTTTGAGCTTCGTAACATCAAGTGAAAATTTCTTGAGCCCAGGCCAAACTAAGATAGAATTACTTGTAGGTTGCCCTTCCTAAAGGAATTATTGGCAATCTCTGTCAACAGTGATCTCAGATGTAGCTTACAGGCTTGCACTAATCATGAGGGACATAAGTCTAGTTTGTACATAGTAGTATAGATTGCTTCCAGCCAGCAGGGCTAGATAACCTTTTGTGGGCTCAGCACCAAACATATTTGTGGGCCTCCATGGGGGCAGTGGGGCTTGGTGTGAGAGGCGAGCAGGCCCAAGAGCGACGAGCCAGCTGGGGGCAATGGGGCATGGTGTGGTGGAGGCAGCCCCACTCTGCCAAGCCTAGTGCGAGGGCACTGTTAACAAACTGGCAGCTGCCAGATGTACACTGGTCCGCCTGGCCCTGTGCTTACTGCGCACCTGTTCCCCTCAGGGGCAGGCCTGTGCTGGGCCACACAGCACCCCTGCCCAGCACCCCCCCAACCCCTTATGCCCAGCACTGTCTCCGCCCAGAGACCTGCCCCTCCTCCCCCCTCCTGCAGACCCCTACGCCCAGTGCCCCCGGTCCTGCTATGCTCAGCGAGCTCATCCAGAGATTTCCCCCACCACAACTGCACAGTGCTTTGCACATCATGACCCCTCACCCAACACCCCCTGTCCACAGACCCCTTTGCCCAGTGCCTCCCCAGATTCCCCACTGCCCAGTGCCCTAATGTACACAGATCTCCTGCACACCCCACTTCCCAGTGCCTCCCACAGATCCCTCTATGCCCAGCACTCCAAAACACACACACTCCTTGCCACTGTCCAGTACCTCCACCCCCTCACTGCACAGTTCCTCCCTACAGAGACCCACTTCCCGTGCCCACACTCACTGACCCCACTGGGAGGTGACCACATCTGCTGGGCAGAGCTGGCGGAGGTCCTAGAATGGGGATTGCTCCAGCTTCTCGGGACTGGCATGATCAGCCAGGCCAGAGGGGGAGCGGGACCTGCCCAGGCATGGTTCCCTCAGGACCCACTTGCCTAGTGGGGTCCAGCCAAGTCTACTGTGTTGTCCCCCTCCCCACTGACCAAGACCAGTCCAGCCTCTGCACCAGTCCCTGGCAGCTCAGCCCCAGGGAGTTGGGCGGGGCCCCAGGATGGCAGGCTGCGGGCCCGTTCCAAGTTTGGCCTTGGTGCCATTGTAAACCCAGTATTGCTCCCAGCAGTTTCTGGATCTGCTTTTGTGTATTTTTTCAAGTTTTTACAAATGAATTTCAATAGTATTAAAAGTAAGGTTGAAAACACCAACACGAGTGCTAGAATAATTGAGAGATTGTGTGCAAAGTAAAAATGAGTGCTTTTAGAATGTATGATCCCCTTTTAAAGAAGTTAGCATATTCTTATTGCATTTTCATCAGTGTTGTTTAATATTGGTTTTCTATATGTAAGTTCTATGGTACGTAGCCTTGGAGAGTAACAAGCTCTCTCTTGTGATCTGTTTGTGAAGTAGAAGTGGCCCAGAGCTCCTAATAAGAGCAGATGAGCCAGGACTCCACTGAAGAGGGAGCTCTCTGCTGGCATTTGTTGCAGAGCAAGAGGAATTTACTGAATGGGCCATACCCCATTTGCATTTTAATTATGTGATAGTTTGAGCCAGTTTGATTAAAATACAGTTATATTTTGAGGTGTGAGGGCAATAAAATGCCACTGACCTTGTTGGGAAATACATGGACAAGATATCAACATTGGATGTGCCTGGGATCATCCTGCTGAAACTGCTGTCAGAAACAGCTGGGTAAGGGAGCCTGGACAGAGCTAAAGAGGGGTAGAGGGGAAGGAAGATTGGCTGGTTCCTGTCCTCTGCTGGGGGTGCCCCTCTCGTGGCAAGGACTCCGTAAATTAGCCTAGATGCTGCAGATCTCTCTCTAAAGAGCTGAGCTGTAGAACAGTTGATTGTTGCAGACCTGAGGAGGCAACTGGTGGTGCCAGAAGAACCAAGGCTGCGGCTGTGGCTAAGGCACCCTGTCGGGTGGGAGTCTTATCTCATGGAATTTGTTGATTTATTAATTGCTGGTTTTCCAAAATTTATTCTGTTATTCACCCCATTATTCTTCCCCTAATAAAGTTCCCTTATTTTTAAACCCCTGGATTCAGTGCTTGTAAGTGGGGAAGTATTTCCCATCAGGACGGCCAGGGTGATAGATATATTTCCCCTGGTCTCTGCGTGGGTCTCAAGCTGGAGTTAATTGAGTCTTTAAAGAAAACTCTTGAAAACTAAACCTGGCCCTTTTTATTGATGCATACACTGCAGTACTGTATGTAAAATGGTGTGTTTTCTCTCTAAATATAAGCAGGGAACATTTTTGTTAACTTTTACAATGGGCTAAAATCTTCCGATAAGAAAAAATAATTTCATGAGCACTCTCCATCTGTGTTACAAATATTAGCGTGACAAGGTGAGTGAGGTAATATCTTATATTGGAGCAACTTCTGTTGATCAGAGAGACAAGCTTTCGAGCTTACACAGAGATGTTCTTCAGGTCTGGGAAAAGTAAACAGAATATTACAGCTAAATACAAGATTAGAAAATATTGTTTAGCATAACTAGTTAACACATATTGTAAGAGACAATTCAAGGTAAAAAGGCCAATTAACATCTCTTTAGTCATAGGACAAAAAAGGGGTGTTAGTGTCTTCATTATCTCCTTGATTTTTACTGTCAAGCAAAGTTTTGAATTTAAGCTCCCCCGCTCATCTTTTGAAGCTTTCCTTTGAAGACTAGAACTGAGAGATCAGATATGGAGTAATCATTTTGTGAAAAATGTTTGCCCATGAGTGATGTAATGTTTTTGCCTCCATGAGTTCATTCGAGAGTGTTGTGATTGTCTGGTTAGTTGTTACTGTAGCAATTAATGCACTGGATGAGGAATACCACATGTTGTGGTAGGCATGTGTTGGACCATGCATCTTGAAAGGTGTGTGGTGAGGGGTATTAATCATGGAGATATGTCTGCAGGGTTTTGTATCTGTTCTTCTGGCAAGGTTTGGTGCTGCTTTCAGTTGGTATGTCCTGGTCTGTAGAGAGCTTGCTTCTGATGATGAGCATGGCAAGGTTGGGTGGTTGGTTGAAGATCAGAAGAGAGGGTTCTGAAAAGATTTGTTTCAGGATGTAGACCCCATCAAGTATGTGTTGTTTAATGATACCTTGTATGGATTCCCATATGGGGTAGTTGGTGACAATTAGGCGTGGATGGTTGGAGGTATTTGTTCCCCCCTCCGCCCATATTCAAGCAGGTTCTGTAAGGGTATTTGGTGTATTAGGGTCTAATTCTTCAACAACACTACCAACAATTTGAGCTCTGTAGCCCTGGCGAAGGGTTGAGTTGAGAGCCGTAAGTTTCAGGATCTAAACTTCTGTGGAGCCCAAAGCTGACTGATTTAGAGAGCAAGCATGGTCTATTAGTTGGGGCACGTCTGGGGCTTGAGAGATCAGGGTTCTGTTCCCTGTTCTTCCACAAACTTTCTATGTGACCTTGGGCAAGTCACTTATCCTCTCTATGACTAATAAGGTGTTGTGAGGATTAAATACATTAAAGATTCTGAGACAAGAGGGTAATTGGGGCCATATAAGTACCTAGCGAGAGAGAGCCATGTACAAAGTTTGATTTTCATCTCAGGCTGCAATTCCTGTGCTATCCAAAGAGAAGGATACTTGACATCATTCTCTGTTCCTGCATGGCAAAATTGATGTCACAAGTGTGTGTTTCCTTGCAGGGGTAACATGGGGGAACTGCAGCTCACAGAATCTGATTGGTTTCATAACTGGAGCCCCGCTCTTAAAAACAAATCCCATTTTGATCTAAGTAAAAGATGTGAAAACAGGTATTTCCAATCATAATAATCCTTGTAGATAGATTTATTTATTTTGTCTGCCTGTGTGGCTAAGGTCAAGACCATTCATGCCTTATGTCCTTATATTTTCCATGCCTTGTATTACCTGGCATGTTATGTGAAAGGAAGCAATATAATGTTGAAGCTATATGTGTCTATCTGAACATTTCTCTTTAGAGAAGTATAAACATTAACAGAAAATTTGCATATTAGATATGTCAAATGGTGTCTATAACTTGAGATATGTATTCTACCTTCAACTGTTCTGTCAGCGTTCAGGTGAGTGGAGAGAAGAGGAGAAATAGATGATTGGGAGCTGAGAAAGAGGAAGATATAGTGGCATGAAATGCAACCAAGGCAGGGCATACATTAATGTTCGACAAAGACAGTGGGATCAGCCTGCCTTAGTTTTTCCATTAGAAAACCAAAACATCCTTGAAAGTTCAACCAAGAAAGGTGTTTGATTTTCTCTATCTATATAAGTTTCATTATATAGCGACTGATTCATTATGCATTACAGATATAATAGTGTAATTGCTCAGCTCATAACTCAGCACACTGCTTCTACAGTTCACGAGTGCCAGGTTGTTAGTGTATATGTTTGTCTACAAAGTAAAATCAGTCTAAGTTTTTAAGAGATGGGAGGGAGAAAAATTTCTACAACACAAAAGGCTCATCTTATTTATTGTCATCATACAACATAATAAAATCAAGGAAACCAACACTGCTGCCTGATAACACTGAGGCACAATAGTGCCTACTCCAGTCTTCCACCCCCTTAACTGCTTCCTTATGATGATGTCATCTTAAATGATTTATGATGCCTTATAGCTATGACTTGATTTCTTTGGCTTTACAGTTTGTTTGCTATCGGATCTATAGCATGAGAGGGTACCAGCCTAGAGTGTTTTGAGCACTACAACTGGATGATAAATGGAGCATTGTTAATGCACCATCTCTTTAACAGATCTAAATATCATGATCTCAGTAGCATATTGGGATGAAGTTTGGGGAAATATACTAAGGCAGAAATAGCGGCATCCAAAATAAAGGAGTTGAATTTCTGTCTCAAAGAAGCAAGATTGTAAATGTGGTTCCCACAGAGGAAGGGGAAAAATTCTTTTTTCTTTCTTATTTTCTTGTGTAAAATATATAACACTTAGAGCTCGTTCCAAAGCCCACTGAATTTAATGTGGAGCCTTTCCATTGACTTCACTGCGCTTTGGATTAAACCCAGTGTGCCTTTTTATATTATAATTTCCACTAGAGAGAGAGTAGCAAGCAGTAGGTAGGGGTGCCTTGCCACAGCCAAATAATGCAGTGCATACTTTTTTCTGGTGAACCTAATCAGCCCCCATATAAGTTTCGGTAAGTGGACCTGAAACTACCAGTGGTATGGCCCTGGAGTAAGAGAGAGAGATTTTCCTCTAGAAAACAAAAATTGTTCTGTGCTCTTGCCTGAGAGTCCAAAGTTGAGAATTCCCCTTTGAGACACTTTTGCAAGAGGATCTGAGAGCTTTGGTATGATATGATATCTTGACTGAATCAGGCTATAGTTGCTCTTTCATATTCTGTTGAATAGCTCTTGTGCTTTGCCAATTCAAAGATGGTTCTTGTCAGAAAAAATATGATGATATAACGCAGAAATGTGTCTTGCAGATCAATTTTATTTTGCAAAAAGGTGAAGTACCTCATGAAAAATACATAACCAAAACACTTTGGACTAAATCTTTATCTCATGTTACTTTATTGACTTCTCTGATTTCAATTAGGTTACCCCAGGGATGCATATGGGATTTTTCTGCCTAAAAACACAAAGCTTTATTCAGTTTCTCTCTCTGTCAAATAATAATAGAAATGAGTTCTCTTTAAAGCAAGTGAGCAAGCAAATGAGCATCATGCATAAACATGTCCATATTGTATTGAAATGAGTGCTTGAAGTATCCACAAACACATCAGACAAAATGGGTGGTATAAATTTCTTTGCCATGAAAACACTACATTAATCTTTGATTATTGAGTGAAAACAATAAGACTGGTGCCTGAGACAGGGAGCACAGCACACTGCCAAGAAATGCTTCATGCTTCATCTGCCAATAAGTTCACTAGCAAGTGCTTTTAAAGGACTGAGTCTTAAATTTCTCCGTGTAAGACCTTGCTGGTTGATTTCATTACATCTGCAATTTTATTACTATGCTTAGCTCTGTCTTAGTAAGCATTGGTAAAGTATTGGTTTTTAAGAAATGTTTAGAAAGGCTTTTACCCTCATGGGATACTGCAGTCAATCCACTGAGAAATGGTTAGCCAGCAAAAGCCATCAATGGAAAATATAGGAATTCTTCAGCTTGTAATGAGTTTAAAACACAGGTGCTTCATAGTATACTTGATAGCTAATTGTAATAAATTCAAAGACTTCATATTAGGAGCCAGATATGTCTCAGCTGGTTTAAATTAGCATAGCTCCACTGAAGTCAATGCATTAAGACTGAAGCTCCATTGAAGTCAGTGGAGCTATGCTAACTTATACCAGCTGATGAGTATTTTAAAGAAAATTATGGGGTTTTTTGTTTGTTTTTAAAACTTAGCTGTATTTTAGCAAATCAGAACCAAAAGGAAAAACAAGCAGGAAATTGGACATCTTCATACTTTTTTTAGGGACATTTGAATGAAGGGGCACTACATTTAAAAAAAATCATTACAACCTCACCCCCATTCTTTAGTATACCATTTGATTCCTTGGAAACTCAAAACTGAGATCTAGTTCCTTACCAATTTCCTCTGTTTTATTATGTTTCAATTATTGCTTGCTCATAACTGTTAGGTTGTTGTCATTGTTTTTATTGTTTAAAATAAGTACAGAAGTATTAATGTAGTGTATAACTAAAATCCCATAAACAATTTACATGGACATTGGAATCAGAGAAAAAAAGTAAGTGGCCTTTATTTTAAACGTAGTCATTAAGAACATAATAATTGGTCCGACCAGTGGTCATCTAGCTTGGTTTCCTGTCTTCTGATAGTGGCCAATACCAGATGCTTCAGAGGGAATGAAGAGAACAGGCAATCCATCAAGTGATTCATCTGCTCTGGCTCATTCCCAGTGCTTGGCAAACAGAGGCTAGGGACATTTCAGAGCATGATTTTGCATCCCTTCCTATCCTGGCTAATCAATGGCTATCTTCCATGAACTTATCTAGTTCTTTTTTTAACCCTGTTATAGTCTTGGACTTCACAACATTCTCTGGCAAAGAGTTCCACAGGTTGACTGTGTTCTGTGAAGAAATACTTCCTTTTGTTCATTTTAAACCTGCTTCCTACTAATTTCATTTGGTGACCCCTACTTCTTGTTTTATGAGAAGAAGTAAATAACACTTATTTACTTTCTCCACACCAGTCATGATTTTATAGACCTTTATTATATTCCCTTTTAGTTGTCTCTTTCCAAATTAAAAAGGCCCAGTCTACTTAATTTCTCCTTATATGGAAGCTGTTCCACACCCCTATTAATTTTTGTTTCCCTTTTCTATACCTTTTCCAATTCCAGTCATTACTGTACGTCTGTCTTTATCTTTCAGTTTATGAAATGGGTTTATCACAACCTGTAAATGCATATATATATATATATATTATATATATATATATATATAATATATGTTAAAGTGTCACAACCTCAAATGGACAAAGTAAATCAGTTCAGGAGGTACTATGCAAACCATAAAAGAAACTGACTAGCCACCCCCTTAAACACCTAGATTCTTATAATGATGCCCATCACTGTAATATCTGAGAATTAGATACTGACATTATATAGGTATAAAGCTGGATGTCCAGTGTTTTTAAAACAGAATATGACCATGAGTGAACAACTAGGCCTTTTGGTGTCTCCTGAAGGTCAACTACTTGGGTCCTTCTGTATCAAAAGAGGAAGGAAATTTCCACACTGAGGGTCCCATTGAAACTGCATGGACCAGACTCTTAGTCTGTTCTCAGTTACACTGGTATAAATCTAGAATAGCCATTGACTTCAGTGAAGTTACTCTGAAATTGCATTTATATAACTGCAAACAGAATTTAATCCACCTATCCTCCAGCAGTCCACAGTTAATCTGAGAACTGGTAGCAAGAGCTTAACTCAAACAGCTTAATGGGACTCAATCAGGGGACCTGGATAATCTTCATCCAAGAATATAAAAGGAACTGGCACATGAAATTGCAAGCCTAATAGCAAGGCTTTTTAATGAGTCTGTAAACTCAGGAGTTGTATCCCTGTGACTGGAGAATTGCTAATATAGTTCCTATTTTTAAGAAAGGGGGAAAAAAGGGATCTGGAAAACTACAGACCTGTTAGTTTGATCTAGTTGTATGCAAGGTCTTGGAACAAATTTTGAAAGAGAAAGTAGTTAGGGACATAGAGGTAAACAGTAATTGAGGTAAAATACAACATGGTTTTATTAAAGATAGGTTGTGCCAGACCAGCTGATCTCCTTCTTTGAGAAGATAACTTCTTTTTTGACAAAATAAATGTAGTAGATCTACTCTACCTGGATTTCAGTAAGGCATTTAATACAATTCCATATGGGAAATTACTAATTAAATTGGAGAAGATGGAGATTAATATGAGAATTGAAAGATGGAGAAGGAACTGGTTAAAGGGGATACTACAACAGATCATAGTGAAAGGTGAACTGTCAGGTTGGAGGTAGGTTCTTAGTGGAGTTTCTTGGGGATCGGTCTTGGGGCCAGACTTATTTAGCATTTTTATTAATGACTTTGACACAAAAAGTGGGAGTGTGCTAATAAAATTTGCAGTGACGCGAAGTTGGGAGATACTGCCACTACAGAGCCATATCATACAAGAAGATCTGGACAACCTTGAAAACTGGAGTAATAGAAATGGGATGAAATTTAATAGTGAAAAGTGCAAAATCATACATTTAGGGAATAACAACATATGTTTTTTTGCTATAAGCGGGGATTTATCAGTTGGCAGTGACAGAGGAGAAGAAAGACCTGGGTGCATTGGTTGATCACAGGATGACTATGGGTCGCCAATGTAATGCAGTTGTGAAAAAGGCTAATGCAGCCCTAGGATGCATCAGGCAAGGATTTCCAGTAGAGATAGGGAAGTGTTAGTACCATTACACAAGGCACTGGTGAGACCTCATCTGGGATTCTGTGTGCAATTCTGGTTTCCCATGTTTAAGAAAGATGAACAGCTGCAGAGAAGGGCTGCTAGGATGATCCAAGGAATGGAAAACCTACCTTATGAGAGGAGACTTGAAGATCTTAGCTTGTTTAGCCTACCCAAACAAAGGCTGATATGATTTACTCTCTATAAATACATTAGAGGGATAAATACCTGGGAAAGAGAGGAGTTATTTAAGTTCAGCACCAATGTGGACACAAGAACAAAGGGAAATAAACTGGTCATCAGCAAATTTAGGCTTTAAATTAGATGGAGGTTTCTAACTATCAGAGAAATGAAGTTCTGGAACAGGTGAGCAGTGGGTGCAAAAAACCTAACTGGTTTCAAGACTGAGCTTAATAAGTTTATGGAGGAGATGGTATGATGAAACTGCCTACAATGGCATGTAGCTGATCTGTGACTGCTAGCAGCAAATATGACCAGTGGCTGGTGATGGGACACTAAATAGGGAGGGCTCTGATTTACTACAGAGAATTCTTTCCCAGGTATATGGGTGGTGGGTCTTACTTAGGGTCTAACTGATTACCATATTTGGGGTCAGGAAGAAATTTTCCCAAGGGTCAAATTGGCAGAGACCCTGAGGGCTTTTTGGTTTCCTCTGTAGAATAGGACATGGGTCACTTGCAGGTTTAAACAATGAATTACATAATTAATTTATTGCATAAGGAAACTAGATCCCTCCAGGATAAGGAATCTCTTCAATATTTTCACAGCAATCTTGCTGGAAAAACTAAAAAAAATAAATGTCTTTAATAATAACTCCATATAAAACAATGATTCAGAACACATTGTGCTTATTAAATACTTGCATGGCCACCACTCTACTGTATCAGTAGCTTTAATACAGGATTAAACAAAACAGGAAGTAGAATATGACAATTGGAGGACAACAAAAAGCAGGCCTGAGTTTCTTCCAAGAGGACTGCTTATTGAATTATTTTTTCTGTATGCTTTATTGCACCAGATCTCATTATTCTGAGGTGGTATCAGTTATTGTGATGCTAATATCAGACAATGATTTTCATGCACATTCTTTCATTTATATTTCATTTAAAATAGAGTGATTCTGGAAAATACTGACATTTATAAAGGTGATTTTGAAGCTGTTTTGCTGATCCTCATTTTAATTTTACAGAGATACTGAAGTACAGTGACCTACGAAAGAAGAAGACAAAAGTAAAGTAAAGGTGAGGAGGAAAATTTGTAGGTTGGAAACTGAACAGAATAAGTGATCAATCAATTAGGAGAGGTGAAAGAGATGGTGAAACTGGGAGCAGTTTTGCTCTGGAATGACATCAGAAAGAGATTTCAGGAGAGTGGTTTGATCATCCTGATATGACAGAAATTTCAGAAGAGGAAAACAAGCAAATAGTGATGTATTCCTCACTTTCTGTACATTGCTGTTCTGTCTGTCTGTCTCTGTCAAGGACACAGCAAGGAGGCTTCTTCTGATAATTCTTTGAAGCTTGTATTCTGCTTTTTCTCTATCACATACCAAAAACAAATGTGTGGGATAGTTGGCTTCTGATACATCTTGTTTCTCTGAAAGAAAAAACTCCTCCAGAAATAAAGACAAGGAATGTTGCTATTTTTCTTTACTTTCATGCAAAATAGAGAAGTATCCCAGTTCTGTAGAATTTGCTTTATAACACTTTTAGATAGAATGGTTTAAATTAATAAATGATAATAAACATGTAAAAAGATTTCCTTTTATATTGACTCCTGCATCACAGTCGTTTGTGGAACCAGAAAGGACAGAAATATACAAGTGCCTTCAAAAAATTTTTATCAAAAATGCAGATTTGTCAGAATAAAAACTTGGGAAAAGGTCAGTTTCAAAGAATTATTCAAGTCAAAAAAATTTTGAAAATAGTTTCGAAATGTCCGATTTCAACATTGTCAAATTGAAAAATCCCAATTTTCTGGTTTAAATTACTTTTTATTTTGAAATTTAGGATAATAATGAAAGCAGAATGTGTGTGTTGTTTTTTTTTTAATGGTAAAGTTACAATGAAATGTTTCAAAATTTCCAAAACAAAAAGTTTCAATTGACTTGAACCAATTTTTTCCTGCAGATTTTTATTTTGTGAAAATTTGTGATATTTTGACTCTTTGTTCTGATTCAGGATGTGAAAATATTTGGAAATCTCAGAATTTTTTGTGGGACAGGAACACTATTTCCTACCCAGTCTAATTCAAGGTGCAGTATTTCTAGGGCTCTTAAAATCAGCTATTGTGCCTAAATAATCTCTTGTTTACACTGATATAAAACTGGAGTGACACCATCAAAGACAATGGAGATATATGGGGTGTAGAATTGTTGTGAGTGGAAAAATCAGACCCAGACACACACTGATTAAACTGACAGTAAAATTTGATCCATTGATTCACATTTATTGTTGCATATGCAGACCAACTTGAATTATTTCGAGTAGAGCAGTGTCCCTTTTTGTCAATGGTAAATTTGTTCCTTTGGTTTTTTCTATTCTGTCCTTCCCACCTCCTTTTCATAATTTTGAAGTATGCTTGCTCTGCCTTTGCATCCATCAAAGGTTATAGCAAAGAATGGCTACTGTGACCCGTCCGTGCCCAGGGTAGCCCACTGATAATGCCAGGGTCAGGGCAGGCTGCAAAAAGGAGAGCAAATTCTCCCAGCACTGGTGGGTGACACCACAGTCAGACTTCCCAACCAGCCAAAAACAGTGCTTCTGATTCCCCCACACTGGTTATCAAGAAGCCACTGTGCAAATACACACAGCCCCCTTTACTGCATTTCAGTCTCTGGCTCCCAAACGGACACTAGGTCCAGTAAAGAGACCAGTTGCTTTAACTCTATGCTCTTTACTAAAAGATTCCCTCTGATCCCAAAGGATCAGCCACAGTACCAGTTCACTATAAGTTTGGATCTTACCCAAAATACCACGCTGCCAGCCAATCCTCTAGTAACTAAAACTAAAGGTTTATTAATAAAAGAAAAACAAACAATAAGAGAAGTGTTAAAGGCTTAAAGCAATCAGAGATATACAAATGATTTAAAAGTCCATATACATCAGGTTTCTAGAACAATTGTGGAGTTGCAGGCTTGTATAGTTCCTCTGGTATACATCCAGTACCTGGATGGGTCTAAGTCCTTCAGTTCAGTTGCACAGTGTGTTAATCCAGAGGCGTGTCCGCAGCTGGACAGGAACAAGGACACAAGGCAAAGACGAAGACAAAATGGTTTCTGTGGTTTGATCTTATATACCCTCTGTTACTGGCCATGTGGCTTGTGGAATTTTACAGGAACCAAAATGGAGTCCATAGTCACATGGGCCAATCCGGGTAACTCTTCAGGTATGCCTTTAGTTTCTTCCTAGGCCTTTGGCTTCTGTAAAGGTCTTGATGGGCCATTAAGCGGGCTATTGTCCTGTGGCCTCTCTGTCTGGGGTGTGTCTTTTACAGCACAGTTTGAAATACAGGATATCAAAGATCTCCATAACTTTCCTTACACATATTACACATGAACACAAATATTATCATCTTATTCAGCATATCATAACCTTTCTAACAGTACCTGACGTGGCATGTCTTACATGAATTGTTATGATTTTGACATATTAATGTCAAACAACACAAATGCCCCCCCCTCCTAATGCAGCCCGCGTGACAGCTACTGCCCCACTTATTTAAACAATCATCTTTGAAAAATTATTAGGGCAAATATCACAGATAGTTTGCCTTCTCTATCAACTCTATGCCCAGGGCCAGCATTACACTCGCTGGGGCCCATGGCAGAAAGCCGAAGCCTGAGCCCTGCCATGCAGGGCTGAAGCTGAAGCCCAAGCCCTACTGCACAAGACTGAAATCAAAGCCTGAGAAACTTAACGTCATGGGGCTGCCTGTGGCAATTGCCATGTGGTGTGGGGCCTTGGGCAACTGACATGCTTGCCACCCCCTAAGGCTGGCCCTGTCCATGGCAAAACTTTGTCGTAACTAGCTCTGTCTTTTGTTGTGTCGTTATAACATTTTACAGCACGGGGCATGAAAAAATGAACATCACACGATGAGCCAGTGTATTTTTTAATTTTCTGTTGTTGCTTTGCTTTGCAGAACTGATGATGATCTAAGGCAGGAATGTTAGATCCAAATCAATTTTGCTAACTGGAGGAATAATTAAGGCAAATACCAAGGGGAATAGAAATACAAGTTTCTTGATGGGCTTATCGACCTAATTTGCTCTTTTAATTCTTGAGTTCCAACTAGATAGGGAAAATAACTTTCTTCCTTTTTCTAAGCCTTTTTCCCATTAGTAACACAGTGTTACAGCAATCATGTGACATTTTCATTGTAATGAAAAGAAGCATTAAAAAATTCTGAAGAGAAGAATCTTCTTGATCCATATTTCAGAGAGCTTACATATACAGAATTTCTATTATATCCTTTTACCCTTAGCATTGTTGGAAAAAAGCACCCTTTTACATGTAGTCTTTCAAGTGCAAAGATAAAAGCTCTTCATACCTTTTATTCCTTTTGCAAAAAGCCTGCTCTAGAGCTCTGTCCTGTGCAGAGTGAAAATATCTTTGCAATGTAATTTTTGTTGTTGTTGGGAACTCAAAAAGAGTTTTAGGCATGGAAGGATGTAAGCAGGTAAGCATTGATTGCATGCCTCTTGCATGTGATTAAACTATTATGTGAGGAGTTTTGAGTCCCTGGAGAATCTCTGAAGTGGAGTGTGCATGAATTCTAACCACACTTTGATTTCTGTTAAAAAATCAAGTGTTTGAGATTTCAGTCACCCTATTATAAAATAAAATGAATTGTTCACCAAGGGAGGAAGAAGTATTATCCTGACATTTTTACAAAATTAGCTTTTAGTATTTTAGAGAGGGTGTAGCAAGGCGCTGTGGCCTGCCTCAGAGCCTGGGCCTGCTGTACTGATCAGGTACTGCGGGCCTCGGCCCCGCCCCTCTGCTCCCAGGGTCTAAGACAGAAAGGGGAGGTAGAAAAGGTTGGCCTCGCAGCTCAGTAAGGGGGAAGCCTTCTCCGAGGCTGCAGCTGGGCAGCGCGAGCCTTCCATTGACCGGCGCCTCAAGGGCCTGCTGGGGCCACCATGTCCTAGCGCCTAGGAAGGGCTGTCGGGCCCTAGTGACTGGGAAGAGCTATCAGAGACCGTTGACTAGGACGGACCCCCCGAGGCTAGCCACGGCCTAGAGGAGTTACCCCGTTGCCTGGGACCCACCAGAGCTGTCTGAGCCCTGTGACCTGGAGGAGCTGCCATCTGCTGATGGCCCCGAGGAGTTCCCAGACCTGCTGCCAGCTGCTGGCGAGGGACTGGTGAGACTCCCTCTAGCTGTCTCCCCCAGAGAGTCTGAGGAGGACCCCTGCCTCCAGGTACCCTGGTTTAGGGTGGGAGGAAGTAGCCTAGGAGCAGCTGACCACAGTCTGTCTGAGCTTGTGCTTACACCAGTGTCGGCGCATTGTAGCTGGAGCACCGCTGACCCAGTGGCAGAACCTCTTGCCACTCCTCCCTTCCCTAGCCACCCTGGGAGTGCTTGTCTCCTCTGTGCCTGCAGCTGCAGAGGATACCCAATGTGGTGTCTACAGACTCCTTGCCAGCCCAGCCCTGCTTGGGGGCTGGGGGCTACAGACTCTTGCATACCCGCTAACTTTCCCCTTGTACTATTTGTAACCAGGGAAGTTTTTAAAGTTTTGCTTTTTTGGTTGTAAAAGTTTTCTTGAATGGGAACAGAAGCTTTCTCTTCATGAAGAGATCCAAGGTGATCACACAGGGACATATGCTTTTAAAATGGCAACATTGTGTATAAATGGATTAGAAGAACACTTATAAAATATTCATCTCCTTAAATTAAGTTATTCTATGCATTTAATTGGGAATTGTGTAGGTGATCAAGTTAGTAAGAAATTCATATTTTTTACCTAGTATTGGTGAGTGTGGATAAAGGGAGGCAAATATCTGACTTTATTCACTGGCCTCAGAAAAATCTGCGTTGAAAAAACTCAGTTTGCTAAACAAGTTCAGGCAGGAGTTTACAATCATTTTCATAGTGCAGAGTGCATTTTAATAGAGACAGAGGCCACTTACCTATTTGCAGCACCTTCCATGCTGCTGTCCTGCCTGCATGTAGTTGACTATCCGTGCAGTTTCTTCCATGGAAAAGTATATGAGGAAAGTTGTTTAATGTTGCAAACTCTACTCTTGTCCTTAGCTGCTAAAGCTACAGGTGATTAGTCATGGATCACAGGTTCAAAACCACTACGTGAGGACATATCTTGTATAAAAAGTCATACTGGGATAATTTAGAGTCCTTTAAAAACTTTTTACATTGGATCCACTTCAGCAAATGTCTGAAACTTTAATTGCAACCACTAACTGTTCTGCAGATGATAATCATCTCAAAGAGTCTAACAATAATACATTATATACATTAACATTATAGTTAAAGTTACATAATCCAGTTGGCCCAGTTAATTATAAATTAAAAATAAGTTAAAACAAATAGTATATGTCTTAAATTCACACTTAAATAAAATGAGAGTAGGGACATTCAAGTTACCCACGGGCATTTAGCTCTAAAGAACATGTGCATGCTGTTGTCTTTACTGTATGCAGTCATTTCAGGTGACACATTTTAGCACTGAAGCTGATAGATCTAAATCAGTCCAATTGATGACAAGAGGACCAAAGAGTACTAATTCTGAGAGGTAATGCAAATTGGTTCCTGTTTTTAGAATGGGTTTCAGAGTCAGCACAAGATTTTTATAAATTAATGGAAAACTTAAGTGATAATCAGAACAACTGGGAAAATATTTGGTCTGTCATGGAATGTCATGCTCCAATCAAAATTCTAACTGCTGCATTCTGTATTAATAGAAGACTGTTAATTAAATGATTTGAAATACTGAAATCAAATACTGTAGGCAGTCACACAGATACTGGTCAGAAACGGAACACCAAGAGTGGAGAGAACACTAAAATTACAGATCAAAAGATGTAGAGTATGTTGGGCACAACAGTTTTATTGAATTACACTTAATTTAAGAACATATTAAACATCATGCTTTAATATTTTTAAAAACAGGTGATAAAACACAGATAGCAGAGGAACACGTATTTCAAATAATATTACATATAATGCTAAACTATTCTGTTGGATCATTTAACCTGAAGGGAATGAGTAAACATTGAATAATAATGGAGCAAAAGGGAAACCCCAGGAAAATATTAAAGGAACAAGATATGGCCAAGGAAATATGTGACAAGTCACAAGTGAATATTGTTGGAAAATGCTCCCTTCAGCTTGAGTGCAAGATCAATAATACCAAAATGCAGCCAGAAATTACAGGCATACAAATCTGATAATGCTTGGTCATGAGAATACCGAATTATCATGTGCATTGAGAAACAGAATTTTCACCACCTAACCAATGCACTCTATGTACAATAAATGGGTTGCTAACCTGCCTGTGAACACTAAAATTTGCTAACAAGGAGGTATTGGGACAATTGCCTTGCTGTGACCCACTTGAGCATTTCGGCAAGAAGGAGTAAATTAAACACTGCTCAATAATTGGAATGTATGTCATGATCTAATTCACTCTCTTTTTCTTGAAAGGATTGGGGTTATGAATAGGTTGTTTTAGGAACTGCAGAAGCAATTTAATATAGTTGGAATAGCATTCATTAGCAGTTTGCTAATAGGCATCAGTAAGCTTAGGGATCAAGAGAACAGATTTCTCTTAGTACATTTCTGAACTAGTTTCCTGACCTCAATTTACTAGACAACATTAAACTCTGAAAACGTTGGTACAGAACTAAGTAGTGTGTAACCATTGGCTTTTAATCACCAGTGGAGAAATGGGAGAGGTAGTGAACTTCAATCTTATCCTTGACAAGGCAAATTCCTCTATCAGGAAAAACAATCCAATGTGTCTCTGTACTCCCATTAAGTAAAATGAATTGATCAGAGTTTTTAAATAGGGTTCCTATGGGATTTTCCAGACCCATCAACAATGAGAGGTGACTAATACCTCTGCCTAGCCAGCCTAGTAGTTTGATTGTATCCATGAAGATATATTTTCAAAGCAACTTGATATATAATAAAGACACTTGCTATCTTATAAGGGTGCTTGAGTTTGCAAACTTCAATTCCTCAACTGGCTAGTAAACCAAGAACCAGAAAAATTCTGTTGACCCAGCCTAGACATGACTGGAACACTTGAATTTATTAACTGTAGGAAGTGCCCAGCATAACTCACCCTGGTTAATGAGGAGTGAAGAACTGTAAGGATTAATTTGTCTTCATGATAATGGAAGTGAGAAGTGAGAATTTAATGAAAAAATATTTGAAATTATTACATCATTCACATGTAAGTTTTATACTTCAGGAAGGGTGGTGTCTTTATCTTACCTTAATGGGAAACTCAGTGCTATTTTAAAATAATGGGGCAGATCCTCAGCTGGTATAAATTATCATAGTTCTGTTGACATTAATGGAGCTATGACAATTTACACTAGCTGAGGATCTGTCCATAACTTTATTTGGTCCTCCTAGCCCACCTAACATTGTCAGGCAGAACCTAACAGTGAAAAAACTTACAGCATGGCCTAAGCCATATAGGTCTCCCAAAACAGACTCCTATTCTATAATAATATCCACTCCAGTGACCACTCACGTTAATTACACCGCTGGATGCCCAAAGTGTGTGGGTTGATATGTGGCAAAGAATTAAAAGAGAACAAAAACTTAGCAGCTGTGGAAGATTTATCAATGTGAAATAAAACAACAAAAATCTCCTTTAAAAATTATATGAGGAATGATTTTTGTTCTCAGCTGTACCAATGGAAATCTAGAGTAAGTCTCGGGAGCTACTCTGTATTTACATTGGTGTGAAGGAGAAGAGAATATGGACCTTAATTAGTAATGCCCGTATTATTTACTGAAAATAATGTATAGATTTAAGTTGCATTAACTGAAATAAAGCTTCTAAAAGGCATTAGATGATGGAGATTTTATTTCTTTTAGCCACCCCCTCTAAAAAAGCCAAACAACCTACCATCATTGTCTGAATGTCTTGTGTGTGTGTGACATTAGCTGTTGAATGATAATCCCTACTATTCAAGACCCTCAAACAGGACTGAGTTTAAGGCAGGACACAACTAAATCGGTTGTGTTTATGTTAAAGAAAATTATTTTCCTATTATAGATATTTTTAAAGATGGAAATTAATTTAAGGTTTAAAACAGCAAAACCCAAACTGTTTAAATTTGTCTTTTTCTTTAACCATTCAGTAATTTTCAATGTAAAATTATCCTCTTTTAGCTCAACATATGTGCTAATTCAGCCAGGTACTTTAGTATGTGCTTCATAAAGCTGGCCAGAAAAACTGCAAGGAAAATGAATAGTTTTTGTTTTCTTTGAAATTTCGTTTGTCATAAAAACAACAAAAATAGGGGGTTTTATTGCTGAAAATTGAAAAATGTTGGAGTCTTAAGATTTCACATTTTTTATAAACTGATATTTATTAACATGGAATTTTTTTCATTAAAATTTTCATTTTGATGAAAAATGTTTGACCAACTGTAGTGCTATGCTTTAAGTGCATAAGTACTCCTGTTGACTTTGGTGGGACTACTGTTGCTTAAAGTTATGCACATTCTTACATACTTTACTAAAGTGGTGCCATAATGAAAGATACTGAACCTTCTCCAAAAAAATGCCCATTTTCAAGTTCTAGTAAGGGAATTCAGTACAGAATTGTTAGGAAGAATAGGTTTCTTGATTACATTGCTTTTGCAAATAGTAGTTCCTTACCTACATATCCAGACTACTTACATACTATCCTTCCGAACAACATTCTTTTTGTGAAATAGCAAGACTAAGAGAAGATTATTGCAACACTTCTGATACGTTGATGATCCCAGTGCCACCTGCATGAAATCATACTTAGGTTTTGAATCACTGTTTTTTAAAAAGAACCTGAGTTTTAGAAGGAATAGTGAAATATTCCAAAATATTGGTGCTGAGGGTTGAAGCCATTTCCTTTCTGTAAGATAGCAAGGTTTCCAAAAGTGTGAACATGAATAGACATGCTTCTTTTATGAATGTTTTACTATGCTGAGCTTCTGAGATCCAAGCATCTATTTCCCCAAATGTTAATTATATTGCTCTCCTAATTTTATCACTTATTACAGAAGCTTAAATTATCAGCACTTGTGTATACAATGTAACCTTTCCTGGTCCCAGAAGCAGCATTTAAAGTCTTAAAGTTATGTCATCATAATATTAAATATCAGCTTTAAAGGTTAAAATAAATGATGTATCTTATCTAGAACATAAGGTTAATTATTTGTATCAACTGCTGTAACAGTAGCACCATATATATATGAAGGATAATGTTTGGACACAATGTGCATGTCTTTTTCTTTACATCTAAAATATTTACTGGTAAACTTTTGTAGATTTTAAAAAATATATATAACACAATTCTGGGAACACAGCCAGGTAAGGAGGCAGGTTTAGAGGTCCATGGTAGAAAGATAGCTCAAAAACTGATTTGCCAGGAGAATGTGATGTGTAGGATTAGGGGAGAATGTTCAGGCCTTGGGGGTAGCATGTGTGGACTTTACTGTGGGAGAACGTGATTAGCACCCAAACAAAATGGAGTGGATTTGCAGGGTGCAAGCAGGGCAATATAAGATTGTGCAAGAGGTGCATGTTTAGCTATCACTTATTGCAGTCTAACAGCTGGAAAGAAAGCAAAGAACCAGCTAGCTATCTGCAGCAAGTACTATATAGATCACAGTTTGGGCACCCCATTATAGAATACCCTTAACTAGAAAGGGAAGTTTCTTCTTAATCTCCATCAATAGTCAGTCTATGCCCTGACGTATGAAGGGATATATTCCTTATTCAATATATTATTCTAACTAATGTAATAGAATCTTCCCATTATCCTTTTTTAATCCTACAAAGCTCTTGGCATATATTTTGAGGCAGTGAGTTCCTTCCACAGAATAGTTATCGGCAGATAAGTCTGCTCAATGGTCTGTGGGAATGCTGGATGGGATGGGAACTGAGTTACTGCAGAGAAATCTTTTTTGGGTGCTGGCTGGTGAGTCTTGCCCACATGCTCAGGGTTTAGCTGATCGCCATATTTGGGGTCAGGAGGAATTTTCCTCCGGGGCGGATTGGCAGGGGCCACGGAGGTTTTTCGCCTTCCTCTGCAGCATGGGGCATGGGTCGCTTGCTGGTGGATTCCCTGCAGCTTGAGGTCTTCAAATCTCATTTTTGAGGATTTCAATAACTCAGTCATGGGTTCGGGGTTGTTATAAATGTGTATGGGTAGGGTTTTGTGGCCTGCCTTGTGCGGGAGGTCAGACTAGATGATCATATTGGTCCCTTCTGACCTATGAGTCTATGAGTCTATGAGTCTATGAGTTGTAAATTATGTAAAATAAAATTCCGTATGTTTTAAATTTGTTGTCATTCAATTTGTTTGGCTGTCCCTTTGCCTCATATAATGGGAGAGGGTGAATGGAAGTGCCAAATTTACTTTCCCTGTAACCTTTATTAATTTTGCTTATTAAAAATCAGCATGTATTGACTCACTTTTGAATCCATTTGATAATTGGGCCACCTCACCTTTGGGATAAGTGGACACAGCTCCAGTTTATTCTAGGGTGAATCTGGCTATTCACAGCTGATTAGAATTTAAACTAGCAAAAGTATGGCTTGAGCAGGAAATTACTTGTGCTAGCTTTGCATTACTAGATGTCTGGGCTCAAATCAAAGTCCAAAGCATCTTTGCACTTCTCCACTAGTGAACCTCAAACCTGACTTGTACCTATCTTTGGTTGTTTGGTCCAGATCCATTTCTAATCAGACATTGTCAATTGTGGCAAACGTTTACCAGGCAAAAGGCTGAGGGCAGAAATTAATTTTCACTTGTGAATGGAACCCTAAGCCAGAATTTGAAACACCAAAATATCCTGAGATCTAAAGCTTGTGAAATTAAAATATTTTAAATGCAAGAGCTTGAAGAGAGACTTTTAACCTAGCTTAGTTTTGCTATGGTTTGTTGGTCTAAAAGAAAGAGAGACATCCTCTGTGATTTCTCTCTTATCAGTTGTTTCTCTTGGAGGCAAATTTTACCTTGTTAATTTTTATAGTCTTGTGTGTCAATTTTGTGTTTTGCTAGCAATATCAGTTCTGGATAATAATAATTAAAACAACGTAGTCACTTCCTTAATTTGTGGTCAAAAATCCTATTTTCATTCACACAGATCAGAAGACCTTTCTGTTCACAATGGACTTTCTAATTATTATAATATTCATATGTTCATAGACTCCAAGGCCATTTGGGACCATTGTGATCATCTATCTGACCTCCTGTGTAAAAGAGGCCATGGTACTTCCCCAAAATAATTCCTACAGCATATCTTTTAGAAAAACATCCAGTCTTGATTTAAAAATTGCCATTAACGAAGAATCTACCACAACCCATAGTAAATTGTTCTAGTGGTTAATTACACTAACTGTTAAAAATATATTTCCAGTCTGAATTTATCTAGTTTGAACTTCCAGCCATTGGATGTTACACCATCCTCTCTGAGACTGAAGAGAACCCATTATCAAATGTAGATACTTACAGACTGTAGTCAAGCCACTCCTTCACCAATATTGGATTTGCATTAACTATAGCACTTATAGCACTTGAAGTTGCCGATTGCTGCATTAATTGGCATGCAGTTATTTTGGACAGGGGAAGCAACTCAAATACCCCCCTACTGGTTAAATCAAAGTTGTTTTCAACTGAAAGTGATTTTATTCCAGTTTGTAATCTGACCTAAAACAAGTTACTGTATTATGGAAAATGTATGTGGGTTAATAAGGATGAGCTGTATCAGCTAAACCTTCAGGTTATAAATGAATATAGAGAATTTATAATAATTTTGTTTTTTAGGACCATTACAAAAATGATTAACATAGGAATATATTCAATCAGGAAGAGAGTGATTGCAAATCCTATATTAACCTATACTGAGTAACTCCTGTAGCTGTAGAATGAATAAGGTAATTTCTGATATTATATTCACCCACAATGTTGCTATCTCTGCTGCTAAAATGATTGCTTCCTTCCTATTTGCCTTTCAGTCCTTTAAAGAATGTTTTATGGATAGGATCCCTGAAAACTGGAGAAAGGAGTGAAATTGAGGCTGTCTCATTTGCATAGGCCATTGTGCAATTATTAATGTTTATCTCAGGATGAGGGGCAGTAGGAAGTGGTGGCACTGCATTCTTACCTTTGCCTATTTCACCTTCAGGTACACATTTAATTGGCTTTGGCAAGTGTTTGACATCAGTTCTGCGCATGTGGTTTCAGCTGTCCATTACAAACAGATGACATTAACAGTTAAAAGCTGTGAGAGTATCTAAAATAGAAAATGCCTTATTTAGAACAATAATTGACAGGTATGAAAGAAACTGTGGTAACTGATGCACACCTTATGAAAATGAAAAAGTAGAGAAACAACAGTGTAGATGAAGAATGATGTAAATAGCTTGTCAGAAAATAAGTCAGCTTGTAAGATTTGTAGAAGAGACTGAAGAATGCTTTTTTTCAAGTAACTAAACCTTTATTGTTAGAGATGGACCTGAGCAGCAACGTTTGGGGATTTGTTTTGGCTTTGTCTCTACTTGTTAAAGATGGTAGCAGTGATGATGACAGACAGGAGAAGTAGTATTTCTTTTTGGTTCTGATGTCTCTTCCATATGAACAACTCCCTTGTCAGAAGTAACTTCCTGTTGTCTAGTTGCCTTAATAAAGACACCACATCCTAGACCCTCAGCTGATATAAATCAGTGTAGCACTGTTTACTTAAATGATTTACACCAGCTGAGGATCTGGTCCAAGTCTTTGAGGAAGCAATAAAATCTAGGACAACCACCAAGGACACTAATGTTGCTGCTATATGCTATGGGCAGCAAGTGAGGGAGTCTGGGAAGAGGGAGTTTTATTGGCACTTACCTCTGTTCTTCCTTCACTCCCCCTGCTGCTGTTATGTATTTTTTCTGTAAGCCTGGAAGGCAAGAGGCTTCTCTTTGATCCCAACCTCTGATATCCCATATGATGGTAAAACTCACTGTAGCTTCTGCCCAAGACTGACAAAGAATTTGGATATTTGAAAACAGGGGTCAAACATATTACTACCTTAGACAAATTTAACCAAACTATGTATCATGCATCAGGAACATGTTTTCTTAAAATGTGCTTATTCCTTTGATCTCATTTTAATGGGTACTCTCAGAGGTATTTGTTGTGACCTAAATAGCATGCATAATTACTTAGGAAAGAAAACATTAGAAGAGACTAAATAGAATGCTAAATGTGCATAGCTTATTGCTTTGTGTTCTTAATTTTCAGTAAGCTTCTCTTTTTACTTGCATATGCATGTGCTTCTATATGTAAACGAGATGATAATTGTTGATTAAGGTTGTTAAGTTTTCAATCTCACATGTCTTTACTTTGCAATTTTCTACGGAAGTTTCTTGTAGCATTTTTCTCTTCTCAGGCTTCCCTCAAAAGACTTTTGCTGCCCCTCTCTCATGTGGTCTTTGCCAATACTGATTACGGCAAGCAAAACTGTCCCTTCAAAACTTGAAGAAATGGCAGACTTATGGTTTGTGAGGATTTCCTGGTTCATGTGTTCATTTTCTCTTTTGGGTAATTCTGGTTATGTAAAGCCTGCAGAATAATCAATACAATCTGTTCTCAGAACTGCAAAAGAAAATAGGTATAAAAGGGCCTACATATTCTGTGATTCACAGTGTTTATGCAGAGCTAAAGAGTATATCTAAGATGTTCTAAAGCTGGAGTGGTGGAACTGGGGGAGGAGGGCTAGCACCCGTGCAATATTGGGGGAGGGATCTGTGTTTCTGCCCCCACAAAGTTTTCTGCTCTTACAACATCTTGTAGAGCCAAGAGCAGAATGGGACCTGGCTTTTTTTCCTGCCCTGCGCACACACAGAGACAAAAGCAGGACCCAGAGGAGAGACTGAAGCAGCTGCTGGCCTGCAATGCACAAGATCCGGCCAGCAACTGGATAGTAGGTAGGACTCCCTGGCTTAGTCCGGACCCACCTTCCAGCCACTGCGTGTCCCGGCAGAGACACCTGATCCTGGGGAGGGGCAGAAACACATGTGCCAGCCGCCAGGGTGGGATAGAGCACTGACACCTGGGTGGAGGGCAGAAAGGAATTGGTGCATAGGGTGCTAACTGCTGTAGGAATGTCAGGAGGAACTACTGGGGCATCCCTTCCAAGCCTGAAACTGGCTGCCCTGCCTCCCCTAGTCTCTGGCTCCCCTTGTTCCAACTCCCCCATTCAGAGGGTGCTTTTGCCCCCTTGTTCAAAAGTATACATTTAAACACACAGTGCTTCCCTGTGAATGGAGGTGTGAAAGGATAGGAGGGGGAATGAAGGGAGCCAGAAATTGGTGGTGGGGGAGCTAGCTCCAGCCTAGGAAGGGGCATTCCTATTTTTCCTAGTGCCATTCATATAGCAGATCCTTGGCAGCTGGTGCCCTGTGTGCTGACGTGGACATCCCCATTCTTCCCTGACTTAACAGAAGACACATGCATCTCTTGAAGTTTCTTTATTTCAAGTGTTTAGGCTGAGTGGAGCATAAATGCCTTGCCTGTCCCCAAACCAGAGTTTGGTGCCCTGTTCACCTCTTTGCACTCCATCCAAAGTATCCCGTCCCCCACCCCAGTAGTGGGTGCATGTGCTCCTGCCACTTCCCAGGGTCGAATGTCCCCTCTAGTACCCATGGTGGCTGGCTGGTGGGACTGGGCTGGGCCAAGGAATCCTTCCTGCTTCCCAGCTACCAGCCCCATCTCCTGTGCGATGGGCCTCTGGCCATTCCAGCTCCTCCTCCAGGTCCCACGCTTGTCTCTGTGTGTGCATAGGGAGGATCAAAGCTGGATCCTGCTTAGCTCTCTCCTCCAAGATGTTGTGGGTACAGAAAACTTTGGGAGAGAAGAAACATAGATCCTGCCCCCTAATATTTCCATTGCAGGGGCATAGCTCACCCTCCCGGTTCTGCCACTCCTGAAGGAATTCCTGTATCTCTATTTGAATACTGGAGCCACAATTAGATTAGTAGGAAGATGCACAGTAACAAAGTTAACAGCCTTTCTTACAGGTGACCAAGATTAAGTTATATCTAACTCAAATCCAGATTAAGAATGCCTGTTCCTGTACTCGTAGAAATGACTTGCTGTATTTAGGCTAATAGTTCCCAATTTCTGCCTGTGACTTCTCTTTCCTGCCTTCAGCAGGGCACACACACACACCTCCTGAACTTTCTTTATACCAAGTCTGCAGGCTGAGAGGAGCATAAATTCTTTTTAGTCAGGGCCACAAGAGGAAGGTTTATCAAACAGTACTTTGCACCATTTATGTCTACACCTAGAAATATATTTGTGTTTAAAATGTCAGCAATAAATTAAACCAGGTGCTTAAACAGAAAAGGGTTATTGCAGCTCTACTGAAATTAGGATGTCTTAGCTGGTGAAATGGTAGTTGTGCAGTGTGATTTCAGACTTCCTTTCTCAATAATCAGATTTCTTGTTCTTGCCAATAGTTAGAGGAAAATTTTGTGTTTTATGTCAATTTGTTTTGTCAGATTAGTATCTATGTATCTATCTAAGGATTTTTATACTGCCCCATCTTCATAGTGTCTGAGTGCCTTTCACCTAAAAATCAATAGCAAAACAAAGTCCCTAGTGGACTCAATGGAATCTCTGGAATATCTTCCCTCACAGGTTTAGACCTCTGCTTGGGGTAGGATTAGGGTTTTTTTTCTGGAGGGAGGGCAGGTTGGGAATGTTGGAATGGATGTGGGAATGTTCAAATTGTAAATATCACTTATGATGAAAAGCCTGTCTCAAAGAGGAAGGCTTTGCAACATTTCATGAAGATGGTCAAACACCTTATGTCCCTGGAAGATTGTTCCATCAACAGAGAATTCTTTGTCCCTATTTCTCATATGCTTTGTCCTAGGCTTTGTGATCTGCATTATCTAGAGGAACACAGCTATCATGGTCATTCATAGATTGAAATTTGGACAAGACCCCTTTATTTAAGACTACTGTAGATTTGATATCTTTCCAGATCAGATATACAATATATCTTAAATATAACGCTGGTGGTGGGGATGAGTTTTGGCTGGGATTCCTTGGTGTTCTCCTATCCAGAATGAAAGACACTTCAGTTGCTGTGGTGCCAGTTCTTTCTTCTCCATCACTTAGCGAGAAGGTGGCTTATTTATTTAGGTTCTATTTATTGAAATGCGTGCATTAGGTTATGTTGGCTTTCCAAGAAAATGAAACTATCCCACTAGTGATAGGGATCTGTGATAGGGATCTGTGGGCCAGATGATATATGGCAATTGGGCTGGGCAGAGTCTAGTATCACTGCTTTCTGAATTTTTATGTGAAACTTAGGGCTTGTCTACATGCCTCTTTAATCTGCATTAGTGGGGTGTAAATTTTAGTCCTCACTAGCGTGTGGATCCTGCTGGTGCACACTAAAAGTTTCCTAGTGCACATTAACATAGTACTGTTTGAAATGGGAATACATTAATGTGCACTAGGGAATTTTTAGTACACAAGCAGGGTCTACATAGGCCAGTTAGTGTGGGACATATTAGTGTGGAGTATAGTTTACACCTCTCTGGTGTGGACTAAAGCGCTGTGTAGACAAGTCCTTGGACAGCTCACCTAATTTTACTTCCATTTTTACCCATCAAAACTACATACTTATTGACCAAACATCAGGCCAAATTAAAAAAAACAAAGAACCATTAAACTAACTGTAGCGAGTGGTATGGTCGTCTTCTGAGACTGACAGGGAAGGACCACCAACTGCTCCTTAGTGGGCAGAGTCAGGACGGTCATGCTTGCTGTGCCAGAAGCAGACGGGTGAGATAAGAAGTATAAAAGCTGGGGCATACTGCTTAGTTGGGCTGGAGCCACTGAGGAAGATGGACATCTCCCACCCGCTGCTTAAGCAGGAACCTGAAGGTAACGTCTGCAGCACCGAGGGATAGCCAGGACTGCAGGTCTATCAGCCAACCAGGATGCCGAGGAGCTGCTGGGACTGCCACTGGTGGTGTATCCTGGGGAGATGGAGGATGATCTCGCGATACAGGTACACACTGAGGGGAGCGTAGGAAGTGGCCCAGGGAAACCAGGTGATAGTCCGGTTGCATTGTTGCCTATAACCAGGTCAGTGTGTTTCAGCTGGATCCCAGCTGACCCGGTGGCAGAATCATCTGCCACTGTTAGGGCCCTGGTCTAGTACCTGGTAAAGTAGGGTGGGCTTGGGTTACCCTACCCTGCTGCCAACTCCACCCACTGGGTAGCAGCCTCCCCACCTTCGGCCAGGAGGCCTGCATTTGTCTGCCATCTGGCTGAGCCAGGACGTCAGGTGAAAGACTGTTACACCTCTGCCCTGCCTGAGGTCCAGAGCCCCTAGATTGCTTGGTGCTGCACCCTGACTGAGGGCCTGAGTCTCATAGACTGTGTGGTGCTCCGCCCTGCCAGGGGTCCTGAGCTTCAAAGACTGCTAACTCCCCATTGCAGATTGCCTTTATAGGTATGTGGCTGTAAGGGGGTGTGGCCTCCCTCTGAGCTTGACAGGGAGGGATGGCCATGCACTCCTACACTAACCTTAGAGATGTGCTGTGATCCTTGCAGTACATGTGGGCCAAACTCTTGCTTGAGGTGTTCCTGGCTGGCACTTGCATAGGTGAAAGCTGAATGCATGAACCTAAGGGAAAAATTTGTCTCATGGTAAAATTAAATCCATCATTTGAAGACCTGTGTAATACGGTGTGGGTTAAAAATGAAGTGTCATTCTTAGCTCTGGATTTTTTGTCAATTTAAACAAGTCCCTTAATGTAGCTGTAACCTTTCTGTTTTTGAGAGAAAGTACATCTCATTCCATGTGCTGAAATAGAGCCTTCTTTGAACACCTTCTGCAATAGTAAAATCTTATTATCAGACCTGTCAAGTCACACTGATTCATGGTATGACACGCAGTTTCCAAGAGTAGAGGAAGGTCAGATGATAAATCCATATAATTCTCATGGTTTCTGCTGGTCCAGTTACAACGTTGATTTCTCAACTGCCATGTGTCACATCCGTCCTCTAACATCAGGAATAAGAGAGGTTGAGCAATAAGAAAATCAGACAGCCAAGTGAAAAGCAGTAGAAATTGATCTGGAAAGAAGCCAGAGTTTTCAGCAAGATGTCTCAGTACAAATATTCCTCCAGGGGAAATGGCAACAGAAAGGAAAAGGGTCCTCAAATGGGTGCTTTCCAAACATAAAATGTCATTGTATTATAAGTATGTAACCCACATACTTGCATTGCAGCATTTAGTGGGGTAAATAAAAGAAGGAACAGTGCGGAGGACACAGTTCTTGTTTTTGTTTTAAAGGACTCTGTGCCTGCAGGCTTGCCAGTGCTGCACACAGTGACTCTGCTAGATAGTCATCCAGAAATTGAGTGTGGCAGGAACTGGCTGTTTGAAGCTGCTTGGGCTACTTTAATTGTGTGCAAGCAGCCTGGAAGGAGACACCTAGAGTCACACTCTGAGAGTGGAATCAGTGGGAACTCAAGAGATGGGGAAAAGGTTTATAAATAGGAGGAGTGAGAGCTAGACTGGAAGATGCAGTGGTTGAGCAGCACAAGGACCAGGAGGATCTGCTGTAAGGATTGTGTTTCTCAGACTTTTTCAGTTTTATTGGATTTAAACTGCAGGATCCCTTATGCCACTGGAGAAAAAGATGACTAGAATGCTGCAGGCTGAGCAAATTTCAGAGTGTTGTTACAAAGACTCAAGGGGAGTTTGAAGGAGGCTGTGTGACTCTAATTTGTTTAAGGAGCATGTGTGCCCTACAGAGGGGTCTAAAAAAGGCAAATGTAATTTCAGGGTGTGTTAGCAGGAATGTTACATATAGGTCATGGAAAGTAATTATTCCACTCTACATGGAACTGGTGAAGCCTCAGCTGAAGTCCTGTGTCCAGTTTCAGGCACCACACTTTAAGAAAGATGTGGACAAATTGGAGAGTCCAGATGACATCAACAAAAATAAGAGGTTTAGAAAACATTACACTTGAGGAAAAGTTGAAAGAATTGGGCACGTTTAGTTTATAGAAGAGAAAACTGAGTGGCGGGGAGGGTTTGGACATAAGTCTTCAAATATGTAAAAGGTCATAAAGAGGACAGTTATCAATTGTTCTCCATGTCCACCAAGGGAAGGACAAGAAGTAATTAGCTTAACTTTCAACAAAAGAGATTTAGATTAAATATTAAGAAAAACTTTCTAACAATAGGGATAGTACTGGAACAGGTTACTTTGGGAGGTTATGTAATCCCTGTCAGAAGGTTTAAAAACAAGTTAGACAAACTTCTGCCAGGGATGGTCCAAGTATATTTAAATCTGCCTCAAGTGCAGGGGAATGGGCTAGATGATCCCTTCCAGTCCCTACATTCCTGTGATTCTAAGATATAGCCATGGTAATGTGATGGGTAATCTGGGATGAGCTGAACCACATTGGGGAACTCCACCCATTTCTAGAATCGAACATGACTCAAACCTCTTTTTAAGATTCTGAAAGGTTTGAATAAGATTTTTTTCCCTCTTCTAGTTTCTATGTCCAAAACTGAAATATCACAAGAGCCTGACTCAGAAGAGATTTAAATAGATTGGATAAGTTTTAGATAACTTCAGTACTTTAGGCTCTTATAGTCTTCTCTCCAAGAATTTCTAAGCACTTTACAAACAATGGCTTAACTTTACTACTCCCTTTATCCTCGACTGACTAAAGAAGGCAGTAGATTCAAGACTTCAACAAAAATAGGAAGGGTTCAAACAGGAGTGTGGTGACAACAAGAACCAGCATGCTGTCAGGTTCGATTATATGGATCCCTCAAATAAGGAGCAACAAGGGTTGCTTTGCATACAATTTGTTTTACTTATGACAATCAACAATTACAATTTAGAAATCAACATTAATTCTGGCCTAATACAACAACTTAACTGCTTATAATGTGATCACAATTACAACTATACAATTATTATACTTATAGAGGTAACTTATACTATAGGGTTATACTTACACAATTATACTTACACAATTATTCTTACTGCAGCAGTGGGGTTTGTCAGCAACAAAACAACAAATGCTATATTACCTAGGTTGCTTCCTGGGTTTTTGTCTGAGTGGAATATGCAGTCACACTCAGGTTTCCATCTGAGTGGAATATACAGTCACACTCAGGTTCTTCAGTCACATACCCTACACTTAGGCTAGAGCAGTGAACTGGGGAGAGATGAGAAGGCTGATCAAACCTTCCACGTAATGCGATTCTGGTGCATTCCTTAAGATGCGAGGCAACTCCAACTACTTCCTGATTATGACCACCTTTTATTCTCTTCCCCAGAGCTTGCACTCACTCTGTTGGCCAATTATTAAGTTTTTAGGGCAATGAGGCAATTGGAGGGCTGTGGCCCACCACAGCCAAACATGATCTTAAGATTTCTTATTGGCCAGCTGCGTGCTGGACCTTGGTTTCGGATCGTGTGCGACATGCTATTTTTTGCGGCTGACAAAAGACCACTTACTTTGAAACATTTCTTAACCCTTATCTGAAATGGTGTTGGGGGTCATCCTAATCTTGTTGCAATAGAAGTTGTTTTTCAACAGCCAGCAGCCCTGGCCTTGCCCCATCTCATTTGCTTGATTGCTAAACCTTCGGAAACAGCTTGTCTTTCCAGTGATAACTGCCTCTGTTGTTTTGAGCACCCCTTTTGCTGTTATGCAATTACTTGCAAAATGGCCTCGGGGCACATATATGTTACAGGCTTTACAGAAGTCTGTTACAACAAGGAGAAACCTTGCATATATCAAAAGTAACACTACATGACATCATAGATCTATCAATCCAATGGCAGTCACTGGTCTACATGAATTTCATAGATTTCCAAAAAGCCTTTGACACGGTGGATAAAACAGTCTTATGGAAGTTGATATGCCACTATAGAATCTGCCAGGCAACAGGAAGACTTTCTTTGAAAACATTAGGAGCAACAGAAAGACAAAGGAAAGTGCAGGTCCTCTACTTACTGGGAAAGGAGAGGTAATAACTGATGACATCAAGATGGTTGAGTTGTTTAATGCCTATTTTGCTTAAATCTTCACTAAAAAGGCTAATGGTAATCAGATACTCAATGCAATATTTACAAAAAGGGGGAAGGAATGCAAGCCAGAATAGGAAAAGAATAGGTTAAAGTGTATTTTTAAAAGTTAGATGTATTCACTATGGCTGGATCTGATGAAATTCCTCCTAGGGATCTTAAGGAATGATCTGAAGCAATCTCAGAACTGTTAGCAATTATCTTTGGGAACTCACTGAGGATGGGTGAGCTCTCCATGGACTGGAGTGCAAACATGATACCTATCTTTAAAAATGGGAACAAAGAGGAGCCAGAGAATTATAGACTAGTCAGCCTAATTTTGATACGTGGAAAGATACTGGAACAAATTATTAAACAATCAATTTATAAGCACTCTGAGGATAATAGAATTATAAGGAATAGCCGGAATGGATTTCTCAGTAACACATCATGCCAAATCAACCTAATTTCCTTCTTGGACTGTGTTATTGACTTAGTGGATGGGGGAAACAGGAGACGTGATATAACTTGTTTTAGTAAGTCTAAAGTTCCACATGACATTCTCATATGCAAACTACGGAAATGCAGTCTATGTAAAATTACTAATAGGTGGGTGCACAAATGGTTGAAAGACCATATTCAAAGAGTGTCTGTCACACTGGGAGGGTGTATGTACTGGAGTCTCGTAGGGATCAATCCTGGGTCTTGTTCTGGTCAATATTTTCATTAATGACTTGAATAATGGAGTTGAGAATATATTTATAAAATTTGTAGATGACACAAAGCTGGGAGGGATTGCAAGCTCTTTGGAGGACTGAATTAGAATTCTAAACAACCTTGACATATTGGAGAATTGGTTTGTATTAGGCTTTCCCTGAGACCAGTTCCAACTGGTTCCTCAAGACCTCACTTTGACTTCAGTTTTGTTACTCCTCAGGTTTCTTTATTGGCATACAGCCAAGCTACACTGAATTGATTACACTCAAATGTAGGGGGTGAATATAGGATGTACTGCACATCCAAAGTTACACAGCAAAACTTTTCTTTATATAAATTTTTACCAAAACTAATAAATCATGCTTTATTAACTATACATTACATCATATGTTTCTCTATTGGCTTGGTTACTCTGCAGGAACCAGTTCCTGTACAGAATAGTCTATCCACACACCGTCTATGCACAACCTATTCTTTACCTCATCTTACATTCTAGGCTTATCTTGTCCATTGTAAATGGTACCAGGATGTTCCCTCTTAGATAAGATCCATTTCCCTTCACAATCATGCTCATTAGGAAACAAGACAAGTTACTTATGCCCAGGCCTACAGTCTGAAATCAACAATGTCAAATACTACATTTAGGAAGGAAATATCAAATGCACAACTACAAAATTTTGAATAACTGGCTAGGTGGTAATACTGCTGAAAAGGATAGGAGTTATAATGGATCACAAATTGAATATAAGTTAACCAGGTGTGAAAAAAGCTATTGTCATTCTGGAGTGTATTAACAAGAGAGTTGTATTCAAGACACAGTAGGTAATTGTCCTGCTCCACTCAGCACTGGTGAGGCCTTATCTGGGGTACTGTGTCCAGTTCTGGGTGCCACACTTTAGAAAAGATGTGGACAAATTGGAGAATGTCCAGAGGAGAGCAATTAAAATGATAAAAACTTTAGAAAATCTGACCTTTGACAGAAGATTAAAAATGTAAGCATATTTATTCTTGAGGAGAGAAGACTGAGGGGGAGCTTGATAACAGTCCTCAGATATATTAAGGGCCTTTATAAATAGGACGGGGATTAATTGTTCTGTGTGTCCACTGCAGGTAGAACAAGAAGTCATGGCTTAATCTGCATCAAGGGAGATTTAGGTTACATATCAGAAAAAACTTTCTAACAGCTTCCAAGGGAGTTTATGGAATCACCATCATTGGAGGTTTTTAAGAACAGGTTGGACAAACTCCTCTCAGTGACAGTCTAGGTTTACTTGGTCCTGCCTCAGCACAGGGGCCTGGACTTGATGGTTTCTGGGGGTCCCTTCCAACCCTATGTTCCTATGATTCTGTAACATAACTAGTAATACATAATAACAAACTGACTAAGCCATTTAAGGTAACTCTTGGCATTAGACAAGGATGTTTTATGGCACTCAGGACCTCTCTGTTGGCAACAGAGTAATATGAAAGATCACAGGACAACCACGGTGCATATAGTGGACTTTCACACAGAAGCTAGAAGACTCGACATTGTAGATGGCATCAACCTGCAGTCACATACTCACCAATATATGTAAGCTAAAACAAATGATCTTCAGAGCTATGCACAGTTAGTTTGGCTTAAAACCAACACAGAGAAAACTAAACCTGTGAGAATCAGAGCACAAGGAACACAATAACACTTTCTGGGATTGACAGAGAAGAGGTTCACTCTCAGCAGCATCATAAGCGGAACAGGTGGAACAGGTGAAGATACTGAAGCCAGAATAGCAAAAGTCAGACATGCCTTTGGAAACCTAAAGGTGATCTGGAGAAACAGAAATCTTGCCTTCTGAACTAAATGCTAACTATTTAACACCATTGAAATGTCTATCTTACTATATGGTGCTGAAACTTGGAGACTTACCATCTAAACTCCAAGTTTTTATAAACAGCTGCCTTACACAAATCCTCAACATCAGATGGCCAGAAAAAAATCACAAATGAGGAGCTTTGGAGGACAATGAAACAGAAACTGATAGGACAGGGAATTATAGAATGAAAATGGAGATGTCTAGGGCACACATGGAAGAAAGAACCAAACAACTTAAGATGAAAGAAATTTCCAGGGCAAGAGGTGACAAAGTAGACCAAGAACAGCTTGAAACACACAACAGAAACAGAACTGAAAGTCATTAAAATGAAATGGGAAGAAGATAAAACTGCAGTAGGAGACTACCAAAGATGGGAGGCAGTGATGGAGGCCCTTCATTTTAAGTCCAAGTCAGTCACTCATTGAGGCAGGTATTATAAATAGTATATGTACCTTTGTTGATGAAGAAATGGGGGCTCAGAGTCACAAGCAAATTGAGGGCAGTAGACTCCAACTCTCTTGGCTCTAATTCCATATTTAACCACTATCGGGTACCTCCTCACTGTAGATCAAAACCACACTAAAACATGGACATCTTTTCTGAATGTTTAGCCATTACTACTTCCTTTGTTCCAGCATATTACACAAATCCCTTTCAGTTCTGCATATCAAACATCTATCTGAGAGCTGAACTTTAACCATCTTCCATGTCTTTAGTAATATGGAGGCTCATTTCAGTCAATAATTTGTAATTACATTTATCATATCTGCATAATCTGCAATATGACCTGAAAATTGAAAGTGCCTGTGGCTCTTTTACGTTTGAGTAGGCAGTGACCACATGGTTATTAGCAGGTTGTTTGCAATACTGTTCTTTTTCGCTATTTATTCTTAATAAGATCTGACAATCTGCTTGTTCAATGCAAAAGTGAAGGCATTCCCTGTGCTGATGAGTTTACAATTTAAGAAAGAGAGAGAAAAGTATGCACAGTCTGATGCTACTTCTTTTGGGAATTATGAAACAAGTAAGATGTCAACAGAATGCAAAACAAGATTTTATCTGTAAATAGCTCTGCAATTAACATTGCTTTGATTTACTCCAGAAATTAATTAGCTCTTATTTTTGTAAAATGAGTAATGTTTTTGATTGGGAGTAGTTTTTTTTACCTTGGGTTTTTTTTGTTTTTGTTTTTGTTTTAAATTTAGCTGAGTGATGAGAATGTTTTAATTTATAACCACATAAGTGGCAAAAAGTTAATGGAAATACAGCACAAACACAACTATCAGGGAATTAAAAGCCTCTAGTTAGCCACGAAACAAGACCCAATTCTTTTCCATGAATGCAATAAAACTATTCTGGCAAAGAAAAACCTAAATTAAAATTAACTGCAAAATACAATTTTGTGTGATGTGGATGCAGAGAACCCTTGGGAATAAGCAAGTCTGCCCTTTGGCAAAATTTCATAACATAGTACTGTATATTATGGTATATTGCTTTGATAAAAAGTTGTTTACATATATGTGTTAGATGATAAATATAATTCAGTGTTGACACTGAAAAAATGTAGAATTGTGATAATGTATTATTTATATAGTGCCTTAGTTATACATTATGCCTTGCAAACATATAGGAACACAAGAGCCAAAATTTCCAAAAATGGTTCCAAAAGTTAGGCCCTTATGTTAGTTTTAGGCATTAAAGTGAGTGATCTTATTTTCAAATATTAAATTCATTGAGAGCTGCTGGGTCTTCAGCATTCTTGAAAACCTGGCTATCTTTTTGGATATCTAAATAAGGACATGAGAAGAATCTAACTTTAGGCTCTTGTTTTGGAAAATGTTGGTCACTGCTCCAAGGAACTTACATCTAACGTAGACAGGTCTGATGTAAAGGTCATGATAGGATAGGTTTTGGATCCGTCTTGCAATGCTTGGCTTTAGTGGAGTTTTGGGTGTGCAATGACTAGGTCATTAATGCTTAAAGATCAACAGTGAGAGTAGGCACAGAGAAGGTCAGCCTTGAAATGCTAGGAAAGAATAGTGAATTTTAAGGAAGGCTGTAGAGGGTGAGAAGGTCACAGGGTGAGACAGGAAAAAAAAGGCTATTCCCAGTGACGAGGTGAGGAAACGTGAGTGAGTGAGTGAGGAAAACAAAAGAGATTGCAAAGAAGAGAGAATTGGATGGAGCATATTTGGTGCGAAAGGGATGGAGTTGGAGGAAACAAACTGACATATAGGTCAGAGCCGTGGAGGAATGACTATATCAAAGAAAAATTAATTTCCACCACAGCTTGAAATCAATCATTTAGAAATAATGTATAAGGCAAATGGTTTCTATCCATATGATGGCAGTTTTTGGATTACACACACAGGACTTGAGGATGTTATGTAACCTTTCAAAGTGGGAGTCAGAAGTGTGTTCTGTGGTTGACATCAAGAGCCATGGGCTTGATTTGAAGCCCACTGAAGTTAATAAAAGCCTTTCAGGCCCTATATACATGCAACAATTAATGAAAATGAATGTAATGTGTATTCTGTTTTCTAAGAGAAATTGAAGAAGATAGGAATGAGAATTCTGACATTTGTTTGGAGATTTCTGCATAAATAGGGCATACATCTAACCGTGTTTTTCTCTGTGAGGGTCAAATGATTAGAGCCCCAGTCCACTGAAGTAAACCATAGTCTTGGGCCCAAAACAGCAGAAAAATGTGAAAAAATACTTCTATGATTCCAGTCCAAGTTTGAGTCTGACTAGTTCCAGTACGGACAATAATGGTATTTTTCTGTTTTGGCTTTGAGTTAGTTTTGAGACTTTTCAGTTCAGTTATTGCAATGAAAGAGGAAATCATTTGCTAATAACTTGCTGCTTTTATGGTAAGCTAACCTAAAACTAATTGTTTAGTTTCTAAAAAACCTCTTATGTGCTATTTTCCTTGTTCATCTTAGCAATTAATTATAATTACTAATAAACAAGCTTCTTAAATATCTTAAATTTTTAAAGACAAAAATATACAAGCACCATGATAGGCAATGACTCTTATCCAATATTATGTGGGATCAAACAAAGCTGAGGAGAAAGGACAAACAAAGGGATTAAAATGCTAATTCAGAAAAAAAAATTAAAATAACTTGGACGGGGGCAGAGGTTGACAAGTGTTATTTCTAATTTGCTATAAACAGATTAAATTGTTTAAGAATAAATATAATAAAATGTATTTGGCTGGAAGATGAATGTAGCGGAATAAATAATTAAATGAAATCCCATGTTGCTTTGAGGTATTCCAAGGGATTTTCATTTTGCTCCCTTAAGGGAAAGTCAAGAATGAATCAAGTAGAAATTACTCTAAATTTTGGTGAGGCTGAATTTTCTACTGAATTCTACAAATATTTAGGGTTGTTGTAGCCACGTTGGTCCCAGGATATTAGAGAGACAAGGTGGGTGGGGTAATATCTTTTATTGGATCAACTTCTGTTAGCAAGAGAGACAAGCTTTAGGGTTTACACAGAGCTCTTCTTCACCTGACAGTGAGGAGACCTGAAAAAGAGCTCTGTGTAAATTCAAAAGCTTGTCTCTCTCACCAACAGAAGGTGGTCAGATAAAAGTATTACCTCACCCACCTTGTCTCTCTAATATCCTGGGACCAACATGGCTACAACAACCCTAAATATTTGTAGAATTCAGTAGAAAATGATACCGTTTCCACAACTGTTTTGAGCCATCCTATAGAATTCTTTACCAGATATACAATTCTCTAAGAATTCTGTAGACAGGCTATTATACTCTTAAATTCTGTCAGACTTTTCCTTAAGGGAAAGGAGATAGATAGTCTTGCCTTCCGTTATAAGAAGGTTCCACTTTTAAAAGGGATTAGTCAGAACTGTGCTTAGTCAGAACAGTGGAAGTAGGATAGAGCCCTAGCTGCCTTCAGGCATGAGGGTGAAAAGATGCTGGAGCTGTGTTGTGGTGAATTTCTCTTCATAGTAAAACTGTTTTAAGTTTATTAAAGTTCCTTCAAAAAAAAAAAAAAAAAGTTCATGCAAGCAGGTTCCTTTGTATATATACGCCATGCTGCTTGCTAATAATCCAATCCAACTCTCATTAAAGCATATGGCAAAACTCTCACTGACTTTAGTGGGAGCTGTATTGAGCCTGAACAACTACATAGTAATTAATGCCAGTTACAAAGTAGCTTACAAAGAGGGAGCTGTCATCAAGCAGGGAAGCATTTCAGTAGATATTAAACTAACATGGTATTTCATGTTCTCTCTAGCTGTCCACATTCTGGATATTTATATTTTTGTAATGTTAACAATGCTTTCTGGCTCTCTGTCAGTGGGACATTGTTAGGACTGTTAATGAGAGGTCTTTTGGGGATCAATCCAAGATACTTCTGTCCCCATCATTATGTTCAGTGTTCTGGCTGTCAGGAGAAAAGTACTTCAAAGTGCTCTTGGAGTGTTGTTCTGTCTTCCTCATTCATTGTGACGTAATTAGTTAGATTCCATATTAGTGCTTTATCACATAAGACAAAATTCTACCATGAAGTTGATTTTGACAAAGATTTGACAGAGATTTGAGTTGCCTATTGAATTAGTGTCACAATTTTTCCCAACTTTGATGGGGTGGGATAAGATGCTCCTCAGTGAATTCACCAAGTGAACCAGTAAAGCACATGGCATGCACTAGAGTAAAAAGCTACATTCTGCTCTGTTTGCTGATATAAAAAATTTGTTTTGGGGTCTTAATCCAAAACCCATTTAAGTCAGTGGAAAGACTCAGTGAACTTTGAATCAGGTCCTCGTAGTTGCAGTCTCTTTGACATGGGGTGACATGCAAACTGCACACTGTAGTCCATCAGCAGCCTAGCAAGAAAGGAATGTGATCACTGCAGCTCATGAGAGTTGAAGTGTTAATTTGCTACAATTTTGAAACACTATCAAATGGTTCACTAGAGATTTTATAATCTGTAGCTGAGTACCAAATTACACAGCCCAACCCAAATCTACAGTGCCTTAAATGTTTATGAAACTCCTTGGGGCATTTTTCAGAAAGCATGCTCATTTATCTATTCTGGCAGCTGTCAAACCACCAAGCATATATTTTGGTGTGGGTTGATTTTTCATTTTAGAATTGTTAATATTTTATATTTAAGAGGCTGTTTGACTTTAGAATAACAGAAGGAAAGTTGCTTGTGATTTTTTTCTACAATTTAAATTATGCTTAGTTAAAATTTACTTCCTGGAAAACCTTTTGGCTTTTTAAAAGCATCTGAAATGTGTCAGTTTCAGTTTTGTTCTCTTAATTTCTGTAGAATAACACATGAACAAGCAATTGAATTGTTAATTGGACACATTTTTTAAGTAGTGCTTGTGCATTGATCACCAATACAGCTAATTATGTGCACATATAGTTTCTCCTTTATGTAGCAAGAAAAGAGATTATACAAGACAAAGAAAGGGAATGGTATCCCCTTAAAAACAATTTTCCTTACGAAGAGTCCATAATCACTCCAGAAGACTTTTATCTTTACAAATTGAACGTTTTATTGAAGAAATCATTCTTTCCCTGTTTCATCTCCCATCACTGTGTGACCAAGATATTTGGGTGGAAGAAGTGCAGTGTTCCCAAAGCAGTCTTCTACCCCTGCCTGATTCTTTTAGTGATGTCTGGACAACTCTTATCACTCAGCTTATAATTGATGCAATTTCAGGTGTCTGTGAAAGAGAGGCCCGATCTGGCTGTTGAAGTCAATTGGAGTTGTCATGGTTATGGAACACTAGATTTACTGAAGTTTTGCTGTTGACCTCAATGTGGATAGGATGTGGTCATGAATCAGGCTGGAAGTGAGCAGGGAGTTGTTAGTAATTAGGAAGCAGGAAGCCTTTGTTAACACACAGTAATGGGTTAGCTTATGCCTTAGTCTGCAGCACAGCATGAGAGAGGGATGAAGACTAAGGAGACTCCCCTTCCACTAGGTGCCTTTGCACAAAGGCCAAGCCCAATCCCAACCCTAGCGCACACGGTGCGGATGTCCTACTGTCTAGCATCAACAATAATATTGGGCTCCTCAAAGGATATGTATGTAGGAGTTGTAAATGGTGGCACTTCCCATTCTTCCTTTGTCATAGCCAGCAGATAGAAAGGAGGTGGAGGGCACTTGCTGGACTTTTCCAAAGGAAGTGGTAGCAGTTTTGCTCCCAGCAGCATTGTGCTACCCACAGAGCAATGTGTCTGGGTTCTCCCACTGGTGGACCTCCACAGCCCTTATCCTTTGGGGCTGTCTTAAAGGCATCATCTAATCCAGGGGTTCTCAAACTTTTTTGCTGGGATCCCCTTTGAAAATATTTCAGGCTGTGATAACTCCCCTCAAAAAAGTGATAACCCCTCCATGCCATGCCATCCACCCCCACATGCCATGCCACCCTTGCTTCTGCGCTGCTGCTGGGGGGAAGTGCTGACTTCAGAGCATCTGGACAGTAGCCGCTGCTCTCCAGCCATGCAGCCCTGAAGGACTCTGGCTGTCAGCCATGCATGGGACTGATAGCTGCAGCCATGGCATGTGTGGGGGCTGACAGCTCACAACCCACCCATAAGAACCTGACAACCCCTTGAGGAGTCCCGACTCCCAGTTTGAGAACCCCTAATCTAATCTAATTTGTGGTCTTAGTAACTTGCAATTATAAAAATAAATGTAGCAAAAGAGAAGATAATTAATGGATTATTTGGAAAAGCAGATGTTATTTTTGTAGGCAGTGGGTCTTTTCCTTAAACATTGAAGCCTAACTGCAATTTTCAGCCACAACACTGAAAAGAGAAAGAATGTGGATTGAATGTTTTCTTGAGGACAAGTTTAGAAGTAAGATTTTATGCTGAATTACTGTTTAAGTCTATTTACACCTGTTATTCTGGAGTACAGTACCACAGGACTCTCTTGTTTCCTTTTTAAAATGCACTTGTTGTGGCACTTCCTTCTGAAGAGCGCATGATAGGGAGGGGACATTATCTCTTTCCACCACTAATTGGAATGTTCTATGTGTCAGGATCAAATGATGATCTGGTGAAATATTTATCTAAAGAGAGTCAGTCTAGTTAAGAATGTTAAAACTAACATTTCCAGTCCAGAAGCAAAACTATAGAAAGTCAAGGTTCATTCTGGAGATCTATTTCTCCTTTTCATTGGTTTCACATCTGTAATTCCATTGATTTGAGTGGAGTACTTCCTGATTTATATCAGGCCCAAAGCTTGGATTTGTCCGAACTAGAAACTTAAAATGGAAAGAAGGGGTCATGAAATTGCAATCCTGTCAGACTTGCCTGAAATAGTCACCAAAAGCCATATGAATGAAAAGTTGCTGGTTCTGCCCATTTCTAATTCTGATTACGTTAAAACTTATAAAACTCTAAATACACATGAAATTACTGCACTTTATCTTGTTGTTTTTTATACCTGCATTGAAGGTATTAAATAATGCTTGATAAAAGCAGAGCTCCTTTTAGTGTCAATGGTAATTCAGTGTATCAAGGGGTAAATAGACCCCATAGAATGTAGTGGTCCACATTTTTTACTTAGTATCCGTTGGATTTTATTTCTTTTTTTTATGAAAACTTTTAATAAATTTGCATACTTATGAAGCCTGATCATTTATTCATGGAGATGGCTCAGATAATGAAGGGCTAGCATTAATTCTGCTACAAATTAGCTGAGAATACATGCTATTCCTCACTGTATCTGCTTTGGAGCATTCTTCACTTGAGTTTTAACTGAAGAAAAATATAGGCAAATTCTATTTAAAGAGAATTTTCTTTTTGGAATGTTCTGCCAATTAATCAATAGTCCTGAAGGCTTCACATGGGTATTAGGTGTTGCAATCATTGAAAACTTTAGGTATTGAAAACTTCAGAAATATGGGAAGAAGTACAGGCTACATCGAATAACTGCAGATATGTCTGTCTTGAGTACAGGTGACAGGGATAGGCATAGTATTATTTTGTATTTTTATTGGCATTAATTTAACATTTTCTATGCTATTTAGAACAATGAATTACATTTAGAATCAGCTTACTGATTGCATGAAGGCATAACTCATAACCCACTCATAACGCAATCAGCAATATGTCATCTAAAACTATATAAGCTTTTCTGTTTAAGCAGTAGTTATAGTAACAGAGGGTGAATACTCTCTAAGGTACCATGGCACAGTAGCATTGCAGCAGCACTAAATATATGCAGAAGTAGTGAGATTGGTCTGAGAACAATAATAATAGCAATAATACTTAGCCCTTATTGCATTTTGCATCTTCTAAACATTGCATAAACTTAAATCCTCACATTGCTCTCTCTGAAATATGGTGGAATTATCAGAGCAAGACAAACAACTCGCAGTAAACAATGTATTGATGACTGCAATCTTTATTGCTGGTTACAAAGTGTCCATCTACTGTCTACAATTTTTATGAACTTGTTGGCTACTTGAAACCGTCAATTAGTATTTTATATGGAACAGATTTCAGGCTGTGGATTCCTCCCAAATTGTGTGTTGTGAAAATTGTATTGAATATTTTATATTCACAATTTGTTATTAGAGCTGTGTGGCTGTTTAGCAGCCAGCCAAGTGTCCAAGGTACTGCCAATTATTGGGACTGACTACCAATTATTCTTCTTGCTGCTTTTAGCCATTTTCAGGCCTTTTCAGGAAATTACATAACTAGGCAAACCAGGAGGAGGGGTAGACAGTGAACACGTGAAGTAAGCCTGACTCTATGCTTTCTATCTCTCTGAATATGCTGGGGAGAATGTCTAGGAAAAACAGGAAGTCTGAATGTATTTTAGAATTGTGGGTATGGGGACATTTAGCTATCAGACTAACAGCTTAAGACTGTTTGCTTAACAATATTTTTGTAGTGACATGTCTTTGTAACTTCTGCTTCTGCCTAGTGATTGATTTGTTTGGTTAGCTATGTTACATTCTTTTCATTGACATGTTTCTGTAACTTTTGGAGTATAAAAGGGAAGTCAGGCAGACTGGTCCTGAAATTTTGTTAATGTTCACATTAACAAGACTTCGCTCACACAAGTGTCGATGAGCAGTAAATAAAAAAAGGATGTAAATTTAGTGTAAGCACAATAACGTTACTGACTGTTCAAGGGTATCTTTTCTCTCTATTCACCCAACTCTAAATGAATTCTCAGGGGAAAACTAAAGTAGAGAGACTAAACGAGTTGCAAAAAGCCAAAAGAGTCAGCTTAGAAGTGAAAAGAACTTTGACCTGAAGATGTACAAGGGCAAGCAATTCAAAATGGACAGTCCTGTTTCATGTATATTAGAGAGAGAGAGAGGCTGTAATAGAAGAAGGGTAGGCCAGTGGCAAAATTCAGGAATGTTAGTGCTTTGGTTTGGTTTGGACTCATTCTAATATTAAGGTGGTCCAAAATATCACCAAAGAAATTTCTTTAGTTTACAAATGTCAAAGTGCCAGAGCTACTTAATTTTCCATAAAGTCCTGGTCAGAGAGAACTCTCTGTTGGACTCACCTTCTAAGATTACACATGCTATAAATGACTAGTAATAAGCATCAGTGACTATTAATCATAATTCAGCTCCATTTGTTTGGTCTGCACTACAGTGCATGTTCTTTTACTACATAAGTAATACAAATGGTGAAAGTCTAAAAGTCCAGATTTGCTTTGAAACCCTCCTTTTTTTTTCTTTAGCAGAAACCACCAGTTGAAAAGAGTCTTTTCAATAACAACAGGGGAAAAAGTGACCTATTTTTCCCCCATACAATGGGCAGCATTTGTGGTTATCCAGATACCTTCTGAATAGGCTTTCATACCTAAAATAGCTCCAGAAATATAGCAACCTACAGAGACTAACAGCAGATCTGGGAACATTTGTGCTTTTTCTTTTAAACCTCAGTGATGTTATTAATTTTTCCTTTCCAGAAGTGCAGAATTATGGGGCCTATGCTCAGAGACTATTTTGCAATTTAGCAAAGACCTTGAGGTTTCCAGGTTTAAATAGATTTTTTTTAAAATACTATACTGTATTGGCTCATTTCTCTTGCTTCATAAACAAATTAAAATAATCACACTTGAGTTAAATTGTAAGATCTACTGAGCTGTCATAGTTTGTTGATGGTATTGGTTCTGTTGTAACATTTGCAGGGAGCAGGTTCAGTTGTAAATAACTTAACTGGGGGAGAAAAAAGCATAAAGTTACAATGTGTTGGGGTCTATTTGGACAGATATAATGGTCGCACTTTTACAAGATTGCACAATGGATGTAACAAAACAATGATGTTATCTTGTATTTTTATTGCAGTACTGAAGAAAATATAGGCCTCAGTACCAGAGTGCCAGTTAGACATAATTAAGCATAAAACAATACCACAGAGCAAAATGTTTCTCTAAATTGTATTTTAGTTGCTTCGGCTTTTTATACACACAGATATTTTCTATACAATCACATACTTTCAGTCAGAGTGACTTATTTTAAATTAAGGAAATGACAAACCAAGGAGAAAACAGTCTTCATGAGACTGTAGCATGTGTTTCTCCTCTGTAACAGTCTGCACTGAATTGAACTACTCCAGAATTGAGTCCTTTATTCACACTGCAGATCTCTGTAAATGTAAATTCCACTAAATGTAAATTCCACTAAAATAAATGACTGAGGCTGATCAAAATATTCAGCAGAGAAGAAACATGCTATCTTCAGATTGTTCTAAACTTAGGTGAATTGCCATGTGACTCTACTATCAGTTGGAATCATGCCACAGGTAAGCTTGTTGAGAAGAACCCTACACCTATTTTGTCATGAGTCTGTAACTTTGTGATTTGATAATCCAAGTAAATCAATTGAACAAAACTCTCCTCAAAGACAGAAGATGACAGGTGTCTTTAAAAAGTAGGCAGTTAAAGTGAGATGCTTTTGAAAATCATGCTTAGGTGATTTAGAATACAAGTCCCATTAGGCTTTTAAACATGCCAACAAAAAATATTATATTCCAGTGAAGGATGCTTAATTTTTATTCTTGCACTCCACTCCAAATTCTTTGGTGGTCAGTGTGCTGCAAAAGAGAGGCTGTCAGTATCAATCTTGATATTGCCATCCAGACAGGGATTGGAAATTCCTGGACCTATTTGAATGTAAAACATACTCATCAGCTATACTCCAATTTAGGATCTCTAATTATAAAGCTTTCATGGCCAAATACAACTATCTGAATTACTCCAAATTGGAGGAACTCTGCCAGGACTTACCAGAGGCGAAAAAAGAACAATTCCAACCCCTGATATCTCAGGGACACCTCATCGCCCTGACAGTCCTACAAGCCTTGTTAGACTCTGCAGATACTGCTGCTCAATCCATTGCATCTGTTGTGCGTATGAAACACGCATCATGGCTAAATGTCTTGGGATTTCATAAGGAGATACAAACGTAGTTGAGGACTTACCATTCAAGGGCTAGAAATTATTCTCAGACTGCACAGGTAACTTTTTTAACTCCTTTAAAGACTCTCAAGCTAAGTTTTGCTCCCTCGGGAAATGCAGCACCAGAGAGGTGATCGAGCAAGTACAACTCCCTCCATGATCACAAATGCAGCAATACCCCCCTCAACGGCGCTATGACACCCAGAGCCATTGACAAAGGCCTCTGAATAGAGACAGACAATCCACTCCTCAAGGAGCTATGTCTCATGCACCTGCAACAAAACAACAATTTTGAAGGTGTGGTCGAGGCCTGAGAAGTTTTCACCTATTTCAGTCATCCGCACCAGCTTTCACATTCCAACATTTTGGTGATCAACTAGCTCCATTTTTCCCATCTTAGACACAGCATTTCAAAATGATTACCCTCTCTACTATTATCCCAGCACTGGAACACAGGGACTAGTTCTCCATCTCCAAGATGCATACTTTCATATTACAATACACCCTGCCCACAGGCAATTTCTTGATTCGTTGTGGGCAAGTACAACTACCAGTACAAGACACTGCTTTTTGGACTGTCCACAGTACCTCTGGTGTTCTCCAACGTCCTGGTGGTAGTCACAGCCCAGCTAAGAAAACAAGAAGTCATCATCTTTCCATACTTGGATGACTGTCTCCTCAAGGCCCTAACTGAAACCAACACTCTCTGAGCTGTTCACATGACAATGGATCTGTTCATGAAGTGAGGCCTTCTTGTGAACCAGGAAAAATCCACATTGAAGCTGGTACAGCAACTGGAATTCATTGGCACATAATTGGAAGCTAGAGCCTTCCTAACACCTCACATATATCTTTGGCTATAATGGATCTGGTATCTGTCGCATAGGTTATTCGCCAGGTCTCCACATGCTTCTAGACACATGGCTGCAGCCACATTTGTGGTCAGGCACGCAAAGCAACACCTGTGATATCTTCAATGAGGGCTTTCTACCATATACCTCCCCACATACATAGGATTTTATCCATGCTGAACTGAGTCAAAGATTCACTACTGTGGAGGACCATGCCCCAACAACATCTGCATTGGAGTTTCCTTCCTGCAACTGTCACCAACTGTGATCCTAACCACTGCTGCCTCCCTTATCAGCTGCATCTACACAAATATACAGTACAGAGCAGATGGTCGCCCATTGAATCCACCTTACACATCAGCTTCCTAGAACTACGAGTGGTCCACAATGTCTGCCGACATTTCTTACCCCTTCTCAAACATCATAAAAACATCACTACCATAAAAGTGATGACAGAAAATCTTGCCTGCATGTATTACATGAACAGTCAGGGCAGAACGAAGTCCCACTCTATGTACTCTGAGGCGATCAAACTGTGGGTCTGGTGTTATACTTACAAAAGAAAAGACTAGCCATATCTTATTCAAGGGGACAAGGCAATATGCTGTGTTTATTGTAAATGTAAGAATATAAAAAAGCAGTCACATTCACACGCACATTTATACCGAAGAAGTTCTGCAAGCTGGTGTCATATAATTACCAGCTGGGCACGAGAAGGGAGCCAGGCCTCTGTCGGTCGCAAATCCAATGCTTCAAGATAATGTTTGCAGAACGAAACTGAAAGTTTCCATGTTCTTACCCCGTCTTTTATAGTTACTGCCTCTCATGTAAGTCTATTGGCCTTGCTATGTCATGCTGTTGTCATGTTCAGTATGGTTGTTAATCACCAGCTAATTGCAGGCATGACTATTCTTTTATTTTTGTACTTTGTTCATTCCCAGGATGGATCTTTGTGTATTTTAGGGTCGTTTATCTGCACTTGAGCATCGTTGATATGCATTCTTTGCCCTTCAGGGTCAGGATGACAGTTGGTGTCTTTACTCCCCTTTCTGTTGTTAGAGCAGTTTAGGTTGGCATCTCTTTATGCCCCTCACGTACATTCCTTACTTACACAGACAAAGAGAATTCAAGATATTTTTAGGTTCAATAGTACAAGTTTCAGGAAAGAGTTTATTCAAGAAACTAACAAGATGGAGTTTACTTATACCACGCTAAATAGTCCAATACAATTATCATAACAATAAAGGAAAAATCTATATCTTCCCCTATCTCACTTATACAATAAAACAAGAAGTGTATATCTGATTCATTTGCACAGATCCTGGGGATTGCTCACACTGGTGTATCCAGAACTCTATTTAGCTGTGTACCTCGCAGGGCATCAGAACACCACCACAGGACATTCTTGCATGATCATGAGTGCGAGTTGGACATCTGAGCACTTCAACCCATATTCAACTGATGGAGCTGTCCCACCATAGATCTCTTTGCCACCCAAAACATCACCCACTGCCCTCAATTCTGTTCCAGATTGGGACTGGGACACAGATTGCTGGGGGATGCATTCCTCATAACTTAGGACACGCCACTCCTTTATGCCTTCCCTCCCTTTGCCCTCTTGTTCTGAGTGCATTGCAAAATACAGGAGGACCAAGCTCAGGTCATATTAATAGATCCAGCATAGCCATGACAGGTCTGGTATGCTTATCTTCTACACATGGTGGTATTCAAATCGATACATCTCTACCCAGCACCATGGTTTCTCTCACAGGACGCAGGATGTATTCTCCATCCCAGTCTACAGATGCTGTAACTAAAGGCCTGCCTCCTCCATGGTTCCAGGGTCTGAAAATAATCTGCTCAGATGCAGTCAAACAGATGCCCTTGAATAGCAGGCATTTTACGACCAGATGCACTTACACCCATAAATGGATGCGATTTCACTGCTGGTGCATCTCACACCAGGTCAACTCAGCACATGTTCTGCTGCCACTTATACTCAAATATGTTCTACAAATTAAACAGTCAGGCTTAGCCAATAGCTCTATTAGAGTACACCTGGCGGCAGTTACTACCTTTCTTTCCCCCATTGATGGCCACTTTGTCTTTGCAAAACTGCTCCTCAAGTGCTTCTTGAGAGACATTTAAAATCTCTATCCACATATGAGATCCTACTGGGGCCCCAGTTTAGCCCTACATTCACTGGTGAGACCCCTGTTTGAACCAATGGGAACCTGTTCTCATGTACACCTAGCAATGAAAACTGCCTTTCTTGTCACCATCATCTCTGCTTGTGGGAGTGGGAGAAATTGCAGCCTTTATGGCATAGCCACCATATACAGTGTTTTATAACGACAATGTTTCACTATTCGCACATCCAAGTTTCTTACCTAAGGGCCCAATATTCATTTCAACCAGTACGTCTCCCTTGCTTCTTTCTGAAGCCTCACAGAACCCAACAGGATGCAGCCCTACACACTCTAGTTGGGATTGGTCCTGCTTTGAGTAGGGTGTTGGACTAGATGACCATCTGAGGTCCCTTCCAACCCTAATATTCTATGAGATGTGAGGCATGTGTTATCCTTCCATTTAAACAGGATTCAACACTTCTGGAAATCACCATGATTATTCCTCTTTACCACTGAAAGAGGCAGAGGCACTGCTGTATCTACACAATTCCTCTCTGTAGGAAGGCGCTCCGGCCTCCCCCGGGGTTGGGAGCCGAAGGAGGGCCACAGCCAATAGAAAGGCCATATAGTCTGCCAGAAAAACCTGCCCGGCAACAGGCAGCAATTGGACCAGCCCGCCAGTCTGCCTGGCAACCCCTAGGATCGGCCCGGATAGGGCCAACGGGGACGGCCAACCAGCAGCCAAGAGGCGGGGCCTCCACAGGAAGGGGCAGTATAAAAGCTAGGCCCCTGGGCTCAGTAAGGGGCAGACAGCCGTGGGAAGCAGACCTGCCGCCCTGGGCTCCTGCCAGGGAAGGGAACGTCTACGGCCCCAGGCTGAAGCCCCGCCGGTCCCAGGGTAAACCCCGGGAGTGGGTAGGACCTCCGGGAGCCGGCGATTGGGACTGGCCGACGAGCCCCAAAGGGTGGCCGACACCCCTCGAACTCCAAGCCTGGCCGAAGGAGCCAGACCAATCCCCGTGGGTCAAACTGCCCGAGGCAGGACCCGACCTGGAGGAGCTGCCGGCCGCTGATCCCCCTGAAGCTGGACCGGACCTCGAGGAGTTGCCAGAGGCGGGGACTCCCAGCGAACACATCGACCTCGAGGAGCTGCCGGACGCCGACGACTTGCCCCCTTTGCCACCCACCAACGACGAAGGATTGGTGAGCCAGCCGTGGGCCGTGTACCCCTCCGGTTTACCTGGGGTCAGCTCGTGGGATTACGGGGGAAGAAGTGGCCCAGGGACAGCCAGACCCCATGGCTGGAGTAAGGGCCCAGGCCCAGCGGCGTGTTGAGGCCGGAGCCCCGCCGCGCCAGTGGCAATCGCTGTGCCACTGGTAGGGCCCTGGGCTGGGACGCAGTGGAGACGGGTGGGCCTGCGTCCCCCTCCCCCTCTCTCTAGCTGCCCCGGAGGGAGAGCCCTCCAAACCCCAGAAGGACGGCTGGAAGACGTCCAGTCTCCACCACTGACCCCGAGACGAGGACGTGAGACTGTTTGTTTGCCTGCCTGCCCTTGCCCAAGGGACCGGGCGCATTGACCGTTTGTTTGCCTGCCTGCCCTTGCCCAAGGGACCGGGCGCATTGACCGTTTGTTTGCCTGCCTGCCCTTGCCCAAGGGACCGGGCGCATTGACCGTTTGTTTGCCTGCCTGCCTTTGCCCAAGGGACCGGGCGCATTGACCGTTTGTTTGCCTGCCTGCCCTTGCCCAAGGGATCGGGCCTCTAGACTGCTTATTTGCCCGCCCCTGCCAAGGGACCGGGCCTCTAGACTGCTTGTTTACCTGCCCCTGCCAAGGGACCAGGCCTCTAGACTGCTTGTTTACCTGCCCCTGCTAAGGGACCAGGCCTAAAGACTGCTTGCTCGCCCGCCCTGCCAGAGGGCTGGGGCGAAAGACTGCTTGCTCGCCCACCCTGCCAGAGGGCCGGGGCGAACGACTGCTTGCTCGCCCGCCCTGCCAGAGGGCCGGAGCCTCTAGACCGGTCGGTTAACCAATTCCCCATTTGTTTGGGGAAGGTACCAGGACCTTCCCCAGCGGCTGGGCCCCAGGAAGGGCCGCAGCGACCGGCGCGACACAACTGCCGTCGTACACTCTCTAAGTGGATCTCACAGTGTATATGTTTATCTTATGAACTTCACGATAGACAACTGCCTACTTCAATCAGAACACATTCCACACAATCATTATCTATCTCGATTTTCTTTCAGAGCTCCTCGGGGACCCTGCAATTACTGCAGGATCAGGCCCCCTGTACTTGCAACACTCATCACAATAGTGCAGAGCTGTTCAGGATCCATGCTTCTGTCACAGATGGCAGGTAGTGGGGAAGGACGCACAGGTTTGTGGGGATTTTGAAAAGAGGCAAGAAATATTATGGGATATAGATGCAGTTGTGGGATGGAGAACACTGAATTATGGGAACTTGAACCATGGTCCCAGTCATCCCTGCATGACTCATTTCGGCTCCATGAGGCATTGCAAAAAGTTACCAAAACACCCTTCACTGGATGGTGGCAAGTTGCCCAGTGGGATAGCTACCCATGGTGCACTGCATTGTACAGCCATAGAGTAGGTGAGGAGACGCACTGCTGACACAAGGAGCCTAGTGTGGACATACACAAGCCATGTGATAGCTGTGGTGGTTGTGGGCTGACATTAGTTAGGTCGACATAATTTTGTAGTGTAGACATGGCCGTAGTTTAATGAGAAGCAAAATAAGGATTTGAAAGGAAACTGAACCAAATCAGGAATTCAAGAACCAGGAGTCTTAAACCACTGAACATTTAGCTTAGAAAAAGTGAATAGCTTTCCAATGAATTGATTCACACAGCCTATGTTTGTTGCTGACTCCAGAATTCATCCTCTGTACTTGAACTAAACAAACAAAACGCTTCCATTATAGTCTTTCAAATTAGATTTTTCTGACACTCCTTTGCAGGCAAACAGTAATGTGCAGTCCTTCATGATCCAGATTTTTGTTCATGGCTTAATTTTCAGCTGTAGTTTGCTGCTGTCAAACCAACCATCTGTTTGGACTAAACTTATTTCCTATTCTGTCCAGTGGGAAGGAATTTAGCAACAGAAAAGCCATTTCACCAAGGAAAGTGGAAATGTTTTCAGGAAAGTTGAAGTTGCCCAGCGTTTTTTCATTAAAATCCCCTTATACTCCCACAGTTTATAGTTATTTGAAATTTTGGAAATATAAACATTTGAACAGATGCCCTAGAAAATTAAAAACATCCCAGATTTGATCATATATTCTTAGAAATGCCTAATGAGTAATAGATATTATACAGTAATTCTCTTTTCTGTTATGAAGTCAGTGAAGAAAATGATTCAGTATTAGAGTAAATTGTTGGTTAGGCTGAGGGCCAAGGCTGACCAGTGAAACTAACAACATATGCAAACAAGCCTGTCTCTACAATTGTCTGTTTATCCACCTGTTGCATAGTGTCTAGGTCCTTGATTGTGAGATCTCTAGTGCAGGAACTCTTTGTGGTGTTTGGTTGTAGAAGTCCTAACAAAATGGGGCCCCTAATCTCTGCTTGGGGGTCTGCAGGTACTGCTGCAATAGAAATATTAGTGCATACAATAGCAGTGCAATTCACTACAAGCACACAAATATGCATTATGAATAGCTGTAACCCAAATAAGAGGTGTCAGAACAAAAACCATTTCTCTTAAATGTCCTTTCCTATCTTTCAGCCTTACAGTATGAAATCTTCCAATTTGCTAGAGCCCAAGTCAGCTGTACTCAAAACTTTAGCAGACTGTATTCACCTAAAATAAATTTTGATTTCTTGGGATGCCCTTAACCACTTACCCTGTGATTTTTTTAAAAAACCCAACTATTTCATGTAAAATAAAGATCCTTTCATCACGGTGTTCACTAGTACCTAGTTACTATCTGATGAAGTGGGCTGCAGCCCATGAAAGCTTACGCCTGCAGAAATTAAATTTGTTAGGCTGGGTCTATACTGATGGCAGCAAATTTGCCACTCTCAGATCGATGTCTCTGGATCGACTGAGTGGTCTGTGTAGAACCGTTCTGTCAATCCAGAAATCGACAGAGGAAAAGCACCCCTGTAAGTGGCGTAGCTCTTCATCAACAGGAACGCTGTTCCCGTCAGCGCAGCAGTGTGGATGGCGCGCGGAACAGACCCAGCGAAGTCGACGGGAAATACGCAAGTGTTTTACGTCACTTGCGTATCTCCCGTTGACTGCCTCTGAATCCGGAAGGTAAGTGTAGACTAGGCTTGAGTCTTTAAAGTGCTACAGGACTCTTGTTATTTTTGCTGTAAACAGACTAACATGGCTACCCCTCTGATACTGACCCTGGTTTCTTTCCAAAGGCATGTAATGGGGCACGTAGCATATACTAATTCTCAAAATCAGTATTCTGTCTGGAAAGAGGATATGCACTGATATGTATGTATACTGAGAAATATACAAAATGAAATATGGAAATGCACCATGGAGAGGCACAGCAAACCATATTCCAGATATTTGACCTTACTCCTGAAACTATTGCCCTGGGACATGGCTGTCTTTTTAAATTATTTAAAGATTGACAGCCTTACAAATCCTCCTCCCTTTTTTTTCACCCTAATTTTTTTTCCAAATCCACAAAATAGGTATGGTGGCAGAGCAAGCTTTAAATCTAACCTGTTGGGGCCATCTCTAACAGTATAAAGAGCAGCTCAGTTTCCATGCCCATCCAGTAGTCCACATTTCTGCTAATACTGAAGAGTAATTCCAGTAATGGATGGTTTACTACAAAATACATTGAGCCTATAAATTCATTTCACACAGTAGATATCAATAACATGATCACTCCCAATATGAGCCAAATTTTAGAGCCTGATTTTTATTTACAAAATAGGTCTTTACTTTTTTTTAAATAGGTACAGAACTGAATTTAATGCATTTATTTAATCCCTAGTGTGCGTTTTATTTACTTTCTAAATGCTGACAATATCCTTAGCATAATTTTTTCCTTATGCTATTTTTTCAGCACTCATTTCCTTGTGCTTTCCCAGTCTGTATCCCCTTCTTGTCATTTGGCTCATACTTGTATCACAAGCTCTATCATGCACGGACCATCTTTTTGTTCTGTGTTTGTACAGTGTCAAGCCCAGTGACTGCCTGGTCCATGATTGTGGCTCCTTGGTAACATCATGATACAAACTTAATGATGTTCAAGACATGAAACAAAGACTGTCCGTGTGCCAAATAACTTGGGCTGGGATTTTCAAAAGAACCTAAGCAAATAAAGTGTCCGCTTCCTTTGGGCACCTCGTTTCTTTGAAAATCCAGCCTAATTTCAATTCTAACCAGAACTGGTTTCATTTTAGTTACACCAGATGTGTATATGATTCTTCATGGTAAGCTCAATGAAAATTAATAAAATCATTTCTTGTGTTTTGTTGGGAAGAGTGATTGAAACACCTCCACCACCAGTTGCTAAAAAGGATGTCATTATTAAATATCAGCTATTCAAACTGTACACTTTCTATGTTATACTTCTGTGGGCAATAGTAATTTGTCTGAATTTATGCTTCTTCACATTTACTCTGTTAGGAAAAGAACAAAAAGAACTACACAGACTTTTGAGTGAAGAGATGAAACTTTTAATGGACTTGCCTGGTGTAGATTGCTTAACCTGTGGAAGGTTGACACTGTTCCCTAATGAGGGAAATAAATATAGTTAGTTATATGTATCTTTGGTCTTGGTATAAAAAGGGCACTTATTTTACTTTATATGTTCTACCATGAAGTTATAGAAGGGAAAAGCAATAACATTTAGAAAACAAGGTGGTTAATGCCACTGAAGTTTCCTGGAGTAGGGGCTGTAATATGAAGCAGATGATTCTCTCAAGTTTGGAGACTTTAAAATGGAATATAGTAATGTGTGTCTATATACAATTCAATAAAGGTTATTTTTTTAAAAGAGTACATACAAACTGTTTTTAAAAAAGAGACCTTAAGTTTTTGTTGTTTTGCTATATTTGATGTGTGATTAGCATGTTTCAGTGATAGGTTTAGTCTATATAAAGGGCTCAGTTCATCAAAGCATTTAAATATATGCCCAAGTCATTGTTATTCAGGTGGGAACTTAGTTCTTGTCTACATTTGAAAGATTTGTTACACAAGTTAAATCTTGTGCTTGTCCACAGAGCACTTGTGTTGCTAAAGTGTGTGTGTCCACACTTGGTTCTCTAGCATCAACAGTGAGAGCAGCACACTGTAGGCAGCTATCCCACTGTGCAACTCACCACCTTTTGCCACTAGGAGTTGTGGGAAGGCAGAGAGGATCACAGTGCATCATGGATGCAGGCTCGTCCCATGATGCGTTGATTTCTGTCCTGTCATTCCTTGTCTTCTCGACTTCGTTTCATGGCATTTTTCAATTGCCCTCCCCTTTCCTGGGCGCCCGCCATCTCTATCTTAAAGGATGGATCCTGCACTGCTTTTCACTGTTCACGGCTGGTCATGCAGCATATCATGAGCTCACAATCAGAACAGGAATCCGAGGCGTCTGATCTGCTGGGTGCCATGCAAACAAACAGCACCAGATGTTGGAAGTGGAAACTCCAGACTGCTACTGGTCGGTTACTAATCAGTTTGGAGTCAGGAAGTCCACCACTGGAGTTATTGCAAGTATGCAGGGCCATTAACCGCATTCTGCTATGAAGGACTGTGAGTCTGGGAAATGTTTGTGAAATAGCGATGGCATTTTGGCTATGGGATTCCCTAACTGTGCCAGGCTGATTGATGGCATGCATATCCCAATTTTGGCCCCAGACCATTTTGTGACTGTGTACATCAATAGAAAGAGATACTTTTTTATCGTACTGCAGACGGTAATGGATCACCCTGGACATTTCACTGACATCAACGCAGTTGGTCAAGAAAGGTGCATGATGCACATATTTTCAGGAACACTGGCCTGCACAGAAAGATGCAAGCGGGGACTTTCTTTCTAAACCAAAAGATTCCCTGGGGGATGTTGAGATGCCCATAGTGATCCTGGGATATCCAGCCTACCCATTAATGCCATGGCTCATGAAATCTTATATGGACAATCTGGATAGCAGCAAAGAGCACTTAATGAATAGGCTGAGCAGGTGCCAAATGACCATTGAATATGCTTTTTGCAGATCAAAAGCTCACTGGAGATGGCTTTATGGCAGGCTAGAGCTAAATGAGGACAATATTCCCATAGTCATTGCCTTCTGCTATGTGCTCCATAATTTATGTGAAGCTAAAGGTGAAAAGTTTGCCTCTGGGTGGATCGCAGAGGTGGATTGCCTTGCATCTGAATATGAACAGCCAGATGCTAGGGGTTTTAGAGGGGCACAGCAGGGGGGGCATTCAGATCAGGGAGATGTTGAGGGCCTATTTTGAGAATGAGAACCAATAAGGTGTTTTTGTGAACAATGCTATGACTGCTATCCAGCTTAAGCTTTATATCAGTGACAGATGAAAGTACCATGTGCAACACAGAAATAAAGAGTGCTTATTGTTCTCACAGCTTGTCTTTATTAAATGAAAACAGTTTACAACACAAACAAAACATTGGGCTGGAGGGGAGAAAGCACTGAGGGGCAGTGTGAGCTATTACAGCTGTGTGTAAGTCTACCTGTCACTGTCATAGCTGTCTGAAGGGGTGGAGTGAAAGGGGTAATGAGATGGGCTGGGAATTTGGTAGGAATGTGTGAGGGGAGTTTAGGGAATGAATGGAAAGCTATTCTGTAATGGCTGCAAGAGGAAGTGAGCTCATGAACTCTCCCTGCAGCATCACAATTGTCTTTAACAGCTGTTTGCTCCTCCATGGTCTTGATCATGCACTCTTGCCCTGCTAGCAGCCACTCATGGTTTTCCCTTCTTTCCTGTCCATCAATTTTCCTGACATTTGGACACAGATTGTCTGCATGTCCTTTTTTGTCTTTTTGCTGCCTCGGAGGACTGGAGGAATTCTTGGAACATCTCGTCTTTGCTTCTTCGACATCACTTTCTTATCAGCCAGAGGTGCTTCACTGGTGTGGGGGGTTTTGCTGTAAAAGCCACATCTGTAGAAGCACAGGAAACAATGAACAGAAGCTAATATTATTGTTGTGCCATAACGCTACAGTTGAATTACTATTAAACACATCTCTTTGTCTCACTGTCCCCTGGGAAGAGCACAGCTCCCTGATCAACCTGGGCATGGTGAGTTTTGCCGAGGGGGAGCATCATATTGAGGAAGAGGTTCTGGTTGAGTGGTTGCTTGGGGCATAAATGCAGGTACATAGGGATCAAATTTCAAATTGTGACACCATTTTCCACAGGCATTTTCCCCTGGACACATGGAGGTATCCATGGGTGTCTTGGTGGTGGAGGTGGGGTCACCGCTGAGGATGGCTTCCAGTTTCTTTTAGAAGCAGCGGGTGTTTGGCTATGCACCAGGGTCACTGTTTGCCTGCCTGGCCTTTTGGTAGCCATACCACAGCTCCTTGATTTTCGCTTGGCACTGCAGCGTGTTCCATTCATAGCTCTTCTTCACCCTGGCACAAGAAATCTGGCCATAGGTATCAAAGTTCCATTGGCAGGAGCGGAGCATGGCCTCCTCTCTCCAAATGCCAATGAGATCCAAAAGCTCTACTGTGCTCCAGGTGGGAGTGTGTTTGGTGCATGGAGCTGCCATTGTTAACTGGGAAGAAGAAATGCAAGCTCTCCAGCCCGAGCAAGCAGGAAGTGGAATTTCAAAAATTCCCAGAACTTTAAAGGAGGCGTGGCGGGTAGCTGCAGAGCAGCAGAGTTCAAATTGATGGCCAGAGTGGTCAGGCTGGGCATTGTGGGACACTTCCAGAGGCTGTTTACCGTGACATAACCGTGGTGTCTACACTGATGATATGTCAATTTAAGTTGTATGAAAAATTTTCTATGCTTCTCATTGAGGTGGTTTTATTTTGTTAAACAAACAGGACAGTTTTGTTGGTGGGGAAAAGTTTGCAGTATGTGCATCAGCACTGTTTTGTTGAAAAAAACTGACTTTGGTTGACAAAACAGTCTAGTGTAGACCAAACCTTAGACCCTTCTTCAGCAAATCACTTAAGCATGTGTGTAAGTTTAAGCATGTGAGAAAGCCATCCCTATTCAGCACTTAAGCGTATATTTAATTCCTATTGGCAAAGCACATTTACATGTTGTGCCAGTTCGGAATGGATTTAAGTACATCTTTTGCTCAATTGGGGCCCTAGAGTAGCCTTCTACCCAGTTGTGTCAACGCCCAAAAAAGAGATGAAAGAAGCTATCTATCTGAATACTTATATGGTCCCAATTACCATAGTATCTGTATTAGCATATTTATTCTCTCAGCACCGCTGTGTGATAAGTAAGTGTTGTAATCTTGATTTTACACTGGCTATGAGATTAACTTCTGATCACACAAGAAGTTTGTAACAGCATAAGGGATAGCACCCAGGAACCTTGATTCCTTAGGCTACTGGCCTAACCATGGGACCATCCTTCTCTGATTTCTTCCGTACTTCTATAACCCTTGCTTATCATACCTCCTCTTGCTGCTCCCCTAAAAAAAATTGAAATAGTTTTTACATTTTCTTCATCCCAGTCTCTCAGGTACCCAGGAGGCTGAGGGATTGTTTTGACTTGCTAAAATGTATTTTACTATTAGACATTTTTCTTGTATAAAAAAATTACAGTATTCTTTTGCATCAAGCTTGTAAAAAATAAAATAAAATTACAATATATGCCACTGCATCCACAGCCATTATAAAAACTGAATACCTTGGTAGATGATTAGTTATTGAAATGGTAAATAGTTTTCAGAATGAAATCTACGACACAAAGAAACAACAGTGTCCTTTAAGGGATTGTTGCAGGCCAACCAACCAACAAGAGATTAAGTTATTGGGATACATTAACAGCAAATTTCCCTCATGTAGATAACTTTGTTTTAATTTGCCCCAGAACAGAGCAAAACCTATACATAGTGTAATGGGTCTCCTTGCCGTCCATCCCTGACAAAACCAGGAAATGCTGGCATACTTGTGAGCAAGCCTCTTGTTATATTTTTCATCCATATTGTCAGATCCAAACAGTCTATAAAGCAGACTTTAATTACAACAGGGAACGTGGCCCGAAGTTGGGCTTTTTCTAGATAAAGTTTGATGTGGGCATTTGGAAGACTTGGATTTTTTATGAGAAGCTGAGTCCAAGAGCTTTCTGAATCCTAAGGCCTCTGTATGACATTGAATTCCTGTTCTTTGTCTACTTCAGCAAAGTTAGTCATGTTAGTTTAAGATGAAATTTGAGCGTGCTGTTTCTAATCACACAAATAAACCTTATTCACATGTGTAGACTCATTGAAGTTAATGGGGCTTTGTGCCTCAGTAAGGGATGCAGTTCTGGGTCCATAGTTTTCTTGTATGTGTGAATATAAATAACATTCAAGCTAAAGAGCAGAAACTCTAATCAGAATGGAGAGCTTCTTTTTTAATGTTAGATGTTTATAATAATGAGAAGGGAAATGATTGCTGAATAGTATTTATATTTAAACAGATAAAAGGCTATTACTTTACCTATTACTCTTAAAATATCATTACATTCATCTATGCAGTGTATATCTACATTTTTGGAAGAAATCAGAGAATAGGTTTCCTTTTCCATTTTTCATTTTATGTCTGTTCAATCCCAATCATTGTAACCATAATTTTCAGCCTTCTCATACTGATAAACAGCTCTTTCTGAATATTGCAATGAGATGTGGAATATTTCTTTATTTTGGATAGCACTGATATTAGCTGAACATCCCCATCCTTACACTAGTGAAATGGGAGCATTAGGGTTCTTTTATTGCGTTCTAAACATCTGTAGTTCATTTAGAACATTTTACTTTTTATTGCCCATTTTTCACATGCATTAAGCAGTTACTAGATTTTCTAATAAGCTGTTCTTTGTTTCATTTAAAAAATTACATTACAGTAGTAATCAGAAGCCCATATTAGGATCAGGCCCCACTGTGCTAGGGCCTTTACAAACATAAGATAAACAAGTTATCTGTCCTAAGAGATTACAGCCTAAAAGGATGAGGATGATGCTGTTGCTATGGATTTGGGCTCCTGTTTAAATTTAGGAAGTATCTGAAATAGAGATGGATTGAACCAAATGAAGTCAACTCACCTCTAAGTGTTTACTGATATAAAATCTGGATTGACTTAGACACTAATGTAGCAAGATCTCAGGAACACGCTACGAGACGGACACCGAAATGAGGAAGCAGCGGTTTATTGATTGGCACCAACAGGCCCAGCGGAATCACTTCCAAAGGCTGAGCCCCGATTGCACTGGGGCGTAGCCTTATATACCTTTTAAGATTACATGAATATTCATACATAGCATCACTATATTTCCAAAGATACATACATCAGCAATTATTGATTGGCTCATTAGCACTACTTAACCATATTCACACCCCTTTTTAGAGGTGGGCCTTACCCTTGTTTTTCATTAGTCTAACAACTAAGCTAGCAACGGCAAAAGGGAAGCTGCCCTTTGCAGGTGGCTGCTCAACATCCTGTGGTTAGATGTTAAGCGGGTTTTTCCAGAAGTTGCCTGAAAGGTCACTGAATGGAGGAAGTCAGTTACCTATAGTTACAATCTTAGATTAGGGTTAAAAGGACAGAGACAGAGCCGGGCGGTTTTAACCACAAACCATGCCCTAGGTATAAGGCACAGGAAGAGTGCTGAAGTAGCGTTCTTGGCAGCTTTTTATAAGGTCAAAATGATAGACGCAGGCCAGTTAATATAATCACTTATAAAGCACAAAAGTATTTATAGATCATTTTAGGGGTCAGGGCTTGCCTCACTAACATCAACATTTGCTTTCCAGCTGAGCCAGACAGTTCAGTTTCCTTGCTTTCCTACTATATCTCTGAGATAGAGAAATGGATGAGATTTAGCTGGTATAATGCTGGGAGGAAGTTATCAGATGATGCTGGTTAGCAAAAGGAACTGATGATGGTTGTGTGAGCTACATCTATTTGGTGATTGTCCAGACATTCCCAAGAGCTTTGCATTCATGGGGTACTTTTGGACCCTGGATTGTTCTTATATCACCATGAAGCAGTGGTAGCTGATATTGCTTTTTAAAATTAATCTGTGGATAGCTAAGAGTACGCAGCCTTTCCTTGTTGATGCAGATGTTAACATAGACATCAGTGCCTTTGTCACCTCTGCGTTGGATCGTTGCCTTCTACTGGATCTAATCTTGAAGGCTACATAGAAACTTCATCATGTTCTGCCTCTTATTCAGGAACTGCACTGGTTTCCGGGTGCAGTTTAGGGTGTTGGCTCTAATCAATAAAGTTGAGTGATCCCACTTTAACTGCTAACTGTTCTGAAAAAAGGCCCCTTATGTAGCCAGGGAATGTGCCCTGTTATGAGATAGGCCTGGTCTACACTTACCTTCCAGATTCGGCGGCAGTCGATGGGAGATACTCAAGTGACGTAAATCACTTGTGTATCTCCCATCAACTTTGTGCATCTGCTCTGCATGCCATCCACACTGCGCTGCGCCGAAGGGAACAGCGTTCCCTTTGACACAGCGCTACACCACCTACCGGGGTGGTTTTCCTGCATCGCTTGCTGGATCAACTGAGCAGATCTACGCAGACCACTCAGTCGATCCAGAGCAATCAATCTGACCCAGTGTAGACCTAGCTAGTATCTCCATTCCATCTTTCTGGAGATTTACATAATTAAATCTTCTATATCTAACTAAATGATTTACTCTTGAAGAAAAGGAGGTGGAAGATTTTATGTATGACAGAGACAATGCTTCAGCTGCTTTCCAGAAATCAAAAAATCAACCCCCCAACCCAAAAATCAACTAGTCAATGAAAACCCCCCCCACAAAAACCCTTCAGTGTGATAATGAGTGCTTTTCTATAATTGCCTGTAAAATGCAGTGGTTCCTCTTTAGAGTTCTTTCAGGAAGACATGCTATAGGAAGGCTTAATAAGTGAAATCAGATGGTTCTTTGTAACTTAACTGCTGAGGGAAGTGTGTATATTCCAGAATTGGGGTTTGTTTGATTTATTTACTTAATAATGTATTACAGGCAGGTGGGAAGAATTCAGGAGGAGATAAAATAAAATGTTTAATTTGGGGTACTTAGTCTCATTATGACACTGTCATGCCAAATCCTTTTCTCAGCTCTTCCTCTCAATTTATACGATGCTTTTATGTTTTATGCAGTGGATTGAAAAAAGCTGCAAAAAAGCTTGGCAGTTGACTGTTGACAGTTGACAGATGGTAGGGGTGCCCCCAGAGTGAGGGGGTGAGAGGTTCAGCTCACCCTGAACTGTGACAGCCTCCAGATAGTTAGAGTAAAATTTGAAAGCACCCAGTCCTTCCAGATCTGCCTTTCTATTTTATGGACATCACCTATGCGGACTTTTGAATATGAGGAGAGAGGTGATTTTTTTTTGTCAATACCAATTTCCTTAATGACCAATAACATCACAATACTGTACATCAGGCTAGGGATATAAATTCTAACAAGGATCCAAAAGCCTTATCAGGGCCAGTTCTGCCATTCTGTCAGAGGTAGAAGACTAATAGAAGCTATGTAAGATGAGATAAAAATGCACAAGGAGTATAATGCTCATGCTGAAGGGCCCTACCCAGCTATCTAAGATTCTTCTATGGCACTATTGCACGTTTAATCTTTAATATGTTATTTCTTATAACACCCCTCTGATGTAAAGAAGCATTATCCCATTTTGAATCAGACTCTTCCTGTCGTTCTATTTTTAAACATTTTCTGCTGCTGCCTGGCCGTCTGACTTTAAAGAGAGTTTAAAAAGTCAATGTTATCGGTGAAAACAGTAAAGCCTAACCGATGATTCAAAGCTGGTGTTGGTGCAAGAATTAATTAAAAGGGACATTGTCATATTTTCTTATTAATAACATGAATGAGATAAGTTCAGCACATTTTCTAATTATCATAGCACTCCAGATCTTTTTGTTTGAAGAAGCCCCAAAATCTTTCTAAAGTTCCATGCTGAAATAATTGGTAGAGTAACTTCAATAGGTAAGAACTCTGTAAAGGAAAAGTTTGTAGAGAGACTGTTGTTTTTGTGTACAGCACAGCTAAAGATTTTAATTCACAGTTTACTAAAGGAAACAAGCAATCTGTTTAGCTTCCTTTAAATAGCCCTTAAATCAGATTGTTCTTAAATCAGATTTTTTTAACTGTATCAACTGCCCCACTGGACAAACTGTAACATATGGGGACGAACTGTGTCTGGAAGAAATCAAATCCATTCACTTTATAATGGCAACTAGAGGAATGAAGCCTGGTCTATTGGAGTCTAGCTGGTTCTCTTTTAAATCTAATTTCAAAATCCATAGATTCTTTAAACATGGCCACAAATACAAGAATAGGTCCTTCTTAAATTAAAATTGCATAGGCAGTTGGTTAAGATTATTATTTCCCATTTAAATTTCATTGGGCTATTACTGCCTTATGGGCAGCTGAAAATCACATGACAAAAATCATTCATAATAGACAGATATTTAAGCATCTTAAAGGGCCAATCAATGTATTGCATTGAATGCATAAGCCTTTTCACCTCTGGAGACCTGAATTCAGTCTCAGACTTTAGGTCACAAGTTTAAATAAAAGCATTAGCACCTTTAGCCTAATCTCCATTTGTATGTGTTTCAGAATCAGCACAAATGGTCCCTAAAACAGGCTTCACGTATGAAATGAGGTCAAGAAGTTGGTATACCAGCGTTATAGTATGGTATCATTGGCATAACAACAGGAAGAAATTTTCGGAGCAACTCTAACACTGTGTCTGGATTCAGCTAGTGCTGTTAGTCCCTCACTTTCTTAAACTCAGTAGCTTTCTTTGAGACAATCACCTTTTTGTGGAAGGAACTGGGAACTTTGTGAGATTGAGCAAACTGTGTTCCTGTGGGATCATCTCATTGGAATGACTAAGAGGGGTGGATCTCCCAAACTGGATGTCTTGAGAGCCATAAGAAAATCTCACCAATTTTGGATTGTCTACAGACGGCTTGGACAAGTGCAGAGAGGCCAATGCCTTTGAACTGCCTCCTGGGTCACTCTTTCAAGAATTTTCCTGCTGGTGGCAGTACAAACCATCTCCTGAGGGGATGGCTTTTATAATTTTCTTATATTTTTACAAAACTAATTGCTCTGAATAACTCCTGCTCTCCTTCACTCTGAGTTTAATACCAAGCAAATTCGTTGAAACTATACTAAAGAACAGAATTATCAGACACAAAGATGAACACGATTTGTTGGGAAAGAATCAACATAGTTTTTGTAAAAGGAAATCATGCCTCATCAATCTACTAGAATTCTTTGAGGGGTCAACAAATGTGGACAAGGATGATAGAATGGATATAGTGTACTTAGATTTTCAGAAAGCCTTTGACAAGGTCACTCTGTTCAACATATTCATAAATGATCTGGAAAAAGGGGTAAACAGTGAGGTGGCAAAATTTGCAGATAATACAAAATTACTCAAGATAGTTAAATACAAAGCATACTGTGAAGCATTACAAAGGGATGTCACAAAACTAGGTGATTGGGCAACAAAATGGCAGATGAAATTCAGTGTTGATAAATGCAAAGTAATGCACATGGGAAAACATAATGCCCACAATAGATATAAAATGATGTGGTCTAAATTAGTAGTTACCACTCAAGAAAGAGATCTTGGAGTCATTGTGGATAGTTGCCTGAAAACATCCATTCAGTGTGCAGCAGCAGTCAAAAAAGCTAACAGAATGTTGAGAATCAGTAGGAAAGGGATAGATAAGACAGAAAATATCATATTGCCTCTATATAAATCTATAGTATGCCCACATATTGAATACTGAATACAGATCTGGTCAGCTCGTCTTAACAAAAGATAAATTGGAATTGGAAAGGTACAGAAAAAGTCAAGAAACATTATTATGTGCATGGAATAGCTTCATCTTCATAATTTTCATCTTGGAAAAGAGACAACAAAGGTGGGACATGATAGAGGTCTATAAAATCATGACCAGTGTCAAGAAAGTAAATAAGAAAGTGTTATTGACTCCTTCTCATAACACAAGAACTAGAGGTCACCAAATGAAATTAATAGGCCACAGGTATAAAACCAACAAAAGGAAGTGTTTCTTCACACAATGCACAATCAGTCTGTGGTGTTGGGAAATGTCTACCCTGCCTTTGCAATTCACTGTTTTTTACATTAATTTCATCTCTAATGGCAGAAACTGAGACTTCCACTGTTCCAATATTGTGGCTAATCTGTGTGTCTGTCTCTGGCATTTATGAGTAACTGTTCATCTGACACACCTTTGTTACTAATTGTGGTGCTGTGGAACAGCAGCTAGCATGTGAGTCTGTTAAATAACCTGGGTTTTCTTCTGAGCATGCTCACAATGAGGCTATTTACAGTACCATTCAGCAAAGAGATCCTGAGACTGAATGGTAGAATGGCTGTAATTGGCTGGTAGTGGACATGGCTCTTACAGTAAGTCTTCTTCCTGCAGCTGTTAGCAAGAGCACCTTGGCCCCCACAATCCCAGTTTCAGGACAGGGTCAATCAGAGCAGAGGTTGTGAAGATCATGTTTAGTTTTGCTTTTCCAGGCATCTCCAAACCATCACCACTCTAAAATGTGAATGTATATTTAACTTCCCAACATGCCAGCATCATAGCAAGCAAATGGCTTCCTCTAGAGAATGCTAATGCCATTCTGCAGGTTGGATGCCATGATGTCAAAGCTATATGGCTGGCACCCTTCCCTTGAAGGCTAAGCTCATTATGTCTGAAAAACATACAGCAAACACCCATCCCTAATCTTTTTCCCATAACATCAAGATAGCTATTCTTTTGCAACTTAATACCTTTATAATGCTTTCCTTTAAACTGTGTCCTGTTTTTTTGCATAACTCTATCCACATTTGATAACTTACTTTTTACACACCTCTAAGATTGCTGTTACGGAGGTTTATAACTGAGACTGTGAGACTGTTTTAGAAGAACAAACAAAATGGTCAGTTTGAGGTTCTTTTCTTCAAGCTATATGAGCCTTGAGGAAAACACCTGGATTTTAATTTTATTTGCTGAATGGAAAGCCATTTTCCTGACAATACTGCCTGCTGTTTACAAGTGCTAACCCACTATAGAATTCAATATTACTTTTGTCACAAATACAGGGTAAGCCACATCAAGAGGATTGAGGCACATTTCTTACAAATGTTTGTTAATGCTCAATGATGGCATGGCTCTCTAGGACTAGCACAACAGAGGAAACCTTCCTTCTTTTGAAACATATGCTCCTTTTTTCTACCACGGACAGCTAGTGATGGTCCCCAGTCCTTGTATCCATGCACCCCTGATCTTTTCCTGTGTTCAGCATCCAAATTCATATCCAGATTGGGACCAGAATGTTGCAGATCAGCATGGATCTCATCATCACCAAATTTAGGGAAATTTAAAGGGATCTTCATCCACAGTTTGCAGCATGTCTCTTTTGAAAATGAGAATTTACAAAATACTTACCTCGCCATACCAAGAACATACTATATTTCCTACAGTATGTCAATGTAAAATGGTTTCCTCTGCTTATTTACAGAACAGTGTTCAGATCATTTTGTAGCATTAAGATACACTGGGGCATGTGTTTCTGTTCTGTTAATCATTTACTGGAAATCACCTGACATGTTTTTATATAACATGTCACAGGTTGTCTTCATAGACATAAATGCGCTCCAGTTTTGAAAACTACTTATAAGTTAAAAAACAATTTGTGGAAAAAAAAACTTTTTCCAATATGAAGAGTGATTTTTATAGCAGAAAAAGCAAAACTAGAAGAATATTAATTGCAAACCCTACGTGCATATCTATTTAAATCTCTGTATTAGATACTAGGACTTCCATTTGTGGTTTGGACCCTTACCCAGCTTTCTCCCATTGACACAGCAACTAAGTTCACCAGACCCTTGTGGAATAAAGCCACTTCTAAGTCTTACTTTCTTTTGCAAAGGTTGAGCCAGTTTCAAATCAAAGTGTAACATATTTCCCTCATCTCAGTGCACCATTGCCATTAACATCATTTGGCTGGCCCCGAGTGCCTATTTCAAAAGCTATATCAAGAACTTAATGCACTTCCAATGTAGTTGCTTATGGGAAGGATACGGACTTCAAAATGGCCTGGTAACCACCTCAAATTATGTCTTGGGCAGCTAAGTGGGAAAGAAGGGGGCTAGCTGAGATATGGAATTCTCTTGTAAAGGCCAGTTGCTTGGGCATCTGGCTCAATAAAGCTTCATAAGTATCATGTGTCCTCTAGAAAATTTTGATTTCATCTGTAAAAACTACACTGAGAACTTTTAATAGTGCCTGATTCTGCTTTTATAAGTTAAGTTCAATGTCAAGGATGCCCATTTCCAGCAGAGCACTGACAGTTGGGGGAGGCAGGGAGCTAGATAAAAATAAGAGCAAATTAAAAAACACCCCAATGGGGCAAATTCTGACGTCAGATGCCTGTATTTAACACCCATTGTAGGAGTAATGTATGAGGGCAGAATTTGGCTTACAAGCTTCTGATAGCTGCATGTTTCTAAAGCCTGCAATACTGCACTAAAAATGACATTCAGTTGCAGAAGTACGAAAAAGCTTTTGCAATGCCTTGTTCTTGGGGCAGGTTAAGATAGAATCCTTGGAGACACGGGCTTAGTGTTCTAAGGTGGCCCTGCTGTAGCTGTGATAAATTGAGAGACTGTCTAATGTGATAGTAAGAGAAGACCATTCTCTTACTCAAGGATATATAAAGTCTGTCTGAATGAAGGAGGGTGGGAGAACAGATTTGACAGCAGGTGCTTAGGGTGAGAAGATAAAGGAGTTTCTAAACCAGGCCCAGGAAGAGGAGCCTGTAGAGACGGGTAATGTCTTTTGCAGGACCTGAAATTTTATTTTGATGTCTCTTGGCCCTATTGAATCTTAATCAACCCATTGTTTCCACCTCTCCCCCTCCTCCCCTCTCCCGAGCCTAGTTATATATTATGTTGGTGTCTATTATGTAGTATATTTATCTGCTGCTGAGGCTTTCTTGCCCAATCCTACAAGATGCTGAGGATCTCTTCTGGGGTAATGATTACCTTTAACTCCCATTAACTGCAAAGGGAACCAGCCTCTAGCTGGATCAGGCTCTTCATGCCTGTATTCAAGTGAACTTTAAACATTTGTGTGATGTTGCTAACAAGACCCAACCAGCTAATCATTAAGTGTCTGTCTTGTTCCTAAACTGGAAGGCTTACTGCAATGTATGTTGGCATAAAACTGTGGTAGTACTTTTGTTTGTTATGTACTATTCCTTTATATTCCTGAGAACCATCCAAGAAACCATTTTGTTTTCAGAGCCTTTGCAGCTTGTTAAAAGGAGCAAGACACACTGATTTCTCATAAAGATATTTTTGATTAAGGAAAAGCAACAAGAAAACAAAGTTCTTTACAGTGAGGGAACATGGTGGTTCTCTATGTATGGAAGAAATGTAACATTTATCATTTACCAGCCTTGAAATGTGCAATGGGACCACAACACAGAAAAACTATGATGTAAACAATTTTTAGTGTGGTGGGTTGTTTTTTGTTTTAAATTTCCTCAATATTGAGGGGTAACGTTTTTCTTGTGTTAGATCTAATCATTTGGTTCTAATATTGGCATACTTCTTCCTCCGTTGATGAAACGTGCATATACTATCACACATATATTCATCGATTCAGATTTATTTAACTCTGAAACAATAGATCAAAATGTGATGGTTTCAGTGTGACCCGTCCATGCCTAGTGTAGCCACTGAAAATGCCAAGGTCAGGGCAGGCTGCAAAAGGAGAGCAGATTCTCCCAGCACTGGTGGGTGACACTGAAGTCAGACTTCCCCACCAGCCACAAACAATGCTTCTGATTCCCCACACTGGTTATCAAGAAGCTAAAATAGAAATATACACAGCCCCCTTTACTGCATTTCAGTCTCTGGCTTCCAATCAGCCACTAGGTCCTGTAAAGAAATCAGTTATTTAAAACTCTATGCTCCTCCCGACCCCCCCGGGTCCTTTGTACCTGTGAATTTCCTTAATGGGCCATTAAGTGAGCTAGTGCTGCAGCCATCCTGTCTGGGGTGCCGCATAGAAACACAGTACAAGTTGAAATATAGATACAAACATATCTATAACTTCCAGTACACATACAACACATGAACATAAACATAATAATCTTTCTTAGCACATTACAGCCTTTCTAACGCTATCTTACATGGCATATCTCGTATGAATTATTATGATTTTGACATATTGATGTTAAATAATACAATAAATGCCCCCCTCAAATCCAGCCAGTGTCATACCCCCAACACAAAATTGGAGTAGAGGGGAGTAATCAGAGCTCTAGAATACACCTCAAGGGTCCCCCTAATCCAGCCATCGTCACATTCAGTACAATATTTCTTTAGCTTTAGCTCTCTTTTTTCATTCAGGAATATTATTTCTTTTGCTTTTTTAAAAGATAATTTCTGTAAAGATTTGCTTGGAATTTCCAATGGCACATGTGAGAGTCATCAAGAAAATTTGGGGGAGTGGGGGATAACCCTAAAGCTCATTGGAGATGAGGTCTTTGAACATCAGACACAGCAGGGATTTTTTTTCTATGGGTTCAAATGCCTTTGTGGGAACAGCATGCAGTCTCTAATGAAGTTCATGAATCCATAAAGTGATCTCACTGGTGACTTTTTTCTTTTCTTTTCTTTTACTTTATGTCTAAAATGGAAGTGATGTTATAATGATAGCTGATTTCAAGTCTTCTGATGCTGTCAGAGAGCTAATGAATCAAATTGGCCCTGGTTATAAAATGAGCCCCTAGAAGAAAATTATAATCAAACGTCTAAGTGGTTATAATCGCTAAGGAGCAGAGTAGAAGGCTATTTAAGTAATGCTCCAGCTGTTGGCAGTGTGAAGGGTTTACACAAGTCTTGGATCTTCTATTTCTTACTTTGTCACAATTATTATTTTAAAGTGAATGAAAACATTCCTAAAAGCCATTAACACTGCGTGACACACAATACCCCCCTTTTTGAAAAATGATCAAGGGGATTTGATATCAAATGACTTTTTAAAATGGATAAGTAGGAAGGGTCCTTTTAAACATGGTTCCTGAGCTCCCCTTCATGGGGAGGACACACTAACAATCTGATTGTGATTATTTACAGTCCCTCTTTAATTAAGAAGCTTTTTAGATAAAGCATATAAGAATTTTACAAATGTATTCTAGACATAGGGCTAGGTTCAGTGTCATCCCAGGTGCAGGGACTCCAGTGGCAGAAAATCCAGTGGGGGAGGTATTTATGATGGGAAGCTGCAGGGATCTGCAAGCAGAGGTTAGGATAGCCCCAGCTGATTGATGTATTTATTCAGAATCACTGACACAGGCTTCACTGATAATGCCTTGGTGGAAGCTAAAGCTGCTTTTCACCTACCCTCTAATGGGAAATCTGAGGACGGACAGGCAGTGGATGTATTCTTCCTGGGGCATGGTTGTGATGAATCAGGAAGGTACAATTTTACAACTCTAACAGGTCTAGAGTCAGTGCCTAGTCACTGGTGAACAATTTGTTATTTCCAGCTTGATCTGCCCTGCTAGTTGCACAGAGGCTCAGAGGAAGGACTGTAGTTTTGACTGGTTAGGAGATATAGCTGAGACAATGCTTTTGGATGGCTAGGACTGCATACCAAGCTGTGATAAGAATAGGATGAACCCCAAGCTGGAAAGTTTTTCTAATTTCTTTCTGGTTACATTAACTTGTTATAAACACTAACCCTTGAGATGTTGCCATTCCCCTCTCATCTAGTCAGGTGGATACATATAGAGTGTGACTGCCAAGGAAGATGATGGCTGGTGTCAATAAATAATAAACCTATTGCCAATGTAGTTAATGTGTGATAAATCTCATCTGTTTGAAGAAGTCATTGGGACTACTCACATAAGTAAGGCAAGCAGGTTTCAGCCCCCATCACACACAAATCACAGTGAGCTGAAGAGTAAAAATATTACTAATTGAACTCTGATTTGAGCACTAAACTCATTCTGCAGTGATAATGTTAAATTCATTATCCCTGACAATGTGAAGAACAATGAGAAGGTAAATATCAGAAGTTTAGAGTTTGATAAAACCCCATTGTAAAATGATACAGTCAAGGTTCCAGTTAGTCTTAAAGTGATCCATGGACACCATCTGGTATTGTTTTTGTGTAGGTAACTTGGTACCCAGGAGACTACTGCTTGTTGAATGAAGTGAATGGTCTAGATGAAATCAAAGCCAGTAATGTGAAAGAAAAGAAACAGTGGCAATTAACATCTTACCTGGAGATGTAGAAGGGTGTGAGGTTTTACTCCACGGGGATGATTATATTAAATGGGAAAATGCCAACTTCTCATGAACATTAACTCCCAGCTACAATGCCACAGAATTATCTTGGGCAGAGATTATGATGAGAATATGCTAGATTATGATGAGAATATGCTAGTCCAACTGCCTAGCAAAAAGAAACAGAAGGAAAAACTAAGGAGCCTTAAAAGGAATATGCAGGATAGGAGGAGAGCCCCAATAAATTATCTTAGCATACAAAAAGGAGATCAACCTTCCTTATACTAAGAACCACATTTATTGTTTGTTCAATTTGCCAAGTAAATTATTTGTTATCAGCATCATCAAAGTTGTTTACAGCATTAAAAACAACCTTTATCATTATCCTTCATTCAGAAAATTGAAATGTAATATCTCCTCCTTCCTATTATGTAGATGGGTGTGTAAAAGTTTTTAAGATGTTTATTGTTTTATGAACAAAATATATTAACTCTGTCTTCTCACAGAAAGAATTCTATCTAATTTATGAAGGCTGAGTAACAGGTCTAAGTGGCCTAATGGTTTGAGAGCTGAGAATCAGATTCAACTCTAGCTATGAGGCTGAATAAATTAGGGCCAGATTCTGCCACCTTTTTGCACATTATGTAGCACCTTGGTCCTCTGTGGTATGCTCAACATGAGTCAGGGCAACAGAATCAGGTTGTAAAATGCTTTGTGCGTATCAGGTGGTAAAGAAACACAAAATATTGTGTGAAGGCAGATCTACTATGACACTGTTCTCATCTCTGCTCAGTTATGTGGGCCTTAAGGATAAGCAGAGCAATGGCCACAATGACTCTGATTTCTCTGTCTTTCTTTGGATAATTCATTTTTAAACGGATGGTCCCTGCTGATAGTTGTGTCAAGAAAGACAAATCTTGCATTTATTTTTCATGTTGCTCTTTTCCATATTGCATGATGGATTTAGGGCTAGATAGTAATTGGAATGTGTGGCTCATAGTCAAGGGGTGCAGCATAAGGAGACGTTGTGCCTCAAGAATGCCTCTGGGTACCACCCAGCCCCTATTATGCTGTTGCAGTGGGGAAGGGGATTGTTATAGAAAGTAATTTACTGCACCCAACTATTACCCAGGGAGTTGGGGCATAATAGCATCCATCTACTTTAGCTAGCTCACACATGGACATTATTTATTCCTCTTATACTCTTCATCAGTTGCTCCTGTAAGGAAAGGTCTGTACTCCCTTGAATGTGCTAGGGAAGATAGTCTAATGTGAGACACACAATATGGGATGCTTTCTCCATTCTAACTCCCAGCATGGCTAGCCCTTGAGCAGCACGTGTAATACGGATACCATGGCTTCTAAGAAGACTGTAAAACTCCTGCAGTACTACAGAATCCCTGCTGGCTTTTTGTTTTGTAAGTAGGGAGTTGGGAACCTTAAAGGACAAAATAATCCGATGGTCCGTTGAAGGCTGTTCTTATAAATCAGGGAATACAGATATCTCACCCTCTCAATCTTCTTGGTAATAGAGCCACATACAGGCTATTAGGAATTTTGTTTAGTTTCCTACATTTTAAGACTAGCTCAGTGTCATCTGCATTAATCGTTAAAACTCTTGAATGAACTGCTGCAGGAGTCTACCAATTAATGTGTTCTGTTATTTTAAAGTACCCTAGTGTCTCATGTCATCTTGTTGCTGTCTCTTTGCTACTCTCCAGCACTGACTATTTGCACTGTGTCTAATAGCAACAGACACTGGAGGATGGCCAGTTGAAACCTTTGCTGTCTGTACAAGGAAATGGAAAGTCTCTGCAGCCTGTTGCTTGAATCTTTTTACAACTCACACAAATGTGAATTGTTTCAGGCCTGATTTTGACACTCTTACTTGCACTGAATAATGCCTTACTCTGCATTACACTGCTCAACAAAAAGAAGGGTGGGAGACTCAGACGCTTGAAGAGAGTGCTTCAATAGCCTGTACAGAATGAATGAAATCACTCAGGGATAGTCGTCTTTTTGTGATAATGTAGCTCTGAGGGCCGTATAAGTATCTGGATAGAGAGGGAAAAAAAGGAAGAAAGCACACCTGCCCAGAGGCAAATCTTTGTAAAGATTGATGGTTGTGCTGCAGTGGGCTGTTTGTCATAAGGGGAGCTGTGTGCAAAGGTATTTAAGGGAATCCACAGAAATAAGGCAAAGGTTTATGGCTAGCACAGCTTCCTTATAAAGTATGACTTTCTTTCAGAAGCAAGATGAACTGAGGTAGGAGTAAAGTTGTTTGCTTTTTAAAAAAAAAAGATTTCACTTCAGGTATAAATGTGGGTTTTCAAAAAGAATTAGACATCAGGGTTTTAGTTAATTTTTATGCTAGAATCCTGTGGTGCCCTCTTTGTGCAATCATATTGCTCTAAAAGGGCACAGTTTTCCATTACTTGCCTTTCAGATTTTTCATTACAATGCATTGCTAGCAGAGACATCCTGTGGGCATAAATAATAATAGCTGTGTAAAATGAGTAATATCCCTATATAAGTATATGTTAATGTTAACCAGCAGAAATTCATCTGTTTCTGTTATATATTTGTTTTTAGCCAAACATACATTCTCCTATCCATTGCATTTATTAGTGCTACAATAGCTTCCAATGCATCATGTTTGTCCTTCTTATCTGTGAAGTTTTCCATATGTTAGAAGGAGAGTGTTCCAAGCAAGATCAGTTATTGATATTTATATGATGATAGCTGAACAACTGGAATGTTGTTTATGAGTCTGAGCATTAACATGTTCTTTTTTTGCCAGTTGATCTGCAAATCGTTCTTTGCAAACGAAAAGACAGCATTCTTGGGGCATGTAGATTAAAAAAAGCTGTGAAAACTCTTCAGAGGAGAAGTTTGCTGTGTGAATAGCGCACTCTCATATCCCTCCTAAACTTCATTGATCTCAGTATTGCTGTTGAGTCAGTCTCTTGGTTTTGGTATAGTATATTTCAGAGTAAATGTGCTTCACTCAATATATTTTTGTCTTTTGTAATTGTAGTACAAATTGCAAGCATGAAAAGCTCTTATACAGATGTATAGATAGTGTGCAAAACAAATACTCGGACATGTACATCTGTTCTTTTTAACCAAGGTAAAATGGGAATTCAGGGATCAGGATTGTAAAATTGAGCAGGAAATAATTTTGTGATTTACATAATCCCACTATTGCTATAGGTAGCAAGCTCAACAATTCATTTATTTTTGGTATATTTCTCATACAATTAAATAGCATATTCTTTAAATAGTGACTCTAAATCTGTTACAAGAGCTCTATATCATAATGCTGTGTATTTCACTTAGGTGAGTATCTTGGTTTGAATAAAATATCAGTGTGTAATGAATTAATTGGTAATATTATTCCAATTCATGAATGCTGAACTGAAAATCTCAGATCTGAACACCCTGCAAGGTGAACAGGAAGAGGAAGTTTGTAACAGAGTGCTAGGAGTGTAGAGCTACCCCAGCACCTAATCACTAATGTACTAGCTATTCTGTTCCATTCCATTCCGTTCCGCCCTCTCCCACTTCCTCCCCCTCCCCATGGATTCAATTGGTGGGATGGATGCTGAATGGCTTAATTAGGCAGGAGGCTGATGACAGCAATCAACCCATCAACTGGAAAGAGTTAAAAAACAGGAAGGTGGTGGAGGGTGGAGAGCTGGCAGGGGCCAGGTGATATAGGATCCCATGATAGTGAGATCTTGCCCTCTTCCTCCTCAGAGAGTGAGTGGGCTAAGAGGGAAGTTTACTTTCAATTGTACATTATTGCACAAGGCTATATGGGTGAACTGGTGGAGGGGACTCAATAAATAACACACGGGTGCTTAGAAACTCCAAAGTGTCATGCCTGTGTGTGGTGGTCTAAGGGATGGAGAAGGGAGGCAGTTATAGGTTGAGATATAAGCCTATGTCTGAATTTTAAATTTTGGGGTTTCAATCTGCAGGTGTGGAGTGAATAATTTTGTATCTTGGACCCACCTCTAATTCAATTTGAATGTAATATCATTATTTTGATTCTAGGGCTTACATTTGTCTTGATTTGATAAATTCTTCTGTTGAGGAATTTAGTTAAAACTGAAAATTAACAAAAGCAATTGAATCCTTGATTAAGCAGATTTTAAAAATATCTAAATGCCAGTGTAGATATTGTTAAATTGCTAAGAGGCCAAAATTACAGGCTAAGAATACCTAGAACCATAGTAGTGGGTCTTACAGTAGTGTTCAGAACCTCTGATGAGGATTGGAATGGGGCTGTACAAACACATATGGAGACATCGATTTTGCCCCAAAGATCTTACAATCTAAGAAATAGCAACATAGATGATTCAGCCCACAGTACTTTGGAGATGGATGAATTGAATATCATTCAGACTATGGTGTTGGGCACATCCCAATAAGTCTGTAAGGCCAAGATTTTCAGAAGTTACTTGTGATTTTTGGATGTCCAAATTGAGGAAAAAGAGGGACCTGATATTCCAAGGGTGGGTGCACCAGTGTGTCTAGTTGGGCATCCTACATAATTTTTCAAATAGTAAAAAAAAAAAATTCTGCTGTGCTCTGGTTGGAGTGAAATGAGGGATAGATGTGTAAATATTGTAACATTACATTTTACATTTGACATTGTTAAAAATGTTTGATAATTTGAGAAATGAAAATAAAATTAAATTACTCTATACTTATTTATATGCCAAAGCTTTATATAATGTGTCTGGGAAGGATAATTAACATTATCAGGATGCCACACACCATTAACTACCTAATGAGAAGCCTTCCTGATACTTGCATAAACTTTAATCTTTTAAAATAATATTATTTGAAACTTTCTGTTTTGACAGTAATCTTTACCACATTAACCTAAATGTAAATTATGAGGGTTTTTTAAAGGAAAAATGCATTTATTTACAAAACTGAAAGTTGCTCTTTTTTCTTTTCTTACTGTAAGAAGGAGCTGTGGCATCCCCCGGAGTTGGGACCCGAGGGAAGGCCGCAGCTACCCTGTCGGAGAGATGCCCGGGAAGGCAAGTCTACCCGGCAGAAGGGTGGTCTGGCCATGATAGGGCCAGCCAGCCAGTCCGCCCGGCAACCGCCAGGCCAAGCTGTGATAGGGTCACCTGGCCAGACCAACCGGCAGTGGAGGGGTGGAACCCCTGCAGGAAGGGGCAGTATAAAGGCCGGGCCACAGACCTCAGTAGGGAGGAGATAGCTGCAGGAGACAGACATGCTGCCAGGGGCCCAGGCCTGGCTGGAGCCTGGCAGAGGCGAGGGACATCCGCCACTCCGGACAACGGATCTGCCGGCTTCCTGACCTCCCCCGGTATAAGGAGTGGATAGGGCCGGGTGGCTGGAGCTGGCCCACGGACCCCAGGGATTGGCCTGAGCTACCAGATCCCCGAGGCTGGGCCGAGGAGCCCGAACAGCCCCGATGGGAGGCCCCTCCAGAGGCTGGGCTGGACCTAGATGAGCTGCCTGCCGCTGACCCCCCCAGAGGCTGGATCCGACCTCAACGAGCTACCGGACGCTGAGAGCCCCCGTGAATCCTGTGATTTAGAGGAGCTGCCCCTCGCGGAGGACCTCCCCACCCTACCACCCACCAATGAGGAGGGACTGGTGAGCCAGCCATGGGCGGAGTACCCCTACAGCCCGGGGGAAGCAGGTACCTGGAACTTGGGGAGGAAGTGGCCCAGGAACAGCCAGGCACAGTGGCTGAGTTAGGGACCCGGCCCCAACGGCGTGTTGCAGCAGGAGCCCCGCCGACTCAGTGGCAACTCATGTGCCACTGCTAGGGCCCTGGGCTGGGACGCAGTGGAGACGGGGGGGCCTGCGTCCCCCGCCCCCTCTCCCTAGCTGCCCCCGGAGGAAGAATCCTCCCATTCAGCTGTACGGCTGGACGACTGCTTGCCTCATCCCCTTCCAGTGAATCAGGGCGCTCGACTGCTTACCCACCCACCCTGCCTGAGGGCTGGATGCTTGACTGCTTACCCGCCCTGCCTGAGGGCCGGGCACTCGACTGCTTACCAACCTACCCTGCCGGAGGGCCGGGAACCAGACTGTTTGCAGGCAGAAACCCACGCAGGGCTAGTAGCTATTCCCCATTTGCAAAGACGCAGCGGCATCCCCTGGAATTGGGACCTGAGGGAAGGCCGCAGCTACCTGGCCGGAGGTGACGGCTGGTGACACCATGAATTGAAATGTATAGGCACTTACAGGCAAAGTATTTGGCTTAGAAAAAAATGAAGCAGGAATACTACTGCCTACTGAATATGTACTTGTAATTTGTGTCTCTAGACCAGTATTTTGCACAGGAATCTGGTCTAGACTGTAGGCCAAATTCTGTGCTGGCCTAATGTCAGTGGAATTGTGCCAGTGGCGCATTTGGCCCTGTAAGTTTCCCATCACTGCTGGCATAGCAATTCTATCGTCTATCGTTACATTATCAGTAGTGGAAATAAGCAAAAAATCTGCAGGTAGAAACCCCTTAGCCCAGTTGGAGAGGAAAGCTGTCAGAGTGATTGAGTGGCCCTCAGATATACTACTTACTGTCCCAAGCCTCAAAGAGGGGGGTGGACTTGGAGGATAAGATGGCTATGGGCAGTAGTGTTTTAACATGAACAGGCAATTGTTCTGAACACGAGGAAAGACCGACATGGTATAAGGGATGTGGTTTAATTAGGCTGCAACTTTATAAACTTAACTCATCTAGGAACTACCAGCAATAACTGTGGGTTATTATCTCTTCCTTATTCATTTCCATGTGGTAGAGGGCTGCCATCAGCCCTCCACCTTCCACAACTGGCTCCCTCAGCCTGTTGCTTGTACTCCTGACAGTTCATTTTTATTGCATGATAAATTATTATTTATTGGACCTATTTGAGATTGCCAAACTCCTGCCTCCCTGTGATCCTTGTTTCAAACTTAAATTCTGCCCTCCTTTAAACTCTGTCCTTTTTTTCTGAGGACAAAGTAGCTGGGGAAAGGAGGTTGTCTCCACACTGTACCAGACATGAAGAACTCCAGCACTGTTCCCCAGCCTTCCAGTTCCAGTTTATCAAAGAACCAGGCACCTATGGAACAAGTACCTTCACTGGATACCTGACACAAGAGGCACCAGCAATGAGCTTGGGTGCCCTCATCCCCATATCCAGACATATTCCCAGATAGTTAACAGTTTCAACCCTAACATCAGCCAAAAATGTATCCACTCTCCCATCAGAGAAATATGCCCCAATGCCTGAATGACTCTGATACTAAATATGATATTTTTGGTGTGTTATTACTGACTATCCCCTTATCGAATGCTTCATATGTCTTCTGGTCTTCTCAGCCCATGGAGGCCTGGCAATTCCCTGCCATATCCGTCACTGCAGCATTTGAGATCCATTTACAGTCATTGATGGGAAAAGGTTCTGGTTCTGTCCTAAATCTCTCTGTGCCCTGATGATTAAATTAATCCACTAACAAAATCCCAGGGGATTTCATTCAGGTGTATCATAATCATTTCAGGTGGCTGCTTCCCAGCTGCTAAAGAGTGTCAGAGGGGCCTCAGCTGGTCCCAGAGCATCTCTTGCCATTCTAACTCAGATTTGCCTTGCCACAGAGGCCCAGCTGTGAATCGCCAGGGGAACTGGCTGCTTAGGTATGGGCCCAATGGATGCAGATCCAAACATTGTCCCCTCACTCCTCCATCCATGCCAATTGACATCTGCCCTGCAATTGAGGCCCAGCAGTGAACTTCCAGGGGAGCCAGACACCTGTTTGCTGCACAAATGCACACTATTATGCCTGCACATCCAGTTACCAGATTCTGTGGCCTGTTTATGTGAGACTGAAAGAAGGGATAAGTAGAAAGAGTTTAGCACATAAGCCACTGATTTATCACTGGGGCCAACGGCTTATCTGAGCCTTACTTGTCTGCCGACAGCAATGGTGATGTCTTCCCCACCTCTCAACCACTCCCTTCCAACTCCTGAGGAGAGGACCCTGAAAGGAGCCACTACCCCCTACCTTGAAATTGCAGGGGTTGTAGTGTGTGAGGGAAGACTTGCATATGTTTTTTATTGTAAATGTACCCACAGAGATTTATAGGCATTTCATTTAAAAACTGAAATAAATAAATAAATTGAATTATTCATTCATACTATTTAGGTAAAGGTTTGAGTCAGGATCTCCTACATAGCTGATCTCATGCTTCCTCTTTTGTTGCTCCTCAGGTGCGCCAGGATTTTTAGAAGAGTCATTAGAGAAGTGTTCCTGCTGTGTGCTCCAGGTAGTGAATTTGCATTATTCTTGAGCAAATTATTTTTTGGGCTCATCTAGTGTCTTTTCTGTTTTTTTTTTTTTCTGTTATCCTTTTGCATTGTCTTTCAGAAGTGATTGCTAATGACTCTGTATACTGCATTTACATACAGTCACAAGGGAGTTTTGCCTGAAATAGGGACACAGGATTGGATCCAGTATGTCCTTTCTCAGTGTGATGTAATGCCAGTTCAAATCAGCTGATTTACAACTCACTTGACAAAATACTTAGGTTCCAATCCTGCATGCAGCTAAGCCTAGGTGTGTAAATAGTATTTATGGAGAGAGATTGTAGAATTGGGGCCCTATAGACTTCTTATGGGACACAGATCTTTTCTGCTGATACAGTGTTCTATTTTGTGCATTTTTAGAGTATTTGTATTTTATTGCGAAGGTCATGACCATGAAAATAGGATTTTCCTTGCTTCGTGGTTTATTGACTCTTATTTAATGTCCATTTAAAGTTACAGTTCTCTGTTTTGTACTCCTGGGTGTTCATTTTATTGCATGATAAATGATTATTTATTGGACCTAGTTGAGACTGCCAGACTCCTGCCTCCTTGTGATCCTTGTTTTAAACCTAAATTTATTTTTCAGTTCAAGTTTCCTTAACTCTTCCTCTGTAGTGATGATCTGTACTCATGCTTCACTAGCCTCAACTTATTGACAGTTATTATATGACAGTCAAGTTGACTTACGATATGCAATTAGTGAGGCAGGGTGAAACATCTCATTCCAACAATTGTCAGGCAAAGTGTTCATACAGAACCCCCTAGAGCTATTCCACGTGTTAGGAGCTTGATGCCATTTCCTATGGAGGCAGATGGTAAATTGTATGCAATCCAATTGCATACCATCTATGCATAATGAATGAATATGCTTGTGCTGGACAGAACATTCCACGGGCTGCATTAGAGCCTGCATCCACTCACTTTTGCTGTATTTTATTCCAAATTTTATTTAAGCTACTCCATACTGATCAGCATTAAAACCCCCTATGGTGTCATTAGTGAGTTGAGATGGGATGTTCTAAGCAGACCAGTGTTCACATCAAGCATCAAATACTTAGTACTTTATTACAGCAAGGAAGCAGTTAAAGCTGGGTAACAATTGAACTGTGAATTTGTCAGCTGCTGCAGTCACTCTGGTGAAGATATCAGCTTGTCACTGTTTGGGCGGATATATGGCTATAAGTATATTGCAGGTTGTCTTGCCTCACAATAAGTGATCTGCTCCTAGCATGACTGACAGCAGCATGAGTAAGTCTGGTGAACCATTTGGGTGGTGACATTCTGACATTGCCCTGAGCAAATGCAACAAGAACAGCTGCAGTGGTGCTTCCTGATGGTAAATAAAATGTACAAAATGTAAGAGAAATAAAGAGAAACCCCAAAGTGGCACTGAATAGTTTGAAATAATTTTAAACCTTAAAATCCTCCCCACAATTTCACTTCAGTATTGCTACAGACCTGGCCCCTGCCATGTGTCAGCTAAGATCTTTATGTAGAATTTAATTTTTCCCCTGTTTTTCTTCCTTTGGGCTCAATCTCTAATTTCAGTTTAGTTTTCCTTTCCTAATTTTCTTGTCCTACTCATAGGTTTTCTCCCTGACTCCACATGGAGCTATGTAATGATGTTCAGGGCTGGATCAGCTACTAAAAACAGAATTCCACTGATCTGGCTGCCCCCAGAAGCCAGTAAGCAGATTTGCTAGCTGGAGCAACCCAAATAACAGCCATACCCTTGAGTCACATTCCATATCTCTTTCCACAAGGAGGGTTTATTAAGCAAAAGAATATTCAAATGGCTCAAAATAATACATAACACTTAGGAACCGGGACCCTTCCAGCTTTCCACGGCTGGGGAGACAGAGGATATAGACTTCTCTTTTGGTAGCCCTTCCTAATTACCGTGGAGAGCCCCACTCCTTTGGTCTCCCTGTAAGCGTAGTCTTTATTTATAGCAGGCAAGGCTTGTAGCCTTGGAAAGTCTCACATTGACTTCAGTGGATTTTGTATTGGCCCTGAATGCTCAATCATCATTTTAATAGATTTTTAAGGTCAGAAGATAAATGTGATGATCATCTAGTCTGACCTCCTGCATAACACAGGTCACAGACTTCACCCAATGATTCCTACATCTAGTGCAAAAATTTGTCGTTGTGTCTCTTAGAAAGACATCCATCTGCTATGGTGGTCAGCATCAGGCCATGTGGGAGAAGAGCTGCACCAGTGAATCTGTCCCTGACAGTACTTCTCATCTTCATACCAATCCAGTGACCTTAAAAATAGAGGAGACTATCTTTAGAATGGCCAAAGAGAAAATGAAAAAGTACAGGGGAGGTAATGATTCAAAGTCCCAATTATATGATCATGTAACATTTCCTCCAGAACTCCTTATTTATCACAGGAAAAGAGAAAATTCAGAAGTGCTATTGTACTACATGACACTCTGTTTCTCTTCCTATCACTGAAGATGCCTTTTATGTTATATAAGGCAAATGGAATCCTCTGAACAAATCTGTAAAAATTGTCATAAAAAACTGCAATACAGTGTAGCTCAGGTTGGAATCTGACACATTCAGGAGAGGACAAGTGATATTAAAATAGATTTAGTACTGAGTGGGAGCTAATCTTGATATCAGATGACATTAATAATATAACAGAATTCACTGTGTAAGTTGGCTTCAGTGGAGCTCAGCTTTCTAATTTAAACCTTCCAAGAAAATTGCACCAAGTCATCAAGGTGGTTATTTTAAACCACTGGAAGCAAATCAAGGCACTGAGCAAATATCAGTGTACAAGAATCCAAAGTGGCATATTAGATTAAGCTGTTTAAATTAACATTGATCTGGGCTTGTTTAAAAGTCCTGAGGTTCTATTTTAGCACTTTTAGGCTAGGGCAAGTGAAACTATGAGCTGGGGTATCAGGTACAGTTGTGAGGGAAAGGGAATAACAGCGATTATGTGGTATAGATTTTAAAAACATACGCTGCATCCATTTTAGAATAAACAGCAATGTATAGATTGAAATATTAAACTCTAGTATCTTTCAATCTAAACCTCTAGTCTGTATTTTGCTGCCTATTGGCAGGATCGGTAGCAACCTTCTACTTTATTTCAGATACAGTGGGCAGATAGTAGTTTTAAAATATGTTAAGGGCTCCTAGAAAGAGAATGAGGCTCAGTTGCTTTCTGTGTAGGTAGGACAAAAAGTAATGGGCTTAATCTGAAGCAAGAGAGATTTAGATTAGATATTAGGAAAAACTTTCTGACTGTAAGGATTTTAGCACTGGAATTGGCTTTTAAGGGATGTTGTAGGATGCCCATCTTAGGAGGTTTAAAAGAACAAGTTCGACAAACACTTGTTAGGGATGGTCTTGGTATATTCGGTTCTGCATCAGCACAGGGGACTAGATGATCTCTCAAGTTTCTCTCAAGCGCTATCTTTCTATGATTCTATGCAGTGAGCTGGAAATATTGTTGTTAAAGTCTGATACAGTTTCCTAAAAGACAAAACAGGACAAACACGCACACTTGGGAAAATAAAAGAACACCAAAGGTAGAAAATGCAACCTCTGTCTCTGGGCTGACTTTCACTCACAACCTTGCTGAGGAAGAAACACAGGCATGGCACATGGGTTTTATCAGCCACTTCAAGATTTGGCAAACTGTACAGGGCATTGCTTTTAGATGCCTTTTTGGTTGCAGAACCACAGCAGCATTGCAGAATACACTTAAGTTGATTGGCTGAGCCAGACTGTTAGAAAGAAGGAAAATGGAAAGGGCTAGGAAAGAGAAGAAATAAGGGAAGGAAGGAAATGAACACGCAGGAGGTGGTGTGTGACAGTAGGAACCAGTGTCACATTACTGGTGGTAATTGGAATTTAGCTGAAGCTGGTGGAGGGGGTGATGTCATTTGGGTCCCTCTGTCTGAACTAATCTGCTCAGGACTTCTTTCAGGACAGGACTATACAGGTACATCTACATTGCAATTAGACACCTGCAGCTGGCTGGGGCCAGCTGACTTGGGCTTGAGGGGCTCTGGCTAAGAGGCTGTTTAATTGCAGTTCAGATGTTTGGGCTCGGCTTGGAGCTCAGGTTTTGGGATCTTTGTCCCTCTCAGGGTCCCAGAGCCTGGGCTCCAGCCTGAGCCTGCATGTCTACATCACAATTAAACAGTCCCTTAGCTGGAGCCCCGCAAGCCCAAGTCAGCAGGTATGGGCTAGTCACAGATATCTAATTGCAGTATAGACGTACCCGAAAGGCCCAACAATGTTACAGTGGATTCTGGGGTGCCAGAAGATAGTGGGGATGGCAGTGATAATGATAAAGATTGCACCTTCTGGGTCACCCAGCTCCTAGCCAGTAGTTGTCAGATGGCTTTTTGATATTTTTTCCCTGCAAAGTCTTTTTTTTTTTTTTAATCACCCAAAAGGGAATAATGGGTGAAATAGCCCATCCCCTCATTATTTTCTTCACCAATTAGGCCTAATTTCTGACACACCAATTTGGTTAATTGATTTCCAGTCCCAGCTTTTCTTGTTTACCAAGCATGATTTCAACACGGGCCTTGAATTATGTTAGCAGGTGTTTCTGTTTGAACAAACCCAGTCTTTTTGGCACTATTTTATACCTTTTCCCTTTAACATTTATTGTTATAGGTTATTGTGGCATTTTATAAACTTTTACTATTTTTCACAGTTAAGCTTACAAATAAGTTTGTAGGCCCAGTTATCCAACATTTCTTATGCTTGCTCGACCATTGACCTGCTGTGTGACCTTGGCAAGTCTTTTCATTTCCCAGTTCCTCTGTTTTCACTTCCATTATTTGCCTTCTTGCCTAATTAGATTGTAAGATCTTTGGGGCAGGGACCATCTATCACTATATGTGAGTTCAGTGGCTTGTCATGGTAAGGGTCTAAAGATGCTACAGTAATATAAATTATGATGATTATTTCATTCTATTGATTTGTAGTGTAAATTCTGTAAAACATCGTAACATTTCTATAGATCCTTTGTAGTTTCATTCCTATTGAATTCTCCAGGATTTGTCCATCAGGAAAACATCAAGGACAGAAAAGGCTTATTTCATTACAGCCAAGATGTCATGTGAAAAGTGCCAGAACTTCAATGGATCTTCATGTGAATGGGCATAAGGTCTGCCTCTGTGCAGAGCTCTTTACAGAACTCTTGCAAGAGATATCAGTGTTTTGGGGCAGAGTCATTCCCAAGCTAAAATATAATTCAAACAGGGAGTTAGTGCTTCTGATACATATAATGACTACCTGCAATCACACAAAGAACCCCTTGTCATACAGGAATGTAGGCCTTTACACTAAAAATATCAATTCCTCACACATTTGTGCAGACAATAATTCTCAAGATAAAACAAATTTAAAAAGCACAAGAGCCTGGTGGAACCAAACAGTTCCAAGTGTTAGTAAACACTGCTTTGCAGTGGTCACCCCACTTCATGTGACATCACGTGTAGCAGACATTTTGGATCCATTTCTGAAAAAAGATGAAACCCCCAGAATGCTTTGTAAACTGTTTTCAGTTGAAACATCATATTTTGCTTCAGTCCAAGTTTAATTCATTGAAAAAGCTGTCCATGGAATGGCTGTCAGTGTAGTGAAGCAAAGATGAAAGGCAGGATTTCACAGGACTCTCTAAAACATGAATTTTGCCTGGTGAAATTTGAAGTGATGGTACCACAGGCACCTGCCTATGTAAAAATAATTAAGGCTGCTAATAGATCTCTCTCCCCCCTCACCCCCCCCCAAAAAAGAAGAAAGGTATAACAGATTAGTACACATTTATTTGAAAAAATAATAATCAACAAAACAGTCGTCACTGTCTAACTTTCACCTTCTCCTTTGGAGAATACATGGTCAAAGTGTACTTAATCTTGCCTCTCTCATTCTGTGGTGGGATGGACTAGATTCCCTCTTGAAGTCCCTTCTAGCCCTATATTTTTATGAGTATATGATTCTAATGTGGGATATTTATTCTCATTTCCTTAAGGTTTTTTTTTCCAAATATTTATAGGACTTCTGTTAGATTTTTCTCTAGTCTTAAACAGAAAGCATTAGAAAGAATAGTATATTTATCTTCAGGCATTAGTTGTCTTTCACAAAGTTATGCCCTGAGCTCTAGACGAAGAAAAAAGATTTAATTCCAGCTAAAAAACTGAAACCACAAACAGAATATTCTTCCTTTATCATCTAAGTGAATATCACAAATATTTAACCACCTAATTTAAAATTAAGTGTATGATTCATAGAAGCAATAATGCACAACAGCTGGATTGTTAACTGCTGCTGGGTACATAAAATGTGTTGATCAGGTGCTGCAAGTTTTATGGGTTGTCATTACATGTTAGTTAAAAATACGACATGCGTATTACTATTTCAGAAATGTTCCAGAGAGGTAGCCGTGTTAGTCTGTATACAGCAAAAACAACGAGAGTCCTGTAGCACTTTAAAGACCAACAAATTTAATTTCTGCAGGCATAAGCTTTTGTGGGCTGTAACCCACTTCGTCAAATGCTACAGGACTCTCGTTGTTTTTATGTCAGTAATAATGACAAGATGCCTTGTGCTGACCTGTGAGAAAAGTGAATTCATTTTTTAAAAACTTTTATTGAAATCTAGAAATATAAGCTCATAAAATATTCAGAATCCACAACTTAAAAGTTAAATCCAAGATCTTCCAAATTCACAATTTTTATATCACATTATTTTACATGAACTCTTTTGCTTTCATTTTTGCAATTTTGCTTCCCTTTACAATTTGCTTTATTTGCATTTTCACTTGGGAAATCCATTTTCACTTGGGAATGGACCCAATTTTGCTGCAGAGTGTTACTGATGCATCCAATCCCAACTAACCAACAGAAATCAAATATCAGATACTCTCCACAAACTGCTTTTAATTACTCTATAGAGTGAAAAGAAAAAAAAAAAAGAGAGAGAGTAAATTTAAGAAAACTGCATGATGGCTGATGGCAGCCATTCAAATGAGCTGGTAAAGAACTTAAGATAAATTATTCATTGTGAAGTATTCATTCCGTTGGGGAACTCACAAACATTGCTGTAAAAGTTAAATTATCCAGTGAGAGATTATTAGATGAGGTTTCAGTATCAGTCAATACTTTGCTGATACGTGGGTGGCTGTGCCAAGAGCAATGTGAGAGGCTTGGGTATGATAACGACTCTTCAGGTTTTAGCAAATACATTAAGCAAACATTTATAATGAGATACGCAACAAAAAAGCATCATGAGGCTCCTGTGCTGACCCTAGTAATCCTAAATCTCTTCTGTACGTAATGAACTGTTGTAATCCAGACACCAAAGTCATCAGCAGGGTCAGAAGCTAGGGCTTTTGGAAATAAAAACACTGGCCTACACCATTTCAGCTCTACTGCTTTATCTGTGAATAGCATCACACTGAATATATTTATTGAGACTGGTTATTAGAGGAAGACATGGTCACACTTACATCCTATTTCTAGACCTAGTTGAAAAGTGAAAAAATAATTTCCCCCCAAATTTAGAAATTTCAAAGCTGTTTCCATATTGTAGGGTTTGAAATGAAATATCTCATCTTTTAAAATATTTTTAGGAAAAAATTGATTTTTCCCTCTTTTCCACTTTCATTCCCCTTTTTACCACTAAGTGCTAAAAATAAATGATGTCCAGTGCTCTGTACCCTTTTTTGTACTCTTCAACTTTTCAGAACTTCTCCAAATTTTGAAAAGTTACAGAGTAGCAAAGAAAAATGAAACTCTAAGTCAGCCACTTTGTCCAATCTTCCTCTATGTTTGATAAGTTAGAGTGGGAGGGGAAAAAACCCTCTAATTCTGCTATTCCCTGTTCAAAACTTCTCCAACTTGAGAAAAGTTAGAATGGCAGAGTTTTGTTTACTTTTTCCTTTTGCTGCTTTTTAGCATCTGCAAACATTGAGGAAGGTTTGAAAAGTTAGAGTAGCAAAAGAAGAATGAAGAAATTGAAAAGGAACAGGGGCTGGGAGGGAGTGCGAACCATCCTAAACATCCACTCAGTTGTACTCCATGGCAGAAAATATAAAGGAAAAAAAGACCCCAGAAATGTTCAAGGTTGATTGGAAAAATTTAGAAAAACAAAAAGCTTTTTGTGAAAGTTTTCACATTTTAAAAAAGGCCATTTTTCATGAAAAATAAAAATGGTTGGAATGAAAAAAATTGTCCAGCTTTCATTATTTCAACAATAATCTGAGGTGCACAACCACACAAACCCTTCACACCCTTTCCCAATATAAGTGTCAAAGGCTACCCCCCACAAGTACAATAATTTGTAGGTCCCTCAGTCCTTGCCACATATGTCTGTATCTGCATTTTAGAACAGATGAAAAATATAAAAGAAGGGCCCATAGGAAAAACAACCATATAAACACTGCAACCAGAATGGGAAGGGTTATAAGGAGAAGCCCAAGACAGGTATTCGGTCTCATTTCCAATAAATATTAATAAACTTTGCATACATAAGCAAGTGCCCCTTGTGTCCCTATCACCTAAATCGTATAATATTTTCCAGTACTGACTGATGAAGTGTGTCCTTGAATGAGAAAAAGCTTGTATTTTACTCTAGAGCTGGACAAACTCTTTGTAGCAGACAGTTTGTTCAGCCTTGTTTTGGTTTGTGAATTGAACAGATTTTGTTATTTTACAAATTTTTTTTTTCAGAATTGGTTTATGCAGTTGGTGGATGCAAATAGATTTTAGCCTATGGATTCCTCACAAAATATTTAGCGGCGATATTACTATCAGCGTTCACTACTCACAATTTGCTTGGAGCGAAATTCATCCCTGGGCACTGGTTTGATACAAGGCCTATCTACCTCATAAACCTACTTAAAACTAATTATGTGTGCATAGATCCACAAAGGTACTTAGATGTTGCAAAGCTGACCTTTTCAGTGGCTAACTTTTAGGTATCTAGAAAATCACTGGAACAAAACTGTAATCCACAGAGTCTTGTTTAGGCACTTAAGCTCCTTATACAAAACATGGGGGGAGACAGGTGCCTAAGAATGTGATCCACAAAAGCCAGCATGGTGGGTGGAGAGCTGCCTATGTTAATCAATGGGAGATGTCAATAAGAGGGGTGTGTCCCAAAGCCCTATGCCTCTCACAGAGATGATTGCCTAAGTCCCAGCTGCAGGGAGGTGCCTGTCTCTGCTTCTGATCCACAGCTGGGAACCCCTTTCCTGGAGCGTTAGGTGCCTGAGTTGTTTCTTGTGAGAATGAGTGAAGTGCTTACCTCACTCCAGGGAGTTGTGATGGTGCTAGTGCTAGTACGGTCCACCTTATAGCTTTTATTCTAGTGATTAGAGCACTTACCTGAGATGTGGGAGACCCAGTTCCAATTCTCCCCTATGCTTGAAGAAAGAAACTATTTGAACATAAGTCTCCTGCCTCTCAAGTAAGTACTACAGCAACTTCGCTATGAGAGAGCCTGATGTTGGACTCTCTAAATCTCTCTTGTTGAAGCTGTTCCACTTTCAGTAACCACTTACAGTCATTGGGCCAGAGAGAGTGCAAGAAAGACTCTGTAGCCTGCTGATTAGGGCACCCTTCTGGGAAGTAGGAGACCCCGGGTCCCTTTCTCCTGTTTCAATTACTTTAATTATTTAAATCTGTTTAATTGAAACTTTTCAGCTGTTGTTGGCAGCACTTGTATATGAGACATATTTTAAGTGCAAAAATTATTATAGGGCATATGATAACTACAAAGGCTCTTCTTTCATTATAGTTCAAAACAGAAGACAGATGGTATATGGTGATGTGATTGTAAAATGATTCATATATGTTTCAAACCAGTTAAGCATACCAGTCTTTTTTGTGTATGTACCTCTCTGTTTAGTTTTTATTTTATTTTATTTTTGTACTACACTATCTGACAGCTGCTATGCTGGATTTATGCTCACTAAGAGTGAAATTGTTGAAACTCACCCTTGTGTAGAGGGCCAGCTCAAAGCCCAAGAACTGGTTAAGTCCATGGAGGTTACATGTACAGGTCTTGTGCTGGACTCCAGGACAACGGTGAATTTCACAATAAAGGTCCAATCTGACTCACAGTGAAATCAATGGCAACTTTGCCACTGACTTAAATGAGATCAGGTTCAGGATCTAAAACTGTGCAATACTTTCCTGATTAATTCTAGGCTTTTTAATTTCAGTGTCTAATTCTTCCAGTGCAAGATAGGAAGCATGTTAATATTTTGCAGGAATAAATTCTGTTCTGTTCCAGTTCTTATACTACACACATCATCATCAGTATCTGAGCACCTTACAGGTGCATTAGACAACATGACAAAATCTGTCATATGTGGCTCATTCTCACTCTCATCTCCTCCACATGGGTGGAATTGTGTATGTAGCATAGTATTTTGGTAGTGTTTTTATTCTGGGTTGAAATGTACACTCTTTTTTTTTTTCTTCAGTGTAGCTTGGGGGGGATGTAGGTTTACAGTTAATTATTCCCCAGGGATAGAACAAATGCGCTTTCCCATCTAATGTTACGGGCCATTTGTTGGGATCTTTGATCAAAACTTCTCTTGAAAGTACTGGGAAAGTGATTTCCATACTTTAAAGAAAGAAAAACATTTAATTTTTTTTAATACACTTGATTTGCAGTAGGGGAGGCTCCCAGATTCAAAGGTAGTAGAGTTTTGTGTCCTTGCTCTCTGATGTGCTCTCTTTTGATTGTGTTGATTCATTGTCTGTCTTCTGTAACTTCTTGTACTGTTCAAGGCCTCACAATTCCTATACCATCTCTAATGTAGAACGGATTGCAATGGATATACAAGAGTGAGATGGTAATTGGTGTCATGAATCCGTCTGCTAAATTTTACAAGTATTGTATTTTTGCTTATAATCTCTGCAGTAGACAAATGTGATGCTATCTTTGTCTGCTTATTTGCCTACCAGTAAGAGTTATCACTGTACTGTGTATACAATTAGGATAAAGAACAAAGTTTAAAAAAAAAAAAAACAGACGGGGGCCATTCCATGAAGTACAGCATACAAATTGATTAGTGCCTTTGGTAAAGGTAAACTCACTCTTCCTAATTTTGCTCTCTCTCTGTATGTATGTTTGTATAGAGCTTGATTTCAGAAGTGCTGAGCATATCCCCAGCTGATGTCAATGGGAGTTGCAGATATCAGCACCTCTGGACATCGGATCCTAGTGCATGGTATACCTGGATTTTTATAGGCAGCAGATATTTATTTCTTGAACAGCTCTAATGAAACTGATAGTGTTTCAAGGACTGCTGTTAGGATTTAGTGGCTATCAGTGTGGTTATTCTTATTGTTCCCTGACTCCTATCTGCCTTTCCCCCACAAATCCTCTTTCCTATATGACATCTTTCCCTTTTCCCTATTCTTGTATTTACGGCATACACATTGATCAGCTCTGTTTATTTTAAATCTCCACTTTTCAAAAACTACTCCTTTTCAGCAAAATGCCTATCAGTCCTTTCAGAGAGCAATAAATGATAGTCCCATATTAAATTTTTGGTGGCCTCACAAACTGTTGGTTTCTCATGTCTTTCAAAGGACACAAAAGCCACCTGAGGGCACTACTATTTAAATTAAATACAAAAGCTTATTTAATTAATGTTATCATTTTAGGGTTCCCAAAGGAACCTTAAATGCAGGGAATGCAGGTATGAAGAGTCTTATCATTTAATTTATGAATATGGCACATAGAGGGCTCAAATTTGATCTTCCATACATAGCCACATCATTCCTATTGAAGCCAAATGGAATTGTGTAAGCAGATCTGAGAACAGAATTAGACATGTACTTAACAATGCTAGTCTTCAGTGATATTCTATATTATATGTGCAGTGTTTGGTTAACTAAGGTTACTAGTAATATGAGAACCTTAACCTTTTTGTTTCCAGATTTGTATGTTTAAAATTTCAGTACTGAACCAGCTCTTACCCAAAAATCCATTTGGAGAGGAAATCTCATAGATTTTATTCCAAATTCATTGTGAGGGGCACCATTTGCCTTTTTGCAGAAGAAGCAAGGGCTTCGCCATAAAAGCAAATAAGTAGAGCTGAACAAAATTTGAAATTACTGTCCCATGGGAAATTCCAATATGTCAACATTTGTTTATGTTCCAAATCAGGATAAAAAGTTTAAATATATTTTTTATTTTGTGGAATAAAATATTTAAAAAATATTTCAACTAAGAAATGGTGAAATGTTTTGTTTTGCCAGTCAGTTGAAATGGAATATTTTGACATGCCCCAGATCAGAATGTTTCATTTTGCTGCTTTTATCTTCATTTCCCTATTGTAGTGTGTTACCTCATTTGTTTTTGAACTCAGGAGCTTGATGCCCCCATTCATTCCTATGAGCCAGGCTCCCTAGCTAGTCTACATGTCCCATGATACACTTATAGTCATGTGACTTCCATGATGCTCTACACAGCTTGGTCAGAAGGGAGTCAGTTTGGTAAGAGGGAAGTCTGTTGCATTGTGGAAAATGTAGTGTTCCAGGGAGCTCAGCCCATAGGGGAGAACACTGGCTGGGAAAAGGTGGGGAGAGAGAGGGACAGACCTGAACTGTCAACTTTACAATTTTGTCACTAGATTTAGCAACTTTTTGGTTTCCCTGGTGAGAAAATCAGTCTCAAAGGGATGAGCGACTTTCCCTGCCAACCGCCACGACATTCAGAGAAAGATATCGCCAATCACTCACAAGCAGCTCAACAGCATGAGACTGCACACAGCAAACCTGCCGAGCAGAGGTAGGCCTAAGCAGTGGCAGCCAGAGACATTGATCCACAGGTGCAACCTGGCCTACCGCACGCTTCAGGAGATGAACAGCTTGGCACTCCCAGTCAGGCCCAGCAAGGCCGTGATCAGATGGGGAGGGAGAAGGCTTGGGCAATTCAGCCTGGCGTGGGGACAATCCCAAAGAGAGCCTGACCTACCCCGGCCCCTCCTTGCTGGGGGGGGAATTTCCTCACACAAATCCTGCTCCTCCCCCTCTCACTGGAGGGAAGACTCCCTCACACGGACTCTGCCCTTTGCTCCTGCCAGACTCCCTCACAGTGGCATTTCAGGGTTTCTCTGGTGAATTTCTGCTATGTGGAGTTGGCAATAAGGGAAATGCAATTTAATATTGAATTGAATAGAAATTAAATGTTTCAGGTGAGTTCAACAAACTAAAATATTCCAAGTCAGGCCATACTGACCTGAAATAAACTATTTTGTTTAGATTTTCCTAATGGAAATTGATAAATATCGGCAAGAGTGAAATTTTCCCATGATAGATTTTGATGTTACAAAAACTGCATTTTCTGTCAAAAATATTTTGATGTAAAATTCATGACAAGCTCTCCCAATAAGATCTCTGTGTAATGTTAGGGCAATCTGCGCCTAAGCCTACAGGCTTCTTGTAAGGCCCCTGCTGCTCCCTCTAGTTCACTGTTATTTATAACCTGGGCTGAAGACTGGTATTCAGGGAGAACTAGCTTGTATAGTTCAGACATTTGAGTTGTTGCATGGAAGAAGTCCTAATCACATCAGGCAACGTGTTTATTTTCCCCATCTTTGCATAACTTACAAATGGGAGGGGTTTATTTAACCCACACCTGAGTTCTGTCCTTAGTCATTAATTAATTAGTCATTATTGACGAATTATTTGTCTTTAATCGAGCAAATATACCAATTCATCTTTCAGAATAATCTGAGTATTTTACGTGAACATATTTCAACCAGTGTATTTACTTGCAAATTGTTTGTCGTGTGCTTTGATAACCTCCAGTTCAGTTTTCAAGCTGTCTGACTGATCACTTTACTCATATGGTATTATTTCCTTTTCCCTGAACGGATGACTGCAGCCTCTAAAAATGGAAGATTGGCTTGAACAGGTGACTTTGTTGCATGTGAGTGTTTGCCAGATGTTTGTGTGAACAAAATGAATTGTCAAAAAAGAAAGTAGTGGAGAGAGACAGTAAACATGATCAAAGAAATGTTAACAGAATTTTTCCACCATTTACCCATAGATGGATCACCAGGGGTTAAATTCCCTTTTCCAATCTTCTGTTTCTTCCAAGTCTGCATGACCTATGGTGAGGAAAACAGCAGGTCAGATGAGATTGTAATAGAACATTGTTTGTACTGCCCTTGTATTATTTAGAAATTTGACTTCCTGGTTAATTCGTAAAGTCTCTAGAAAACAGGTGTGTTTTAGCACAATGCTGATGGATTCTACTGTATCTATAGTAACCATGGTCTCAGATCATTTTTATTTTATCTAAAGAAATAGGCTGGCTTCCTGAAGATAAGTAAATTGTTGTTCTGAGCTGTTAAAGAGCTGTGATAATAAAAATACTACTGAATACCACTAATGATTTTGCATGAAATAACATGAATTATATATCTACAAATCATTATTTGCCAGCCTAATTATAGATTTTTTTATAGAGAAACACAAGAAAGAGCATAAAATTGGACCTCATTACCTATTCCAGCTATTATTTCTGGCATTCTTTTGTTAATCATGTCCATATAGTCTGTTGTCTGACCACTGAAATAATGAGCTGCATTAAAATCTGTAAATTAGATCCAATGTGTTAATGTTACCAAACAGAACAATACATTTAAATAATGTAGCCTCTTTAAAGGAGAAAGTGAATTTTGAAGACAGTTTTATTGGGGGGTGGGAGGGACAAAAAAACCTCGATGTTTTTTCTTTATTTGCTTATGTGTTTGTTACATCCTTCCCTTTAGTCTTCTTTGATTTATTCTCTACATCCATATCCTCAACACTCCCATTTTTAATGATTGGAAGAAATGGCTCATTTAAGTCTTTTAAAACTTAGAGGTATTCAAAGAGGCACAACAAGCATCTTGATACCTGTTTCATACAGCTGGATGGAACTCCTTTCTAAAGCTATTATCACAAATGCCTTAAAAGCAGAAATCAGAGAGAAGGGTGCATGCAGCTAGGTGAAAGAAGAGACAGAGGGACTTGCTTTCCTTAAAAAAATGCCCCACATATTGAAATATTGTTTGACTGACCTTGTTTACCACTCAGGTGATGAACAAAGTTTACCTTACTATCCTAGTGATGAAATTTCATTGTTAGCTTTTCCTCTTTCCTGGACTTCTAGTTATTGATTTTTTATCCACATAAGCACTCCCAAAACTAATAACAACAATAAAGATACCTATACATAGCAGAATGATGCAACAATACAATTCAAGATTAATAGAATTATCATCCTACTTAGAATCAAGCTTACGAAGGATCTTAGGAGACTGACTATTCAAAGGTTTGTATGCAGAGTTGTTGTATCTCTGTTGGTCCCAGGATATTAAAGAGACAAGGTGGGTGAAGGGACCTTAAGAAGAGCTCTGCATAAGCTTGAAATTTAGTCTCACCAACAGAAGTTGGTCCAATAAAGGGTATTAACTCACCTACCTTGTCTATTCAAAGGTTTGTTTTTCTCCCTCAGAAAGGAGGAAGTGCCAAACTATAAAAATCAGCATATTTAAAATGGGATATTTTGGCCTTACATCACCCTTCTGAGTAAACAATATATACCGTGGAATAACCAGTTAGACTAGCTCATAGATTCAGTAACTTACTGGTATGAAAAAATATATGAACTGGACAAGTAGATCAAATATCTAGATTCCTTTTCATTTCTTCAGTGGTGACTCATCTGTATTATACATGCTCTTCTAAATTTCATACCTTAACTGATTTTTTTCAGAGTTTTAACTCAGAACTGCCTCTCATTTGTTTTATGTTTAAAAAAGCAGTATATGTTTAGCAGCAGGGAGATGGGAGGAAGATAAATTCACTTTTTTCAGTGATTGGCTACCTCTAGTTTGACGAGGACTCTGAAGGTTTCCCACACATTGGGAATTAAAAGTCTGTAAAATAGAGGAGGAAGAAAATGAACAAATTTCTACTTGATAGATGAGCACTGTGAACTAAATCATCTCATTGCACTTGTCAGCAGCAGCTAGCATTTAGGAAAAAACTGGGTGACCCCATGCACATAGAAATTGATAATCGGGTTCAATAAACTTTCATAAAGTACTTCCATGAAAACATATGAGACTAAGAACATGATTCATTATTAACATTGTATGCAGTTTTCCAAGTGAGAAGGCAACACATTTGCATTCACAATTACTATATTTTTTTGCCTTTATTGAATCCAGAACAACTTACTGATTTTTTTGCAGTTCAAGGGAAAACCAGTTCTGTCACCCATCATACTCAGAAACAAACCTCAGGCTCTTTAGAATGGAGATGTGATCAAAGGGATGTCTAAAAGTTTGGTAGACTTCATGGATTTAATCAAGACTGAGCCAAACTCAGGAATGAGGAAAGTTCTCTTTTTATGAAATCCTTTTGTAATTTCTTGTTTGTCTTAAAATAAATAAATAAACAAACCCCTCTGCTTAGTGATTGAAACTCAGTCAAAACCTACTGATTCAGATGCAAACAGACCTTGGGGGGGGAAAGAGTACATGCAGGCAAACTTTGTCACTTTCATCTTACATTTTTATGATATGATTGTAAATTTATTCTCTTTTGCATTTAAAATTAGATAAAGAACAGTTAGTGGAGTTGTAAAGTTAGTTGTTCATTAAAATATTACCTGTGTTGACAAGTGGTTTGGTTTTTTAAAAATATCTTGCTGAATATATACTACTCGTTATAATTGTGGTTTCTTTTAATGATGAACTGTATCACTTCATTAGAAAAAAAACCTTGTTATAATAAATTCCTTTGGAAGGAAATATTTACCATGTGGGAAGGATGAATCTATTGTGATTTTTTCTGATAGTACCTGCAGTCCATATTATGTCTTGTAAAATTTACTAGATGATCCAATATAGCATGGACATGAGCATGTATATATTCAGACGTAGTACAGTTCTTTACATAGAATATCCAAGGTAATAAAGGAGAGAGAAATCATATGAGACAAAGCAATATTTTATTCATTGTATCTGTGATAATCCTTTGAGTCATCACTGGTGAAATATGAGTCCTGTATTGACTATGGCACACTTAGCACCAAATAGGAGATTTTTCTTAAAATAAGCAACTTTAAAATTATATATGCAGATAGCTTGTAATTATTTTTACCATAGCATCCATTTTTCTACTGCCCTGTCTTATGACAGACTAATTTTTAAAAATTGTAGTTTAGCTGCTGGCATGCAATTAAAAACAATTTTAATTTCATTGTTCAAGAAAGTGAAATGCTGGTGCAAAAGGTCACCATGGAAGGGCTTTGAGAGAAGATACTACCTGGAAGCATTCAGCATGAAAAAATATCATGCAGTCTTGCTAATCTACATTTTTTCTCCCCTGACTTGTATTTGGTATTTCAGAACAACTCAAAGGTAAGGAGTGATTTTTCTGGAGGATACAGAATGAGAAAAATGTTGAGTATACAAAGGGTATGGGCTAGATTTCACTCTGGTTACATACTATTTTGCAAATCTGGAAAACAGAATAATAAAATCAAGGAAATATCTTAATCTAGTTCAACTTCTTCCTTAAGAAAAAACATTCAACTAATTTTTTTATTCCTTCTTTCTGCTCAGGTATATTGGGACTACCAACAGAAGGAGCAGGTAAGCAGAAACAGATGGCAAATAATTTGGTACAAGGACAACTCTATCTAGAACCTGAATAGAGTGATCCACTGATATTAATTTACTGCTTTTTGAAGTCTCTGGGAAAATGACCGTAATATACAGCATTATTTCAGTTATTCAGGTATCATAGCTATTTAATTAGTAAAATCTCTGGAACACTCCATTTTACTCGGTCCAATCTTAATACCAAATTCCTTACTGTAAATGCCTGATCCACTGGTCAGTTATTACACTTCATGCTTTTGAAAGTTTCACTACTAGAAAAGATTAATATTCTGCTCACTTTAGAACATCTGTCTGTAATTGAAGCATTCAAACGGTATCTATCACTTCATTTAAATCTTGATATGTGAGCCTTTGGCTTGTCAATGGGAAAAAGAGGAAAGAAAAAACCCACAAGCTATTATCCTTGAGAACGCTTCTTGTTCTTCCTGTTTCTTTAGCCACAAAGAGTGTAGGCAATTTTCAGTGCTTTAGAGTTGAAAAGGCATAAAAAGCTGTTTCATAGTGACTAGGACCTAAAGGTTTTAATAGAGGGTATGTCTGTTTAGCCAAGAAGGCTTGATTCTGGCCTCAAATATGCCAGTGTGTATTCACATTCACTTTGCAAAATTTAATTACTGTATGTCATAGTGGACTTTACAAGATTGATAGCAGTACTCATATCTTAAATTGGAAGCCTCTTCATTCTTACTGTTCCTTAGGCTTGGAATTATAATACACAATTTCCCTGAAGGCTCACAGTGTTAATCCACCATAGAAACAAATGCCGCAGGTGCACACAATTGACAAAATTCATACAGCTTTTGAGCTCAGGCACCTATAGTATTGTGGGTTGTGACAGGAATGGTATGTAATATGCTGTGCTGGACACGGTGTTATTTTTCCTTAAATAGTAATAACCATTCTAAACGTAGAGGAATTTTGTTTTATATTTAGTGTGTGCGGCTATTAGACATAGAGACAGGTGCAGTTATGTTGTTTTATAGGTAGCATAAGGGATTTGGTATTTCTTTTTGTTTCCATTTTACTAGCAAATGGACACTCAACTTTTCTGCTCATAAATGTGTATATTATACAGGATTTAGGTATGCTCCTTCTCTGCTGCTGGTACAGAGAGCCCTGATGGTCAATCTGGTGTCATTATGCTGCGCTAGGGGAGAGTTCAAAGTGCTTGGAAGGTTCAAAAGGGGAGAGTTCAAAATGCTTGGAAGTCTACACAAAGGCTCTCATTGCCTGAGTGCCATAGAAATACGTTCTGCAGGGGCTCCTTGTGGTGTCCCAGCACTCCCTTTGGAGTGGGGGCTAATGAGTGCAAAAGATATTCCATAATTACACAAAATTGCAAGTTGTTATTTCTTAGTTGTGGGTGAAACACTTGCCGGGGTTACTGCTCTGCAGGGTGGGGGAGGACCCCTACAACAGACCCCTGTGACTTTCATCTGTGCACTGCTCAGTTATAAGGCTGTGTAGCAGGAAGACAGGTTTAGCCCATAAAGTGTATTTAAGCATAACCTGGGAGCAAATGCAAAATAGATGAAATGTCTAGTGTTATGGGCTGTACTGAATGTTGTGTCCATGGATGGAATTCCCTTTCAATCAATCCTCGCCCAAGTCAATGGGTGTTCTGCACACAAATTGAAGCACAGTCTCATTCTCAGTGAGTAGTTTGTGAGGCAGAAAATAACCAAGTAACGTGTGAGTGAGTGAAAGTATAAGAGAAGATGCGTGTAGCTCAAACAACTTTGCATTTTGGAGATGTTGGAATCTGAACCCAAACAGCAGTTTCGAGCCATTTCAGATGTCATTAGACACCTTGAATAACCTCGGTTTGCTGAATAAGAATTAATTACAGTCTTAATGTGCAGGGCTGACTGTTGTCTTAATTTACAGAGTTGTTATGAAATGGCGCCAGCATCTGGATGGCCTGATCCTTAATCACAGAACACTGATCTGTGGTTAAATTGAGTAAACGGCTTGATGCTAGAGGACTGACAGTGAAAAGTATAGCAAGTTGCTTTATTGAATCCGTGACAACAGCAGCAGCGAGTACTGGTAACTGATTCACTTCACAATGCAGTGAATGTTTCTGAGGAAAATGGGCTGAGCTGCTATCTCTCTGCTGGGCAGTCACACTGCTCAGAATGTATAGACACATATAGGCTGTGATTACATTTAAAATGCTACAGCAGCACAGCTGCAGCACTTCAGTGTAGATACTTATGCCTGGTCTACACTACAGAGTTAGGTTGACATAAGGCAACTTACATCAATCTAACTATGTAAGTGTCTGCACTAAAATTTTGCTCTTGCTGACATAACTGCCCCACTATACCCACTTAATAAATTCACCTCCACAAGAGGCGAAGAGTAAATGTCTATGTCGTTAGGTTGACACGGCGTCAGTGTGGACAATGGTTTGCTTATGTCGACTATTACCGGCTTTCAGAAGCTGTCCCACAATGCCTCACACTGACAACACAAGTGTTCCTGGTGAGGAAGTGCACTGCCAACACAAGGAGGAAAGTGTACACCCACACAAGTGATTTAGTTACTGCAGCAGCTGTATGCTGGTGTAAGTTAGGTCAACTTAATTTTGTAGTGTAGATATGCCTTTACTACAGTGACAGAAAGGGTTCTCCTGTCTCTGTAGTAAATCCATCTCCCAGAGAGGCAGCAGCTAGGTCACTAGAAGAATTATTCTATTGATCTAGTGCTGTCTACACAGTGACCTAGGTCAGCTTAATTATGTCTCTCAGGAATATGGATATTTCACATTCCTGAGCAACATAGCCAGATTGAGCTAATTTTCTAGTGCAGACCAGCCCATGGTATATATTACAATAAAAGAAAACATTCTTCTCCAATGGAAAAGAAACTAGAATCTAATTGTAATATCACAAGTCTTTCCACCCATGTATATGCCACATTAAACAGATAGAACAAACAGGTAGCAAAAAAAGGAACATTTCATGGCTCTGACATCAAAGCCAAGATATGTGATTTTTCTGAAGTGTGAGGAAAAAACACATTGCAATGTTCATAGCATGTGACTATCTAAAGTCTGCTAGACACAGTGATAGGAGTGGAACAAAATTGCTACCAGATATTACCATCTGTTGTAAAGCAGGAATGAGATAAGGTATTTCTTTGCTAACCTTCTCACCTTACATCCTAATCGTGACTGTTCAAGTTAATCACCAGTAGTGACTGTTAAATTATAAGTGTAGATACATATCTAAAATGACTTTTGCCTGTAACATAAAATCATTTGTCTAATCTATATAGGTATTTATACCACACCTACCATCATGGCATCAGTCTTTAACATGACTGGTAAAGTATATTTGTAAGTTTCTCTCCACTTGATACTCATTTATATGGATCCAATAGCCTCTCCTCAACCATCAGCCAGCATTCTGAATAGATTAGTACAAGATGTGCAGCAAGCATGCAGGCTTCCCTGTGGATGCTCCACTTTTGTCCCATCTATAGTGTGCTCCTCTCCCCAGCCCCGGGGGTAGGCTTTTCCTACAATGGAATTAGTCATACACTTGAATTAAGTTTGAGGTAGCACTTTGTCTGGTCAAAGCATCTCAAAGTGCTGTTACAAGGCAATTATTTACATGCTTTAGTGTAAGGACTTTGAAGGCGAGTTAATAGTGTATATTCAGTAGCCTTGAGGAGTGCAGATTATTAATAAAATATCCACTGCTGCTTTTGAGTTCCTGGACGTTAGAATGCAAAATGCATTGTATTTTTAGGCTGCCATATTTTGGTCAAGCTGGTCTTTTATTCAGGCAGGTAATGGCCAAGGTTGGGAAACCTGATGCCTGAGTATAAGGAGAACATTTTCACATTTTAATGAACCATTCAGTCATCTTGTCAGTTTTTATTGCAGAATGCAGTATTCCTTTTCCTGATGCTGGTGCCTCTACTCTGCTCAGAATAACTGATTTTTATAGTTTGAGGAAGTGCCTTTTACTCCATCTGCATTAGGGCAGTCCGTGTAATGTCATTGCAGCCATTTGATTTTTTTTTACCAAAAAGGGCAGTGTAACTGCTGTCCACTTGCTTGCAAACTGTGTTTGATCCTTAGATTTTTGACCAAGAGGCCATATGGTTTATGTCTCATCTATCCATTTTCTGCAAACCCTCCTTGAACCTATTATTCATCTGGGATCAAATTTAGTTTTCACTTTATAAAATGTCATGTCTAATTGAATTTTTCACAAGCATTTGCGGCTCTTTTTCAATATAGCAGAATTAGCACAACTGCATCTGAACAACAGGCATTGGTTTAAAAAATAAATAAATAAAGTGGAAAAATTGAGCTACCTTCTCATGTGTTAAAAGTTCTGTAGCTCTCTTGAAGTCAGTGGAGTTATCCTGATTTATACCAATGGGGAATCTGGACACATAATTCTGATTCTCAGCGAAGAGTTTTAAAAATGACCGTAGTCAAAGGCCTGTCAGAATGTCCATTGGCAGTTCTTCACAGTTAGTGGATTCTCCTCTGAAGATCTTCATTGTTTGTTAGGAGACTCTTTGGAGATGCTCATGGTGGCACTGGGCTGGGACTCTGGAAACCTGGATTGTATTACAAGATCTACCACTTTGTGACCTGGGGTGAATCATGTAACCCCTCTGGGCCTCTGTTTCCCTTTTCTTGCTTTGTCTGCTTTGGCTGTTTAGAATAAAAGTTGTTTAAGGCAGGAACTGTCTCAGTATGTGTTTGCACAGTGCCAAGCACCATGAGGGCCCAATCTTGGCTGAGGCCATTAACTTGATAAATTGGAGAGAGATCAGAGAACATTGATGAGAATGATTAAAGGATTAGAAAATGTCGTATAGTGATAAACTTAAATAGATTGAGATCTTTAAGTCTAACACACAGAAGGTAAAGGAGTGACTTGATTACAGTCTATATCTATGTGGGGAACAAACATTTAATAATGGGCTCTTCAATCTAGCAGAGAAAGGTATAACATGATCCAATGGCTGGAAGTTGAAGCTAGAAAAATTCAGACTGGAAATAAGGGTAAGAGCAGTTAACTATTGGAACAATTCATCAAGCATCATGGTGGGGTCTCCATCACTGACAATTTTTAAAACAAGATTGCCTGTTTTTCTAAAAAATAAGCTCTGGGAATTATTTTGGGAAGTTCTATGGCCTGTGTTATATTAGAGGATCAGACTAGATGATCACAATGTCCCTTCTTTCCTTGGTATCTGTGAATCTAGTTCTACTATAATACAAATGATTAGTAATAGTACTAAAAAATATTTTCATACACAAATCTTATAAGCATTTTATTTGTTCAGCTTTCTCTGGGCTCACTCTCCATGGTCTCTGGTGGTGGCTTTGACATACAGATGGACAGCAGGGATCTTGGACCTTACACTTGATTCCCTTGTCTTATTAGCGTCATTCCTCCTACAGCCCAGGCTCTATCACCAAGCAATCATCTATCTTACTGTCTACTGAGCTTAAACTGGCTCTATCTCAACTCCCCTCCTATACCTTTTTCAAAACAAAAACAAAAAAGCCAAGCCTCTGAATTCTTTACTATTAACTGTGGTATATTTGCCTCTCAGAGTGTCATCCACTATATTTCACCTGTGCATCCAGGAACATCTCCCTCCTTTGGGTAATCAAAGGTTTAAATTAATTATGCTAATCAGCCACTCCAGGCTGGCACAATTAACCAGAGCATGCAATATCTTTGGAAATCTGTACAGGATCTTCCTTTCCTGCTGAGCTTAATTTCACGATCCAGTGCAATAATTTAAAAATAAAACCAAAAACCAGCACCACACTGTTTGCCTTTTCATCTGTGCTGTAGATTATACTAACTTTCCAAAAAAGCCATTGGGGTGAGTGAGGGGCAGCATAACCCCTTAATCAAATTGCTCCTCTACTTGCTGTTCTTTCATTTTTGCTGTGAGATGATAGACAACAATATAGAATATGTGTTTATTTCCCACCATGAAACATTTAGTTGGAGTACCATGTTCAATTCTGGTGGCCTCAGACAAGAAAGTTGTCAAGAAGATCTACAGAATGTCTAGTAAAGTGACCGTGTTAACATTTGACTTGAGAGACTAAAAATTTAGAAGATTGTGAATGAAAAAAGGCACAGGGAACTTGGAGATGTTCAAAGTTAGAAAGAGTTAGTGAAAACTGACTATATCCTCCCTCATAATATGAGAGAGCAAAAGAATGCTCAGTGAAATTGCCTTTTTTACAGCCTTCTCATTGTTTAATATTCCCTCTACACCCAAAGAAAAAAAGGACACAGATGCACTCTCCATTTTACTTCACATTAGATTAAATTAAAAAAACCCACAAACAGTCGCTAAATAAATGTTGGTATATGTTCTGTATTGATCACAGTCTGAGACCGTGGCACTACGATGAATTTCATTTGTTGGGACATTGTTTTCATTCTCACTGTTGAAGCACCATCACAATCAACTCTTAGAGTAAAAAAGCACTAAAAAAATAGACAACGTGGTGTATGTATTTTTACTAACACTACAATGTAGTAGATAGAGAAAGATTCAGTGTTAAAGAAGAATCAGAGCTGGGATTTCTTGGGGTGAAGTCCTGGTCCTGGTCCTGGTCAATGGGAATTTTGCTACTGACTTCAGTAGGCTAATGATTTAGGTCCTAAATTCTATATTCTGGTTTTGATACTGACTTCTTCTGTGGCTTCAGCCAAGTCACTTAACCTTTCTACGTCAGTTTCTCAGCCTGTAAAATGGAAGTGACAATGCTAACCTGATGCACAAGGATGCTGATAATATTTGTAAAGTACCAAGTATTAATATTCTTATAATGTTGCGTTTAGACCTTGTACACTGATTGTCAGAAGAGGATTATATGTTTCCGGAGCAGAAAATCTACCATAGTTGTCTGCACCCTCATTTAAGGGATTGTCGATCAATCCAGCTCATGATTGGAAGTATGGTTGGAGTAAATTACTATAAAAGAATATAAGTTCTGGAGAGCTCTGAGTCTGTTGAGGAAAAGGTCTCTTCAGGGAACAGACCCATCCTGAGATAATAGGAAGGCTATGGTTGCAGGAAGCCAGGCAGTTAAATTGCTTTAATTTAGTGGGCTTTGTTTTCAACCTGCCTTTTGGCTTGAATCCCAAACCTGTGGGTTGCTTCTCCGGTACCTACCACATTCACTTATTCATTGAAATTATCAGTTACAAATATGATCAGACTATAGACTGGTCACATCAAATAATTTATACTTATTAAAATTAATGTTAAATCTGGAAAAAATGCTGTACCAAAAATAAAATGCACCCTCCCTCCTGCCAAGGCATCTATCAGTTGAGAATATGTTAAGTGCTGCAAGATATCATCAGAGGTATAGAATCATCAAAATAAAATGTTTATTTTCCATTTCTTTAAACTATTCGCATCTCTTTTGCATATGGCTCCAGAATTAAACCTAATAGCAAATGGGACAGAGGACAATGTTTCTTGTTTCCTTAGACAAAGTGAACCAATCCCAATATACCCTGTCATACCTGATGTTGTAGGATTAGGCTATAAATGTTAAATCAACAGAAAAATTCCATGCCCATATTAAATGCATGTAAGATTTTAAACAGAATCTCTCAGTCCATTTCTTCAGATGTTTTTCCAATGTCCAACAACACAAGCAAAGGAGAAATAGAATTTATTTGAAACGTGTGCCTCAAATTAAAGGAACATTATTAACAAAAAAAGTGTAATAGCTCAATTGACCTTAATCACAATGCAAAATTCTCTTAATTTCACACTGCAGTTGTCTAATTGGTAATGGCCATTCTTCCCTTGCTCCACATGAAGACTATTAATATTCTCCTCATAATTTTCTGTACTTTCTTTTCTGTGGAGTTTTTGATTTTCATTTTAAAAGGTTTTCTGTTTAATCTAGTGATATATATCCTATATTAAAATGGGAGAAAAGAAAACAAAATCCGTCAAATTTTGATTTAGAGTGCCACTGATCCATCTTTAAAATTCCTTAAAAGAATTAAACTCAAGCTTTATTAGTTCTTTTCCTAGCATTGCTTGACATTTTTAGCATCTCCCCTGATTTTTAATGTTACAGAGCAGAGAATTATGAGTCAGATTACTTCGTGTTTCGGGTTATAAACATGAGCCATGAATCCCTGAAATCCTTTGTTGTTTTAGGCAGAATACATTTAACTTTCTCTATTTAGGGTTTAGTCATCCTCTTCGTAAGTCTTTTGATAAATGAGGTCATTAAAATTAATACAATATTAAAAACTGGACTCAATAATTATAATATTTAAACACTTTCTCCCTAGATTAAACTTTCTATTTGTTTTATCTTTCCATTCAATAACTTTAACAAACTTTATTTTTAGCCGCCCTGAAGCCTTGCAGCTGGTTATAGCCTAAAGCAATCAAAATATTCTTGTCTAAATCTTTTACAAATTAGGTTTAAATTACATAGCATCTTTCTATGGAGAAGTAAGTTTTAACAGTCTCCATTTTATTCCACACCTTATATTTTACTCCGTACCTTATATTTAAATATGTTGATTGTCTTTTACTATTCATATTTTTAAAATGTTTCAGTTGTTCCTAAAAATTCTATCTGGTAATTTGTCTTGTAGTATCATTAACTTTTCCATTAACAAATTTTACCTGTTATATATTCCTACCCACCCATTAACTGAGTCACTATATGTTGACAGGTACTGTGGTAAGGGGTTTTCATGTAAGTAGAGGCAAAAATGTTGTGTTCATAATAAAACAGATGAAATAATGGAAAGGGTTTTCTCTAAAAAATTGTGAAATATACTAGATCAGTCTTTTAACCCTAATGACAAGGAATATGAAGCAGCTAAATCAGATCACCATCCCATATTATCTAAACCAGGTTTAACATGATGCTTCCTGTATTCTGGTACAGGACTTCAAGAACTTATTCCCACAGACACTAATGTGCGTGCTTCATACCTGTAAATGGACCCATTATGAGAAGTTAAGCATACATGTAAGTATTTGCTGGATTGGGATGTGGTTAGCCCAGTGTAGAAAGCAACTCAAAGTAGATGTTCTGTATGACAAAGATACATTAGTACTGTGTCCAAGTGCAGTAATTCAAAAGCTTTCTGAAACTTGACACACCACAAACTTTTCATTAGCAGAACAAAAACAGAAGCAAATTATAACTGTCTATATTGTTCTTTTAAAAGTATTTTACAACAGGCCATGACACAATGAGCTTCTCTCACTAGTTTACCAAATATTTTAAGCCAATATAGTTCCACTTTAGGATGATAAATTAACTTTCTTCTAACTTACTGCTTCCTTGTTTGCGATAGCGCCTATAATCCTCCTCTCAGCAGAGACTCAGTAAACTCCTCCCATGGGCAGCACAAACTGAAACATGCTGTGAGCTAATTAACCTTACATTAGGCATTTCAGAAATTACTGGTAGCTAATCTTCATAAAGCTAATCAGTCAGAAAAGAAGGCACCCAGCAAATAAACACCACAAGTCTTTATTCTAGAAACAATTAGGAATGACTGTAATCTCATTTAAAAAAATGTGGAGTACTTCTAAAAATGGAATCGTATGTGACTGCCTTCACTAATTCCGTAAAATCCTTGTGTTTTATTACTGACCATCCTTTTTTATCCACTTTGTTTTTCCCTTCTGATCTCCTAAAGCCTGAGTTTTCAAATGCCTTTATAAATCTAAAAGGGTAATGTCAACTGCATCCAATTTATCAGATACTGATTGCTTTTAAGTCTGCTCTTTCAAATACATTTCAAAAAGTTAATTTAAACATTTTCAATTTATGCATTCTTTAGTTTTGGAGGGAGTGATAACATTTTCATTTAGAATCTCTCCTCCCTCTCACTTACTCTCACTGTAAATCTTATGATATAGTATTTTAGAAATGGTACAGCACCTTTCTTCTTCAAAGCACTTTGCGATATTAATTGAGATCACTTAAGCCCAAACTGAATGTGGTGTTTTAGGAAGAAATGTGACCTCATTTGACAGCTTATGTAGTTCCAGAAGTAAATGTATTTTTATAGGAATGGGACAAATCACCATAATTTGAATGTCCCAAACTTTGGAAAAGGAACCATACGCACATACAAACACTGCAGATCATGCTGACCATCAATTGATATTGGGTTGGGATATATTTATGTTGAAAAAGAGTGCTCACTTTTCATTAGAGCAGGTGACCTATAGCCTGATTCCTCTCACACCAGTTTTACACTGACTTCAGTGGAGTTACTATTGACGTACACCACTGTAAGTAAGATGAGAACCAGGCCCTTGAAGTTAGGAGTCCAGTTCTATTCTTGACTCCGCCACTGACTAGCTCCGCAAACATGCTCAAGTCATATATACTAAAGTTTGTGGAAGCCATAATGCATAGCATCATGTAAATTAGGTCACTAATTAATTTGCCTAATCATGAAAGTGTTAACCTTAATTGCTCTGTGCTTCAGTTGACCCATCTCTTTAATGGGAATAATGGTAAGATATTTATCTCAAAGGATTGCTGAAAGAGTTAATTAGTGCTGTAAAGTACTTTGAGATCCTACAATGCTTAATGCTACTATACAGTGGCAGTAATTCTTCTATATTTAATGTTCCAGCAAGTTTCATTTTTTTCTGATGGTCTTTCCCCTTTTGCCAAAGAAACAAACATTTAAACATGTGGTCTTCAAAACTAGTAGGTTAGGTCTGGGGCCAAGGAAGAATTTTTCCACAGAAGTTGATGTGAATTGTACAAAGGGTTCATGGCTAATGACACCCTAAAATTAGAGGGGCTCACTAGAGTTCACGGTCTTCTAACATTTTTTGCCAGTTTATAGCCATTAAAAAGGGGTAAAATGAAAGGGATAAAATGAAGAGGTGACAGAGAACCTATTTTACAGTATTCCTCTAGCTGAAATCTAGTGAACTGCACCCAAGATTACTTGATCATAATCAAATGGGAAAAGCCAATTGGATCGCTCAATATGAGTGTCAAATGATTGCAGGAGTTCTTAGCTTTCATTAAAACAAAAAAGTCAACTTCCAGCCTATTTCCTTACAGAGACAGGCCATAATATGTTAACCAAATACTAAGGAAGCTTGGAAAATAACTGCATATACTAATTTAATTAGAAACACAATTTGTGCCTTACCATATCAAAATAAATAGTGGTCACCACACCTGGAAAATTTTTCTGATGCTTTTTTGCCAGATTCTAGAGCAATCCACTGGTGAGTGTACCTTATAGCTCCCCCTCTGTGCTAGTCTGCAGGGGATATAGTCTGTGCAACCCTATCTATAATGCCTTAGCTCAAACTGTAGTAGTTCCTGCTTTTAGCTTTAGAAGTGCCTAGTTCAGTTGCTGGAGTGTTAGCCAAAACGGTGGCTGTCACACTAGATTAAGAACAGGGAGTTTGGAGACACGAAATGAATAGGGTTAATCTAATTGATGAGTAAAATGCCTTCTTCAGAAGGCTCTCCCCTACTCCTGTGTACAGATCTGCAGGAAATAAGCCTTGCTCCTGCCGCGTGGAGGAGTTTTGATGGAGTTGGGCAGGAAGAAAGAACAGGAAGTTGATGAGGGGGTGCATTCCCTTCTTTCCTGTAGACTTCCAAAAAGGACATTTTAGGAGGTTCATTAGCCCCAAACTACCATGAGCCGTAAAGCCCCTTTCTTGCCGAGTACTAAAGACTATGGCTGAAATCATGGCCTCACTGAAGTCAATGACAAAACTCCTGTTGACTTCACTGGAGCCAATGTTTCACCCAATATGGGGTTATTGATTAATAAATGCTACTATAGTGATACCAGTTATTACTGGTACACTGAGACTTGAAACCACAACTTTTCCCACCTGAAGGCAAAAACTTAAAGGAAACTCTGCAGAGATCTTATGGAGTTCTTAATCCCTTCCATGCACAATTGCCCCTCTTCAATATATTTGTGGCTCAGAGAAGCATGGTAATTGTGTATACATTTTTGTTAATCTGAATAGTGTATCGTTGCGAATGTAGGAGTACTTACAGTGATTCAAAAGATTTTAGCTAGTTTTGATGGGATGAAAATGAAGAAAGAAACATTTAAACAGTGTATCTGGGAATATGTAAGAAGAGTGAGGGCTGTTGGCCTGTGCAATAGTCCAGTCAGAAGCCCTATCCTTTTATGTTGTCCTGGTATCTTGGCATGAACTCGACATGCAGGAATGTAGCTTTCCCTGCTGTAGAATAGGCTTGGCTGGGTTGCAGTAACCATAACTTACTTTTTAAACGTACTTCATAGACAGAATTCATGCACAGAATCATAGACATGTAGGGTTGGAAGAGACCCAAAGAGATCATCCATCTAGTCCAGCTTCCTGTGCTGAGGCAGGACCAAATGAAGCTAGTCCATCTCTGACAGGTGTTTGTCTAACCTGATCTTAAAAACCTCCAATATCCCCAGCCTCCCTTGGAAGTCTTTTCCAGTGCTTCACCCTTGCAGTTGGGAAGTTTTTCCTAATATCTAACCTAAATCTCCCTTGCAGCAGATTAAGCCATCAGCTATTATTTTTCCTTTCCTATTAAGTAGTGGAACTACAGTTTCTTTTGTCTTTTTCTTGCTTTGAATGTATTTATAAAACTTTTCTTATTGGCTTTTATGTCCTTTGCTAGGTGTAACTCATTTTGTGCCTCAGCATTTCTGATTTTGTCTCTATATGTTTGTTCTATTCTTTTGTACTCCTCCTGAGCAATTAACCCATATTTCTACTTTTTTATTTACAGACCATTAAAGAGCTTCCTAATAGAGCTTTGTTGGTCTCTTACTAGTCTTCCTATTTTTCCTTTGCATTAGAATAGTTTGCTATTGCGCCTTTAATATTGTCTGTTTGAGAAACTACCAGTTCCCAACTCCCTTTTCCCTTAGATTTTCTTCCCATGAGAACTTTCCTCCCAGTTTTGAGTTTAAAATTTGCTTTTTTTGAAGCTCATTGTCTTTATTGTGCTGTTCTCACTCCTTCCCATCTGTACAATTATGACATATATCATTTCATGATCTCTTTCACCAGATTGCCTTCTACCTTGAGATTGCAACCAATTCCTTCCTATTAGTCAGAATCAAGTGTAAAATGGCTGCCATCCTAGTTACTTCCTCTGCCCTCTGAAACAAGAAGCTCCAATAACTTATTGGACATTGTGTTTTGCTGTACTACTTTTCCAACAGATGTATGGGTAGTTAAGATGCTCCATTAGTATCAGATCTTGCATTTCAGATATTTTTATTTGTTCTAGAAATCCCTTATTCACTACCTTCTCCTGATTTGGTAGATTTCTACCATCATTGCTGTTTTTTTTTCTCCCTTTATCTTCACTCAGAGACTTTCAACTGGACTGCCTCACCTTCCTCTGGACCTCAGAACAAGTATATATATATTTATGTATCCTGCCTGTCTTCCTGAACAATCTATAGCCCTCTATATTCCAGTCATGAGATTTTATCTCACCAAGTATATGTGATGCCACATGACATAATTTAGTTTATGTACTATTATTTCCAGTTCTTTTGTTTAATCCCAGTACTTCTGGCATTTGTGAATAAATATCAAAGATGATGAGCAGATTCCCCCACTGTTTTCCCTCTGTTGCTCCTATGACTCTATAGTAATTTTCCATTCTTCTCTCTCCATCCCCTAGCCCTGTATAATCACCTTTTTTATACCTACCTGTGGGCTTTTTTGACCTCCCCGCTTTTAACATAGTTTTAAGCCCTCCTCACTAGGTAAGCAAGTTGCTTTGCAAAGATGGTCTTCTCTTTCTTTCTTGAGCCCCTTCTCTTCCCAGCAGTCCTCTTTCCCAGAACAGCATTCTGTGGTTGAGGAAGCCAAAGCCTTCCCTTTATAACAGATGACAAGATAAAGCTCACATTTATGGAACATTTATAGTTACTCTGAGCTCTTTAATATCACTAGAGGTAAAGCCTTAATTGGTTTTCCTGTTATCTATTAACACTGACACCTCATCATGAAAAGACTATTTAGGTCACTTCATAAACAGAAGAGTAGATTTGCCTTTTGTACAATTTCTTTTTACTTTTAGAAAGGAAAGGCCATTTTAAAATACTGTCATCCAATGGGCCAAAATGAATGACAGTTGCTTGGTTAGTCAGAACTAGCACCCAGAAGCCAGCTATCACAGTGCAGTATTCCCACCAAAAAACCCTAATAATGGGATGAACTGCAGTAATTCTTAGTCTACACACTCTGGATTAAATATTGCTTTGGATCAATAGACCAGAACTCCCCCTTTTTTTTAAATAGTTCAAGGAATAAATGAGATTGATCATATGAGAACTATTTCTAGTCTGATAGGAAAGCACTTTAAAACAACATGCAATGTGGGGCAACAGTATTTTTGTGGAAATTATATCATGGGTCACGGAGATTCTCTTATCTCAGAGTAATCTCGCCTTCAGTAGAAGTCAGTCTGGCAGCATCTGACTTTTATTCATTCCTTGAGGTGCTGCATAGTTTATACTGCCAAATGAAGCTATTTAAATTATTCTCTGCAATACTGGAAACACCTCAAGTATGGGAAACACCTGGTCTTGCAGAGACTGCTGGGCAGAGGCCAAAAACTTCTCCCCAAGGACACTTGTCCTAGGCAGAGGTGGTGATGATATTTTACAATCCGGAGTTCCTAAAATAAGAGCAACAAGACAAAAGTATGCTGCATAGGCCAAAGAGCAGCTGGCCCACCCCAGGGAAATGGTGAATTCAGCTCACAGGTGCAGAGCATGAAAATGGGGTTTCTAGCTCCTTGTATATACCATGGCTGAATCACTAGGGGAATCTGCAAGAGTACAGACTTCATTAGCAGGACCAATAGTCAGATTCCACTAACCAAAACCTGTACCCTTTACCTAACATGATACACACTCATAAGACCACCTGTAGACTTCTAGCCTGCCTGCCCAGCCCATAAGGAATTAAAGATGACACCCATAGTCTCTTTAGACCATTCCTTCAGGGGGCAGTTTATTATTCAAACACTGGCTGCCATGGTAACACAAACAAAGCTATGCCTCCGATCAAAGGAGGTTGCAGGGATGCAGAGGACTTTCCTCTTGCATCTCTTCGTCCACCCCTGCTCCAGGTCTTGCCACAAACACCAACTTGCTTCCTGTAGCTTCCATTGTCCCCCATCCTCCCAACCTGTTCAGATTTTATAGGAATTACCTAACTTCTTCCCAGCTGGGTCTGATAATTCCCTCTTCCAGGTCAAATGCCTGTTGTTCAAAGGACTTTGCCTCTGAACAGGGCTGACTGTCCCCAAGCCATTAAAAGGACAGACCACACCATTACATTCCCAGTTGCCTACCCCACTGTAGAAGTGAAACCTTTCCACAGCCCACCACCTGCACAAAACATGCTTGGCCACAGCCAGAAGTGTGGGAGAACCTATTGTGTCTGTCCTGCCTCCAAGACATAGTCATTCACATTTGAGTATCTGGGGAATGCTGGCAGTGCACCACCAGGGGGGCAATCAGAAAATTATGCTGTTAAAAGTGAGCTCCCCTCACCCATCAGTACTCCTTATGATTTAAACACACATCTGTACAACCCTCCCTCTGCCATATACACATTCTGTTTTGGTGGTTTTGGTTTTTGTTTTTTTGCACCGCAACACTTGTGCTTTTAGGTGTTTTGTTCCTTCACACCTTTGCTTGCATCTTCTTGAACTTAACCCACTTCCCTCCCTCACCAGGTATCTGTCACAAGCAGCATTTGTATCATGGACCTGGTCTTGAGTAGGAATGCAGACTACTGATTATACAGGAAGATAGGGCCTCCACGTGGCCTGACTTTTCAGTGCTTAACTCCTCTTGTGCTCCATCCTATAGTTCAAAAGCCCCAGCAAAGTACGTAACCTTGTGGATATGCAAACAAAGCTCAAAAGATGTATGCCCTATTCTAACACCCTAGTAACTGGACCATCTTTCCTTTTTCAGCTCAGGTGCCCTTTTGAAAATCCCATGGACCCATACATTCCCCTTACCTGCCTTTATGGCTCTTTATTTAGTTATCTTTAGCTTTGAAAATTCTGATTTTAAAGCCAAACATAATGTCTACAGAATATTTTATAAATATTTTTGCCCTGGCTTATTAAATGCCATCCTTAATCTTTTGTTCTTCTTTCTCTCTCTCACTTAATACATACACACTGGTGTGGATAATTTGTCAGAGATTAAATTATTACATTTAATCGGGCTGTTCTGAAATATTTCATTGACTTTGAAGACTAATACTGTGATTGTGTAAATCAAGTTTCCTCTTGAACTTACAAGTAACCTGTCATTTATATAAGACATTGAAGTTTACCTTACAGGCTGGTGCTCACTCATTGTTTTCATTTTTTAAATTATATAAAAAAATAGAGGTTTATTATTCACTTTTCAAATAACATAAAATGCAATGGTTTGTCAATGCATGAACTGATTTAGGACAATGTGTTGCCAAATAAGTTAGACCTGGTACAGTGGTGAAGTGCCACAGTTTATTTTAGATTTACACAAATGGCAAGATACAGTGTTTATTCATATTCTCTACGTGCCCCTGACAGAACTTAAATACTTCACAACCACTATGCCAAATGTGCAGTGGTACAATTCAATATAGGCCAGCACCTGAAAGCCAGGCAATTTAAAATATCAAATCCTCTTCCTCCTCCACCATTTCCCTATCCTTGCTCTTTGATCTTGCCCCTCCCCTCACAATTTCAGACGCTGGTGAAAAAGTGATGAGTTTTGCAGCATATACTGGTGGCTAGAGATTATCAGATTCAGGCTGTTTGGAACTGAATTAGGTGAAATTCCAAAGCTGCAGGACCCTCCCAAAGAAGGTTGTGTCAGCAGCCCCATCAAGTTTACACCAGTGTTGTCCAACTGAAGCACTTTTGCTGATATGCTCTGTGGTAATATGGCACAAGGAGAGAGATGGTCTTATTGTGAGGTCCTGTGGCAATATTCAAATATTTTGTTCCCTGGCATCCTCCACTGGCTTTGCAACAGTTGTTTTAAATGCAAACTGAATATCTTAGTTTTTCTCATCAAAATGTAAAACCAGAATATTTTTGTTTGTGTCGAACAAAACATTGCAAATGTATATTCAGAAAGACATTTTCAAAATAATTGTTTTCAGGATTTTTTTTTTGCCAAAACTATTCACTCAATTTAACCCAAATTCACAAATAAATGAAAAATGCATTTTTGGCCAATAGTAAATTTGCTAAAGAAAATAGGCCCAGCTTTAGTACTGCAAGCTCATTTATTTCCTGTTTTTCCTACATGCTTAACTTTTACAGTGTAAAATTTTCAAAAGTGCCTTAAATGATTTTGCAGCCTAAGTCCCATTTTCAAAGGCAACTTAGCCTAACTGACTTAGGTGCTTTTGGAAACAGGACTTAAGTAGCTTTGAGAATGTTATACACCCTGTCTCGTTCTTTTCTCCCAAACTCTACATAACCAGTGGCTACAATGTTTTCATGTTATGCAATTAATAACACAAATAGTGGGGATTCTCTTTTCAGATGTAACACTTTTTTGTCATCAGTGCCTTAAACTAGAATATGATATATTTATAAATATTCTTGGCAATCAATTTTCCCAAAACAATGGATTCTCAACTACAGAGTTCTCCTTTTATAATACTGTGTTTTCTGTTTACGATAGCCGTTCTCTTATGTCCTACCCTAGATCCCTGTAATTGTACAAGGGAGACAGCAGCATTTAATATTACTTAATGAAAGGGTTTTAAAAGATCTCAGTAGCTTATACCATATGCACAGCAGTTATCCACCTCTTCCAACAAACATGAAGGAGATCAGTGCATTAGAATTTTGCAAACCATCCTGGATATACAGATTATTGGGTTATTGCTATACATTTGCTGTTGTCTAATTTCTGAGTACAATCTAATCACTAGTATTGTACTGTAAATAGATCATAGATGTCAAAATATTCAAATATAATTTACAGGGCCATCCTTTAATAATTAATTTAAGCATTAATAAATGCTTTATTTTACATATGCAAAGGCCCCATTTTAAAATTCAGCTGGTATATGTCAAGTTCTTTTTTATTATTCAAAAGCAGCCAGAACTGTTCTAGGTGCTCTATGTTACAGATGAAATAACTTGTTGCCTTCGCCAAAGACCTTCAAGTCTTATTTAAGATATGACCCAAAAAGGTGTGAAAGGAAGGATTGGGAGGAATGAGTGAGGCAAGGTGAAGCTTGCAGCAATGAGATCACACCAATTAAGTGACAAACACATTATGGGAGAACAATGTTTTGGTAATTTTTTTATTAACAATAAAAATATAATTATCAGCTCACTTATGGGTAGCATGTGAAAAGTAAACCTTTAGCATATGAAATGAATGAAGAGAGAGTAATGGTTTTGTGGAACAGATCTGGGAGAACACATAGGGTAAGATTCACAAGGGGAACTTAGGTGCCTAACTGCTACTTCAAATTTCTAAATACAACATTTAGTGGCCACTGGCATTCATAAACCTTGCCTAGCTGCTGCCTAACCCTGTAGGCACATAAGTCTCCATTGCTAAAGCCCTCCCCCGATTTGAATTTCAGTGACTGAACATGTGCTCAGCCACCTAAATCCAGATACTGCTTATCAGGCAGCAGGTGACCTAGCTCATGCCTAAACCCCAGTGGAGTTCACAGACTAGGTATTCTTTGGTTTATTGTGCCTTTTGAGTCCCAGTTCTCAGAGAACACCTAAACCCACACAAATATGATGGTGGAGGTGCCAGTGCTGCCCTCCTTGTACCCCTTATCACAGTGGTTAGAGCACTTCCATGTGGGAGACCCTGAGCTCACGGGCACCAGGTTTGTATAATTTTTGATGATGCCCGGAACAAGTCCATGTCCTGCCCCCCACACCCGCCTTGTAAACCGTTGGGGGTGGGTGCCAGCGGGGCCCACATTGGAGAGGGGTGGAGCCAGGAGATAGGGGTGGCCACTGCTCTGTTTGGGTGGGGCAGCCACCATGCTGCTTGGGGCAAGAGCAGTTCCTGGCCAGGGTGTTGGGCCCACGTGGGAGACAGGCGGAGGGGGGGCTGGGAGGTAGAAAGGTCGCCGTGCTGCTTGGGGGTGGGGCTGGCACCCGAGTTGCTCCTGGCCAACCGCTGTGAGTGTTTTAGAGGGGAGTAGGGTAGAATAGCCGGCCTGCCCTGGGAGCTGGGGGCCACTGCACTCTGCGCCTGCATGGCCGACCACCACTGGAGGCTCTGCAGCCAGCCCCCCAGCAGCACAGAGATATTGGTGGAGCCGAGCCCATGCTCCTGAATATTGGTGGAGCATGGGCATCATGGGCCCATATAACTTGCTGCCTGTGCTGGGGTTCAAATCCTCCCCTACTGATGTGGTATAGGGACCTGAACTTGGGTTTCCCACCTCTCAGGGAGGCTGCACTAACCACAGGGCTATGGGATGTTCTGGGTCTTTTTCATTCCCTCCAGCTGGAGCTGTTCCACTGTGTATAAATACTTAAAGACTCATTGGCACAGGGGGACTCGAAACTAGGTCTGCTCCTTCTAGGTGAATGCCCTATCTATTGGGATATACAGTCAGTCATTCTCATTTTCTCTGTGCCCCAATTAATATAAAATTTTGTGTACATACTGGAGCAGCTTCTGCCAAAGAAACTGGGGGGAGCTTGTCCCAGCATACCTTATAGTCATTGATTAGGGCACTTTCCTGGAAAATGGGTGGCCCTAGTTCAAGTCCCTGTTCTACATCAGGCAGAGGGGGCATTTGAACGTGGTTAGATGAGCACTCTAACTGCTAGGGTAAAGGATGTGGGAGGGGAGGAGGCATCACAACTACTTTCTCCTTCCACCTGTTTGCAAAAAACAAAACAAAACAAAATTAACAACTAAGCTGGTTTACGTGGCTAAATCCAAAAGAGGATTTATGGCAGTGAATCCTGAGTGGGGGAGACACCTAACTCTCTTTCAGAGGCAGGGCTGAGTCCACATCCCGTGCCCTTGATTTTTCCTATTGGCTATCTTAGGTGGCTCCTCATTCGCTATGCTGGCTTTTATGAATCCTGTTTTTAGGCATCTAACACTCCCCATGCATCATACAGAGATTGAATCAGGGTTGTGATTTCTGCCGGGCAGCAGAGCACCTAAAAGTTAGGCTGAGCCTTGAGGCATCAATGTCCTCCTTGTGAATTGCACCTTCGGAGCATGAGGCCAGTATGGAAAAAGTCAGAGACAGCAATGTGCGGGTTGGAGAAATATGAAGTTTTGGTTGTCAGAGACATCAGAGGGGCTATAGGGAGGAGGAAGTTTCATTAAATCTTTGCATCTGCTTAGAATAGATCAAGGTCCAGGAGACTGTTCTGAAAAACAGGTACATGATTCTGATAGCTGCTTACTCACAATAAGGGAATGACTTCAAGGGAAAGGCTCTAATTTCCCATTGACAAATTTCTAATATTAGGCTTCTGCAGACACTTCACTGCCCTCTCTTACTTCATTGGTTCTTGTTGATAAAATCGAGTCAGCCTGGAGGGAATTTATAATTATGGTAATTGCACCAGATGATTAGTACCTACAGAAGCAATCACTTACAGTACATCACCTGCAGATTGATGAACAATTTATTATCAAGAGCTTAATTGCTTGTAATATATAATACATCCTTGTAGCAAGAGACACATATATAGCTAGCTAACTTGTACACATGTATAAATATATGCCATTTAAATCAAGGAAGAGTGAGTGTTAGAGGTTCAGTTCAGATAAGACTCTGCAAAGCTGGCAGTTAGAGTACTTACCAAATTCTATCTGATCCTCTTTGGTCAAGAAATAGGTTATACAGCTCATGAAATTGGATTTTGTCACAAGACTTTTAGGAATCCTGGCCTTCAGCCTAAAATACCATTAACATTGTTTGTATTGTCAGTCCTTGTTTTAACCCAGAAAGTAAAAAGGAATATATATAAACATTTAGCTAAGAAGATATGCCAGATTTGTTTTAGATAGAGTTTGCAGTAAAGATTAGTTTAGGTTAATTCGTACTTGAACTTTATCAGCTGTTGATGAGTTCTCCTCAGGGGTCCTACTTCTCACCCTCCTGAACCTGCGTCTCTGGTACCAGAGCTTGTGGACTTGGTGTATCCAAGCCCATACTTGAGCATCCACACTGCTGGGTTTATAATTGCTAGATCCAGGTCTCACAGCTGTGGTAATGTGTCAATCGCAGACCTAACTCAGGTCTGCAGCGTCACCTGCATCCATACTGCAAAATGACAGGGCTAGACCTGAGTCTTGGTGGAACTTAGTGTGTGATCCACACCCCCTATCAGGGACTATGAGCTAGGTCCTCAGTGCTTGCTGATTCAAATCAGAATAATCAAAGAGGGTCTTGGGTTCAAACCTAAGACAGAGCTCAGACTTAGAGTGCAATGTAGGCATACCCTCATCAGAATGACAGAAATGGCTATTTCCTCAGGGGAAAGGTTAGGAGCCACAACAGTAACCGTAGTCTATGTGTGAAGGAGAAAGCAAGAGTGCAAGGTCACAAACAAAATGAAAGGTGCTGGCCTGACAACTCTGCAAACTGAAATCCTCCCTTTAGCTGTAAAAGGGACACAGAATAGGCAGTGATAGTGCAAGATACTCAACCAATGACTCAGTCATGAATCATCGTATCGTTAGCCTCTTTGCCAAGACTGCTGATGAAAGTAACAATGGTGATGGTTTTGGTGATTTTGGACACCTGTTCATTGGAAATTGAACTAAGGCTGCCAAATTCATTTCTCATTAGCCATTATGAGACAGCAGTAATTTTGGGTTATTGCTAATCTGGCCTGGATTAGAATTGGGATTTATTTTAGCTGGATAGATTTGCTAGTCTCTGTCTGAAGTCATTGTTGTAGTATCTTTCAAAACACTGAAGATGGATCCAGTACAATATTTTTAGGATAGTTGTAATATTTGTACTTTAAATTTAGGACCCAACTGCCAGGTCCAACCAAACAGCATTGTACAGGAATCACGAAGGAAAGAGAAAGATAGAAGTAAAATACATATCTGTTTCCCTGATTCTGGAGCCCCATGAGGGTTGAAACAAACCCCATCATAATTTACAATATCCAAAGGCAACTACAAATTATTCTAGCTAGAACACAAGGTGTGATTGTAACGTGAGTAGGCATATCTGTGCTAGCTTTAATTTGTTTTGCACAAGTAACAACAGTAATGAACACATGTGGGCATGGACTTCAGTGTGTGGTAGCAATCCAGTTATGTACAAAGTAGGCTGTAAGCGATATGGCTAGCCTGCACTGCCATATCTTCCTTACTGTTGTTTCCGGTACTAGCTAGATTAAAATTAGCGTGCCTACCTGCACTACAATCACACTTTCATTTGCTGTATAGATGTATCCTTAAAGACACTCTGCATCCCCTTTGCACCGCCAGTGGATGGAGCTGGGGGTCCAGAATGTAGCTCTTGAACTATTTGCTGTGGAGTGATCTATTCTTTCAGTGAATTTGAAATGCTTTGCTAAGGACTGTTTGGGATATACTTGGAATGAATATGAAAACCAAACTGAGTGCAACCTTTGTTTCTGTATGAAAGGGTAGATAATGAAGCATGGGCAATGGAAAATTTCCCCTTTTCTCTTTGAGAGCCATGTCCTGAGTGTACTTGCACATCCTATGTAATGTCCAAATACAGCATTTCAACTGTGTTACCAGCCCAGGCAGTGGAGAGCCTGCACAAGAGAACTTTGTATGCCGTGCACTATACATCTCAATGAAGCCCCTCCACAGTGGCTCAGTGCACCACAATAATTGAGGGAAGAGTGAGGTGCCAAGAGCAGCCTGCAAGGTGCTCAGATAATAATGATTGACTGAGGGAGCCCAGCAATTCATAGAGGCTGTTCACCACCTTGCAGGATTGGACCGACAATATTAATCCACTATGGCCAAACTCTGTGTTGAAGGGGAAAAAGTGGCCACCAGGTCTCCAGCACCAGCAGTGTCTGGTACACAGGCCAGCTACGTGGGTTGAAAACACTGAAGCAAAAGGAATTTAGGATTCCTTCCCTCTGCCCTGCTGACTTCAGCTCATTTTCCTACAGATAAATCCTTTTTATACAGGTTTTGCTCCATTTTTGCATAATAGGCCCTTTTATGGAGAAAGCACCACATGTTACAGCAAGATATGAATAGCTGCCATTTTAGAGTAGGCCTCCAGTAAATAATAAAATATTATTCTCTAACTCCTCTGCTGCAGCAAGTCTGCTGGTACTTCTAATCTGCAAGAGTGAAATTTGCTGCTGTTGGTGCTATACTGCTCAGTGGGGAACGCTCCCCCTTTTCCTCTACTATTTGTGTCTGCTTATGCTATAAGGCAAGCCAGACTGATAGGAGAATCAGCACAGCATGAAATCTTCCTCATACTAGGAAGTATGCATGCACTGTTGAAGGGCCATTGGAAAAGATCATGAATGTCTTCTTGTTTTGGGAGCTTAGTCACTGAGGGAAGGGCTAGTTAGAAGGATCCATCTCTGTGTCTGCATTGCAGCACAGTATTGTCAGCACTGCAGTATTGTAACAGGGAAATGGAAAGATATTCAAAGGGGAGAGAAGCTTCCTTTAAACCTAAATGCTTTTCCAATGCCTGAGAAGAAAATAAATTCAAATATTTGCCACTCAAACTATTGAATTTCCTGGGCCACATACAGATAAATATCCCATTGAAACCAGATTCATTGCTGAAACCACATGGATGTTTTGCCTGAGAAAAGTGCAAGGTGAGCTCCAGTACACTTCTCAATAGCTGTTTAATAGTATATGCAATGAAATTAGACCCTCACTTCAGAGACCATGTTTTGCTGATGCTGAGAAAGACTTTCTTCCTCTGAATGAGAGGAGTAATAGATGAGGAAAGTGTAAGGGTACAAGAGCTTTGTTGTTCTATAATCTCTCTAGTATTTGTCTGAAAAGCTCAGGATTTTCTAGACTATGTAGAATTCCCCTAATAAATGTGTATTTTTATCATTAAATGAGGTGTCAAATCACCTAAGACTAACTAGAGTGGAACACTTGCTTACAAGACTGTAATAAGTAAGTAACTATTTATAGTAACTAAACAGTTATTGTAAATTAAACCTAGACAGGCAGCAGGGTTAGTGGCTAGGGCACTGGACTGTAAATTAGGAGACCAGACTTTTATTCCCACCTCTACTACTGGCTTGCTGTGTGACCTTCAATAAATCATTTCAACTCTCTGTGCCTCCATTTCCCTTCCAATCCTTTGTCTGTCTTGTCAATTTAAATTGTAAACTCTTTGGAGCAGGGACTCTCTTATAATACAATGCCCAGCACTGTAGAACCGTAATCTTGCTTGAGATCTCTAGGTGCAACCATAACAATAACAATATAATGAAAACCAAATTCAAAATAAAACCATAAATGCTTTTTTTAGCTTTCTCTCTTTACTAATACCTGTTTACTTGTATCTTTTCACTTTCATAGTTTTTCTTTATAATGATGATTAAATTACAGCCAGTGAGGAAGGGCCATATCCTGCAGTCCTTGCTCAGCAGTCCTAAACTCCTATTAATGTCCAATGGATGTTTTGCCTGAGAAAACACTCTAGGATTTAGCCTGTAACAAATAGAGCTGACACACACATTATTGCGAATTTCATTACAGTACTGTGTAGAATGTACAGCTGGTAAGAGAGGCTGAAAATAATGAGAGGAAGGTGACTACTGTTCCATCAGAAATGGAGGTGGGGGGGAAAGATAGTGTAGGGAACACCTGGTAGCTGGCAAAAATTGCTGAACCTACAGGCAACACAGAGACACACATTTGCAAAGAGACCTCCTCCCCCTCTTTTAATCTAACAGGATGAGAGTCAAAGGAAAGAGCAATGTTCCGGAGCTGTACATCTAGAGCAGACTTTCTTTTTTTTTCTCTTTCCTTTTTGCTTTTCTCACAACATTACTGCCATGTTTTGATCTCTGTCTTTTGTTTGTCTGCCACTTCTTGCACATTCTTTTGTTCTGTGTTGGTCTTTAATCTCTCTTTTCTATTCCATTTTTGTCTCCTGTCTGAGACCATTGCATTTCTGTTTTTATTCTGTGCCATCTTTTGTCTTTGAATCCTTCTATGACACTTTCTTCTCTCCTCATTGTGCACTCTCTCTGTCTGAAATAGTGTACTGAGTGTGAACAATAAGTAAATTGATTCAGAATGAATTGACAATGGTACTTTGGAAATCCATAGCAAATGCTGAGCTGTACGCTTGCTTGGGGTTGATTTGTTCACCACATCCTTGAGCTAGCCCTTTAAGAAAGGGGGACGATGGTGAAAATTAAAAAAAAAAATTTGATTCCACATTGAAAATTCAGACTGGAAGAGATCAGGTTAATAAGGAATAAAAGTGGGCCCTAAAAATTGTTTCTCTTGTTGTGACATAGAGGCCTATCGGTGGTTCACTATTCTGTGTCAGCAACTCTTGTCAGGCCTGACGTACTCTTTACACTTAACACACTGTTGTCATGATATATACCCAAAAGGTGGTATGTAATATATACCTGGAAAACTAATAATTCACTGATTATTAATATTCTTGCATAATCTAGGTATGGCATGTGTACACAAAGTTATAAATATATACTAGAATTATGTTCTTAAGACATATTTGGCAAGCAGTGTCTAGGCCATGTCTGTTCCAGACAAAGGATTGTGGTTCCACTTATTTGAATGTGTTTCTGATATAAATTGGCAAGGGGTGACTACAGACTAAGAAAGGCATATTCACATGCAAGACAAACAAAACCACCAAGAGGGCAAGTGGGGAAAGACCCTGTCGAAGCAGGGTCAATGAACTTTGGGAACTTTGGGAAGACAGAATGGTGTCTGCACCCCAGCAGAAGAGAGAAGCTTTGGTTGGATTTACTTTTCAAACAATACATTTCAAGAGTTTGCTGGCCTATAAAGATGGGGGAAGGGGTGTCTGAACCTCAAATAATAAGCAATTGAATCAATGGGGTCTATACAATATTATTGTATACTGTATTATTATACAATATTATGGCAGTATATTGAGTAAGGTCTTTTATGAAATCCTGTGATGCCTTGGTAATTAATATCACGTGAAAAGTACATATTAACAGTATCTGAGGAATTATACTAACTGATATTACTCTTTAAAGTCTGTGTCCGAACAAAGAAAGAAACAGATTTTCTCCCAGAGAGGAGGGAAGGCAGTTATCTACCTGTGTTTAATGTAAATTAAGCAGTATGGAATCAAAACAATGGCAGCTCCATTTACATATGAATCAGCAAGGGAATGGAGAGGTCACAAGACAGGAAAAACATCAGGAAACCTTCCTGGCTCTTGAAATAGCAAAAAAGAACTTTGGGGTGGCATAAGGATAAAAGACATTTGAATTAATCATCATTTGAGGGACCAAAGGGGCTATAGCTTCTGAAATCACATAACTTTGGATCCTTCAGCCAAGGGGGTTGAAGTCTCTGGGAACTGAGTATAGGTGAGAAATGTATTTAGGCAAAGATTGTAACTGGCTGAACTTAAGTTTTGGTTTTAAAAGTGTATTTTTACTTTTGTTTGTTTGTAGCCATTTCTGTCCTTACTACTTATACTTGATATCACTTAAACTGGTGACTTTTTTTTTTAATAAACTTGTTCCACTTTTACTATAAACCAATTCAGTGCTGTGATTGAAATAAGAATGTTTGTCAAATTCCAGTTAAATTAATGAGCTGCAATGTAGTGTCTCTTTAAAGGAGCAATACACTCCTATCAATATTCCAGGAGAGGGCTAGACATTGCAGGGAGACGTCTCTGAGGAACTCAGGAGTTGAAGTGCACTGTTTGTTATCTACAAGGTACGGTATGGCTTGTAAGAGTCCTGGAGAGTTTGCTGGCAAGGCAGACAAGCTGGTGTGTCAGGGAGTTGTCACACAGCTTCACTTGCTTAGGCTGTGAGGGGTAACACAGTAACTCACAATTCTGAGAACCACAGCAGATTATCACATTAGCAGACAGCTTTGGGGAAATGTGGGACTGGGAAGGCATTGGGGTCACTCTGCAAAACGAAACTGGGTGGTGGAAACCAGGAGTGACCTACATGCTCATTGATGTCAAGACTGTCAGCCTTATCAGCATAGCAGTTAAGGCACCCAGAGCTGCAGACCTTACTGGTCTGGGTTGAACCCCAAAATGTCATAAAAAGACATGATGACTAAGAGTCAGTGAAAAAAGTAACAAATTGCAAGACAGAAAAAAATGCCCTGAGACATTCATAAAAGCTTTTAAATGTCCTTAAAATGTAATGAAGATGCCTGATACTTGGGGGCTGAGTTGCAAAACTAAACCTCTGGGGCAATATTACTTTATTGTGGCATGAAATCTACGTTTGATCTTAAAGGAAATAAAAAGTATCCAGGAACAGAAGGCTAATAATTGAATAACTTGACAGAAAATCCTTTGTGTCGTGTGCCATATCTGGAGATTTTTCATAACCATGTCAGAATATCATTCCAAATAATTTCACTTGTTGAGATAAAAGTGTTATCTAAAGGATAGTGTCTGAATTTATATTAATTTTTCAGTTATTATATCTTGAGTAGATCCATCAAAATCTGTACAACTAGAGGGAACTGCCAGGGTTTATGCGGCTTTTTTGTTTTAATTTTTTTTCAACTGAACTACTTTTCCTACAACATGCCAAAACTTGACATTTCTTTGAAACCTTTTCTAAATTTCAAAGGAGCAAATAAATTTACAACAGTGGAAAGTTTTACAGTTCCTATGTTTAACTGCTTTTTGATGCATTACATCTCAGAACATTAAATAAAAACATGTTCTGCATAATCTTAATTGAGAAGACTCTTATCTCTGCCTGTAATTACTGATGAACAAGATTTCAGCATGGACTGAGCTGTAAAATACATGTATTGCATACACTGAAGTTGGAATAGATTTTATTCTTATTTTCTTGTCCTTGTAAAGTATTGTTTCTGTTAGACCTGCTGGGCCAGCTACTACATAGGTGACTGTATTACAGTGATTGGTAGGGTTTTCTATTTTGTATAGTATATAACTCCCTTAGAATTGCTTTAGATTGAGAGGTGCTATATAAGCATCAGCTAGTATTATCAGAATTTCAAAACTGATTTTACTATGCAAGTCCTTTGAAACATATAGGAACGAGCTCCTCAGTGTGACCTACTACTGCGTGGGAGCTTTTACCACAGCCAAGGCAGTCAAACAGAAACCAAGTCAATTCTATTTAAAATCATAGAGATGTCAATCATAGCTAATATGGACTGTATTTTATCCCATTCTCATTAGAGCTGTACACAGTTTTAGCACTCACCTCTAGACTGAAAGGACTGGCTGCCATCTAAAAGACTGCCTGCAATGAATGGGCAAATCTTTGCTGCTGCTCCTTTCCTCTGAAGAGCAGGCACATCAGCTTTATTAGGGTCTCAGTCCCAGACAGCACAGTAAGAAGAGGTCCAAGGGGCTTCCCATCCCCAAGACTCTTGCCTACCAACCAGGCTATCTTGGGCTGGCTTTCTAAATACTTTCACACTTTTGAAATGTTCAGCTACATTTCTTGTACTTTGTTTCTCCTTTTGAATTAAAGTTGGATGCTGTTATAAAGCAATAATGTGTTTTGGCTTCCTCTGTGGATTTTTCTCTGGCATTCCTCCAGAGAGCGGGTTTCCTCACTGATTTTTTTTTAAACACTTCAAACAAATTTGAAAGACTTCATAAACTGCTAAAAATGGTTCTTAATTTGTTGTGTTTTCTGTGGTTTTGTTTTTTGTGAAGGGTGACCTTTGGGTAATTGATTTTCAACATGAAAATTATCAAGGGGGAATTATTTGCTGCTTGTTGTGGGAAATTAAAAACAATGGAAAGTATGACTCCAGTCTAAATGACCAAGCTTGTTGGCTCAGGATATGTCTACTCTGCAGTAAAACACCTGCAGTTAGTCTATGTCTGCTGATGTGGGCCCGTAATGCTTGGGCTGCAGGGCTATAAATTGCAGCACAGATATTCAGCCTTAGCCTGGAGCCTAGGCTCTGAGTCCAAATGTCTGCACTACTATTTTTTAGCCCCACAGTCTGAGCTCCACAAGCCAAAATCAGCTGACATGAGTCAGCCACAGATGTTTCAGTGCACTGTAGGCGTGCCCTTAGCTGGCTAGAAAACCAGTGGGATTCATAAAGCCTGAGGTAGGCGCTCAGGCTCCCTATACAATGAATGCAGGTAGATGCCTCAGAACTGGACTCACAAAAGCCAACATTCTAGGCAAAAAGCTGCTTAAGCTAACCAATGAGAGATGTCAAGGAGAGGAGTGCATCCAAAGCCTCACCCCCTCTGCTTTGGATTCTCACCTTTCTTAGAGTTAGGTGCCTGTGCCATTTTTGCAAGAAGCTACAGTTCTTCCTCAAACTTTTAACCCAGTAGTTGGTGGTACTCAGCTGGCTTGTGGAAGATTTCCCACCCAACCCAATTCAAGTCTTACCTGAGGGGGTGTAGGGATTGGAAGAGGGATCAGCCACCTCGCAGTTGAATACTCTAGTCACTGGGCTATGGGAAAGTCTGAAGTGGAGGTGTTCTCAGCCTCTTCTGTTGAAGCTATTCCATGGTTGATAAGTAAAGAGTTATTGGTGCGGGGAGACTGGATCCTGGGAATCCCACATCCTGCAAGGTGCTCTAACTACCAGGCTACAGAGTTATTTTCATGTTTGTGCTCCTTCTTTCCCTATGGCCTAATAATAATTAATCTTGACCTGCTGCTCACAAACAGGAAACTAAGGGAACTAACAAACAGGAAACTAAGGGAACTGGGCTTGTTAATCTGCAGAAGAGAAGAATGAGGGGGGATTTGATAGCAGCCTTAACTACCCGAAAGGGGTTTCCAGGAAGGATGGAGTTAGGCTGTTCTCAATGGTAGTAAATGACAGAACAAGGAGAAAAAATGTTTTTCACTAGGAGGGTGGTGAAGCACTGGAATGGGTTACCTAAGGAGGTGGTGGAATCTCTATTTTTAGAAGTTTTTAAGCTGCAGCTTGACAAAACCCTCACTGGGATGATTTAGCTGAGGATAGTCCTGCTTTGAGCAGGGGGTTGGACTAGATGACCTCCTGAGGTCCCTTCCAACTCTAATATTCTATGATTCTATGAATCTTCCCTCCATTTTATGCAAGTTTACATATGGGATCCAATCCTGAAGGCAAGCTACGAGCATGTTTTGCAGATTGGGCCCAACAGACAAGTTAGACAGAGAATCGCCTTGCTTTCTCTGGTTTGTTCATTGCTCTGGTGGTTAAATGTCTGGATGTATAGAGTAAGACAGCAGTGTACATGCAGAGAGGCAGAAACATGGATGCTTGGGGAGCTTTGGTTGCAAAAAAAATTAGGTGCTAAGTGAGTTTAGGTGCCTATGGGATGTGACGGCTGCTGAGTGGAGATTTTGTGATCTGCCCCACACTAGCACTTAAGGAGTTAAAAGCAGTCCTGGGAGGCAGTCTGAGAACAGCCAATAAGAGAGAGGCTGGAAGGAACAGCCAATCAATCAAAGGCCAACAGACCCATATAAAAGGAGCTGCAGGGCAAAGCAGAGCAGTGACTGCCTGGAGCTCAAAGAGGGAAGGCTGTGTCTCTTGCAGGCTGAGAGACCGGCAGCACCTGAGACAATGTTATTGCTGGGAGTGGGTGGTAGCAGGCCCTGAGCACAGTGCTGGGGCTGGGGGAAGTGGCCTAGGGAGAGGAATTCAAGGAATTTGATCGCAGGAGGCTGCAACCCACAGAGTTCCTGGGTTGGGACCTGTAGAAGTAGTGGGCTCCCTCCCCGAGGAAGTGACAGAATAAGTTGCTGCAGGCACCACTGAAGAAATGATGAATGAGATCTGCAGGAACCACGAGGGAAAGTGGATGGAATCCTGAGGAGCCAAACCTCCCCTGGAAGAGCGGCACATGGATTGTGATTTGTCCAGAGGGCTGAGTCACGAAGAAGATGCAGGAAGGGCAACAGCCAATCTTGGAGGAAGAGTGATGGTGCGCAGACTGGGGATGTGGGCATCAGTTTGAAGCTAATCCTCAGATTACCAGTAGGACGTGCCAGTTTGGCTCCGAGTGGTGTGAACCCATCACAATCCTATTATGGCCTGATTCTAGAATTTAGGTGCCTAAATTCTTTTGTGCCACTAGCCGAACATGTCTATCAGCACACCGTCCCCTAGTGCCATAGGGATGCATAGTATCAGTATTGATTCAGAGGGAAATATGCCACCTTCTAGACAAGCACCTGTGTGTTCATTGCAGGTCTCTTATAGCACAAGATGGTATGGCTGTAGCAATAAACAAATAGTTTCAGATTGGCTTTTAGAACACTGTTAGAATACAGTAGTATTCACAGAGAGTTCTCAGATTGCTCTGAAATATCACAATTAGCTGCATCTTCATTGTCTTACCTCATGGCTTTCTGCTTCAGAGACCTCTTCCTAGCAGTCTAAAATCATTCCAAATGTAAGATGATAAATTAGAAGAACAAAACAAATTAGAGTCAGTAGACATGCACTTAACAATAACAAGACCCATCTGAGTTTCAAACTGTCTCCTGCAATTTAAAAAAATAAGGCTGTCAGAATTTCTTTTCATTAATTGCTGCTACACAAAGATATGGACAATGGGCTGGGTTGTTTTTTTTAAAGGCTGTTATGGAGAGCGTTCTCTCCAATTTCTGTTAGAAGTCGTAATGTAGAGGGAAAAATGATGTACTGTAATTAGGAATTCATCTGAAACTTTGTATGCATAATTAGTACTTTTAAGATTATGAAATCTATCAATTCAGCCCAACAAATGGCCCCTCATGACTCAGGATAGTCAGGTAAAAAATCAGCAAAATATTGTATTTTCCGGGCTACAAAAGAGACATAGTAAAGTGTTAATTCTTCCCACCTCACCCCCACTTCCTGGGTAAAATCAGTGGAGCATTTTGTGATGTCCAGCATGATGCTTGAGTGTGAAAAGGAGCCAGGGGTTTTTGCTAAGAGGTGTCTGACATTGCTTGCTATCCTGAAGTTTTCCCTTTCATTTGGTTCATGAGAATAAGAAGCTGTGTTCATAACAGTGCTGTGTTTCAGCAGCATTTTCATTATCCATTTTTTTCAGATTGAGATTTTTCGTTTCACATGCTTAAGTGGGGGAAAGGATTATCCCATTTAATATTTGGAATGGGGAGGATTCATTGAGCTGACTTCAATATATACATTACATGTTCATAATTCTCCTTTGAGACCAATTTGAAAAATCATTTAATTTTGAAATGTATGCAAATGTGGCCTATTCAAAAGGTGGTTTTAAAAGATCACAGAATTGATTACATAAATATCACAATTTGCAATCCAGTTAGACTAGTTAGAGGGCTCAGGAAGGCAGAGGATTTACCCTGCTCAGGGTTTACTAAGCCATCAAATATTAAGATACTTCAAATTTAAAGACAGAAAATAATAGAAATGCTCCCAGATAGATAGATGTGGCTAGCTAGTTTTTTCCATCTCTTATTTCTGGGATTCAATTACCAGCAAAGGCTCCTGTCCATAGTGTCATCTGGAAGGGTCCTTGATTGGGAACTTGGGAGCTATAAAACTTGCCTGGGAAACAATTTTTCAGGTTCCACACCTCCAAACATGACTCATTCTTCTTTGCTCTCAACATATTATGCCATTGTGCACAGGGCTGCTTTAGGATTTTGGTGAGGTTCAGTGAGCTGACTTTTATATTAAACAAAAGGGGACAGTTGGGCCACCCTGCCTTCTGCTACAGGATAACCCCTCTACTTGTGCTCGTTTAAAAATGTAGTTTAAGGAACAATCCTCCAGATAAGTTGTGGGTCTTCAGAGTTGCTAGGGTCCCAGCTATTGGAGTGTTTTTGGGTGCATTCTGGTGAATGTTAGCATATATGTAGCACTTCACAATTAGTTAATTAACTCTTACACCATTCCGTGATATAGATAAATATTATGCCTAGTTTACATATAGGAGAACAAGTGACTTGATCTAGAACAACACAGGGAGAGCCAGAATTAGAATACAAATGTTCCCCTTGCACTTATTCTTCTGTTTATAACTATACTGTTGTTGGTACTATGAAGATGTTCTCCTTGTGGCTACAGACCATAATGGAACACTTCAGTGTGGCAGGCTTAGCTACAAGCCGCTAGCTGGGAGGGAGCTTGGCAGCATCCTTAGTGACATTAGTGCACCCAGCATGGCATTTTCTCACACAACTTTTAATCAGTCTGAGTGCCTTTCTAGACATTAAAAGTGACTGATTGTGGTGGGTTTCAGGAGGCCCCAAAAACTGATCTCTTAATAACCTGTGATCTTTAAGAAATCAGAATGACAATTTCATAATTCATTCAAGGAAACTGCCTTCAGTTGAACAGAGCAAGAAGCCTACTTTTCTTAAGAAAGTGAAAGTAAAAACTTTCCTTTATAGATCCTTCAAAATCATTAGCTTTATAGGCCCTAAATGCTCTCTGGTAATATGGTTGGAAAGGTATCTCAGTATCAAATTTAAAGAAAAATAAAAGACCAAAAAAGGTGAAAAATTTGTCACCATTCTAGTAACCATAATAAAGTTGCTTTGGCGTAAAATTAATACCATAGATCAACTCAGAGCTGATGTGTTAAAGAGGTGCCATTTATTAGGAAATGTTTGCAGTAATGCTTTTCTCTTGTATTGTCTTGTGAAAGAGGGAGGTGATGAAAGATCCTTGTGTTGTCAAAGGGAAATTTACATCCAGTAATTTGGTCAAATTATAAGTCATTTTCTATTCAACAAAAGACTTCTACTGTTTAGCATTAATAAAAAGAAGTGCATGCTGTACTCAAGTATTATCATTAAGAATGAGAATAAATTATTTAATCATGAATATATACTTATATGTATATTCATGGCCCTTAAGATTTGGATCTGTGAGTGGCTGTGTTTGTAATATTTGTATTAATGGCAGTTTCATTTTTCAACCAGTGATTACAGAAATCAAGACGAATGCTGACATTAGTGTTCAATGAATTAGATTGTCTGTCCATGCATATGCCCTTTATATGACTGATAACATAATATGTGAATGTTAGTTTCTTCATTTGCGAAAGACTCTAATATGATGCAGATTAATGTATTATAAAAATGATGGGGGCGGGATGCTGCTGACTTAAAAAAGTAAAAAGAACAAGACTTGATTATGAGGAGGCAGGAATGTGCTCATTACATTGACAAAGCAAGAGGAGGTAATTTCCATAGCCCAATGACCTCAAATTCTGGTGGAATTTTAGGATCAAGAGTCATCATGGTTACCCTAACAGAGGAGAATCAGCACAGAACCAGACATGCCAGATACCTGCAAAATCATTTTCCTGGGTACACTGTCTATACCACAAATTTAACCTGAGCAACAAGCAATGTTTGAAACACAGTTATCTATGAAGGTGAAACACATTGGTACATCAGATCTTCCAACAGGGCATTCCCCTGGCCTGTGTGTATTTTCTAGGATGCAAGTTCAATAATAAGTTTAAAAATCAGCTTGCTGTCAACTTCCTGAAAATGTGTCATGGCCATCAAGAGGAAGGAATTCTTTCTAATACCACTGATAAAGCTACTACCACAGTAGTCCTGAAAATAGGAAAAGTTGCAGAATGGACATATTTTATTGACCAATATGCTGAATAAATGTAGATGACAACAAAAAAAACCTTGCAAAGCTATTGATGGATATTTTCTAGGTTACTGTTGTCTACGTTTATTGAAGATGTTGGTCAATTCATATCACACTAAAAGGATTATAAAGCAAGCTAAGCATACATTATAACATACATCACCTATATAAAGATTCAAATAAAAGTTTTTAACTAGAAGAAAAGGAAGATATGAGGAGAAACAAGAGTATGAACTGAGCAGTTCACAAAGCAGCAAGCCCCAGGGTGAAGGCTGGACTGAATTTTATTTATTGTTAGTTTCTTTGCTAATAAACTCAACCCTCCGGAGAGGTTTGGGAACTTTGTTTAGGAGCAGGTGAGAAAGTTGCTAGTTTCCTGACTAATTTATCTATTAGTGAATATAACTTTTTCAGTAGTTGTAAAAGTTTTTTTGTTAATGGAAAACCAAGTTATAATGTATTCAAAATTAAGTTTCAATGTGTCCCTCAGTCTTTGTTTAATGATGTAATGTTTTGTGAAAGGGCTAGCCTGAAGGCTGAGACCTTAACACTACATGCTGTCTTGTGATGAAAGTAGACTACCCCTGGGTCTAGGATTCTCTCTTGATAATAGCTGGAGATGTGAAAATCATTGGGTAACAGTCAGCATCTGGGTCACTGGGTTCAGAGTACAGTGGGTACTGGAATTAACTAGCTCTGTTAGCTGCTTCTGGAGTGCCTTTGAGGCTCAATGGTGGTTGCTTGCTCATTCAGCTGAAAGTAATGCCTGCTGTGAGGGCAAAACAAGATAACATTATGCTGGGAAAAATTGTGTTAGAATAACAGTATGAGTTTACGATAAGGAGGAAACTGAAATAGCTGTCCCTTAGAAGGCTTGTTGTTGTTTCTGCCACCTATTCAAGTAAAAGCCACATACTTCAGTGCTGGTCGATGAGAACCAGAAGATTTTGTTTAAGAGGAGGTGTTGAGGTTCAGAAGATGGGTTGGCAGATTCCCCTATGTTCTCAATAGTTCCCATTCAAATTGTTTATTGAAGGAAAAATGACTATGAATTTTATTAAAAATAATAAACAAGAATAGAATTAAAAGAACTTACTAGTAAAACTAAAATGACCATACACGTCTTTAAATCTGTTCAGTAATACACAATTTAGTTATCAAACTAAGGTCAAAGAAATGCCAGTCAAACAACTTAGCAGCAATGTTGGTTTTAATCATTAATTTAGTCAAATTGTTAATTAACTAGTAATTATATAATCCTAAAACAGGAAGTTCAAGGAGGAAGTTTCTTAAGTTAATTACAAGCTACAACCAAACAATTTTTACTCACAACAATGAATTTTCAATGAATATTTCAATATGAAGGCCAAATTGATGCTTTCCTCCTGGGACGTCATTGTAACTATAGTGATTAATTGCATGGGGTTTTTTTCTTCCCTCTAATAAAAGGGTGGCTTGTGCGTGGGCTGGAGAACTTGGGGTCCAGCCCAACCCTGATTACAGAATGTGCCCCACTTGAGGGGAATCAGCTAATTTCATATAAAGAGCAGAAGGTACCTGTACTGAGAGGAAAGCTCAAGAGACTATAATGAGACTGTGCAGAACAAGATTCTGTAGGGAAGTATCTGAGATCAGGGCAATTGCTTCAGCTAGGAAAAACTGGGAGTAGCCTGCTGAGGCAGGAAGGACTCTGATCAGACCAGGGGCATTTTGGCTGGAGGAAGTCTCTTGTGTTTAGTTTTGAACTTTACATTAATGAATCAGACCCCAAGGAGTACTGTTGTGATTGGACTGGAAAATCCATGTGTGAAGTTTGGGGGATCCAAGAAAGGAAACTGAGGTGATGGGCTACATGCAGAGCAGCCCGGAAGCCACCCGTGGGTGCCATGAGGTGGTCCATCTCCACACCATCCCCACCCTCCCCGCCAGCCTAAACAAAGTGTAAGCATTACCAGGCAGTTATTAGCAGCTTTTCAGAAAATAATGACAGCTTTGGTTCTATGAAGAACTTGCATGAACAGACACAGTATAGTAAATTTTAGGGTTATATTAGGAATACTCTTGGGTGCCTTCCCTGATGGTGTTAACCAGATCTCAGATACACAAGTCTTCACCTGCTCACATGTTCACCCATTAAGATAAATGGCATCCAGGACACTTCCCATAAGGTCAAATGGAAAAAGGAAAGTAAGGTAAAAAGGTCTGAAATTCTTCAGCTTCTTGTCATTTTCAGATTTATGGGGTGCAGGGAGCTATACTGTACTCATAGACATGGTGGTCTCTTCTGGCACTTAGTGTTCCTTGCCAGTGGGCTTCAGGTACGAGGACTGGTAGCAGTGCTGGGGTTGTCTGCTTCTTTCCTCCTGAACTGTTTAGCTTTAGTGTCTTGGAAGGTCAGTCTCCTTGCAGTGGCTGGTGACTCTAAAGAGGCACCCAGTACTATGTGTGTCTGGGCACAGGGACAAAGGATGTCAGTGCTGGGCCACATTTCTGGGGGGCTGGGAGTTGGGCCCAGGCTTTGGAAACAAGTTGTCCTCCACGGAACCCCTGACTTGGGTTAAAAAAGCCATATACTACACAAGCAATAATCATGTGCAGACCACAGCAACTTTCTAGCCTTGAAGTTAGGGAAGGAGGGAGCATATCAACAACTTTCTAGCAGTGTCCAGAACAGGGCAAACCTGCCCAATAGGCACCATGGTAACAGGCTTGTAATGCGGGAAGGCTATGTTCCCCCCTCTCCCCCCAACCATTCCTCCCCTCACCACCTGGACAAAGAATGTCGTAAAAGGGCTGTGACCCATCTGTGCCTAGGGTAGCTACCTCAAAATGTCAAGGTCAGGGCAGGCTGTAAAGCAGTGGTTCTCAACCTTTCTAATGCCGTGACCCCGGAATACAGTTCCTCATATTGCGGTGACCCCAAACCAAAAAATAATTTTGGTGGCTACTTCAAAACTGTAATTTTGCTACAGTTATGATTCGGAATGTAAATACCTGATATGCATTATGTATTCTCATTGTATAATGATTACACACAAAGCACCTTACACTTACACAGTATTGTGTGTATGGTGTGTGTACTGTTTTTACATTATTAACCTTTTTTACACCAGCAGGCTGTCTCGCAGGCTCTCTTGGCTCTCCGCCTCTTGGCTCTCCGCCTCCTAGGCTTCTGTCCTCCGGCGCTTGCTGCGTCCGCCCACTGATGACGTCAGCAAGCGCCGGACACACGTAATGTGCTGCTATGGACTGTGGAGCGTTCCCCCCGCTTCCCCCGCCCCTTAGGCCCCGGACGGATGATGCAATCATGTCTGCGCATGCGCGCAGGCATTCAGTTTGGAACGCGCATCCATAACGGTGTGCGTTCCAGCTGAATAGTGCTGCTACAGATGGTAGCGCGACTTCTCAGCGGCTAAAGCCATCGGAAATATGTATTTTCCGATGGCTTTAGGCGACCCCTGTGTTTTGGTCGTTCGACCCCCGCCAGGGTCGCGACCCACAGGTTGAGAACCGCTGCTGTAAAGGAAAGCAGATTTTCCCAAAACTGCTTTCCCAATCAGCCACAAACAGTGCTTCTGATTCCCCACACTGGTTATCAAGAAGTCAAAATAAAATTATACACAGCCCCCTTTACTGCATTTCAGTCTCTGGCTCCCAATCAGCCCCTAGGTCCAGTAAAGAGACCAGTTATTTAAAACTCTATGCTCTGTACCAAAAAAGGTTTTTCCTAACCCCAGAGGGTAAGCCACACTACCAGATCAATGTAAGCTTAGATCTTACCCAAAATACCATGCTGCCAGCCAATCCTTTAGTAACTAAAACTAAAAATGTATTATAAAAAGAAACAAACTATAAGAGAAATGTTAAAGGATTAAAGCAATCAGATACATACAAATGATTTTAAAGTCCATATATATCAGGTTTCTAGACGTGTGGAGTTTTCAGGCTTGTATAGTCTCTCTGGTATACAACCAGTACCTGGATGGGTCTCCATCCTTTGTTTCACAGCTTCAGTTCAGTTGTAGATGAGTTGATCCAGAGGTAGGTAGGTGGCTGAAGATAAAGACTGAAAGACAAAATGGATCTTGGGCAACTGCCTTTTATGTCCTTTGGTCTGTGCCATGCTGCTTTTGGAATTTTACATGAACAAGATAAAGTCCAGGGTCACATGAGTAAATCTTGATGACTCATCAGGTATACCCCTGGCTTCTCCCCCTGGGTCCATTGTACCTGTGAATTTTCTTAATGTGCCATTAAGCAGGGTAGTGCTGCAGCCATCCTGTCTGGGATGTTGCCCAGACACAGCACAATTTGTAATACAGATATATTACACATATAATATGAACATAATCATCATCATCTTACTTAACACGTTATAGCCTTTCTAACAGTACCTGACACAGCATATCTCATATGAATTCTGATACTGACGATGTTAAATATTATAATAAATGCCTCCCACCCTCCAATCCAGCCAGGGTGACAAGGGTGTTACCTCTTCTTTCCCAGACAGCATGTCTGTTAGGGAAGGCTTGGAATCTCTCCCCCTAGCTCTTCCCTTGTTGCTAGTTTGTTAAGGGACTTCATGGTCATTCCTGCTGTTAAAATAAATGTATTCGCTATGCAAGTTTTGTGGGAAACAAACAGGGGAGGATATAATTATATGCCTCCCCAGCCATCAATATTTATTTTATAATCATTTATATCACCAAATAGGGATTTTATGGAGCATTATAGAAGTGTGTGTGTTCACATATTATTTTAAATAAAAAGTCGTAAAGTAGTGAACTCAGGGCTCACTTCGTTGGATGCATGTGACAAAGGGAAACGAGTGGACTAGATGCTGTAATCAAATAAACACTCATCACTCCACCCAGCTCAATTTTTCTCTTGAATTTTCTGTGCGATGATTCTTCCTTACTGCATCTTGCCACGCCTCCTTTTGGAGCTGAGCGTAAATAAGGGGCTTCTGTACACCCTTGATATGGATGATATGACCCAATCATATCCCAGTGACCAAGTTCTGGCAGATGTCTATGTCTTTAACTGTAGACAGAAAGAAAAGCATGAGGCAATATCTTGGGGAAATTATACTTTTCTATAGCACCGAAAAAGATGTGAGATTGCATCATACAATGTAGACATCTCAAGTGGACTTAAAGGAATTCCCTAAATAATTAACTGCCCATCTAACCATTCACTCAACCACTTCTACACGTGAATCAATTTCGGTTCTACAAACAAATCTAATGTGTCTTATGGCAGCTGTCCAAGTTTCTGTTTCTGTTTGTGAAGAAATTAGGGAACTGGTTGATTAACTGGATGAGAGTTTGCAAGCCTTAAATAAATGATGTGTCTTGGTAAAAGTTCTTCAAGTCTTACTGGGTGACAGTTCACAATCTAGTTGTGACTGGGGCAAAGCCTGAGTTATAGAGGTCAGGGCCTGTACTCCATCTTAAGGCAAAAAGCTGATTAATACTTTGCCTTATATTAAATGGAATTAACAACAATAAATTTAGTTTCATACAGCTGTTTTGCTTGCATAAAACAAGACTGGATTATAGTCCCAAGGAACAATTGTTAAATAGGAGATTACCTTTTCGGCAGAACCGTGGAGCCTGCCTTTTAAAATATTTTAATGATTTCTCTCTGATGTATATTTTAAAGGTTCTCAATCTATTGAAGATGGTTTTGATGATCTCTCTGATGGTCTTGCCTTCTAATAGTGTCTTTTGTTATAATTAATCTATGAACCATTGCACTGCGTTAAATGGACCCTTTTTTAATCAAATCCATGTCATGCTTTCCTCCTGTTATCTCTCTCAATGCTGTGATTTCAGCATGCTTCTTATACATTAACTTAAACTATCTATTAAATTTCAATCATTGAACTTGCATGGATAGGGAGAAATCTGATTTCTCTACCAATAAAAGAATGAATTGAAACAGAGCCATTCATACTCTGTCAAGTATGGTTTCTGTCAGGGCACATTCACAGTTTGACAGCATTGGATGGCTTGAGGAAATATGGTGAAATGATAATGGGGAATCATTTTTGCCTTTTCAATTATCCACGTTCTCCTAAACACTCCACTAAGATGCAGTGCTCTTCTCAAAGTAATACATCAGTTCCTGGAGATTATAGTCCCTGCCTTACAAAAGTTAAGTGTCAGAATAAGTCTCAAATGGCACAAAAATGTTGGGAAGAAAAGATGTTTTACTAAAAGCCCAAATGATTAAAAAGCATCATCATATACGGAACATGGAAAATCACCCTTCAGGCATAAACCATCTTTCAACACATCTTTACAAATACTTATCTTAATAATAGTCTCTAATTTACTGCTGAGAAAGTAATGCATCACCATCTTATTTCTTTTCCAATTGTCAGTGTGTAATAAATTTAAATAAAGTCTGAAACAGAACATTATGGATAAAATAGTTCTCTCTCTGAATTCATGGTGAGCATGCTTTTAGCTCACGTAGACTTTTATAAATGTTATTTATCATTTCGAAAACAATGCACATTTCTTTCTAAAAGAAGTTTAAGGATGAAATTTACTCCTGTTCAAATGGTCAATGTATAGAAGAACATTAGTGGCATTTGCCCTCTGCGCATGGGAGAATTTCACCCAGTGTAATTATTTTGTCGAGTCCAATATAAAATCCTTAAAATTCTATTTTTTAATAAGAGGAACTAACATGATGCATGCTTCGTTAAAACGAGCAACATCTTATCTTATTCTGTGCAAACCTGCCACCGTCCATTTTACCTAATATTATATCTCCTAGCATTATGCCATCTCTTAGAGGGAAAAACGTGGGGATACTCTGCAAGTGGTCAATACCACCCTTAGGTTGTTGATATCAAAGGCCACTGATCGAACTAAAAGCATCAGCTAGGACCCAACATTTTTGTCAGTTGGTGTCTTCTGACAATGAGGCTAATCCAGTCTCTGTTGCAATCCCATTTTAAAACTGGATTGAAAGAAGTCACCTTCTTCATCATGTCACCTTCATGGCAACAATCTTCCCCAAAAAGGAAAGCTAGAGACTGGCTGATAGTAGGCAAGGCTGTCAGTATGAAAAGATAGCTTCTTATCAGAGACCTAAAAGTCACTTGATGGACCTTGCCCATACAAAGGATGATCTAAAGCCCATGGAAGGCAATGGGCATCTTTCTCTTGGCCTAAATGGGCTCTGGCTCAGGCTTTTAAGGTGGCATGGACATATATAGCTAGTTGAAATTTTCCACATTTTGATTGAAAAGTGTTTTTTCTTTCACCACCACAGTTGTCCAACTCCAGCAACAAAAGACCCCGCTACATTTTATTAGGCAAGAAAAATATGGATCTAATTAGCTGGCTGCAGTTCCCTCCACAAAACCAAAAACTCAGTAAATGATTCCTGTTGAAATGCACTCAGAAAAGACACTGCATTTGCCACAACTGATATGCTGTATCTACCTGACATACATCTTCTAACTTAGAAGCAGCCAATCAAGTCCAAAGCCAATTGATCTTATTTCTAGATAAGCAAGCAACTCCTTACAGCAAGAAATATTCTAGACTGCTTCCAGTGAGGGACATTCTAGATTGCATAGGCTATCCATGATCCAGAGCAGTTTTAGTAATAGTTGTAAAATACTTTGATTTTTAAAAGTGCTATATACATTTGCAAAGCATAGTCAGGCTTGGACAGGTTACCCAATATTCCCCTTATTATTTATTAGTTTGTCATAAGGTAGGTACGATAGCATGTTAAGAATGTTCAGTTCACATATCTGTCTAAAATATAGAAGAGTATCTTAGTCTGTGCTGCTTTTTCCAAGAAGAATGTACTCACATGTCAAACTCCTACTCCATCCTATTCCTTACTTAATACTTTGGTATGCTTATTTACCTTCTGGGAACACATCGCAATAACAAATTATAATTATTATGTACAGGTAGTAATTTCTCTGCTGAGGAAGTCGTGTCTTAATGGGTCATGCTGCTATCTCAACGGGACTCTTGAATAAAAGATTATAACATGAGGGTTTTCCTACTCACTTCTCTAATAAGTGAAACCAGAATATCTCTGCATTTTAAAACTGTATTTTAAACAGTTTAATTGCATCAAGAGAGTTTTATCCAGGAGCCTTAGCTATATAAATTATAATGCCTTTGCTGTTATGTGGCTCCTGTCAAAGTGAAATAAGTGATCTAGAGGGAAGGGTTGCTAGTATGATAAATCTCAATTCTTTACATACAGTATATGGTAAGAGTAAAGGGATTGTTAGCTCTGGATTGAATAGCATTGCCTGATACTGTATTCATAGTGTGGTGGGCAGCCTGTTCTACTGTCCCATGGGTCCCGCACCTCTTCAGCTATGCTGGTGGTATGGCTGTATGGGAGCAGGGAGGGGGGTCTGGTCCCACCCTCTACCCTGGGCCCCAACCCAGGGACCCTGTGAGGAGTAGCCTCAAACAGCTTAGTCCATGGGCTACTACCTTCTCTGGGTTGCCTGTCCTTGGTCCCACTGCTCATGGTCCACTTCCTAGAACCAGGGCAAGGGTCTCCCCTCAGGACTCTGTGCCTATGGTCCCTGGCCATGCCCAGACAGGCTCCCTCTTGATTCCGGTACCTTTTGGGTTGTGGTAGCAACAGCAATTGCCCCCAAGCTTTGTAGCCACTCCACTCTGTTCGTCCTCTTATCTCTCTCTCAGCTGCCCCCATCTGCCTGACAGGGAGACTTTTAACTGCTGGGGCAAGCTCCTTAATGGGCCTCAACTGGCCTAATTGCCCTGTAGTAACCCCAGCTGAATCACCCAGAGAACAAAATTTGCTGATCCTGGGGCTGATATATATCCTCTCCACTACTCTTCTGTGTGTCCGCTGGCTCCCTAGACACCTTCCGGGAGCAGTGGGCGCTGTCCAGCATTCTCTGCTCGGTGTCCCCCTCTTATTCCCTTCGTTTAACCCTGTGACCCTCATGCCCCTCCCTGTTTTCTCATTTGTTGTCCCCCGTAATCTGTTGAGTCCTAGGTCTGGTGGCTCTTCCCCTTAGGCTGGGGGAAGGGCCCTTAGCGGTGGCTGGGCTTGCGCCCACCCACCCTCTCCTGGCCCTCAAATAGTACTACTCTCCTGTAGCCGTCAGATCTGGCCCTGTCACAATAGCCAATGAACTGCTCCAGATGGTAGAATAGCACCAATTAATTAATCAATTCTTATTGAAAATCATGCTGATCGTTTGAATTTAACATGAAAACAAAGGTGTCAACTGCAGGAACATCTTATAGTGGATACACTTACAAGGCTAATTCTAGTCCTGGAGGTATGCCCATTCCAGTGGTTCTCCCAATACTTAAAATGGAGAATACCAATAAACAATTCCTTAAAGCTCTATGCTTCTTGGGGCAGAGATGATATCTATGATGATATCTATGATATCAGAGATGATAGATATTTACTCTATCTGTGAGTTTGAGGTATCTAGAACAATGAGATCATTGATTCAGTCTGCTAGGGACAACCACAATGTAAATAACTTCTGTGATGATTTCTTAGTGGTGATTATTGTGGTGTTCAAGCATGGTAAATCAGTTAAGTAATTGTTAATTATATTGAAAATTTTGTAAAATAATTAAAATTGTGATTGTGAAAGCTCTTTGCTACACCAACCCCAATACTCCTCATATACTTTCTGCATGAATCTTTCCTGATTTAAGTCAGGGTGTATATTACTATGATGAATTCCAATTCATAGTGAGCTAACAAGCTGCCTATGTCTTAATAAGCAGAAGTCACATATAGATGTAAAAAACCACTGGTTTTTCATCTTCCAAACTACGTGCCTTTAATTTATTTTTTAATTCTTGTGGGCATCCTAGCCACATCAGGCTGACATCAGGCAGCTAAGAATACTCTGCGATAGACTAGGCATATCCGTTAAAATCACATTTGGTGGGTTTGACTGGTGTCCAGTAGAGCTGATTAACCACAGAATGACTTGCCAGAACCTTAACAGAAAAAGTCACTTCTGCCTGATACCAATCAGTCATCCACTCTCTGCTAGTACAAATGCACATTCAGAGGAGAAGGAGTTTGACCTGCACAGTAATAAGAATAATAGCAAGCCACCATTGCCAGACTTTAGGTGGGGGTGAGGGAAAAGCACAAGCCAAATGACAGGAGGAGAAGTCACAGATGGGGATACATGTTGCTAAATGCACTATAGCATGTAAACACAAGAATAGGGCAATTCTCTATACTGTGATGGATGCATTCAGCATGCTGGTCTCAGAGAATGGGTAATTTACTATATTTTTTACATATATGGTATTTTGATAGTTAAGCATTTTAAAATTCAGTTTTCCTGTATGTGCCACAGACAAACTAATACAATGTTTAGATCAGAGAACAAAGGCCTCGGAAAGAGTAGGGCATGTTTATTTTATTTCTCGCTCTCTCTCTGGTCCTGATTCAGTAAAGGATTTAGTCACAGGCTTATGCCTATCTCTATTCAGCAAAACTCATAAGCACTTACTAAAATCCTATTAGGTTTAAGCCGGTGTTTAAGTGCTTTGCTGAATCGGTGGTTTATCCTCAAGATCACAAACCCTTCTCAATCTATTTGTCTGTTTATTGCTCATAAAGTTCAGATCTCACCCTGCTCTCCAGGGCTGCTCAGACGTTGCCCACTGTTGCACCTTCATGTGGCACTCTGTGAGAGTTGCAATCTCTATATTCTGAGAGTACAGGGATTATTCCTCTCAGTGCCTTCTGGAGCACAAGGCACTGGAGGGGGCAGTAAAGATCTGGCTATGGCATAGTAATTGAGCACACATAGAGGAATCCTACAGCTCCTGCTTTAGAGGTCTAACAGTGAACATATACCCCATGACTCCTCACCACCTCCAATGCAGGCCAGTGCCTATGAGGCAGGATTGAATCCAAAGTTTGATTAAAATTTGTCCAGATTTCTTCAGGAAGAAGCTAGAAAGGAAATCTCTTGAGCAGTTTCCCAATCCCCCAAGGCTGTTTGTACTTCTGGAGCCCTTTGAATCCCTGATGTGCTTAAATGTATTCTTTAGTGTTCTAGAAAGAGGATTTCCTAGCTTAGTTGTACTTTTAGAGAGAGCCATATGCCCCAGTTATGTTTTATAAAATACTTTGTACTATGATCCTTTCTTATAAACTTTTCTGTTAGAAGCTGTTAAGCTGTTGCTAGCAGAAATGGTACCTTGCAACTTCCCTGTGAACTCACAAAGATTAGCGTAAATAAGAAGTAACTCCACTGTGGTCAGTAGAGTTTCACTGGTGCACGGTAATGTAACTTGAGAACAGAATCAGGTTCTTAGGTTCATTTTATTCAGAAACTATCTACAAAAATATACCCACTGTACTCATCAATTCCGTGAAACACAAATTGCTTTGGGTTCCAAGGCTAAAGCTTCATCACATTTCACAAGACATGGTTGTGCTACAACCTCTTTTGAAAGTACGCCATATGCTGAATGCCCCCTAATAAAAGACAAAACTGACTGAAAATAACTGCAGATAATCTCACTCCATTTTAAAAGCTGTAAGTACCATGTGATTGGCACAATTATATTAATAATTTACAGCCTTGGAGAATTGTTGATCTGTGCCTTTTTTGGGAGCATATCTGAATCACCATGATTGCTTGCTTTGACAATATTGAGAAACATTGGAGATGTGAAGCTGAAGGGAGCAAATGTGCTGCGGGAATGAGCAGTAATTGTGCTGGCCAGCTTGGCTGCTGGAACTGGCCATTACATGGGTTGTGTGGGTTTTTTTTCCCCCCAGCTAGAGAGAATCCTTGAGTAAGGGGAAATGTCATCCCTGGGGAAGAAGAATCCTCACTAGTTGCTACTGTTGGGAGTGCTGAAAATTCCCTACTTTTTTATATCGTAGATGAAACGTGAAATGAATTCCAAAATGTGCATCCTGGCTTTGTTTGGTTTGTCACAGTGTCAAGAAGCTTTAGAGTTTAAGCTATCCCTCCTGTTCCTAACAGAGCAAAATAAAAAATGATGCATGAAATGAATCCAAGGAACCCTTCTGCACTTGACTTTACTGGTTTTAGCATGCCTCTGTGTGTGTGCGCATGCACATACTGAACTGGTTACATCTGGGATTAGACACATGGGTGGTTTGGAGAATGATTAATTTTTTTATTTTCTGAGGCATGCACTCTATGCTCCTTTACAATTTGATTTTTAAAAACGTGTATATTTTTGAAGACTAAAAACCACTCTTTTATCCAATGTCTTTTATGCTAAAATGCAAAGAGAGAGAGAGAGAGAGAGAGAGAGAGACTTCCCATCTATATAACCAAATTCAACTCATGTTCATCAACCTCTGTACACACAGGGAATCTTGACTGCAAGGATCAGTTTGATTTGGTCTGAGATTTTGTATAGCTCTATTTGTTTGCCAGTGCTATATTATTTTTAGTACTTTCTGCCCTCTTCTGACCTACTGTGTTTCTGAATTCTAACACTGTCAGTCAAGCAACAATGATATTGGATCCAATTATAAAGTTCTGTATAATAAATTTGGGTTCACATTTCTAAGAAAAATAAAACATTTTCTTCTCGATTCAGCAATTTTAAAGATCCCTGAAGGTGAGAGCTGCAGTAAACTTTATTCTTGCTGGTGAACTCAGACAGATAAGTCCCTCATAGACTGCAAACTGTTCTGCCACTCCTCTGGCTTGCTCAGTCTTTGGGAAGCCTGAATGTGGTCATTAGGCTATACACATTGTATCATCACTCAGGGTTGTAAAATCCTGGTATGACTCTTCAGCCAATGACATTAACCTGTCAACAGCTTGTAGTAAACATTTCTGAGATTAAAGGCTGGGATTTTCAAAGGGGCTTGAGGAGATTGGGTACCTAACTCTCTTATATCCATTTGAAAATCCCATCCGAAAGCTTTTACAGCCTTGAAATATAATGTATTTTTTTTTCTGAACAAGGAAAGAGGTTGTTTACTGGAAACTAATTTGGAAACGGTCCTAACATTTATAGCTTTGCCTTCCTTTAAAAACTGTATATTTTACAGTCTTTATGTTTTTTTTTGTTATGAATTAATATTGATTTAAGAAGCATGTGTGGACACATGGAGTGAGTAGAGGACATTATAGTCACTCAGGTTGTTGGAGTTACTGTAATTTGATTTTCTATAATGTGAAATATAAAATATATAAAACAACATGATGTGATTAAATAATGCAAGCCATAATAAGTAGCTGGAGCTTCCTAATAATCGTATCTTGAATTACCTCTGAGGCTTTTGATGTGATTACTACTGAAGAAACTAGGAAGACCCTAAGGGTTCTCATCTGAATATTGCAGTGGATTGTTAATAAAGGTTCAAGATTCTTAGTGGTACGAAGCACTTCACCAGAGTGGAGTTAGGCTCTTAGCATCATTCAAGGTTTGCAGCTTTTAAACCTACACAATATCAAAAACTTCATATACTGTGGCAAAGCAAGAGACAAACATCAAGTATGAATAGGTAAGCAAAATTAACACTCAGAACTAGCATTCTCATATCCTGGTTACTGAAAGTAATGTTATGTAGTAAAGCTGTATACAAACTGTATCTTTTATATTTAAATTCAGCTGGGCAGGTATAATTATTTATCTGCCACAACATCAGAGATTTAGCTGTTTCTGCCCTTGACCTGGTTTTTGAAGAATCTGTGGTCTTTGATCTGCTAGCTAGACTTGCTTAGCTACATATTGTTTATTTTTACATTTTGTTAATTCATTTTTAAAGCCAAAAATGAAAAAAAAATCAGACATAACAGATGACCTTACTCATGTTGAATATAGCCTTCTTACATGACTAGTTCTGCTGGAGTCACTTGATCTACTGGTGGAGGAGGTAAGGTACTACTCAGTATGATAACGGCCCATGCTGAGCATGAGATCGGTTTTTAAAAATGTAGTCATTTTGAGAGAACTTTCAAATGACTTCCTCAGATAAGGTAGAATAAAAATCAGTGACTAATGTTCTCTATATAGGGCAGCCCCTACCTTGAAAATTCCCATATGAACAGTTTTTAAAATTCAAAACCAAATATAAAAAGGAAATAAAATATCAGGCCATTTTCTCCCCAGTGTGCCATAGTGGAAATTCTATTTGACTCCCTTAATAAACTGCATCTTCTTTCTACTTTTTCCTCCTAACATCCAGTGGTTTTATGTAGAGGATGAGTACCACCCAGAACCAGTACACCTTTGGATTTATTGCTTTCTTTCAAAGCTTCGTTGGTGAATTCCAGCCAGCTGACAAATTTTCACTAGACTGTAACATAAATTAGTCAAAGATCAGTACCAAATTGACTCACGTCATTCCATAAGCATTTTTGCTTTGTCTTTTCTTTTTGTACATTTTCTCACTTGTGCATACATGTACCTCCCTGGAAGAAAATAAAGTTAGATTACACCTACAGAGTTTGATATTTTCCTTTTAAAATTTTGACTTCCGTTGTACATCTTTCTGATTTCATTATCCCCAACATACTCAGCCAATACAACCTTTTTCAAGTTGTTCCCATGCTAGAATAATGTCCCTCAGTTAATATAACACCTCTATATTTTGGGTTTTCATGCGGTGCCAGATTCTGCCACCTTTACTCATGATGAATATACTTCTCTAAAATATCTACTAAAAAGATGTGGTTTCTTTCAGAGTAAGATGTTGCTCAATGTGAGCACAGCAGCAGGAACTGACCCATAATGTATGTGAATATATTGTTATTTTAATTTATTTTAGTTTATCTCAGTTTCTCTGCCTGGAGCTTATACTTCAAACTTCAGTAAATTATTTACTGTGGTTAGTGATGTACTTTGTATTATCCAAAAATAAAAAACAAAATACAGGGACAATGAAAACAGAGCAATGAAAGATAATCTATGATTTATTGAGAGGCAGACAATACATATAATGAGTCAGAATTCTCACTATATGTTGATTTGCCAAATGAGATGGGAACAACTGATTATACTCCCGTGCTTTTCAAATCAAAATATGTGAGCAATGTAAGCAAGTGTCAAACTCTTCTTGAAGCTTAGATCAGAATAAATCCCTCTACTTTCAACTGAAAGAGGGATCATATATCCCACACTGAGCTAACAAGGTTTTACTGTAGGTGTTTCATTATTACTGTTATGCATAAGCAAGAAATTATAAAGAGGGTAGAAACTTCATTTATACCTCACAGCATATTATTTGGTAATGTGTCATGCAAATGCTATTGCCACTGGCAGAAAAGGGTTTATTAAATATAATAATATAACTTTGCTCCATGAACAATCCCGGTAAGTCAATGGGACTATTTGCGAAATGAAGTGTTGCTACCCAACATGAGTGACAATATAAAATATGGCTCTTTGTATGCCTCAGAAAACCACCTCTGGGGTAGGTATACATCATATCCCTTTTAGAAATTGTCAATACAATTTTCAAAAGCATCTAAGTGACTTAGAAACCTGTCTCACTGAGGTTCAATGAGATGTATCTATGTGCTTGTCATATTTGAAAAGGGGACTTAGGCTCCTAAGTCACTTATGCATTTCTGAAAATCTTATCCAGTGTCTTCATATTTATTTGTACAGCACCTAGCACAAAGGGACTCTGGTCCTGTCTAGGGAATTTGGGTGCTCCTGTGATGTCAATATATAATAATAGATCATTTTAAAATGTGTGGCTTTTCAGTTTCATTGCCTGTTACCTTCCTCCTGTGTTACAAGAGAAGTTAATTTAAGTCATTTGCCTATGTCTGTCATATCCTCTTCTGTTAGTTGCCATTCTAAAGGAAACTATCTCCAACCCTACCTTTCAATCTCTTCATGTAGAAGCCTTGTATATAATCATCTCATCACATATTTCTTAGCCTCTTCTATTACTGCTCTACCTTTTTTGAGTTAACGTGACCAGAACAGAACACAGTATTCCATGTGGAGGCATATACAATGGGGTTATATATTTTCATTATTATTTTTGCTCTTGTTCCCTAAATGTCATAACACTTTTTTGACTGCTACTTAGTTAAGTAGAGGTTTGCATTAAGCTATTCTCAAGGAGGCTCAGGTCTTCTTTCCTGAAGAAGGAATCTAACAGTTTGTATGAGTAGATCAAATTCCTTCCCGTGTTCATTGCCAGGCATTTGTCAACATGAATCTCTTTTCCTGTGTACCCAATACTTGAATTCTTCACACACAAAAAAAGGTGCCAGAATTCAAGAATGCATTTCCAGTAAGTGATTCTAATGGAAGTACCAGAAGTCTCAGAACACCATGCCAGCTCCCAAAACGGGCTAGAATAGCATCCTGGAGCATTCTGGCATGACTCAAGCCGTGGTGTGGCCCATTTACCTATATTTGTTAAGTCCCTTTGGTTTTTTTACCAGTCTTCTTTCATCTAAATAATTTTGAGTCATCAGCAAATTTGCTATCATAATTTACCCTCTTATTTCAACCAATAACGAATACTAAAAAGCACTGGTATTAGTATGGAACCTTGTGGCAGTCCACTCTTGTGGCACCCTTCTGTTTTCTATGTCTTAGTCTGTTTCTAATCCATGTAAGATCTTTACTCCCTCACTCCATGACTAGTTAATTTCCATATAGGGCAGCCACCTGATAATGCCAGGGTCAGGGCAGGCTGTAAAAGGAGAGCAGATTCTCCCAGCACTGGTGGGTGACACTGAAGTCAAACTTACCAACCAGCCACAAATAGTGCTTCTTATTCCCCACACTGGTTATCAAGAAGCCAGTATATAAATACACACAGCCCCCTTTACTGCATTTCAGTCTCTGGCTCCCAATCAGCCACTAGATCCAGTAAAGAGACCAGTTATTTAAACTCTATGCTCTTTACCAAAAAGTTCTCCTGACCCCAAAGGATCAGCCACAGTACCAAATCAATATAAGTTTAGAGCTTACCTAAAATACCATGCTGCCAGCTAATCCTTTAGTAACTAAAACTAAAGGTTTATTATAAAAAGAAAGAAACAAACAATAAGAGAAATGTTAAGGAATCAGATATATACAAATGATTTGAAAGTCCATATATATATATATATATATGTTTTCTAGAAGAATTGTGGAGTTTGCAGGCTTGTATGGACCCTCTGGTATACATCCAGCACCTGAATGGGTCTCAGTCCTTTGTTTCACAGTTTCAATTCAATTATAGATGAATTGATCGAGAGGTAAATAAGTGGGTGAAAGCTGAACAGGGCTGAAGACAAAATGGATCCTGGGGTCTCTGCCTTTTATGTCCTCTGGACCTTGCCATGCTGCTTGTGGAATTTCACAGGAATCAAAGTGGAGTCCCGAGTCACATGAGCAAGTCTTGGTGACTCATCAGGTATATCCCTGGCTTCTCCACCTGGGCCCCTTGCACCTGTGAATGTCTTAATGGGCCATTAAGCAGGCTATTGTTATAGCCATCCTGTCTGAGGAGTAGCCTAGAAACTGCTCAATTTGAAATAAAGATATATCAATCATATCCATAACTTCCATTACACATATAACACATGGATATAAACATTATCATCATAATCAACACATTATGGCCTAACAGTACCTGACATGGCATATCTCACATGGATTATTATGATTTTGACATACTGCCCCCCCCACAATCCAGCCAACATGACATAGCTAACGTGAGATTGGTGTAGAAGGGAGTAATCATAGCTCCTGAATACACCTCAAGGGGCCCTCAATCCACCCAGCATGCCATATGTCTTAGTCTGTTTCTAATCCATGAAAGGTCTTTACTCCTTCACTCCATGACTAGTTAATTTCCATAATAGCCTTTTGTGAAATACTTTGTCTAAATCTTTGTGAAAATCTAAATAATTTATATCAACCAGCTTCCCTTCATCTGCTATCTAATCTGGAATAAGACTTCAGCACATATCCATGATTTGGTTGAATCCAGAAAATCAGAAGAACTAATTATCACTGTTTAGCGAATTGCTTAACCCTTGCAGAATAATAATCAAACTGAGTTTGTCCTTGACATGAGACTAATAAGTGATGAAAACAAAAGCTGTTTGGGTCAGTAGCTTATTTTGTGTGGGTTGAAGCTGAGTTTAAGAATTTAGAGGGAACTGTATCAGTAGAAATTATAAGAAATACATACACTACTTGGAGAAAACATTTAGGACATAGATATGCATCCATAAGGAGATGGCTGCCAAGGTGAAACTAAGTGCTCTTTGGATGCAGCAGCACTGTTTATGGAAGCTGTTTAATTCCTTACTCTTTGTGAATAACCAAAAAGAAGAATATTAGATTTCATGTTGCAGAACATATACTGCTCAGTAACTAGAGTCAGGAAGAAATTCCCCAATGGCATAATATTGCACATTATCCATATGTAATTTAGGTTTCTAAAAATCTTTTTCTTCATTTTTGTAATAGACAAATGATTTAAGAATGCTAACAGAATTAGATGATAGAAAAATATGTTTTCAAACAAAGACATAGAGGGCCAAATTTTCATTGGTTGGAGATCCACAAGCAGAAATACTAAATTGCACAAAATTACAGTATCTGTGTATGTAAGCATAGGCACAAAGATGTTTTGCACATGGATCTCAAGGTCTTTTTTAAAAGATCTTCATCAGCATTTATAAGGTATTAACTCAATTGTTATATGTTTGCCTTAGACCTTAATTCGTCCTATGATAGTGACACAGTGGGCAGTCCAGTTCTTCCATTGATTCTTCCATTGATTAGTTGTGGTACTTCTATCCAGGGGATGCTAGTGCATTCAGCATCTTGTCTTCTGCCAATTCTTCCCTGACCTTCCTCACTTTCTCTTTCCTCCCTCAGGTACTCAGTTCAATGTTTGCTTAGCATGTTTCCCATCTTCCGTATGGTGTGTGTTTGTCCCAAACATCCGAGCCTTCTGTCTTTGATTATATTTTCTAATATATTCTGCTCTTTCAGCTCCCTTACTCTCACATTTATTATTTTGTCCTTCCATGAAATGTATAGTATCTTCTTCCACCATATGTGGTGGGCAGCCTCCAATATCTTTTTGTTAGCTACTGTGATCAGCCAAGTCTATGCTCTGTACAGTGGCATGCTCAGTACAATCACATGGTATGATCTGACCTTTAGTTTGGTTTGGAGACCTCTGTTTGACTAGATGGTGTTCATCCTTCCAAAAGTGGTTGTCGCTTTTCCTAATTTCATGAATATCTTTATTGCTGCCAACTTCAACTGTCCTCACACTCCTAGATAGCAGAACTCTTCTATCTGTTCAGTTTCTTTTCCATCTATGTATAACTTTGCATCTGTTGTTTAATTTCCTCCTTTCATAATCTGCTTTTCTCTGCATTTACTTTCACTCCTATTTTTGCTGCTTTCTCTTCTATTTCTGATGTCAGACCAGTCATTCCGTTCTACATCATACTTAGTTAAGCAAAGTTGTCAGCAAAGTCAAGGTATTGTAACTCCATTTGTATATATTAATGATTGTTATATGTTTATCTGACTGAATCTTAGTATGGCCTAAGAAGAACGTAACATTAATTTAGATCAATTCCAGGTATAAGTTTTGTCTATTCAAACTGTGCCTACATGAGGAATGCTGTCTGGCTGAAAACTTGGTGCCAAATTTGGTGTACAGTTGCCATTAATTTAAATATTAGAACATTAGGTTCTAGATTAACCTATAAGGCAGAGAAGAGGTCTAGGTTGACCTGGAATATTGAAAAATGTCTTAAGAAGCTGCCAAAGAGGCTGTGCTATCAGGCAGTCAGAGGCAGTTTGGAATTGCTTACTTGAAGCATTGAAGCCATCTAAAATGGAATGGCAGTCAATCATCCAGTGCTTCCTCTCTCCTGAGAGGAGAAAATGGAAGATGGTTTTAAATTCAACTTGTAGAAGGCTCAGTAGAGCCTTCATAACTGAAGTGAGGCGTGCCTTATCCAAATGAACTACAGGAGAAATGGGAGGTAGGCACTGTGTTATTACTCAAATTGTTCTTGTGGCGAGGCATTGGGGTTTACATTATTACTTGCTGAGAGGGGTTGTACATAGGTACAGGGGTCTTTGGAATTATTCAGGACCTTGGATGGAAGGATACTAGTGAAATACTAGTTTCTGCTGGAAGCAGTATTAATGAATCAGCAAGTAGTACTATTCCCTCTGATATACAACTAGGGTGACCAGATCGCAACCGTAAAATATTGGGACACATCATAAATAAATACTTTAAAAGATTGGTATTAATAATAGTATATGCATAACCTCAATTACAATATAACATTGCTAACACAATATATTGTAGACATAAATTGATAATTAACCCATTGTATTAATTAAAAACCAGTTTGATCCTATTATCCTTATTACCTCATTTTCAGTTGTTAACTCACCAAGGCATAATTACACATTAAAACTCCTCTAAAATTGTAATTAATTCTGGGTAGTTATAATCCATATGTAAACATACAGATTTGTTTGTACACTAAACAAATAACATGGGTAAAGGGTGCCATTTTTTTATTCACTCAATAAATCAACTTCTCAATTTGCATACCTATCAGACGTGCCAGCAGTCGGTCTCGTACTTCTTTGATGACTTTGCCATAGTCATGACTTGCTTTGGGGCAATCATAAAGCTGTAGAAGTCCTTACAACTCATTCAGAAATTCATTTTGACAAAGGTTTCACACCGCACCAAGTCTATGCTGCTTCAATTCCAGACATCGGTCCATGCACTTTTCATGATTAAAAATACATGCTCTGTGTGCGCGTTGCTGACTGGAATATTGAGCATGTATGACACTGGCTTTGTCATGTCCAGGAATTCAGTGCTACTGTCCTTGTTTCTCAGCACTTGAGACCAGAGTTCCCCCACTGAGTGTTTGCCAAGCTCCAACTTGGAGTTGATGTCTTTGGTGATAGAATTCATCATTTGTTGATGAAGATCCACTTCTTTCTGTAGGTTTACAGCTATCACAACCATGGACAGATGCCTGTATTCAAATTCCCTATTAACTTTGATGTTCAAGAACTGGGTATTGAACAAGTAGCCAGTTGTCAAAAAATCAAACCATTTTGCCAGGTATTGGACTGACTCATCGTAAAATTTCATGAAGTCTTTCCAGAGACTTTCAGCAGTGACAAATGGTATCTCAGTGAATGCATTTTCAACTCTGAAGTGGAAGAATTTGTCATTCTTCCATTGCTGAAGTTTAATTCTCAGATTATTCACTATGGCATACGCTTCACATGCCGCTACACTCTTGTTTTCCAAACAGAGCACAGTATCGTTGAACACTTTCAGTACATTCTAAAGGAAAAACAGATGAACATCAACTTTGCTAGGTCCCTCACCTTGTTCACTATTTTCCATGTCAGAAAACAGCATTCAAAATTATTTTGGATACTCGTCGCTGCCCAGAGAAACAAAGTAGCTCTTAAAAGCTTGCCACATATTTACAAGCCTGTTTACAGCTGGGAAAAGACTCAAACAACTATTGGAACATGGCACAGTAAAGTGGCATACTCCATATCCACAAAGTCAAACATATCCTTCAGTACTGCTATTCTCTTAGCAGAACTGCTGAAATGATTAATCAGTAGAGAGAGCCTCGATTTCAACTTGTAGGGTATTGCTAGCATGTTTCATGGCATTGTGTACAACATGGGCTGGGCTGTTTGCAGGCAAGATATTTTCATTTTCTTTTGTTTTTTAATTCTGTTACACTAATTGTCACTTTCCATAACTCACATTTGCATTATCAGCATAGTAGAAAGACACTTTGTTCAGGTCTAGTTTGTCTGTTGCTACTTTTTCAAGTAACGTGTTGCGTACTGCCTCTGCAAGTCTCTTCGCTTTGTTCATAGAAGTCTAACAGTTTATCTTGGACTCCGTGTTTGGGTGTCCGGTATCTCAGTGATACGGGGTAAGTTTTCACGTTGCCCTTGTTAGATGCATCTGTGGCAACTGAGAAATAGGGACCGTCTGGCTTGCGGAGGTCTTTTCAAAATTCTATCAATAGGCAACGGCACATTTTTGATCAGTGCCTCCGCTTTAGTCTGGACACAGCTGACGTGCTTAGAAATCGTTGACTCTGGATACAAGGCAGGCACCAGTTTAAATTCACAGTCACACGTGCAATAGGAGTGTTGATGGACTACTTTATAGTATACTGGAGTTATTTTAGCAGCGATAACCTGGTTATTGAAAGATTTATTTGGCCTTCTGAAAAAATTAGAGACCAGGGTATTGCTCTTATGAGTCTTGCGGTCTTTGTTCATGATTTTTTGAATCAGCATGATGCTTAACATCAGACTCACCACCATGGGCAATACTAAATTCCTTCCTGCATACTTTACAAAAGATTCTTGAATCATAATCATAGGATTTCCATATCCAGGTGTGTTTTCCCATTTTGTCCTGTATCTGCACTGCCTTTTTGTTTCTTGGTAATTGGTTTCTCTCACTTGCCATTGTCATTTCAGGGTTTTCGACTGAAGACGGTTAGCAACTGAAAAGAACCGCTCAGTCTCTGTATGCATACATGTGTTATTACATACCCATTGTAGTTTGTGCTACACTATGCACTGTGGTTTGGAATTTTAATGTAAACTACATATCCCTACTGTAAATTGTGTTACACAAGAAAACAAGCCGAAAAACCAAAATTCCCAGCAGATATCATAGAGCTCAATTGGGTTTAACAAACAGGCCAGACCAAATGGAGTAATTTTCTATTTCAGTACTAAGTTTCAAATTTTACCTGAATATTGGGACAAACGGAGTCCCGGTTATACATGTCTGATCACCCTAAACAGCACTGATTCAAAGTCCCAGTATTGTATTAGAGGGCACAGAACTGCTGCAGATGATAAGAACTGAGGATCTGATCTGCAGAACTATAATTTCACTTAAATTCTCCCATCCATGTGGATGGGCCCCATGTGCTGTAACACACCCTGAGCTCAAGCAAAGCTCCACAGACAGTACCAGGCAAGGGTCTGCCCATGCTGCCCTCCTTAGAGCACTGGGGCGCAAGTACTGGCTGTTCTTGATTCTGCAGCCATTATGGTAACCCTACAGACTATTATAAAATTGTAATCAGAGTGGTGTTTTTAGTGGTTTATGTCCATACGCAGCATTTTGAAGTTTTTATTTACTAAACAGAATGCAACAGTACCTTGGGAGCCATTCCAGTCTATCAGGTAAATCTGCAATTAGTATCCAGTCGATCTGTAGCATGGTGCTGTTATTATATTGATATACACGTGCATATTAGAAAACATTGCCACATAGGCCCAGTAGGTGATTCAAAGATGCTAATAACTCAGCTATTTTTAATTTTAAAAAACCTTGCTATTCTTGACTTCAGCATTCAAAAACATTTAATAGTTAAAACACTTCCACTTTCCAGAGGCAGAAAAAAGCTGGAATTTCTCTTTTTAATTGCATGTCTATTATTTAAAAATAGTTAATCAGATTTTTATAAAAACAATTAAAAAAATCCTATGCTGAGAACTGGAACTCCATCAGGATTAAAAAGATAAATTGGAGATGGGAAAAACATAGCCCTTGTCCACACTACAAACTTATGTCAGTATAACTACATTGCTCAGGGGTGTGGATTCCCCCTGCCCTAAAGTGGCGTAGTTATACTGACCTAACCCCTGCTCTATGACAGCGCTATGTTGATGGGTGGTTAACTATGTCTCCCAATGACATAGTTACCACCTCTCAGGCAGTGGAGTACCTATGCTGGTGAAAGAAACTCTCCCATCAGCATATGTAGCATCTTCTCTAAGCACTATAGCAGGACAGCTACAGCTCTATAAGCATAGACAAGCCCTAAATGTGTGTATGGAGAGTCTGGGGGAGGAAGGGGCAAGTCAGGAATTGTTTTTTGCAGAACATTCTGGATTTGATTTAATGGTTTGGATTCAGTTTTCCATTTTGTTCCAGTTCCAATGTTCAGCTATGTTGGTCTGCATGAGTTGTTTGGGCCTTCACTAATGTATAGTAAAAACATATTTATCAATTGAATTTAGTGTAATTATGCCAGAGATTAATTCAGCCCTTTAGTCTTGCTTATAAACAATGAAAATATAGTTCATATGGGGGGAAGAGGCATGATTCAGTTATGCATGGAAACTGTCCCATCATATTCCACATTGTACTGCACTTGTAATGTATTCAGCTCTCTTCTAAGCAGTTAATTAAACCTTTAGTTAATAATGAATACATTCTATATTTCATTCTGAGATCATCTAGAGAGGTGGGACATCACAAGCAAAGAATAGATAAGTGTCTGATGTTTACAGAAAGGAATGTTGTCTGTATGCTGCAACAATAGGAAAATAGGTCTCCTTGTCAAATATTCCACAGTCCCAATATGCCATAGCCAGTGTAGTAATAAGGCAGATTCCTTAATGGGCACACCTCAAAAATAAACTATTCTCATTAATATATCATGTTCGAAAGGAATAATATGAACAAAGACTGAATGCTACAGGGAACACTGTCAGAAACATTTTCAAACAAAGCTACAAAGGCTATGAGCTATTATGTACATATAGACTTTCTGATTTTGGGTTTGAAATTACACTTAATGGTAAAAATGTGTCAAAATCAGGTGCACAGAGAAATACTAGCTCATACTGAACAGAGAGGAAATCTGTTCTTGTGACTGAGGCAGTAGACTAGAACTAGGGACAACTGGGTTCATTTGTGAGCTCTGTCAAAGTATCCTTATGTGACCTTGAACAAGTCATACAATTTCCCTGTGCCTCAAATATTCATCTGTAAATTGAAGATAATAATTCATACATTCATAGACTCCAAAGCCAGAAGGGACTATTGTGATCCTCTAGTCTGACCTCCTGTACAGCACAGGCCACAGAACTTTTCCAATATAATTCTTAGAGTATCTTTTAGAAAAACAGTGATGGAGAATTCACTATGATCCTTGGTAAGTTGTTCTAATTGTCAATTAGAACCTAATTACCCTCACTGTTAAAAATTACACCTTATTTCCAGTCTGAATTTGTCTAGATTCAACTTCCATCCTTTGCATTGTTATACCTTTCTTGCTAGAGTGCAGGTCCCATTATTAAATACCTGTTCTCCATGATTACATTATAGACTGTAATCAACTCATACCTTATCTTTTTCTTTGTTAAGATAAATAGATTTAGCTCCTTGATCTTTCCCTCTCTCTCATTCTTTGTCATATTTACTTAGACTGTAAACTCTTAGAGGCAGAGAGTGCCATGTGCATGTACAGCTGCCAGCACAGTGGGACCTTGATATCAGCTGGGGCTTCTAGACTTTACCATAATGTAAGTGATATGTTACTGGGGAATTTTTTTTATCACAGCTCTTAGTCTTGGACCTAAGGCAGGATCAGTGTCAATAATACTTGTTAACAATCATTTCTGAGAATTGGAAATTCTGATTCTAAAATTTTTATTTGCAGTGTTGGCAACCCTTTTGGATTCTTTCCTCACAAACATTCATTTGAGCAAAGTTCTCTTCATATCAATATTGATGGAAAATTAACTTTGAAGCCATAGGTGAAATTTTTTCCACCACTGGTACTCTTTTCAACAATACACATAATACTGTCTGTGTTCATTTCCAAACACTGAAAAATCAGAAAGGATACAGTTCCAAGTCTAATGAGAGAAATATAAATGACAGTAACAATTTTTTTAAAACAATCAATTAATCAAAAGCAAATCTGAACTGTTGTTATTTCCTTTAGGGACTATGATCATGTTGTTGAACTAAGGCATATAAATTCAATCACACTGTGAAAAATAAATAAAAGTCAGTGTCTTAGAGCACTGTAAAAGATAAAAAAAAGATTATTTTAGAAAAACCACACGAGATGCTTTTAGGGCCAGAGTAAGATACACTTTACTACTCATGTAATCCTGTTGCTATCAGTGCAACTATACTCCTTTAATGAATACAGAAACTGTCATCTCATAATGGCTAGTTAGGTGCAAAGTTGTAATTACTGTTCCTGATTGGTCAAGATTTGCTATATTGTTATTTTTAGTTACCCATCCCCTACTGCTCCTCTCAACAAAATCTGTTTTTCTCATCTTATCTTTTAGAAAGTAAACTCTTTAGGGCATATACTGTCATTTGCTATAAAATTTATATAATGCCTAGATCAATAGGCCCCTGGCCTAGTTATCTTCTATGTGCTATCATAATAGAAATGTTAACTAATGATAACTGAGGAGACCATTCCACCTGAGTAAGTATATGAGAATCTGGCATGTATTAGAATGTCTGTACCCTCCTTCTGAAAATCTTCTCTAGTCCTGGGATTGCTTCTGCTTGCTGTTGTGCTTTCCCATCTTTTAAAACAACTAGGTATCCACAAAATGACTGAATTCTGCTTGCTTCTTCCCTCTTATGTAAGCTGCAGAGTGATAAATATTATTAACAGGTAATTGAACTTCAGATGTTTTCAGCGCATTTGGGAGAATGGTATTGACTAGGTTGTTTGACTTATGGATATTTAGTGACATAAAAGTTAGTATATATGAGACTGAAGTGTATTAAATCAAGCAACAACATCAAAATCCAATAATGCTAATAACTGCCTGTCAGAGGGTGAAAGGGAAGGCACCTGTGACCAATTGGCTGTTGCTGACTGAAAGGGAAGATACCTGAGCTTTAGAAAGCAGAGAAAAGCACACAGGAAAAGAGTGGTGAGTTCCATGTAGGAGACAGTCAGGAATAGCAGGGGACTGCTTCTGGAATCAGAGAGGCATCTGAGGTAGCTGTTTAATTTATTGACTGTTCTGGGAGGCTAGATATGCTCCATCAGTAGAAACTACTTGACTGTTTATGTGAGGTAAATTTTATGTTTGTTCCATTGACAAAACAAACATCTTAAAATATCATAGGCCTGATTAAAGAATCCTAGGTTTCCTTGCCATCATCCAGAGATGAGGGTCAACCACCTTGACAGCCTGTGGCTAGCAATGCTTTTTGTATAGTGTGGTGTGGTTTGGTTTGGTTTTGTTTTGGGGGAGGAGGGGCGTGTTTTGTTTTTGTCAGCAAATGTGATAGCTTATTTCTGACTCTTTAACATAATTCCGGGGAGTGCTGTCTCCAGTCTTACACAGGGAAAAATCAAAAACAGCTGGAGAGTCATATGGTGCTGCTTCTTTTTCTTGTCTGTAGTTGCCTCTTCAGGTGTACATGCTCTCACTGGAAACACACTGAAGATCTGTAAAAGCAAGATAGAAGGCCAGGTCAGCTTAGCTTCATATGCTGCTAGGGCTACATGAGAAAGGAGGACCTGCCCAATGAGACTGGACATTCTAGGAGCCAGTGGGATAGAAATGCGAAGGGGATAAGGGAATTCAGCAGCTTCCTAATGGCATGCTGAGTGGAGCAGGGAGCATGGGAACAAAGTGACAGGGAAGCAGATCCAAGGCTAGAGGTGGGGAAGCTGGCCAGATAGAGAACCATGTATGTAGGGGAGGAAGAAACAGGGCTGAGGTGTGTGTGTGTGTGCATGACAAAAGGTAGACAACTGGATTCACTTTTTTCAAAGAGAACAGGTCACATACTATACTAAAGACTGCTGAAAATGCACACCCCAGCATGCTAACATCTGTGTCATAGAGATGTGCTCTATTTAGTAGCTGCTACTGCTATTAATCCTCCTACCGTTGCTACCATTAGTGGGAAGTTTTAAGATAAAAAGGCTAGTGCCAAGGAGTGCAAAGATTCGATAGAGCTAGTGCAACCAAAGATCCTAGCTTCTATGTAGGGGAAAGGAAGGAGACCGTACCCAGGGTTCTTATACACTGGCCTCTTGAAGGTATACACAGCAGCTGCTTGTCCTGGGAGAGCTGGTCAAAAAAAAGAAAAAAATATTCATAGAAAAACATAACTCCAGCTTTTTAAATGAAATTTAATTGAAATACAAGTAATTGTAACCAGTTCTGTTGTGGTTTATTGACCAGGAGCCATGGTGTCTCCCTCTGTTTGGTATTCTGCAGAAGTTGGCTCTTGGTTTCTGATCCCAGGCATACGCTGGTGCGTTGGAACTAGGACACTGAAATGGTATGGTGACACTTGTTCACTTTATTATATTATATTACTTGGGTGATTGAGACTTAAAGATAACCCAGCATTTAGAAACACGACTCATGTAGCTGGAAATAATGCAAGGCACCAATATATGTTGTTGAATCTTCTTTGCCCACCTGATTTCAGCTTATTTAGATTCACTGTCTTGAAATTAAATTGAAACAATTGACAAATTAAATTATTTTTGTAATTTGATGTCATGAACTATAACTATGGTCCCTTGATAAGCCCATTCAATTAGTATTTTAAGAGGATAACCTGAAGAGTTAGAAGTTTGCTTCCTTTGCAGTAAAATATTTGCCATAACTGTGACTGATTTCTCCTATTTGCTGCTTTTGTTATAATCTCCAATAAGGCAATGAGTTATCACAGAATGTTAATGACTGATCTACACCATAAATTGTAGTAGAAGACTCTGGAATTTGAAAGGAAAAACTTTTCTTCTGATGCAGTCTGTCTGTTTTGCTTCTTGCATTCAGTCTCTAGAATAATATGTACATACTGGGAAACAAATTTTTTAAATTACCTTTGGAGATTTGTATTCAGACTTTTGAACAAAGAATTCCCTCAGTCTATGAAAAAGCAAAGTTATTCTGTCCTGTGTCATAAGTTTGATTCAAATATAATGGGGGGGAAAACATCCTGTTTGTTCTTATATTTCTGATTAGTATATATTAGGAACTCCATATATTCAAAGTAGGGCTTCCAATTTGAATCTTACTTCATGATGTAGGCAAAATGGCCAGCTAAGCCAAAAGCACAGTTTTGAAATGCTCTTAGAGATTTGTGCTACTCTTCTTGCATTATTGCTAGTGTACTTTATTTATGATGGAAATTAGCTGTATCTTAACTAACATTTTCTACACTAAATGATGCAGTGAGAGTTAATGGGTGTCTGCAATCTTTTGTCATATCTGTTCAGCAACACGCAAAAGGGAAGCACTGTAACTTTTGCAAATAGCACTATAAGCTAATAGGCAGTGAGTGGGGGAAAAATCAGGTAGAAAACACAAAATATAAATGAAGGTGTTTTAGTGTAGAAACTAACAAATACTTGTGTCACATCATTTTAAAGTTGTCTAATCTTTCTCCTCCTATTGCCTGTGATTTTCAATTTCATATGTTAATAACTCCTTGTATTCAAATTAGTTAATTCCTAATCTTTATAACTGTATATCAGGGCTACCTGTGGCTTTATAATAATAAAGACACGGCTAGGCCAGAGATGGTATGAAAGGTGATGTAAATTGCCCATCAGTTACTGTACCTCATTACTGTTTCATTTTACACCTTCTTTGGAGCCTCCTCCTCTACTCCCTACTTTTCAGGCCCCTTAGCCCATCATCTTAAACTACAAGGCCAGATACTTCTCTTTGCCAACCTATCTGACTGCATTTCAAGGAGAAGGAGTTACCAAAGAGGGTAGAGATTGATGCCACTACTTCCTTAGCATTTTCTGCCAGCAGCTGGGCGAACTTACATTTCTGGTACCCTGCGAGAGAAAGCTGCCAGGAATATGTACTAACCGTAAATATCCCCCAGTGGCCCTACCTGTGCTCTGCTCCTTGAATCCCTGCTAACTTTATTGGCAGTAGTGGCCTTCTTTGAGCCCCTTGGTGGAGGGGTGTTTACAGCATATTCCTGATCTGAATCCAGCTCACTTAAATCCTTTTGTGTTAGCCCATGACAAACTATTGATATGCAAGTTTCATAGCCATTCACCTCATCTCTGAGCCTGGGCCAGCATGGTAGGGTGTTAAGGAAGAAAAGGGAAGAGCTCTTAAAATAAATAGTAATAGCAAAACACAAAGATAAGCTTAAGCTTTCTTAAGATGTGCCGAGCCTACTGAGCAACTTAAGACCTGAGAGTATGGATTTCTCTTTGTTTTGTCCTCTGTCTCCAGAGGTTGCAATGTCTGGGAGTTGCAATGTCCATGGGAGTTTCTTTCCTCTCAGTTAAGTTCTCCAAAGGGTGGAAGTGGGGGGAGGGAGGGGAAATGACAGCAATGTCAGACACTTGAATACATGAAAGTGATGGCGGAAGCACTTGTTAAGTCAGATGCTTCTTTGAAACATCAAAAAAACAAATTAAATTTTCATAGGAAACATGCAGCACTGTGTGTTAAAGCACAGTCAACATGCTTCAGCATTTGCAGTAGGAACCCTGCAAGCGGCCTGCCCCTGGACATCTTGACTTTCCTTTTAAGACCATAGTGCCAACACTGCATTCCCACGAAAGGTAACATTACATCCGAATGACTGCACTAAAATCACAGTAAGGAGCTTGGTTAAACCCATTGATTTTAGGTATTAGGGACTGCAAAGCAGGGGGTAATCTTGTGTAACATCTGTTATGAGGCATAACTGATGAAGACACAGCCTTAACTCTTAAGTGGGACTGGGGAAACTCTAAAGGTCTGCAAAACTGACCATCGAAGTAAAAAAGGAACTTTCTCTCTCTGCAGGATTACTGGCCCACACAAGGACTATGTTCCTTACCAGAGCAGGCAGGCCAGCTCGGTTAATGATATAATGTACATATCACCTGAAGTGACGGGCATGTCAAACACCATTTGTTTCTGTGACATGCTGCATTGCTGAGGCTGTGAAATAATACTGCTATTGTAGCTTGTGGCACAGCAGTGCAGACCTCTGGAGGAAAAACTTGCCTTAATGTTAGTCAAACTGAAAACAAAAAACAAACCTTGCCCCTTATGAGCATGCATTACAATAACCTTTAATTATATCATCACATACTATTTTTTAACAGTACAATACAATAGCAAACAAATTTTCTAAAGCCTTGGCTATAAACAGGCAGCATCTTGCAGCACTTTGTACAACTGTGTATACCAGACAGTGTTTATGAAAATAAACAATAAAATTTGCTTCAGCAAAATAGTTTATGCTTCATAATACTGAGATTCGGATTTTGTACATGCATTTAAAAGAGTAACTGTAGAATTATGACAATAAATATTTTAAATATGAATCTAAAGGGTAACAATGTGGAATTTAGTGAGTAGTTAACCTTCCAGTTATATGGAAGAGTGGTAAGGAGAGGTAACATAAAATATAGAATAGAGGGCAAGATTCTGACGCACACGCTCACAGTGAGTAGTTCCTAATTCCATGAGTAACTGCATTGAAATTGATTAGATGACTCAAGTAAGATACTACTAAACATGAGTAAAGGTTGCAAAATTTGGCTCCATGTAACTACACTCTAACTGTAGTATGCTTATAGTCACATATTATAAAATGTAACCACAGCATTCTGAAATCGAAATGTAATCAAGTAAAGACTTCTGGATTTGGTCCATTTGTTAATACTCATTTACCTAGGGACAGATTTGGATTCTGTTACTCCCATTGGGCAACACCTGACTCCAAAAGTAGTTCTGGGCTCAATGGGGCTATTTGGGGGGGCTAGGGACTCCTCAATTTAAGTAAAGGGATCAGAATCTGGTCCCAGACAAACTCCCATGAACATTAATGGATGAGTTCCTGAGTAAGGAAATCAGAATTTGACCCTATATGCTGGCAAAAATAAAGGTTTAAGTTAAACAGCATTCTCTTTAACTGTGATGCTATCAGTGATGCTTACATCGTTCTCCAAATAGCTATTACTGTTTAATACAAAATAAGACTTGCTTAGATTTTTTTCAATTTATGAAAAAAAATCAGTTTTCAATGTACTTGTACTTGAAATTAGAAATGTATTGCTAATTATCAAAATATTCACATGGAAGCATAAATTCTACATGAGAAATTCTAATGTGAAAACAAACAGTTCTTACTTCATGAAATATAATTTCTTTAAAATACTGTAATATTTAAACTTTAAGAATGAGATTACATTATTTTTGTTTAAGAAAGGCTAGATTGTAATGGATGGGGGGCGTAGGCCCTGCCCCACATCCTCAAAGGTATTTAGAACGCTCACTGCCTTAGGCTCCTAACTGTGCCAGGGAAAGAGGTCCAGATCCTCAATGGCATTTGACTTCTCTCTCTGCACCATCTCAGCTGTGCTGGGGCCAAGGATCTTCACTTACTGATGGGGGGTGGCCATCTCGTGGCAGTTCCTCTGCCTCCTATGCAGGTACTGATGCTATGGGTAACAAGTACAGGGGAACAAGTGGATTCCCTATACCCTGGTATGAGCCATGCAACAAGGGTCCTGACCTCTCTTTAAGAGTTCCATGATGGCGTCTTATTTCTTAGCCCTCTCACAAACATTATATGCCTGCTGGCATCAAACAGTTGGTGCAGTGGTTGGAGTTCATGTTACACATTTCCAAAACATCAGTAAAGGATAATGCTGCACTTACACCTGTATCACCTCATCAGCCATTGTACTTATGCTTGCTCAGCATAGGAGACAAGCCTCAGACCATCTCCACGTGATCAATACAGATCCACTCCTGCCTGCCTCCTCACCTCCAAGCATTTAGGCCCACAATATTACACTGTACAATTCTAGAGCCATTTAGTGACTTTTATTTTATACTTTACTAAACCTACAGTATTAAAAGAATTGAATTGAACATGTGAGAATTTGGAATACCTCAATGCCATATGAGGAAACACTCTTCAGAAAAAGAAAACCTTCAATCTTGGAATATCATTGATGTGTCTCAAGTATGTCATTAGTTTCATGGGGCATTTGTCTATAGATTCTTCTTCAAGGTGGTCCATGAAGAGGCTGGCATATTGAGGAGCCACCCTAGTACCCATGGTTTGGACAAACTGTTTGTTGTTGAATGTAAAATTGTTATTGGTGAGGATGAAATGGATGAGTCTGGGGATGTTTGGAGTGGTATCTGAGTGTTGTCCATTGTTTTGAAGATATTTGAGGCAGGCAGCCATGCTATCATTGTGAGGAACGTTGGTGTATAGGGAAGTGATATCCATGGTGGCGAGCATTGTGTTCTGAGGGAATCTTGTGGAATTTGTGGAGGAGGTTGATTGTGTCCTTGAGGAAGCTAACACTTTGTCTGGTGAGTGATTTAAGGATGGCTTCTTTGAGTCCTAATATTCCTTCAGTAAGATTGTTGTGGCTAGATATGATGGGTCTGCCTGGGTTCCCTTGTTTGTGTATCTTGGGAAATAGGCAAAATGTCTCTGGGGTGTCTTCATGGGAGATGAGTTTGTAGTGTTTCTCTGGGACTTGTTTTGGGAAGGATTTGATATCCTTACATTCCTGGGTAAATTGTGATGTGGAGTCTTTACGTTTTTTTATAGTAGGTAGTATCAGAGAGTTGTCAGTTGGCCTTGTTCACATAGTCGTCATGGTTGAGGACTATGATGGTGACCCCTTGGCTGGTTTGGTCACTATCTGGTGGTTGGTTTTCAGGAACTGTATAGCATAGCTGTCCTCTCACCAGTGGAAAGATTGTAGAGGATGTGATGTTTGTTAAGGATTTCACAGTCAATATTTTTCCTGAAGCAATCAATGTAATGATCAAGAATGTGGTTTCATCTGCTCTGCGGTGTCCAGTCAGATTAGGCATTTCTTCTTATGATTGTTGGTAGAGTTGTGGTAACTGTGAGTAGAATTCACTGTTGTGAAATAATTCAGGTGGAGTTGGCAGAAGAATTCTTCTAGTTCTCCACATGTTAGTATGGTATCAGGTTCTGTGGTGGGGCAGAAGTTCAGTCCCTTAGAGTACAAATAATTCAGCTCCCGTTAGGGATAGTTTTGATAAATAGATGATGTTTGGGTGTGGTGTTGTGTCAGTGTGGTTGGTCAATGTGTCATGGCTTCTCTCAGAGGTGTTCCATGAGTTATGGAATAGTTGTAGTTGGTTCCACTTTTTGGTTTTGTAACAAAATTTGTGTGATCAAGAGATTGCATACACACACAGATCACTTCATAGTTTTTGTTTCAAGTGCCCTTTGTTTTACACATCCAATTCACAGGAACATAGGACTAGAAGGGACCTACTGTGTCATCAAGTACAGTTGCCTGCAATCCCATCATATCCCATTCAGTAAGACAAATCCCACTTTCTTGAAGTTATCTGTGAGCCTCTCTCCTATATATTAATGTATACCTAAAAGCATAGTATCTAAAAAACCTAAATTCTATTTTTTTCTCAGTGCTAGATTTCTTATTTAGGAAATCATTAGCCTTAAAACACTAAAATCCTTGTTTATAGTAACAAATGCATCATTGTCAGTTCAGGTAGGAGAGAAGCATGAATTTCCCCCCCTCCCTCCAGACAATGCTCATTTTCACAACCCTTGCAGTCTTAAATTGACTACCAAAGTAGATTTATGAAAAGCATGGATGCAGAAACATCTATCCTTTGCTTCATGCTCAGTATTATCATGGGATACAAAATAAGTGGCCTCAAGCTAATTTTAAGGAATCATAAGCATATGCTGTTGTTCATTTTCAAATATATTTTTTCCCCGGGATCCTAATGATTCACTGTATGCTTCACATTTCCAAGAGATAAACAAGCTGATCATGCCAGTCTATTAACCCTTTCAATAACAACCTTCTTAGTGCAGGCAGTATTATAATTTTTTCAAGTGGCCTTTTTTTTAAAGCAGTTTCAGTAAGAGGCAGCACTGGAGAAGCAGGACAGTAGGTATGATTTCCCCTAATGGAAATTCTGTATGTAATTTTTCATCTAGTTCTAGTAGGGCAGCTAAGGTTTTGGAACACAGCAATGGGTTTATTATGCTATAGGTCTTCCAACTGTAAGGAAAAGTGGCTATCTAATCAAATTAAACCAAGTGAAAACCAGCAGAGAATAGGATTCTAATGGAGTTTATCAGGCTTCCCAGTTTATTGGGAATTTGTACTGAAAGATTTGCATATACCTCTGCTCAGGAATTAGTTTATGGTGTATATATGAGTGGCTACCAAGTATTTGATATTTTGAAATATTCTGGCACAGATTTGTAGTGACTGAAAGTCAGTAGCAATTAATAGCTGTTAAGGGGCCATCATCAAATTAATTGGTGCTATCAATCCACTTCCTATCCCTTCTTCCCTGCCTCGCCTTCCCCAAGACTTGTCTATACTGAAAAATGAAATCCATGTTAACTACCCTACGATAGATGATAGCTGACTTAGCACTCAGTGTAGGAAGACTTGTCACATTTGGGTCTATGCACAAGTAACTGACTACTATAGAGATGCCAATCCTTGTCTACAGTGAGTTCTAAATCAGATTATACATTGTGTTAATAGTCTAATATTTCCCAGTGGAGACAAGGCCCTACAGGTCCCTCAAATTGAGATTAAGATACATTTACAGGGAAGAATGAGAGAGATTGCACTGCTGCCATGAGAGTTATAAATATGGTATGCTTCACAAGCACTAAATGTACTTATTTTTTCTTCCATTTAGATAGACATCTTGGGTGAAATCCTGGTCTCATTGAAATCAATGAAAACTCCCCTTATCTTAAAACTAAAGTTACAGAATGAAAAAATCAAAAAAAGAAAAGCTTGATAGGCTCCTAGATACTCCAGTAAGTGGTGCATTAACAAAGACATCACATACAGACAGATGTTTGAGAAATGTGAAGTAAGGGCCTAGAATTATTTAATTAAAACCCTGCTTGTTCTTTCCAGTCTTGAAGACTTGGTGGATGTTTTTTATTTTGACTTATCCTTCTGTCACTAACCCATGGAAATATGGAATTACAAGAAATAGTTAATAATGGGTCAGATTGCAGGACCACAATTTGTCATTTTAAATGGCTGGAAGTAGCGCATGCCCCATACAGTACCAAGCACATATTCACTTGCTTTAGCACAAGTCTCCTAAAATATTTAATTAGAATTTATTCAGAGATGCTTCAAAAAGAGTATTGCATTTTAATGAGTGAATGTTGACTCATTGCAAAGTTGAGGGCACTGTGGTTTAGCGGTTAGTGTGCTGAATTGGAACTCAGGAGACCAGGGTGCTATTCTGAAGAGAAGGTTAAAGGACTAGAGATCCAAGTATCAACCCTGCATTGCATTAAAGAAAACAAAGTATTTCTCAATCAAAGCTGTGGTTTGTTACTGAAGGCACAGCATGAGGAAGAATCAGAGAAGAGAGTGCAGGGGAGACTGACAAATGGGGAAGAAAATTGGCAGCATGTGACCTCCGGAAGAAAGAGAACCCATATGCCCACCATGCAAATAGAGGTAAGAAATTGTTTTTAGGCTCTCTGCACAGGTACTACAGCAGCGGACAATGTGGAACACTCATCTGAGGGAATGGATCAGAAGGAGACCCTGTTGATCAGAAGGCATGGGATGCATTGTCCTAGGGATGGGAGGTTCCACAACCACCACTCCCAAGAGGAAGAGAAGGGTGGTGGTGGTCGGGGACCCCTTCCTAAGGCGGATGGAGTCATCCATCTGCTGTCCAAACTGGGAAACTAGAGAAATGTGCTGCTTGCCTGGAGCTAGGATTCAGGATGTGACGGAGAGACTGCTGAGACTTATCAAGACCTCAGACCACTACCCCTTCCTACTTCTCCATGTGGGCGCCAATGATACTGCCTAGAATGACCTTGAGCAGATCACTGCAGACTATGTGGCTCTGGGAAGAAAGATAAAGGAGGTGCAAGTGGTATTCTCATCCCTCCTCCCTGTTGAAGGAAAAGGCCCAGGTAGGGACCATCACATTGCGTAAGTAAATGCGTGATTACGCAGGTGGTGTTGGAGAGAGGCCTTTGGATATTTGACCATGGGATGTTGTTCCAGGAAGAACGATTACTAGGAAGAGAGAGGATTCACTTAATGAAGAGAGGGAAGAGTATCTTCGCAGACAGGCTGGTTAACCTGGTGAGGAGGGCTTTAAACTAAGTTCGATGGGGGATGGGGACCTAAGCCTGGGGGGAAGCGAGCCACCAGGAGGAAGGAGAAGGGTGCAATGGGGGAGGCCTCTTGAATTGCACTGAGAAAGTAGGGCAATTGGCCAGTTATCTCAAGTGCCTATACACAAACGCAAAAAGCCTAGGAAACAAGCAGGAGGAATTGGAAGTCCTGGCACATTCAAGGAACTATGATATGACAGAGGATGTGGAGAAAGCTGAGGTACTCAATGTCGTCTTTTTTTTTTTTTTTTTTTTTTTTGTCTCTGTCTTCACAGACAAGGTCAGCTCCCAGACTACTGGGCAGCACAAAATGGGGAGGAGGTGAACATCCCTCAGTGCTGAAGGAACATGTTCAGGGCTATTTAGAAAGATTGGGCATAGACAAGTCCATGGGGCCAGATGCAATGCATCTGAGGGTGCTGAGGGAGTTAGCTGATGTGATTTCAGAGCCATTGGTTATTAACTTTGAAAGCTCGTGGCAATTGGGGGAGGTCCCTGATGACTGGGGAAAAAAAGCAAATATCGTGCCCATCTTCAAGAAAGGGAAGAGAGAGGATCCAGGGAACTATAGGCTAGTCAGCCTCACCTCAATCCCTGGAAAAATCATGGAGCAGGTCCTCAAGGAATCCACTTTAAGGCACTTGGAAGAGAGGAAGGTGATCAGGTACAGTCAATGTGGATTCACGAAGGGCAAGTCATGCCTGATGAACCTGATTGCCTTCTATGAAGAGGTGACTGGCTCTGTGAATTTGGGGAAAGCAGTGGGCGTGATATACCTTGACTTTAGCAAAGCTTTTGGTACAGTCTCCCACAGTATTGTTATCAGGAAGTTAAAGAAGTATGGGTTGGATGAATGGACTATAAAATGGATAGAGAGATGGCTAGATCACTGGTCTCAACAGATAATGATCAATGACTCTAGCTGGCAGCCGGTAACAAGTCTAGCTGGCAGCTGGTAGCAAGCAGAGTACCCCGGAGGTTGGTCCTGGGGCTGGTTTTGTTCAACACCTTCATTAATGATCTGGAGGATGGGGTAGATTGTGCCATCAGCAAGTTTGCAGATGACACTAAGCTAGGGGGAGAGGTAGATACAGAGTGAGCTAGACAAATTGGAGGATTGGGCCAAAAGAAATCTGATGAGGTTCAACAAGGACAAGTGCAGAGTCCTTCACTTAGGACAGAAGAATCCTATGCACAGCTACAGACTGGGGAACGACTGGCTGGACAGCAGTTCTGCAGAAAAGGACTTGGGGGTCATAGTGGGTAAGAAGCTGGATATGAGTCAGCAGTGTGCCCTGGTTACCAAGAAGGCTAATGGCATATTGGGCTTCATTAATAGGAGCATTGGCAGCAGATCGCAGGAAGTAATTATCCTCTCTATTCGGTATTCGTGAGGCCGCATTTGGAGTGTTGTGTCCAGTTTTGGGCCCCCCATTACATAAAGGACGTGGCCAAGTTGGAGAGAGTCCAATGGAGGGCAACAAAAATGATTAGGGGGCTGGAGCACAAGACTTATGAGGAGAGGCTGAGAGAACTAGGCTTTTTTAGTCTGCAAAAGAGAAGAATGAGGGGGATTTGATAGCAGCCTTTAACTACCTGTAAGGGGGTTCCAGGGAGGATGGAGCTAGGCTGTTCTCAATGGTAGTAGATGACTGAACAAGGAGCAATGATCTCAAGTTGTAGTGGGGGCGGTTTAGATTGGATATTAGGAAAAAGTTTTTCACTCGGAGGGTGGTGAAGCACTGGAATGGGTTACCTAGGGAGATGGTGGAATCTCCATCTTTAGAGGTTTTTAAACTGCAGCTTGATAAAACCCTGGCTGGGATGATTTAGCTGAGGTTAGCCCTGCTTTGAGCAGGGGGTTGGACTACATGACCTTCTAAGTTCCCTTCCAACTCTAATCTTCTGTCATTCTATTATTCTATTCCTGGCTCTGTTTCTGACCTGTTGACTGACCACGGGCAAATCACTTATCCTCTTTGTGGCTCTGTCCCCACACCCTTTCTCTATCTTGTCTAGGTAGCACTTTGGGTCAGGAACAAAACCACTTTTGGTGGTACAACACCTAACTCCATGGTACCCTGCCGAGTGGAATTCACAGCCCAAGTTGAGTGCCCATTCTCTCCATGCAGTTTAGGTGGGGAGAGTTAAGTACTAAGAAAGGGATTCTCAGAAGCCACCAAACTACATAGGACTGAAATACTGAGGAAAAGAATGGGGCTTAGGGCCCAGATTCACAGAGCCACTTACTACCTCCTATTGATCTAAGCCTTAGGCAGGAGGCGCCTGTCTTAACTAAGGATTCTCAACCATGAACCCTCTACTGGAATTAGGACTGACCTGGTTTATTTGCCTTTCTCATGAAAAACAAGCGAGGTTCCGCACCCCCATTATAGCTAACAGCTCAATAGTTAGGGTCTTCACACTGGATGTGGGAGATTTAAGTTCAAATCACTGCTCTGATTGATTTGGAGTAGGGACTCTGTTCCCAGGTCCCCTGCATCCCAGTGGAGTGTCTGATCCACCAAGTTGTTGGGTAGTTTGGGGATGGTTTGAGAGTTAGGCGTTAAACCCCCATCCTGCCTGGGTGTTACCCTGAGGCTGGAACAGAGCTGGACCCCTAGGAGTCTGGGGCCAGAATGACTTGGCCCTGCCCTTGCCCTGCTGGAGCAAGGAGGTATCACCTGGGGAAACAACAATTCACAGCTGATTGATTGATTTAACCTCATTAAATCAAACTGCTAATCAGCGGCCAGATGAGCAGGGTAAGACAAACTGCAGACACAGTCCATGGGTGAAATTGCTGATTGGCGGACTTTGCCAACACTTAATCACCCTAACTGTCCCAGTTCTTTTTTCTGTGGGTGCTGGGCCCTCAGCCACCCACAGAGCTGGTGCCTATGCAGTACAGCTCTGCATTTAAGGGCAGACAACCCAAGATACAGAGTACCATATTTTGAAGCCCTTTAGTAGAGGGTGGGAGTGAGTTGTATCCTCCAGACTTCTTTATTTGGTGCCCTGAGGAAAATGGCCTGGAATCAGGCTGAAAAGCCACTGTTAGGTTGTTGGATAATACTTTGATTGGACTAGTTGCTTACTCTCAGAAGTGGTGTATATGTGGATTTGGACTTACCTGAAAGACTAAATCATTTAGAAGAACTGGAAAGTACTCCTCCAAGGGCTGGGACAAAAGCATCTGGAGCTACAAGGGGACACTGAGGCATGGTGCACCAGGCACCAAGTGAGGGTAAAGTGATCTTGTTACAATATTTCCAAATGGGAGTGGAGGGTCCTCAATTTTGAGAGGAAGCTGCATTGACTAAAAGGTCTTTTTTCACTGTTAAACTTCAAATTTTCTTTAACTCATCCATATAAAGTCTAAATTACTAAATTGCCTGTATTTTAAATAACATTAATAAGAGCCCCCAATGACATGGACAGCTTCAAGTGCTCTAGCCAGAAATATTAAAAATAAAAATGACAATCAAGTCAGCTTTGCTGACAAATGGCAACCCCTTCAGAAAGAGTCCCCAGTTGATCTTGATGAGCTGCACATTGCTCACTGACTAGTACTATTGGCCTAGATCATCACCTGTATTCAAACTACTAGGGGAAAATAATTTTTTGCAGAGGTGGTGTCTTCACATCATCCTTTCTTGAAGCAGACTAAGGGGAGAGGCTGGAATGGAGTTTGCCTGCCTGCCCCTCTAGAAAAGCCAGCCCCCCCCAACCTGAGATCTGAGGTCCTATACCTCTTCTACAGCTGTGATGGTACCTTAGCTCTTTGTGGCACACTGCTCACTGACTCCTGAAGCTGCCAGGGAGAATCCTAAAGTTACTATAGGTGAGTAATTTTATCAGTAGCAGGAGTCAGAAGGGGGAAATGATGTACATTTTCTCTTGATCCTGTGGATGAATGTGGATTTCAGACCATGGGAAAGCCCTCTGCAGTCTTCGGAAGAAGAGGTGGGACGTGGTGCCAGAATCCTGAATCATGTTACCATATAGATGAGAATTTTGTGCACAGGAGAACCTTAAATGCATCAATTTTGGGCGGGGAGTGTGAGTAGGTGGGGAGTGACTTGACCCATTGATATCAGTGGACTGAGAAATGAAGTATGACTGAATGTGAAGAAGGGTGGCAGAATCAGGTCCAAAGTGCTTAACTGAAACTCCTGAAAATATCTAATCTGTATGTCAACCAAATCTCATTCTGTGGCTGCTTGAAGCCAGCACATGTTAAGTACAACTCAAGATGCTGTTGTGTCCCTGCCTCTTTCAGATTGTATCAAGCCTCCTCTGACAGGGTTACATGAGGTAATCATGCGTTATGTGAAGTGAAAGAACTGTATTTAAAAGTGAAGCAAGGAAAATTCTATATATCTCATAAGCCAGCATCCAGAGAAATGCCCAAATGTTGAAGGATGGTGGGGGAGTGTGTTTCTGCACTGGCAGATCTCTACTTTTAAATCCCTTTGTTCAGAAATTTACCTATAATTAGCAAAAGGCATCCATATGGTGACTCTTCTAGTCCCAGATGGGTAGCTGTCATCTTGCACATGATCTTTGCTTCTTTTTTGAAGTAGAAATGAGTAATCTTGGAAATATTAATCCAACTTCAACTATATTTATCCTTCTATCAACAGCGATGACACACTTTGATTTCTTTCCTGGCATAACATGGCATGTGCTGCAGTGCAGAGGATTCCAGTTGCCGTTATTTTCAGTGGGGAAAAAAGAATATTGTCTGGGAGCTCTTAAGCAATTATCATGAAATGATATATTTAATCATCAAGGCCAAGAGCAAATAGTTATTTTAGGTGTCTGGTTTGAGACACCTTGAAGAGGCTTGATCTTGAGCACGACTGGCACTTTCTGGCAATCGACACTTCAAGGTGTCTCAAATCAGGCACGTAAAATCACTAGTCACTCTTGATAATCTTGGCCTATAACAATCTAGCATCTTGTTCCATGCAAAAGCACATCTGTGTATCTCTTCAGACCTGTCAATCTGCTGGTGCGTATAGCTATATTTTAATCAGCAAACAAACAAACAAACAAAAAAAGCACTGCCAGGAAACATGTCTGCTTTTATCTGACTTATTTTTATCTTAACTTTTCAATTGGTTGTTTCTAGAACATTTTGTTTCTGCCCATGTCACCCTAGCTCTTACTGTGAATTGACCATTGGGCATCTTGTAGATTTAGACTTTGCATACATGGAGTCCTAATTTTTAATTTTCTTAATGGACAAAACTTTTAGACTGGCTTCCTGTTCGTGTAAAAATTCTCTCCCCTGCTTGTACCTGCCTCATCCCACAGAAGCCTGGTTACCTCTGAAATGGATGGACAAATGACATCCTTCAAACAAGGATTCCCATGCCCTCCAGAAATGGCTTGCAGTTTTTGGAGGAAAAAAAGTTGCAACATGGCTAACTTTTACCACATACAATTACTAACAGTGTTGTATACCTGATCATTTCCATTGAAGGCAATGGAACCATTCTGCATGTAAACCCATTTAATTGAATGCAGGCTCTGGTGCTGAGCTAGGTGAAAATGATCAGTTTTCCCTTTGCCAGTGTCTGCATGTAAAAACTGACAATGTGGCTGGCGTTCACAAATATGATGTAGAATGAATTTATGTAGTGAATGTCAGGGTAAATCTTTCTAAAGTGACTTAGAAACCCAAGCACTAGTCAAAAGATTTAGGAGCCTATTAAATGATTTTGAAAACTTTACCCCACCCGCAAGATCACAGCTCTCTTCCCCCCTTCACCCCCCACCCCAAGCAGTAAAACATATTCTGTGTAAAACTGCAAATACATATATACATTTTCTTGGACAGTTTTTTGCCCACATGTGCCTCATGGTTAAATGAGTTTTCCTCCTACAAAAAACTGCCCACATTGTGCCTATGAATTTAAAGTGACAATAAAAAGTATCAGAACCCCCTTTTGAGCTGCTAAGAATTTAATAGAGTACAGCTCATAGGAGTGATCCCTATGTTAGCAAGGCTGACAGAGAAATTTGCATGCAGCTGAAGATATGGAGTGAAGAGGAGGGGGAGATGAGAAATACGTTTAATCTTTCCTCAGAAAAAAGGACAGGGAGAAGACAAACATATCTTTATCCAGTGAGGAGAGAGACTCCTGTAAACACTTGTATATGGCCCCAAATTTACATAAGTCTAGAAGAATTCTGTCTCTTGAGTTCTATTTCTCATCCATTTAGAAGGGAAAAAAGGTCTCTCTTCTAGCCCCACTAGCATTTCATGTCTCTTTCATGTGCTGTGGAAGCATTTCAGTTAAAGGAGATGTATGGAAACAAAGGAAAATGCCCAAGGATTTGATCCAAATTATAATTAGAAATACTGCTCCACTAGTGCCCCACCTGCTCATCCTCAGAATGATTGATTGGTAAAATGACTCTGACTGCAGTGATGTATTCCACATCTTGCTTATCATAGGTTTATTTGGCTACACAATGGCCACATGTTTCTTGTAAAGCCTTGAAGAGTGTGTCAGAGAGAAATCATGGGTTTCCCAAGCATATTATTTAATAATGATGATAATTTAGCATTCAGTAGTCAGAAGGTAATTTTAAGCTTCAGCTGTGCTCCTTGGATGCTTGAATAAGGAAAGGAATCTCATTGAACTGTTGTTTATACTAGTGACATGCATTAGTAGTGTGAATATTGCAAGGGAACCCATCTTTGTTTATAAACAATATTTATTATGTGCCTTTCATCCTAAAGCATCCTAAGACACTTCACAAATAAAGCAAACTGCCACTGAACTGAAGCCACAGTCAGGGTGATATTTGACAGCAATAGCACTTGAATCTTTAAATTTCAGTAATCAAAATGAAAATACTGTACATTCTCCAAATGAAATGACAGATTGGAAAACAATTAAAGCCTATATTTGCATTAGAATCAGCATGAAAGAAAATAGGCAAGAGTCTCAAAAATGTGTACAAATCTGGCACCCTCTGGAGAGGTTTAGAAGTCTTTCTTTCTGCTGCTCACATTTGCCTTCTTGATCATTGAATTGCACACTATTTGTCAAGTTTGAGAGCATTTTTGTATCTTGACATGCACTTTGCTTGTATTTCCCATTAATGTTAATGGGTGTTCACATGCAAAAGTCCCTGAGGCAAATATAACCCCAAGAAGCCTATCAGTTCTGTTTCTTTCCTCGTCACTTTAATCTGTTTGCAGCATATTGTTTAGAGATGACAAAATTTTTTAACTAGATCAAGCACATTTAAATGTTATAAATATAAAAATAGATGTATAGAAAAGAGAAGCCAATTTGGACAACTAGGAACAATTTAGAAGGCAGCAGCAGGAGACCAGGGGAAGCATTATCTCTTGATATCACATATGCTGCCAATAGGGATCCAAGCAAATTAGAAGGCATGTGATTGAGAATTGCTTCTTAAAAATTTGAAAGGAAAGGTGCAATTAATGTCAGTAAGTAACAAATTAATTATACAAGGACTAATGCTCAATTATTTTATTGTGTCTAATTTGCTTCCATCACATTTGTGTCACCAAGCACATTCTGAAGCTACATTGCTGTTGAATTTATTTTTATCTTGACTCCTTCAGCACATTTGTCTTTTGTGCAGGATCATTTAATAGAATTAAAACTATCCAAAGGATGTGATGTCCCACTGTGTGTTCTTCCTGTGCCCTTCCCTTCATTATTTCCTAAGGGTCCTGTCTTTCAAGGTGCTATGCACCCTCAAATCCCATTGCCTTCAAGGGTACCTTCAGCTCCCATTGACTAAAGTTACTTAGCACCTCAAAGGATGGGCCTTTATAACATCATTTAAGGTTATCCCAGGAGATTTAGGAATTTCTGCATATTTAGAAAACTTAGCATCAGTTGGTAATGCTTTTGCAAAATTATAGATAAAATTTACTGGCCCAGACACAGCATTGGCTTACTCACTCCTTATCACAATGATTAGTGATTTATGACTTATTCCTCCATTTAAAAAAATTTTCTGCAATAGTAGATGAGAAAAATTTTGCAAGGCAGTTTTGGCTATATTGCAGCCTTCTGAATTATTGCCTTTACCTGCTGTTCATTTCTTTTTTCCAACTATTTTTTGCATCTGTTTTTCCCCTTCTCTTTTCACTTGATCTCTTTTCTCTATCACTGGGAGTTGCTTCTGTCACTCTCCTCTGCTTATCTGTTATGTGCTGCCTCACTTGACTGAGCAGTTGTAATTTTATTATTTCTCTGGTATTGTGAGCCAGCTCATTTTGTATTCCTTTTAACTGAACATCTAAGCTGGCTATGATTGTTAATACCACACCAAGTAATGCTATCATATTTTTATTTATCGCCACCTGCACCACTGTTTGCATTTTATTGAAAGTTACTTCCGATTTTTTTTGTAAACATAATTGGCTCTTGGAATGGGAAATTGTGCTTATTCCCTTTTTCTTTTCTTTTCAGATAAAATTGGAAATAGGGTTGGTTTGAAGGTGTCTTTCCTGATCCTATTTCTTGGTAAATACACAGACCAACATCTATTGCCTGACTAAAAAACTTGATTGCGAATTAGAAATAGTTAGCCAGATCCTTAGCTGACATAATTGGCATAGCATCACTGAAAACAATGAAGCTCTTCTGATTTACACCAGCTAAGGATCTGGACCAGCAATTTGAAAATAGTATGTAATTTTCCATGTGGTGCTTTTCAAACACTCATTGTCGTTATATTCAACAGCTTGTCAGTATACCTTGCCATTCAGATAATCCATTCCTCTGTACCTGAGAATGACTTGGCAAGCATTTTTGAAGGCTCCTCTTTATCACAGTGGCTGTTGGAAGGCATATTCGCATATCCTATAGGTAATGTAAGATTTAGATGTGAATCTGACATTGATAGTTCACTTACTCCCTTTTCCTTTTGCTGCTCTCAAATTCAATTTCCCATGAAAATGCCAAAGATACTGATCATTCAAGTTAAGTAGAAGAATCCTTATGCTGACCTAGCTGTTTCTACATTAGGGGTTAACTACAGTACTAAGAGTGTGGAATTTTTTTCACCTGTTAGTGACATTGTTAGGTCATTCTAATTTTTAACTGTAGACCAGCCTTGGTTTCTTGTTGGCATAACTTCCTTCTTTTATCAGATGCAGTGTTTTGAGCTCAGAGAACCTTGCTAGCAGAAAAGAGAGCTTATTTTTAAGATACCCTCCCTTACATTTGTATATCATCTCATTTTGAACCTCCCCCTAAATATTACTTACCTGTGTATAAAATGTTGGTTTGGCAAAAAATGATGTTTTTTGTAAAGTATGTTGGAAGAACGTAAAATGTGCCAATTGCCTTGATTAACAAAATGTTGCAGTTATCTATCTTTAGTATTTGCAGTGTTCAGTGTGTTTCCTATAGGAGGAATGTTTGTACAGCAAAGATCAGAAAAGGTATTAAGTTGGGAACAGAAAAGGGGGAAGCCAAGAATAAACTATTATGTGAAAATACCATTCCTTTTGAGTAAACCGGGTAAGGTGGGGAAGATGAGTTTGTACATAACCATTACATCTGACACTACAAGAACCCACTCTGTTATCAAACTGTCTAGCATTATTGTCACTTAAATATAAAATTGGCTTGTGGATGTTTAGGTTTTACAAGGACAGCTTGTCTATAAAGATAGCTGTAGTGATTCACTTAGTTACTAATAATATCCATAGGATGGGGATGAGGTGCTTTTTGCAGCTGAGCATTGACTATTTTTTTGTTATGGGATTCAAAGTCAAAACATAGGACTAGTTGTACTGTAGCGGGCCAACAGTCATTCTTGTCCAGTGTGCCCATCTTCAATAACAGCCTGTGCTACATGATCCATATTCATATGCTTTGTGAAAAGAAATCTGTAATGCACCTGGCCAATTGTGCAATACTGTATCATTGGAAAAAACTTCATCCTAGCATGTGATCATTCTATATCTTGTGCCAAGATGCTATGTCAATAGAAGCATTAAAGATATCAGAGGTGAATTTAATTAAATATATCAACAATGAAAGCTTTAACATTTAAACACAACTGAGATTGTGAAATTTACATATAGTGGTTGGAGAGATGACTAGGTAGTCTATTCATGGGGTCCTAAATACATAGATTCCTTGAAGTCAGAGGTTCATATAATAGGTAATGTTGAATTGCCTCTTCATCCTTCAGAGGAAGTGTGGTGTTCCCCAGGATGGTGAGACACCTGACTAATTCATGCCCTTAATGTGAGGCTTTCTTGCCTGTGCCTGCTGTAGCTCAGCTCCCTGAAACTAACAGTCTCTGATAGCATAAGCACTGCCTTCCAGGCCCCCACAGTCCTCGCTGTCTATGTGCAGGTTAGTGATAGGTACACATCAACCCCTGAGTGCTTGAAGTGTTCTCTGCAGTGCCCAGCTCTTAACTACTGGCCACTCTCAGAAATTACCAGGTTTGGGAACAGTGTTCACACAGCTTTCATGTTATAGCTCTGGAGTAGCTCCTTTATGATATCACAGTACTAAGATATATTTATAGTGAAAACAATCATAAGTTTATTATCGAAAGCTAAGATAGTTGGTAAGGATGATGGTAACATTAAAAAAAAAATTACATGCATCATAGAGTCTAAACTTAACTTTTTAACAAGCTAAACCCTTGTCTAAAGTCATTTATCTATGTAAGGAAATCTTCCAGTGTCTCCAACAAACCTAGCTGAGATCCCTCTTTCATGAACACAAAAAGCACGTTGTTTTTTTTTGCTTCCTTGGTGAAAGATAACAAGGTGTCTTTTGCCTTCTCCTTATGTCTCCCCTAACATCCGTTGTTTATTCCCAGAGTGAAGATGACCTCCTGGGGTCTATTCCCTGGTGTGCTGATTTCATGTTGACTTCACATTCTCATATTGACTTTATATGCTAACAAAGCTTCCACTGTGTTGGCTCACAATGCTTAATTTACATGTGAACTAAGGCAGACAGGTGACTATACATCTTTGTCTTGCAAAAAGCTATTTATCAACATTGTATGAATTCAGACTTTAAGATATATTTTCCAGTGTGTATATACGAGTAATTTATTACATAGTGTCAGTAGATACATTTCACTATATTCATATGGCTGTTATGCTGGCTTTCATTTAAGACCTCACATAACATACTGTATAGATAAATACTATGAAAGTCATGTGCTAAGGGAAGTGAGTTTGTCAGGCCTGATAGGAATTGCTGTCATTGAACAGTGATCCTTTTGCCAATTTGGCATTTAGGGGTTTTTAGGGTCACAGGCAGATAAATTATAGTCTATTTAGTTTTCTGTTTGTGGGCTCTTTCTCGTGTGCTTATTCCAAATTGCCTCTACCCTCACTGTCTTGCATCAAACTGGATGGATAGTTCACCCTCTGCAGGTGTTTACATTCAATTCAGATTCTGCTTCCTGTATAGTTGTCAAAGTGGTTTGTGATCCAGAATGCAGGTTGGAATATACATGTAAAATATAATTGTCTAGAAAAAAATTATTTTAAATAATTCATCTACTGTTATTTTAAAATGATGTAGAGCTCTGTGCACCATTGCAGTCCCACAATAGCTCTGCTACAGGAATTGCTAGATTCTAAGGAGAAATATCAACATGCAATGCATACTTTGGGCTACTATTTTCTATCATCCTGCTTTTTAAAAGCAACTAGTTCTTTACGGCCACAGATGCTGTAGAGTAGCTCCCTTCTCTTGCCTCCTGCTACCACCAGAAGAGATTTAGTAAGAAGTTGAAATAGTAGCTGGGAATTAGAAAATTCAATCTAAAAAGTAAAGTGGTTTAATTAAAAAAGGCAATTGAAGCTTTAGGCTCTAAGATTTTCATTTCCTGCCAGGTGTGGTGTGCCAGAAATATGGCAACACCCACACTTTAATTAAACTAAACATTTCCAGGAAAATAACAGAAAATGAAGAACGAGTAGTAGAAACTCAGAATGGCCTCTCATCTTAAATAGATACATTTTAACTTAAGAAGATGGCCACCAAAAAACTTAAAGGACTAATTGAGGAAGAGATTTTGGGGGAGATATTCAGAGACAAGTGGAAGTTAGGCACCCATGTCCTATTGACTGGTAAATTCACTTCTGTTTGCAGAATAAGCATAAGGCACATGTCCCACTTGAGTTGGTCACCTGATTGCCCCTTGTGCATTTGAACGTCTGCCCTTTTAATTTTCTGTTGATTTGTAATGCTAACATTAAAGAGATTATGTAACAATATAGCACAATAGGCTGGGTCCATTATGGGATAGTTGGATTTTCTGCTTGCCTCTGAAGTATCCGGTATTAAATACTGGTGGTGATAGGATATGAAAATTGATGGTCTAGTGTCAGTTCCAGTACAGTAAATACTTCGATTCTAGAAGAGTAAAACCAAAACTGACGTTATATATTAAAATTGGAGTTGCCAAAGTTGCCTTAAGTATTGACAATAGAAAAGGAAAGAGAGTTTGTTAACTTAAAAGCCTGAGGCTCCCTCCACTGCACCATCTTACAGTCTTTTAAGTTATCTATTAGCCCAGTACCATCCAACATGGTATATTGTGACAATAGTCAAGAGGTTGCTATTAGTTCTAATATGCCACAAGTTCAGATCAAGTCCTAAGGGAGCTCTACACCATGGATTATTGATACATTGTTGTAATACTTCATATGTCCTCTTCACAGTGATGCCCCATTTATAGCTGTTGGAGTCTATCTTGTCAATTAGAGTTTGCATAGTCAGAAACTAATATACTATATCAGTGGAATGCACTTCATATGAAAAATGTATGCCCTAAGATTTCCCATTCAGCATATTTGCTTCTAAAACCTCAGTGCTATATCACAGCTGATAGTTTTTAATAGATATTGCCACTGAGCAAAGTAGTTCACCCCAGTGCACACAGTAAGCATCAGGCACATGTACCTCTTGGGTCTCACTTATGCCTTATTTTGAAGTGCATAAGCCCTTTGCACAAGGGTGAATGTCACTTGTAGTACATAAATGTACGTAGTGCTTCTACAGATATAATAAAGTATCCTGGCTCAAGGTACTTAAAACTGAGCCTACCTGCTTGCAAACTTTTGTTTTCATACTTTTATAGAAGAAAGAAGTTTAAGGGTGGGAAATACCCTGACTTAGTGCCCATTGACATAAGTGGGAGTTTTACAATCGACTTAGATGGGAGCAAAATTAGGCCAGTGCAGAATGCTTTTGAAAATCCTATCCTAAAAGCCTGAATCTACAACATCTAAATTTTTATCACAAAATAGTTAAACCCTTTAAAATCAAAGATCCTTCCTGCGAAGTTTTTAATCCAAAGCCAACTCTTGTCTAATCAGTGGAGATAAATGGAGATTATAATGTAGATGTGTGGAGATAAATATTTTGGGTGAAATCCTGACCTCACTGAAGTTAATGACAAAAATCCAATTGTCTTCAGTATGTCCACATTTACTTCAGTGTGGTGAGATGTAATGCTTGTGGGCCTGATCTAACTCCAGTTAAATTCAATAGATAGAACTGGATTGGCCCCATGAGACTGAATCCTATAATCATATCCTATATGTTGTGAAGAATCCCCTTAATCACTGATCAGCCACAACTGCATTTTAAAGGAGGGGTTAAAATTAAAATATTCAATGACAGACTTTTCCAGAAAATATATTGGAAGCAACAAAATATATTAAGGCTCTGCAAGCATTTGTTCTTTCAGGCTTCATTTAAATTCTAATCGCTGTCGTTTCAAGTCTGACGAAGGGAAATAGCAGTATAGGTCTTAGTATCATGCAATAAAATGTTGTCATAACTTATTCATGCAGGATTTTCTTCTTTGTCATTTTGCTATCTAAAGTATTTGATCTGAAATTCTTTAGACAAGTCAGGTTAGAAGAAACATGACTGGACATAACTGCATAGTTAAGTAATGCCTACTTTGTTTTACAAAAGCCAAAGTGGCTAGATGAAACCAAGAATACTGCAGCATTAAGAAATTTCAATAGTTCATGGCAAAATGTTGCTTCATCTGCTGTTAGTTGAAAATATTATACTCATCAATTAGAATTTAAAAAATAATTTAATAGACAAATAGTTTATATTGTGCAAATAGAGTTAAATTCTGATTCAGTTACAGTGGTAATTCCATTGATCTCAATCCAGATTTAACCTGCATCCAGATCTCCTGAGTCACAGCCCAAAACTTCAATGACTGCACACCTACTTCCTTGTCTTACCTGAAAGAATGTGTAAAAATCCTAGCTTTCTGTTGTAGTTAACAAATATATTTTTCTCAATATTGTGGCAAATTTAATTAACCAGAATCAAAGAGCTAGAGAAAGGAAACACAAAGCTTGTATTAGATTAACAACTGAACTATTTGAAGAAAGCTGGGCTTTGTAGGGTGAAGAGAAATAGTTTTCATAAAAGAAAAGGGAATTTGTTTATATTTGTCAGTACTTGCAGAAGAAAATAAGTTGTAGTGTCAACAAGTCTATTGATCTTTAATAAAAATAGTAACTGAAATGTGTTTATGCAAACTTTTTCCTTAGTCCTATTTTTAAACAGTCAAATTTCATCAGACTGAACTAAATTTTTCTGTGCAAACCAGAGATAAACTATTGTAGAGAATTTTGATTGGTGGAGCCATGAAGACCTAAGTGTTTGAAATTGTAGGGTGAGATTCTGAATGGGTGCATAGACTCCCTCTAGAAAACTTGGACCTGCTGGGTTGGCAAAAGACAGACTTTCAGTCGTTGTGTTCTGATTGTTTTTCGAGTTGCGGTTCTCATATTTACTGAGGAACACAGGCAGCTTAGCAGCTATCAATGTGCACACATTTTTGGGCACAGGGCAAAAGTAATTTGCATAAAGGGGGCTATGCATAAGGCTATCATTGGCCAAATTATGGGTGGAAACTGATTCTGGTTTTTGTAGTATTTTTGCACTCATTTTTATGCTTAGTCAAAATATGTCCCATGTTGATTACATATTCAAGCACATACCATAGCTCTTTCAGTGTATAGCTCTAAGAGGAAATTTGGAAAAGAAACAAGGCCCCAAATAACAAAACAAATAATTAGAAATCCTTTAAATATACCAGAGTACCCTGTGAGTAAAGATCTCATTTAGTTTCTCTGGATCTCTATCAGTTTTCACCATAGATGATGGAAATAAACCTATACCAAGGTTATTCTTTATAAGTAATGAAGGCGAGGCATTATTTAGAGAGAAAGGTATATCAAAAAGATGATTCAACAACCTGAGATATGCAAGTGCAATGAATCATGAGAAGTGGATAGTACAGCATTTATCTGAGTGTTCTGATGGAACTAAACACAAGTAACTGAACTGCTCACAAATATATAATTTAGCATAACAAACAGCTGATGTGGCCAGTGTTGTATCAATCTCTTTAAAAGGTGATATAAGTGATGCTGGGAATTATATCTGTGAGATTTCACATTAATTAGGTAAGAACATCATTTAAAGAAATCCTGAGTATAACATGAAGGGGACAAATGTAATTCATCTGAAATATTGTTGTATTGAGTGCAATGAATTTTGGATTGGGCTCCAGCTTCTGTAAAGGTAATTTATGACTTTGAAACACATTGCCTAAACTTTTTTTAAAGAAATCGAACAAAAGAGTCAAAGTATACATGGATCTGACTTACTGGGACTTTCAAAAAGGCTTTTGATATGGTTCAGCACAAGAAGTTGTTCACCAATAGGTAAAATGTGAAGTCCTCTGATAAAACCATTAACTAGGAGTGAATGGCTGATTCTTAAAAGTACTTGTATAAGTGGCATCAATAACATTGCTGAAGACAAAGTACTGTTTAGAGTTGTCAGTATTAGGGAAAATAGTAAGGAGCGTCAGACCTTTATGAAGTGGGCAAGCCTGCAACTGGGCAGCATATGGAATCTAACATTGGAAGGTACAAGTAAACCTGCCTGTACATACGCACAGTAAGTTCTGAATCTATTATAATGGCCAGGGGAAACTAGCTAAGAGTTCCTATGGACAAGTTGAAAGTCTGTTCACTCTTTGCAGTTGAGGAGTGACCAGTGGTTGTTACGAATTACCAGTAACAAATAATTGCTTCCTGGATAGCCCCCATGGCTGCCCAGAGATTGGGAAGTATGGAACTATACACAAACAAAGTAAGGATGAGGTGATGTGTCAGTGTCTTCTCATTTCCCCGTGTGGCATCTTAATTTTTTTCAGATTAAGAATCTGAGATTCTATCTAGGGAGTTTAGCAGAGCCATCCAATAGACCCTGAATGCTCTGCCCAACTCCCTGCCAATTTCCCCAGGAAAGATTGTCTTTCTGGCCTGTAAGATCTACCAGGCACTGGGACTTTCATATTTTTTGCTGTTAGACAAGAGGTGTCTCAGGTAGGTAGTTTTAATTCTTCTTTATTTGTATATCAATGTTAACTCCCAATAGCTGCCCCTGTTCGCTAGCTCCTAAGTGACCAGAGGCATTAGTGAACAGGGGCAGCTAACAGGATAGTTTTGCGAGGGAGTCCTCCAGGTGAAGGAGGAGGAATTACATGACCCGTGTGTGTGTGGCTTGACTGAAGCATATAGTTTGGTCTGTTTGTTTGGGGGACCATGCGCTGATCCTTGTGGCCTGCTAGGCAAGGCTGACAGCTTCTTAGTGAGGCTTTGATCCCTAACCCCTTTAGCACCCATCAACCCTTAACCAGAGGGCAGGGCTACTTAGGAGAACTAGGGTTTAAAGAGTCCACTCCAATGTGACCAGAGGAGCCAATGATCAGGGGCAGCTAATGGGAGTTTTGCGAGGAAGTTTAGAGGGGGAGTAGGTGAGTGGGGGGGAGATTCGTTTACAGAATGCTAATGAAGTGTAAGACCATAACACCCTCCCTACCAATCCCCAATAAAAAACAAACAATAAGAAAGAGCTGCAGGAGTAAAAAGAGAATACAGTCAGAAGTCCAGCAACAGACTGGGGGCTCTCCAGTTCACTGAACTGAATGCAACATGTATGATTACCTGCCCTAAGGGTGGATGGTGTAATGTGTGCATTTGATGCAAGGAGTTCCTGGGCCTCAGACCACATGTGGGCTTTGGAGACCAGGTGGCTGAACTGGAAGAGCTAAGGGAGACAGAGAGGTACATAGATGAGACTTTTTGGAACACAGTAGAATGGTCCCATTGTCAGTATAACAGCCTCAGTACTGTTGAGGAAGGTGAAAGTCTCAGGGAAGGAGAACATCAAACAGGAATGGAGGGAAATGATCCCATAGTTAGGGTTCTCCTTCCAGATGATATGGTATCCTCTCTCACTGAGGATACCTCTCTGTTGGAGGGAACTCCAGTTAAGAAAAGACAGGTAATAAAAATGGAAGACTCGATCATTAGAAATAGATAATTGGGTTTGTGATGACCAGGAGAACTGCATGGTGACTTGCCTGCCAGGTGCGAAGGTTGTGGATCTCTTGAGACATCTAGATAGACTTATGTGCAGTGCTGGGGAGGAGCCATTGGGCATGGTACATGTGGATAACGATGACAATAGGAGAAAGATCCTGGAGGCCAAATTTAGGCTGCTAGGTAAGAGATTGAAGTCCAGGAGCTCCATGGTAGCATTCTCTGAAATGCTTCTAGTTGCACACGCAGGGCCAGTTAGACAGGCAGAACTGCAGGGTCTTAATGTGTGGATGAGACAATGGTGTAGGGAGCAGTTTAGATTTATTAGGAACTGGAGAACCTTTTTGGAAAGAGGGACCCTATACAGGAAGAATCTGGGCTCCACCTAAACCAAAATGGAACCAGATTGCTGACAAGTAAAATTAAAAGGGTCATAGAGCAGCTTTTAAATTAAAGGCTGGGGGAAAGCTGACAGGTACAGAGAAGCACATGGTTCGGACAGAGACATCCCTTAGGGGATGATCTATTAATGGAGCTTCTCTATATCTTAGTAAGGAGGAGAGGTGGAAAGAGGATAAAATATAGGTGTAAGATATGATGAGAAACAGTCAAATGAAAGAGTCCCATTCAGTTGCATCACATAATGGCGGACCACTAAAAAGTGTCAATTTTTTAAAGTGCTTATATAAAAATGCTAGAAGTCTAAATACTAAGATGGATGAACTTGAATGCCTCATGTTAAATGAGGATATTGATATAATAGGCATCACAGAAACTTGGTAGAATGAGGATAATCAATGGGATACAGAAATACCAAGGTACAAAATATATTGGAAGGACAGAATAGGTTGTGCTGGGGGGGGAGTGAAAGGAAGCATACAGTCAAACGAAATAAAAAACCTTAATTTAACTAAACTGTGCCATAGAATCTCTATGGATAGTAATTCCATGCTTGAATAACAAGAATATGGTAGTAGGGATATACTACTGACCACCAGCATGGTGAATGTGCTTGTGAAATGCTCAGGGAGATTAGAGAGGCTATAAAAAATAAACCCCATCATAATGGGGGATTTCAGCTATCGTCATATTGATCGGGTACACAAATTGACTGGGAACACTAAAGCAGCCCATCATGGTATCATTTAATTTCAGAAAGGGGAACTACACAAAAATGAGGTTAGTTAAACAGAAATTAAACGGTACAGTCCTGAAAGTGAAATCCCTGCAAGTTGCATGGGAACTTTTTAAAGACACTATAACAGGCTCAATTTAAATGTATACTCCAAATTAACACATAGTAAGAGGACCAAACAAAATGCCACCATGGCTAAACAACAAAGAAAAAGAAGCAGTGAAAGGCATCTTTTTAAAAGTGAACGTTAAATCCTATTGAGGAAAATAAAGGAGCATAAACTTTGGCAAGGGAAGTATAAAGTATAATTAGGAAAGCCAAAAAAGAATCTGAAGAGCAGCTAGCCAAAGGCTTACTGTCACAAAAAGTAACAGCAAAAATGTTTTAAGTATATAAGAAGCAGGATGCCTGCTAAACAACCAGTGGGGCCACTGGATTAGCGAGATTGTACAGGTGCATTCAAAGAAGATAAGGCTATTGCAGTGTAGTGTAAATCTCTGTTACTCCATTGACTTCAGTGGAATTACGCCAGTTTACATCAGCTGAGGCTTTAGCCTATTGATTGATTTGAACTGTAACTGAGCTTAGTAATAGATTATTAATACATACAGCAAATGTAACCCACTGGTGTGTATTATAGATTCCTTCCCTCCCCCGTGCTGATTCACAGAGGAGTTGTTACAGCCCCCACCTATGGAGCCTTAGTTCTTTAGTTCAGGGTGTAGTAGCTTATGATTTTTACTCTGGAGATCATCAGTTCAGTTCTCAGTGGGTCAGCCAAGAAGACCGCTGTCAGGTAAGTGAAAACCTCAGACCCCTGCTTCTTACATGACTCACTCAAGAATCCATCCAGGCAGGCCTTCTTCATGTATCCCCATACATTACTGCTATATACAACACTGTAGATAGAAAAGGCACATGCAGCTCTTGTTTGCACTTCATCCCTTCAGCATGATTGTTAAACAGTGGGTGACAACTGACTAACCAGTTAAAGGTAGTGTGTGACTCAGTGTGTCTGGCATGTATCTACATGCCGCAGGATAAGCCCTTTCCAAACAACATCTTGGAGCACAAACTGAAAAAAAGCAACTTTTTAGCTTCTCTTGGTTGTTTTTCCACTCAGGTTGATTCCAAAATCTTTTTAGAACTATATTTTTTTTAATAGTGGCTGCTAAGAAGACTATCACAGTCACATTTCAGGTTCTCCTGAATCTTTCCCAGAAGAGCTGCTTTGGTAACAAGTTGATGGCTGCCCTAGTGATAGATGCTGTATGATAGGTGTAAAGTGACACATAATGAAACCAATGCTAATAGGATCATTGGAGCAGCAGCTGGGATTTACACAGTCTAGGACAGGATGTAAAAGAAGGGCTCCATGCACCAAGCCTTTGCTACTAATCCCAGAGCACCCATCAGCCTAGTCTACTCTACAGAGTTAGGTTGACATAAAGCAGTTTGCCGACTTAACTCTGTAAGCGTCTACATTAAAGTGTATCTCCACCAATGTAACTCACTCACTATGCCGGTTTAATAACTTCACCACCATGAGAGGCATAGCGCTTAAGTTGATGCAGTTAGGTTGATGCAGTGTTAGTATAGACACTGAATTATTTACCTTGACTGTTGCTGCTTTTCAGAAGCCATTCCACAGTACCCCAGACTGACAGTTAAATTGGTGCATGCACTCCTGGTGAGAATATGCACTGCTGACACAAGGAGCGTAGTATGGACATGCAAAAATGATTTAATTATTGGGGTGGCTGTAGTTTGACGTAACTTAGGTAGACTAAATTTTGTAGTGTAGACTTGCCCCTAGTCTGTCTCGTCTCAATATTTTTTTGCAGTCCTGTTGCATTTCTTCACTGTTTATTTACCCTCTTATCTATACTCATTTTTTGTTCCTTTCATTTCCTCCATTTCTCTATTGCCTTTTTCTTTGTCTCATTCTTCTTTCACTCCATCCTCAACTCACTCTATTCCTCTCTGTCGCCACCTGTCTCTTTCTGTTGCCCCATCTGTGCCCTCTCTTTTTTGTTTCTCGTCCTCTGCCCCAAGCACTCAGGTCAACTGAGGTACGTTCCAGCTGTTTCCGACTCCAGCTAAATTCCAACCACTTGCCCCCTGTTTTTCTTTTACAACTCACTAGATGAATCTATTGCTACTGCACGAAGGGACTCAATATGCTGAAGTCCCACTGAAAGAAAGTCACTGTACCCAGGTCTCCCTCAAGTGAGAACTAACAGCATTGCTTTCTCCACGTGGTGGCAACCCTACCTGTCCTTGGGATCAATAAAATCTTGGTCCTCATGAGAGTTCCTCCAAGTTAATTATATAGCTTTAAGCAACTAGCTGTTCTAAACACCAGAAAAATAGCAGTCCCTTTGCCCATTATGAACAGGTTTCACTGTATTTGTTTTGCAGGAGCATTCATATTCTACATAAATAGCATAGGAGCTCTGAGATGTAATCTTTACTGTTGAGAAATAACAAGAAGTTCAGTATAAACCATGACACATCATGTGAACAAGCCAGCTCACATTTGACTCAGAGACTTAAAACATCATTACCAAATGCACCAGGGATTGAAAATCTCCAGACACAGTAGAGCACTGCCAAGCCATTTCCCAGCCCTCACCACAGTGTTCGTTTTGTTGGGGGTGGATTATCTGCATCCCACCATCTCTTCCTCCCTCCATACCTGTTAAATTCCATTCAAGGTCCTGCATCACTTGCATCTGCCTTTATAATTGTAATGAATTTACTGGCAATTACCAAAGCTCTGCAAAATGCAATGTCCAGAATGATTTTATACTGTGGTAGCATCTGGAGACCGCAATCATGAACCCATCATGTGAGGCAATATACACACATAATAAGAGAAAAAGACAGCCCCTATTCAAGAGAGCTTACACATTGTCTTTTCACTATAGACAGTATTTTCTTAGTCTTGGCATATCTCAGCCTGGCATAGTGAAAGATGCAGTCAGTTCTCTTTTTCTCTAATTCCTATTCAGTTTGACTTTCCAGTGTCATATGGTTTGGGTTAAATAATACAAATAAAATAAATCTAGTTTTTATATAGTGTGTCATCAGTAGATCATAGCATATCATTTCTATCTTAACGATGGGGAAACTGAAGTGACTTGCCCAAGGTCACTCAGCAGGCCAGTGGCACAACTGGGAATTGCACCCAGGTATCCTGTGTCCCAGTCCGATCGCCTGTCCTGTCTCCTCTCCAAACACCACCACAGGGATTTTTGGATTATTCTGACAACTGTTTCCTTTGAATTATTTTTTAAAGAAATTTACATGTCAGTCAGGGCTGACAAAAATCTTACTTTAACAAAGCCTGCAATTGTTACCTGATAGCAATGGCCAATTGAATAGACTCTCTGAATCTATTGTGTGGTGAAACTGAGAGAGCATTAGCTTACTTTTAATTGCTGAATGAATGCTCCCACAATGCTTTGACCCTCTGCCAGTTTGGAGTCAGAAATCAGAAATGGGAATGGAAGTCAGGTCTCCCACATGACCATGTTGCGCTACTATACTTAACCCTTGGGTAACCAGAAGAGTTTTATTTTATAGATATATCTAAGATGACTGAATCAAAACTATACTGAATTCTAGTTGGAAATTGTACACTTATCTTTGTAGACTATAAATCAGGTGCTTCCTAACACCTGAACTAGCTTATCCCCAAAGTTTACAAATGTCTCTTCACAAAATGAGATAGACAAGTAGTAAATCAATTTTCTCCAGGCTGAAATGTCAAGCTTTAGCATTCCTAATTAAAAAGATATCAGTTTCTTAAAATATAATAAAAGTCCCATGGCTGCACTGAGTACTCTTTTTATAGCTGTAATATCATTACTTGGCACATCATAAATAATAATTTGCACATGAAGACCTCTGCATTGAAGGTCCAGTTAGAATTATCTAGATGAATGAATACATACGAATTTTGTGTATTGCCATGGGAGTTATTTAGGTTGCTATGTAGAAGTGGAGCTGATCAAAGGAACTGCATAAATACTCCTTGTGACAAAAGCGAAGCTGCTATGTAGTAATTTTCTGAACACTATGGGACCATGTAATTGAGGGGAAACTATTCTGTACTGGATTATATGACTTTCCTGGGTGAAAGCATTTGATCCAACTTGTATAGGGGCTGTTGGATGAACAAACAGTGAAGCAACATGTTGGCTTCCCAAAGAACATCATCTAGGTGCACAAGGGGTAAGGTCTGGGTTTCAATAATTCTATCTCCAGCAGACTGGAAACTTGTTTTGTCAGAGGTAGGAACCTGGAGATAAAAAGAGACTCCGGAGTTTAAAAAACCGTTCTGAAGGAGAGAAAGACGTCTACTTGCTAGCAGCTGCCTAGTGGGACAGACTGACACACAGGTTTTTCTGTGGAGAAACCTGAAGGAATTGGGCTTTCCCAGGTCAAGGGAATGGTGAGCCTTAAGGAAGAACTACATGTGTACCATATGCTTTGTTGATTATAAGAGATGATTTTTTTCTGTAAATGGTTTTGTTCTAAATAAGTAATATTTTGCTTTTAGGAGACTCTTTGGTTTCTAATTACCACTCTTACTGTTCTTGGAGGGTATACAATTGCAGGGTCTGGGTGTATATCGGTCCTGCTAAGGTGATCCTGATTGGTACACCAGGGATTGCTACCCAGCACCCAGTCTCAGAATGAGGGAATCACTTGATTGGATCACAAGAGAGACTTGAGGGCCTAACAACTGAGACCTCAAGAGGAAACCAGGAGGGCTCAAAGGTGCAGGTCATCCAGTAACTGACATTCTCACCTGGAGAATGAACAAAATGCTAAGAGCCCAGTTAAAGTTGCTCATCTAGAACAGGTGTACTGAGAAAACCCTGGCTCAAAAAGTCCCTTTCATCTGCTCCTTCTTTCCATTTCTCATGCACTCACTCACAAAGTGCAAAGGGGAATAGAGAACCAACATGACAGCTGATAAACAATCTGTGATCAGAGAATGAGTGATTCCAAATTGTATTATTACTTACTAGCAAATGAAAGCCCATGCTACTCATGGGTGTTACATTTGGGCCAAGTAATCTGCCATCTGTGCTCTCTGTTGGATTCCTTTTTCCTTAGCATTCTCCTCCTTTTAGGCTCTTGGTGTCCAGTGACAGTAGCTTTCTTTCTTGGCACTGTGTGTGGTCAAAACATAGAGTGGTACTGGTCATGGTGCCAACTTATATCAGTACGTATGGGAATTGTTTTTGCTTTGTGCTCAATTCAGTATGTCTTGAAATCGGACTATTTCAGTATTTGTAGCAAGCCTTCACACCAGTGTGCTATGTGCTGTTCTACTGAATACTGTAACAGGAAACATGCTCACAAAACACAGCAGTGGTAAACATGGTAACACAGCATAAAGCAGCATGAGCTAGTGAACAGGAAATCATGGAGAGAGGCGGTAAAACCACATAGGTAGGTAGTAGTTTGGGGTTCTTGTGTCCACGTGCTGCGTTGTAGTGAGCAATGTTCCTGTTTGGGGCATGTGTACAAAGTTTGTAGGCAGAGCTGCCCCTTAGTTGGAGGCACAAGCAGTTCTTTGTTACCCCACAGAACTATTACTCCCACCTTTTCTGATCAACTGTCACATTCCAACTGCCACAGACTCTTTGAATTCCAACATTCCATCTGATTATCAGAAGGCTCAGTGATTGAACCTGGTGCTATTCTAAACAAAAATGGTTCTCAGCTCTGCTTGCAGCTGTTTCCATTGCTTCATACTGACTCTATACATATTCTAGACTTCAGAGTGACACACAGCGTGACGTTCCTGGCATCTTATTACAAAGATTTTGTACTGCAATAGAGCCTAGAGGCGTGGAACAGGAGTCTTTTGTGTCAGGTACTGTTCACCCACATAACAAAAAGGAGAATTTATAATCTAATGGTATGTCTACACTGGAGCCGGAACTGTCCAGCTCAATAAACATATCCATTGTAGCTCTGATTGAGCTAGCACACTTGAAGAGTAGCCACAGTGGTGGGAGAGGCTAAGGTTTTAGATGGGATTGTATTTGAGGCAAATAGCACATCCTGCCGCTTCTTCTGCGTTGGCTATGCTTTTATTTTTTTGTGTCCTAGCTTGACCAGAGGATTAAAAATCAGGGAAATTAATCTTCCAGCTCCAGTGTAGATGTACCCTGTCTATACAATGACAGACAACAAAAGATAGATGCAACGTATAAATGGGAGGCACTCAATGGGACAATGAGATTGATTTTTATATATAAAAATAATATATTTCTCCTGCAGTTTTGAAGATCAACCCTGGGGTGGGTTATGCCTTGCCCTTCCATGGGTGAGCAAGGGGAGGTATAAATGGCCTTTTCCCTAAGCCCACCCATCCCCCTCTCAAACCTAGGTACTACTGGGTTCCTAAGCACTTAATGTGCTCCTTGAGAAAGGTCCCTGGGCTTGCGGCAGGAGGCAGGGTCATGTTTTGCCATTCTCACCCCTACTGTACACAAACATTGTGGCCCTTACAAAGGTGGTGTCCCATGTAGTGGTGCAGGGGTCTCACTCTTGCTGCGCTCTGTGGATTCATAGATTTTTAAGGCTAAAGGGGATTATTATGATCACTTAGTCTGACCTCGTGCATAGCACAGGCCCTTGAATTGCTAGCAGTTCTGTGAGACTTTGTTTCCTTGAGTTTAAAGATAATTGGTCATAGTTTGCTTTTAATACTCTTCCACCTCACTTGCTATTTCACCACAAAATGAGTGAAAATGTATGTGCCTAGTAATGTAAATAATGGAGCTCACACCAAAGCTTTTGTAACATGCATGTAGGAAGGTGCAGTGGCCTTCCCCAGAGCCTGGGCCTCAGCAAGGGCTGCTGCCCCAAACACAGGTCAGCCAGGAGGTAAGAAGCCAGTCCGCCAGGCAACCCAGGGAGCAGACTGGGATAGGCCCATCTGGCTGGCCAATCCCCTCCAAGGAGTGCGGGGCCTCTCCCAAAGAGAAGAAGATAAAAGGCAGGGCCCGCTGCTTAGTCAGGGACCGGCTGCCAGCGGGTGCAGATGTGCCTTCCTGCCGGCTGCAGCACCGACCCGAGCCCCGCCGGGCCGAAGCCCCGCATAGGGCTTTCCCTGACCCAGCGAGCCGGGCGCGGCCTTACCGCCCAGGACCCGAGGACTGGGTAGGGCCCCCAGACACCTGGGAGTGGACCGAGCCCCTGGACCCTCTGGGGTGGGAGACACCCCCCCCGAAGCCGGTCCGGACTTGGACGAGCTGCCGGCCGCAGAGCCCTCAGAGGCGGGACCCGACCTGGACGAGCTCCCCGACGCCGAAGCAACCCCAAAGCCTTGCGACATCGATGAGCTGCCCCTCACCGAGGAACTCCCCGACCTGCCGTCTGTCAATGAAGAGGGCCTGCTAAGTCTGCCCCAAGCAGTGTACCCAGCTGACCCTGAGGAAGGAGGTACCTGGGACTGAAGGGGAGGAAGTGGCCCAGGGGCAGCCATAGGTTTGGCTGCGGCAAGAGGCTTGCCATAGTCAGCGTGTTGCGGTGGGACCCCACCGGCACAGTGGCAACGCCGCTGCCACTGTTAGAGCCCTGGGCTGGGACGCAGTGGAGTCGGGTGGGCCTGCGTCCCCCTCCCCTACTCCTTTCCCTGGAGAACCCAGTGAATCCTCCTGCACCCCAGGCTCTTGAATAGATTGCTTGCTTGCCCGCCCTGCTGCGGGCCGGGGCAATAGACTGGTCATTTGACTAATTCCCCCGCTTGTTTCCGGAAGGTGCAGTGGCCTTCCCCAGAGGCTGGGCCCCAGAAAGGGCCGCAGCACCGGTGCGGCACAGCCACCGGCCTACAATGCACTTCATTTACTCGGATTCTATTTTGCTATTTCTTGTGTAAAATTTCAAACTGCAGGAGGCACAAGCCAGTATCCGATATTACACATTTTTCTGTAGAGGTATTTGTGAACTTGGCAGAATTCATTTTTTTGTTTTTGCTTTTTGTTTTGGTTTTTTTTTGTATAATTCCAGTGGATAATATCAATGTTTGTTTTTAAGCAGTTTTTCAATTTTTATCTATTTAAATGTTCACAATTGCACAAAATTATGGGGGTGAAGCTTTTTTTATTTCTATTGATTTAAATTTTCACTATTGTGGGATATTATGGGGGGGGTCAGACAATGGGTGGTCAGATAATTATTTAATGACAGTAGTTGTTGAGATTTAAAGAGTTAAAGCTTTATAAATGTTAAAACACAAATTGTCAAATTCACAAAGTAAATATCCCTAAATCAAACTAAAAAATTTTCAAACAGCGTTTTCTTACGTTCTCCATCAGTAAATTTCAGTTATCATCGATGAAAATATTGTTTGTTGGTTTGTGTGTGTAGATGAAATTGACACTTACTGATACTTACCAATAAAAATTGAATCATTTCAAACCTAGGTATTTTGAAAAGAATATAAAATTAACTAACACCACCTTCGTAGTCCCCTTTCCACACAACCAAGTCCATACCAGCCACCTTAAATTTCTTTCAGATTTCTTAGTTAATAATCTCTAATTCTTTTTCTCCACATGAAAAAGAATCTGCAAAACAATGGTGTACATATACCAGCTGGCTATATGAAAATCTTCCTTTCTTATTCTTAGGACCCAGGCACAAGGTTATTAAGCATTCTTCTGTTTGCTTAGCATATGTGGTGTGGGTACATTGTCAATGCCCACATTCCTCCTCTTCATTATTCTCATCCTCTGTTCTTAACTCATTTAAAATGTCAGAATCTGTCACTTTTCTGCCAATTTCACAATGGCCTATATTGGCAAGCATCCTGAACTCCGCTGTACTGATTTCTGCAAAGGGAGAGGACATGGCCTCTTCAGACTTGTCTTGGATTATATAGTTTTTGGCATTTGATTCTCGTATAGTAAACCACCAATATTTTCAAGCCACCTTGATATATGATTCTGACTCCAAAATTAATTTGGGTGGAAACAATACAAAATTCAGTTTTTCTATTTTCAGTCCCAAATCATCTAAATTGTAAGGATTTGTTGAATTTTGGTTTGAACTTTTCACTCCAAGTGAAACACCAGACAAACTTAAATACTTTGCATGGACTGATGCAAACAAAAACTGCTTTATTTCACTATACTGCTCTGTAGCTATAGAAGCCAATATGTCCATTTCAGATTGGCTCTTAGGGTAGGAAGAGAAATTCAGAATTTCTACTCTCCAATGGTTCTATCATCTCTTTATTTATTTGATTGCATAAATCTGTTGCTGATCCTTGGAGGAAACCATTTAACCATTGATTCATTCACCAAACCAATATTGCCAAGCCTAGTAATAACTTTTGAAGGATAACGAAGAGAGCTAGTTAAATTTTGTTTGAAACTTTTTTCAAAAAATGGCATCTTTATCAAAATGAAAACTTCTGTGAAAAATGACCTATTTTGCACCCCCCCAAAAAAATAAAAAAACCCAGTGTGTTTTTTATAAAAATAAACAAGAAAACCAAAAGATGTAGGTTGTCAGGTTAAATTTTTGTTTGCCAAACACCAAAAATTTTTCAGATTTTTTTTAAAAATGAAAATGTAAAATTTTCCAATGAAAATAAACTTTTATTTCATCAAACTTTTGTGGGAACAAAAGTGTTTCTTGACTAGCACTTATAACAAATCCACTATGTATTTCAATCTCATGTCAGGAGACATCAACATGCTAGTAAGAACTTATAAACAAACAGAAGAATTCTTTCTTCTCTAAAGAATAACATGATCTGCCCATATTTGCAATTTTAAAAACAAGCCCTTCATGTTTAATTCCACAGTCCCTAAAGTGAGCAAAATTTCCCACAGAAGTCAATGGAAACTTTGGTCAATTAAAGATGTCCAGGAGTGGCTAAGTCACACACCAGGATGCTTTTCTACAAACAAAAGACGGTGGACAGTCAAGTGTGCAACCTGAACAGCGTGAATTTAGGTCTCATAACACATGAATCATTGCACTCGGTGAACGTTGCAGTTGTAAAAAGCTTGAATTTTTTGCCTCATGGTTTATCATTATAATTAAATATTTGTATCATGGTAGTGCCTATAGGCTCTAGTCTGATAGTGTAATACTGCTATGTACTGTACAAAAGCCTATTAAAAGGTCAGTCCCTGTCCCAAAGAGTTTACAGTGTAGGTATGTGAACACAACAGGTGCACAAACTAAACAAATTTGGGGAGGAGAAGTAGTAGAGCAGGTAACAGCAGAATAAACATAATCTTAGTACAGTGGCCACACCTTACCAACTGCCTAACCATTGTCAGGTGCCTGTGTCTTGTAAGCATCTTGGCCATGGTGAGTTGTAAGGAGGAATCTGAAGGCAGATAAGATTTATTTGGGGCAGGTTTTCCACACACATGGGTAAGCATGACAGAGAGCTTGATGTGACACTGGGAAAAGCTGACTCCTAGGTGGTGATGGCTGAGCACTGTTATACTAATAAAAATTCAGATCTTCAAAAAGTTGCTTGTTCTTCAGATCAGGAAAAACAGGACATTGTCCATTTAGAATTCCTCTGGTAAAACATCTTGGGTAGATCTGTCCCAGATAGCATTAAATTTGACCCCATGTGTTCCTTTTCTGGTATCATCATTATCATTCCGGTATCATCATCATCATTCTGAAGCTAATTACCCCATAACTTTGATAGTGTGCAGCAAGATCTTTAGTGTTTAAGACCACCTCTAGTTATGATCCTGAATGTCCTCCTTAACTGAGCTTGTATGTACTTGAATCTTTTCACAGAATAACAGTCATTGTTTATAACACCCATGGACCTTTGCCCTGCACCTTATATAACTGTTTACAGAGTGTGAAGGAAATGTTCCATTCTGATTTGGTAACATTTTATACCCATTTTGCACTGGTATAAGTGACTACACAGGGGGCAGGGCAGCAAACAACATGGTGCAGGGCACAGTAAATTGAAAGCAGCACCCTCAAGCATTTTATAAGCACAAAGGAAACCTCTTCTGCAGAGAAAACTTACTGTACCAGTTTCTGTCATTCTTACCCCAAGTGAATACTATCTTGCTCCTCAAGTAGACCCATTGCACTTGAAGAGTAAGGTACTGGTCAATGAGGGTAGCAGAATCTGGCCGTTGTTTAAGCACTGATGTATTTTATTCAGCCAATAAACTGCATGGCCTTAGAAAATATGCTGGTGTGCAGTGCCAGCTTTGAACTGAAATAAAATTGTGTCCTGGTTTCCAAAGGCAGGCTTCACAGCACAGATCAGCTTCGGAGCCTGGCTATCAACACTGCCTGCTGAGATCCCTCTTTCATGCAAATTATGACTTTTTCTGTTAGTAAGTGATAAGCTTCTTCAAATGGCAAAGTAACCTAAAGGAAAAAAAAAGCCTCTGTATCTGCATGAAGGAGTGGCCTCTTTTGTATGCCTTTTAGAATGACCTTAATTTCCATGCAATGAAATCTTGATCCTTTAATGATTTAACTGTGGTGGGTGACAGAAAAATGAGGGGGAAACAGGAGGAATTGGCACATGTATTGCTTCCAGATGATCTCATTTGAAAATACATAAAATGGATTTAAAAATTCATTTGAACTGACTCACTCTTCAAATTAAATTATCTTTTATTGTAGTGTAGTTTCTGAGAAATTGCTGCTATTCTGTCATAAAAATGTTCAGATTTCCAATTAGGAAATGATCATCAATGAAACTTGATTTAAATCTGGGGTTCTATGACCATAACACAGAACCCAGTCACCCCCAATGTATTATGTAAATTATGAACAGTCACTGTGCAACAATGGGAGGATGAGAAGCCTCAGGAATACTATTTGTTTCATTTGTTTCCTATGCTATATAATTTATATTAATCATTTGGAAAGAGAAATGTTAGCTGTTCGTGAACCATAGCTGCTTTAAACTAATGTATTATCTATATACAGATCACTGTTTATCTCAAAATAGTTTTGGGACTCATGTAACCCATTACTGAAATACAGCCATCTCTACAGTGAACAAGACTAACTGGATACAGGAATGTAATCCAGTAACTAAGGATAAGTTTCTAAAGCGTGATCACTGTTACCCTAGCAAATGCAGAGTAATTCCAGTGATTTCACACCGTTGATTTATAACTGAGTTACATCTGTGTAACTGAAATTGAGATCAAGCCCAGTTATGATGAAAAAGAAGATCTGAATTGAAGAGGGCAGAATGTAATCATAGAATCATTGAAATGTAGGGCTGGAAGACAGCTTGAGAAGTCAAGTCTGGCCTCCTGAGCTGAGGCAGCACCATATCAACCTAGACCATCCCTGACAAGTGTTTGTCCAACTGGTTCTTAAAATGCTTAAATGATGAGGAATTCCACTACCTACCTTGGAAGCCTAGTCCAGAGCTTAACTACCTTTTTATAGTTAGAAAGATTTTCCTAATATCAAACCTAAATCTCCCTTAACGCAGATTAGCCCAATACTTCTTGTCCTATCTTCAGGGACTTGGAGAACAATTTTTCACAATCCTCTTTTATAACAGCCCCTGACATATTTGATGACTGTTATCAGGTCCCCACTCAGTCTTTTCTCAAGACTAAATGTGGCCAGTTTTTTTAAACCTTTCCTTACAGGTCTGGTTATCTAAACCTTCCATCATTTTTTGTTGCTCTCCTCTGGACTTTCTCCAATTTGTCTATATATTTCCCAAAATGTATCACTCAGAATTGGATGCAATACTCCACCTGAGGCCTCACCAGTGCTGACTAGATTAGGACAATTATCTCCCATGTCTTACATACATCATGCCTGCTAATACCCTAGAATGATAGTAGCCTTTTTCTTAGCTGCATTATATTGCTGAATCGTATGCAGTTTGTCATCCACTATAACCCCAAATCCTTCTCAGCAGTGCTACCATCTAGCCTCTTATTCCCAATTTTTTAGTTGTGCATTTAAATTTTCCTTTCTTAAATGTGGTACTTCATCGTGTTGATTTCAGTCCAGTTTTCCAATTTGGCAAGGTCATTTTGAATTCTAATCCTGTCTTTCAAAGTGTTTGCAATCCCTCCCAATTTTTAATCATGCTCTGCACTCCATTTTCCGTGTCATTGATGAAAATATTGAATAGTACCAGACCCAGGACAGAGCCTTGTGAGCCCCCACGAGATACACCCTCCCAGTTTGGCAGTGAACAATTGAAAACTACTCTTTGAATATGGTCTTTCCAACAGTTGTGCACCCATTTTATAATTTGTCATAATTGGAATGTATTTTTGCAAAAATGCCATGGATTCTCTAAGATGATTCCACAAAAGGATCTGTGTGGGCAACCCCTCGTGTCTCTTAAAGTCTCACTAACATTAAGGGGACTGTGTGCAATGTAAGTTTCTACCCATTGCAGGATTAGGACCTTAGAAGGCAGGCTGTGATCACCTCAGCTGTTAGTACCATTCCTTGAAGTAGCCTATGTTTATTCACCCTCCCTGAATATCTGAAGTTATAGGGCCTAATTCATTGGAAACCTACAATGTCCCAGTCTTCCAATGCAAATTAGACTTAAAACGAACAGAATTTTCTGCTGGAGGATTTCCCCATTGTGGAACCATCCAAGATGCTCTCTTTCACCACTGCTCTCAGACCCTGTCTCCTCATCCTCCCCGATACACTCACTTTCTATCATCTACACTGTTGTATCTGGAGCAACCTTGCTCTGTAGCAGTGTTTAGAGGAGCCCTATGTCAATGACTGGGCTGGCAGAAAACCGCCCCCAAAATAGAGGAATCACAAACAGCTCCTTAGTATCCATCCTTCCCCACACCTTTAGGTGCACAAAGCACTAATTTTGCACATGGCCGACGTTATCTCCAGGTCTATTATTTACATGCTGTGCCTGTTTTCAATGTCACTTTCAAAGAATTTAGCATAGAAATACCTATTTTTCAGTATAAAATAACACTTCCAATGAAAAGGAAACCCTGCTGTTTTAAGAAAAACATCGGGAGGAGGGGTGAAAGGTTGCACATATTGTCAAAAATGCCTAAGAAAGCGCAAAAAAAAAAGCATAGATAGAAAAGATATTACATCTGGGCCTGGTTCACCAGATGTGTTCTGTATCCAAACTGCAATTAAAGCAAGCTTATTGGTTTTGTTTTATATTCAGTGCCGGATTGTTACACATTCTCTCTCTCTCTCTCTTTCTCTCCTAGTCTTTGTTGAAGAATAAATTGTCTCATGTAAGGGCATGTTAAGTAGTTTGACAGAAATTCATCCCCAATGAACCACAAGGAGGGTAGGTGGGTAATTTAGCAACCAATTTGTTGTGAGAGCTGCAAATGAAAGAATGTGGGCACTGAACAGCAATTCTGAAAAAAGTGAGTTTTTATTAATGAAACTATTTAGATAACATCACATTTGCTGATCATCTGAAGAATACACACATGGCTCATTCCCAGATGCTGGGTAGTCACAAATGGGATGGATCATCTTTATTATGACTGGGATGGCATATTTCCTGCATATGCACTTATAATTACAATTCTTATCTCTAACACTGCTTTAATTGTAACAACTTACAGTGCTCCCTTTCTACAAGACCAGCAGCTTCTAGTTTGCTGCCATGTTGTCTGTGTGACAGTTAAACTGCAGAATCTGTCAGAAAGAAGCTACATATGGCTTTCAGTACAGAAGTGGCAGTGAATTTCTTTTAAATGTTTTGAACTGAAAATGATGGGTCTGTTTCAGATCTCTCAAGTTTGACATGAGTGTGTAACCTTGCAGCCTGCAGTGGAGTCACTTATGATTCATACCAGTGTAGATGAGAGCAGAATCAGGCCCAGCGGTACACACTTTCAAAGTCTTTAGGAGTTCGTCCTGTGTAAGGACTGCAGGATTGAACTGCAGGCCTTCATGTTTGTTCAAAATCAGGTAAAGCTAAATACCATGGGCAGACTGGCCATCTGGGAGTTCTGGCAAATGCCAGAGGGGCCAGTGCACTCAAGGGCCGCACTCAGCTGGGCCTGACTGAGCGCGGCAGCGGGTCCCTTCCCTCTGTTCCTCTTCCACCACATGAACCCATTGGCGCCCTGGCCGGAGCGCAGTGGCTGCTCCCTCTCCCGGCTCCACCCTTCTCCCAAGTCCCATTGCGTGGGCCCAGAAGTGGTGCTCTGGCTGGAGTGCAGCACCCGCTCCACTCCCCCTCCCGGTTCCACCTCTTCCCCCCTGCCCCTCTCCCATCACATGGGCCCAGCAGCACCCTGGCTGGTATGCTTTAAATGTCAAGGCTGATTTTTAGTCCCAGTCAGTCACGGCTAAATACTGTAGTTTTCCCAATAAGAAGTTAGAAGCTTCAGTTAAGCTATTTTTTCCAGCTCTGGTTCATTTTGTGTGTATGTGTATACACATACACTCATGCATGAGATCCATCCTGCATTGCAACAGAAATATTAGCCTTCCTAAGAGTTTAGTTAACTGTAATCCTCTCACCACTGCAAGTCAAGTTTTAAACCTAAAAATATACAGAGACAAGTTGTAAAATCCTCCTGCAGACTAAAATATACTATGCATTCAGGCCAGCTGGTGGTTGGGGTGGAGGAGGGCAAAGGGGTCAATTACCCAGGGGCCTGACAATTTAAAAAGGCCTGGGTGGATGGGATAGATAGGTGTCCTCTTCTCCTTCATACACCCTTCTTCCCCTGAGACCTCCATCACTTGCACTTGCTGCCCCTCCACTGAGCCAAGCTTATTTATTATGCGCCATGCAGATTCCTGGGCAGCTGAGGAAGCAGTATCAGCTACTCAGCTTCCTGGGTACATCACTAATCTCCCTGGGGAGCCCAAGGGACCCAGGGAGCAGGGTAGTAGATACTGCCTCCTCAGCTGCCTGGGAACCTTCATGGCACATAATAAATAAGTAAAAACTTCCCTCAGAAGACTACTCACACGTCAGCCATCTCTTTCTTGACTGTTCTGCCCTGGGGCCTGGAATTGCTGTTGGAGAGCCTGTATGTGTGAGAGCCTTTCAAAGAAGTCGTTACTGTATGCACACTTTTTTTTTTATCCATTCAGTAAAACATCAACATGTAGCATATTTGATCCAACTCTTTTAAAAACGAATCTAGATAATATGTAACCTGGCAAACGTAATGACTTTTGTATGTTGTATTCTTTCATGAAAAGCCATGGCGGAAAATTATATCTGATCACATAGAGTTGCCTCCGCATACACCAGGCCCCATAATCTCAGTTCTAAGAAGAGTAGTTTGTGATATACTGTATAATTGGAACGTTCAAAGTTATAATGATAACCTGGCTCATATGTATGTAATCTACGCTCCATTGGATGGATTTAGAATTACTTAAGTGTTACTGGCCCTATAATGCTAGGAATAGCCAAGGATGATTCTCCTTTAGCTCAGGTGTTATGGTCCTGTGCTTTTGGAGCAGCAAGATATCAGTTCTTTCTTCACTGCCCCCATGGAGTACTGAATGGCTGGGATGTACAGCATAGTGATAATCGTGACATCCTAGGCTGCCCTGGTTTAGTCATGCAATGTGCTGTACAGTCAGGGGCCATAACATGGCTTATCTACAAAGTTTTTGAAGTGAAAACATTAACTACATGAAATGAGAGAGAACATGTACCATATCCGGTCTTGCATGCCTCTGAGAACATTATACAAATACTTTCTTATTTATTGTCTTCTCTTGTGCCAATAACAGAAGTACTTACAGTGGGTGCTATACAATAATTAAAAGCAAAGGGATCTCAAAAATAACACAGAAAACTGCCACCTTTCATAAAAACTAACCCATCCTAAAACATCAAACCAAATAAGACTAACTTAACAGAAAACCAAACTAATGGTCAACTAAACTCTGGTGTATGTTTTGCAACTTGCCAAACTCAGGCTTTGATGACAATTAGGAGCCAAGGGTTCCGTTGGGGGCACAGTTCTTTAGCTGAGAATGCCCAGCTGTCAGCTACATGAAATTAAGTTTTAGACGGAGCAAATGTAATTCCGCTTCCTAATTCCTTTTTAAGATTCCTCTTGTTAAGTCTACATATTCTATGGTACTTCTTGAGCCACAGTTCAGATCAAATAATGTATGAATGAACTTTTTTCTCAGAGGACTGCAAAGGGATTTATTCATTTGCAGAAAGGGAGTATTTGCAATCCTTTGTTTCCATTTTAAAATTTAGTGTACTAATAAACATTCCCAGTATAATCATTCAATGGATCCATTAAACGCTGTTACTGAAACGGAGTATTTTAAACAATATTTCAGGAAGCAGTTAAAAAGATCAAAATGTTCAAAAGAAGAAAAATGGTTCCTGTATTATTATATTCACCACTTAATTTGTGGATAGTGACAATGTCTGTGAGTTAAATGTATTATTAAGACATGCAGATAACTGCAGGTTTGTAGAAATGTGAAGGACTAATATGATAAAACATTTATTGTGAGCTTGTGCCACAATCTAGATCTCCCTTTTTGATACGGGGCTTTATTTTTGTCAAACAGACATCTTTTCTGTCTTTATTTAATGTGATAAATTTTTAATTACTACCTTTAAAGTCTGTCTTCCCCGACCTCTCTCTCCCCAAACTATTTTAAATAGAAGTTGGAGACTAATTGGCTCCATGTTGTTGTCATAGTGGCTTTTTTATTTCAGAGATGCTTCAAACATTTGTAGGACATTTATTTAGCACAGTGAATTTAAAAGAAAAAAAAGTTGGAATTCGGCCTAAGATGGAAACCTCCATAGGGACTCTTCAGGATTTTGTCCCTGCATTAAACTGATTTCCTTGCTCATGTTTCTGCTTGAGATAACTTTGCTAAGGCCTGGCCAATGTCATTACAATGTCCCTCTTTATTAGAAAACATCAGGAGAAAAGGGTTCAAGTTAGAAATATGATAAAATATTGTCAAAATGCTCAGATTGTTTCACAAATGTTATTTTAAGAGATTCAAAAACAAATTATTTAATGCTCTAACCATGGCAAATTGTTACAAAGCAGCATGGGAACCAGAACATGAGTGGGATTTCACGATAGTACTGCTTGAAATATTTGCACTGCATCTCAAGCCCACTCAGACTGGACCATGGATTTGAATTTTGATGTCTTTGTGAACATCAGTCCATGCTTATGATACATTTACCCAACACATCATGTTCACAGGGCTGGAAAACCAGCAAAGCTTACTTCCTCTGGACATTGCAAGAAAAAGAAGGGAGCTCCCCATTCTTGCTGTGAGAGGAGCATGCAGCTCCGTTAGAGGTTTGGGCTGCTCAGATCAGAAGGAGGTGATATACTTTCAGCCTCTGTGAAATGCACTGCCCTTCTTCCCAGATTTTTTGGGCCCCTTAGTCCATCAAAGTGGCAGCAAGCATACTGTGCACTGCTTATTGGTTAAAAAACAAAATTAAGCCAAGCCTTTGTCCTATGGGATTCTGAAAGTGTATCTGTGCATGTGCTGGTGAAGGATTAGGGAACATTCTGCTATTAAACTTTTCAGCATGATCAGCTTGCTGTTTGTTAGAAGATCATGCGGCTGAACTTCAGAATTTGGAGACTGTGCGAATGGCACAGTTCATGGTACTTGAACAATACTCTGCACACAGACCCTGATCTAGTTCTCACTGAAGTCCACAGAGAAACGTCAGTTAATTTACAGGTGGTCAGACTGCCCTTCTTTATATACCACCTGTCAGGCAAGCAACTTGGAACATTTTATAACCATTAGTGTTCACAATGCTCAAGTATAGAGTAGATGGGGGATTTGCTTTGCAGGAGAGTTTTGCGTCCCAAGAAGGCCAGCTAATGATTAATAGAAGAGACAGAGGAGACTGCCAGACCTCAGGTACACCTTAGGATTTCTATTTAATTACATTTTTATATTGAATCTCATATAGAACCTGGCCATTTTTATTGCTTTTAACACCTGACAGAAGGGTTACATTCTCACTTTACAACAGCTAGAGAAACTGAGGCGCAGTGTGACTTTCACAAGATGTCACAGAAAGGCAGTGGCAGTGTTAGGAAAGGAACATAGAACTCCTGATCATGAGTGCCATGTTGTAATCTCTTACGAGCCGAGCTTTCTCTTCTTTAGAAGTGAACTATTTAATGAAATAATCAAACAGCAAAAACTTATATAAACCCAGTGCTCTGTCCTGCTTCACACTCTTTGACTTACTGAGGTGGTCATATTACCTGCTGACTCTCATTCTTCTCTTATCAGAAAGGAAATCAGTCTGGTTTGAAAGCTCACCCTGTCAACTCAGCCTGGAATCATAACACAGTGCCTGTCTCTCAATGAGACACACACTTTTGCCAACTACACACCTATTTTAAATTAGTCCCCCTAGCTCGTACAATCATCAATCAATACACATCTATTGTTAACCATTTTTGGGCATCTTTGCTTCTGGCTTACTTACTTTAGAGAGCCACTGGAACTGTTAGGAAATAGATCACTGTATTTTATGCAGTGTTGTTTCCAGTTCTGCTGTTTGTTTTGATGGCAACACTGGATGGCTGTTGAGCCCTTCAGTAAAGCACTATTGTTCAAAAGCTCCTGCTGAAGGAGGGGGAGGGTTGGAGACAGGACCCACTTGCAAAGAAGGAACAAAAGAGGTTTTGCTGGCTAGCAAGATGGAGGAAAATATGTTTGATTACTGTTCCTTTCTACTTCTTACACACATCCCATTCACAGCAGTTCAAGTAAAATTTCCCACTGTAATTTAAGTGGTGCCCAGAGTAATGGTTTCATATGTTGGCTATTGCTATTCCTGTTTGTAATGCTTTTCTGTGGGCAAACACAACTTTCACAAAGCCACAGTGATTAAGATGATCCAAGTGCATTATAATATTTTCTTTCCTTTTTGTAATTAATGATTGCCAATGGCACTGCTTTCTTAAGAAGCAAACTGTAGAGCAACAAGAGAGATTATTGAAGGAGAATTGTAGAACTCTCTAACAGATTATGTTCCAATTTTGGAAAAAAAAAATTTAAAGTAAACTGTTAGGGATGCAGAATTTTAACTTCCCCAGACTATGCAAGGGAAACACAATCCTGCAAGCTGAGGTGTGAGGCCAAAATCCTGCAGTGATTTCATTGGAGTGTTCATGCATGCACACAAGGGTACTCCCTTTGTAGATCACCACTGAACTCATGGTTTCTAATGTGAGGTCCCAACGGTGTAGTTTTGCAGCAATATAATTTGCCCAAAGGGAGTTTGTGTATATGTAATATAGGAAGCCTGATAAAAATGTGGACTCAATTGTTCACTCATTTAAAAAAAATTATCATTTTAAAAAAAAAATAGCACCAAAAATACAAAGGTAAATACATGGAACAACTGAAACAAGTGGATGAATTTTACAATATCTGAGTGAGGGGAAAAAATAAATCAGATATGATACTGCAGATGAGATCTGTTGCATAATTACAATGGGATCAATGTTCCAACTATCAAGAACAGTTTTTAATTCTCTAATAAATTCAGTACCCAAGGTTTGTTCTACTTAAAAATCCAGTAAGCAAGAATTTTTGTAGAAATATCATAATTAGTAACCTCAAAAGATTGATCCTTGGTAGAAAATGTCTTAGGATGTTTTTAAATAAAAAAGAAAATTGAACCTCATTAAAGACAAGGAAAGCAGATTTCATTATTGCAAAGTAACTTGAAGCTCCTGCAGCATAAAATATTGCCAATTGCCACTGCTCTTACTATTGTGTGCTTTTAAAGACTTAAAGTAAAATTTTCACAGGTGCCTAAGGATCAGATTTTGTAAGATATATTAGGTATCGAATTTCCTTTAAAAACCTGGATTTGCTGACTGAGATACCCAAGTCCCATTTTCAGATGTGACTATTGAGATTTAGGTTCTTAGGCACTTAAGTCACTTTTCAAAATGGAACTTAAGCACTTCTAAAAAATTTACCTTTAGTCTCAGATCCTAAAACACGCACTCCATGTGGGCAAACTCCTGACCATGGGACAAAGTTTAGCATTTTATACATTAGATCTAGTTGAATATAATCGAGCTGTTTTGAATAAGCTAGAAACTTGAAAATTTAATATTTGGATGCACCACTGACCATTTCCTTACAATGCTACACCCACACTTTCCCCAGACTTATGATAATTGATTTCAGTTCAGACACAACTGAAGACAATTCTAGACCAAAATTCTATTGTAGGAGCCATTTTCCTGTTAATGGATTTGATTTTCAGGACACTTATCACTGCTTTGCTTTCTCTTTATGTCCATCTAACTTCCCTGAATAGAAGCCAGATGTATGAGACTGTCAGCATGAGTCAGTGATGTACTTCCATCCACATTTCAGGCTGATTTCTGGTGCTTTGGCCCAAAATCTCATAGATGTTGTGGATACAATGAGGTGGATTTCAGTAACTGAACATTTTTTCAGACATGGAAGACTGCCAAATTATGATCTGCAATCTCCTAAGCAGATCTTGACACACAAATACGTTTCTTATTACAGTACATTCTGTATTGAATAACATAAATTTCCTGTTTGCTGGTCTCCCAAAAGCTGTGTTTCAATCTGTTTCCAGGATCGCCTGGACTTGAAAGAAATACAATATAATGAAACAATGTAGTAAACATAAGCCGGGCACCCGCCACAGAAATTAAACCTTTGAATGATCAGATCTATTTCTAATATACCTCTTTTAAGCTGCCTTACCATAGTAGCTTTGACATAAAAGACAGAAATTTATGTTGCTATAGCAAGACAATTTAATTTAAACTCTTTTCCTGGTATGGAAATATATGAAAACGTCTATAATCCAAATATAGGACCCTCAAATATTTCACATCATTCTCACATCTTCACATGAAAATGATACTGCTGGTACATATTATAGTGTAATGTCCTGCTTCAGAAAACCTCCCTGTTTAGTTAAACATATAAATATGTGCTCAGGTGATTGCCAGAATGTGAATGGACTTACGTGTTTTCCTGAATCAATTCTAAGAAAGTTGACTGCTTAATAATGGGTGCGTGTTCTGAGGTATCCTGCCAGCATCTATTATGCCCTGCTGGCATCATTCCTTGGAAGGCATCCTCTGTCCTTCCTAAAACTTTGCCATTTATTTTTTTAAGACACCTTCTGATTATTTCTAAAACCATGAAGTATAATCACTTCTGTTTAGCTTTTTATCTCAAGCTTTATTGTATTGAATTAACCATTTCATGTATTAATTCTGATCTTTTAGCAGTTAAAAAATATAGCGTACGGTTGTTCAGCAAGAGCACAATTTTCTTAACTTTAAAACAGTTCCCTGATAACTTTAAAACAGTGCTAAGGCAGTGAATCCATGAAGGACCATGGCTGAGGACATCATAAATAGAACAAGTGTTTATCATTTGAAATGGGATAGTGAGCCATTTTCCTTACTGCTCCTGTATGTGATCTGTGATGCATACCCCTGAAAGATTTTAAAAATGAGTTTCTATTTTGTTGTGCAGTAGTGAGGGAAAGGTGACAGCTGGGCACCAATTCTAACTGCATTTCGGAAAGCTCATCAAATGACTCTGTTTAGTAAATTCAGCATCATTTTCTTACTTTCTTCTTTCTGTATTACCATGATCACGGAAGGTGGGAGGCAAAAACAGTGTCAAGCAGTTCTAATTTACTTCAGCTATTAGAGAATGAATGTTCTGGGTTCTTTTTGTCTGTGGTAGCACACTGGAGACAGGGATAACTCAACATGTAGTCATGTTGCCTTTCTTCCCCTGTCTTGTTTGTGTTATATTAACATGACAGGAACTGAACCAATAAGGGTTTTGTTAGTTGGTTTGGCTCTATTTTCTGTCCAAGGGGAAGCATTGCCACTCACCTTTTTATCTTTCAATGATCTTTCCTGAATGGTTTATTTTGATTCAGTCTACCATTGAACATAGTGGATTTGGGCAGCAAGATAAACTATTAATTAAATGGCATGGACATATGAGACATAATTTCATATACCACTGTCTCTGATTGCTTCATTCTTTACTTCTCAGCATTCAACTCATGACTTGCTTGTCCCATTGCTGTTACTTGCATGTTCCATAGCCTGTTCTTTTCAGATGTTTAGAAACAAATGGAATGTTGCCTACATGCAGCAGTATATGGACTATAAGAGAGATTGGATGCTAATAAGCAGCATTGGGAGAACTTGTGTATATATAGTCTGTACAGGCCCAATCCTGCAAAAAAAGAAGTCAATGAGATCTTTGGCATTCACTTCAACGTGGCCAAGATTTCACCCACAATGTATAGCAGAGTTCATTTTAGCTAGAAATATGTATTGTAATCTCACTTATAGAATCTGAGATTCATTGGGACACTGAAGGTACCAATTCCAGCATATACACATGCAGAACTGAACTTCTTGCTAACCCACCAGGTTAGATCAATATAATAATACACAAACACTAAGATAAAGATACAGACCCGTTTGCTAGAGGAAATGCTGTCTACACTGATCATTACAACTTTCTCTCTGCAAATTAAATAATTTAAATAAGAACTCCTAGGAATCCAGGCAGTCTGTCATCCACACAGGTTTCCATATTCATCTGCCCACTCAAGGCTGATAGTCAGTCATGGACACCTCACTTGTAGTTGGATCTATATTATCAGAGACTGCAGGATTTATGTCCTCTAGGTCAGTGCTTCTCAACCTTTCCCAACTATTGCATCCTTTTTAGGAGTCTGATTTCACCCCTGGGGGACAGGGCTTGGGCCTCAGTCCAAGCCCTGCCACCGGGGCATGTAACTTAGCTTTGTGATGGGAGGCCCCAGGCAGTTGCCCTGCTTGCCACCCCCTAATGCCACCTGTGCACTTGTGACCGCCCACACCCCCAAACCTGTCCCAAGACTCCCAGGTTGAGAAACATTGATATAGTATATAAAACAATATAAAAAAGTATTGTCTGTGTGACATTTTAGTTTGTACTAAATTAATTAGTGCTTTTTATGTATGCTTTTTATTTTTGTGTGTATTATAAAATGAGGCAAATATCTAGATGAGTTGATGTACCCCTTGGCAGACCTTTGCTTACCCCCAGGGATACACATACCCCTGCTTGAGATCCACTGCTGTAGGTTAGGCCTATCTGGTGTGGACAGACTGTCTGTTGAAAATGGCAGTGTGTGGAGGTCCTAAGAACAGCTTGAAAATTCCTTCTCCACAACTGATCTCCCAGCATGACTCATAAGAACTTGCTAGGATTCCTCCAAATCTTCTTCTGCATTTCTCTGGGATAGTAGTTGAGCAGCCTCACTGTTTGCCTTCCCCATTCATTCAGCGAATCTGTGTTCAAGTTCTCAATGCACTACAAAGGGGCGAGTTCTTTCTTTTTGCATCAGCAAAGCTAAGTTGTTAGTTTCTTGATCACCATGTAAGGTCAACTCCAAAAAGGAGTATGTTTGGATGCACAAGGAGTTGCAGAAATGGACCCACAATACATAAAAGAAAATACTGCTTTGCTTCTAAATTTGCAGTCTTAGCACTTATACATTTCACATCAGAGTCACATCAGAGCCCTAGTAATTGCCAGTATTTATTTAAATGTCAGTCTAAAAGGCACCAAATGTTTTCAAATTAAAGCAGTTTCCATATCTGGAGGTATATGTGCAGGTTAGAAAATGCTTACACTGTAGAGGGAAGAATGTAATCTTGCAACACTGCATTTTTGAGGTAATTAAGGTAATCGCTTTACATGTTTACTCTTGTCCAAAAGGCTTTTATTGAACTGTGGGTCAATGTTTTTTAAAATGTCATTGACTATTAAGTCAATTGAACAAATTGACCTGAAATATTGCATCAGAATACTGATTGGTGAGTTATGGAGATTTTGTTTTTGTTAGTACACTAATGTGAGAAGACTGACAGAAGTGGGGAAGGTGAGGCTGCCAAGAAATTGAAGTGTGGTTGAGGAGTGGCAGCCAATGACTCTAGGTCTTGTCCAAGAAGACATCATGAAGTACAGGGAGTAATGTACCTACAACCTGTGATCCTACAATGAGTTGTTTATTTGAATTACAGTAATGCTTATGGGCCTCAATCATGGATCAGGTCCTCCTTGTTGTAACCACTGTACAAATAAAATGAAAGTGTGAGTTGATGTCAGTGAAGTTCCATGTGAATGCAGTGTGTGCCCATGTGGAGCTCTCTGCAGGATTGAGGTTTCTGCAAAACATTCCTTCATGTCAGAAAGCAATCACATATTACAAGGCCCAATCTGCTACTGCATCATAAAAGAAAAACTTTAGATGTTTTTGAAAGATTAGAGAGCAAATGGCTCTGGGTTGGCCCAGCACTGTGTACAGTATTTTCTTTTGCTATTTGGCATCACTGGAAAAGAAAGATGTTCCTTCCACATACTGCAAAAAGAATGGGCAATGAAGTGGAAACGATAGTTATTGATCCAGTTGGATAGCAAGAAGGTAGTACTGCTATTGATGTTTGTACTCTACTGTGCTAGTATCCTCAGATGGTAAACTTGAAGCAGTAGAGACTTTATTATTGTTTTAATCTAGTTTACCCACTGTACAACACCATGTACAGTTACAGTGTATGATAGGATAGTCTATCCCTTAAAGGCAGTACTGCATCCTGTTTAGTTTTCCCCATCACATGGCATGGCTCTCTTAGAGTTTGGGATGGTCTCCTACACAAAGCCTGAGGAGATATGGGGAGAGAGGGAAAATACCCGGGGAGGAAGTAGCACTTAACTGGAATCCTGTTACTGTATCTTTAAGGACCTGCAACTTGGAGCCTTGCAGAGAGAGCGGGGGCAGGGCTCCTCTTTCCCTCAGAGAGAGCGCGCTGAGGGAAGGACCAGCAGCATAAATGCTGCCTCCTCCGCATAGGAGGGCAGATACCTGTAGACAGTTTGTGGAGCAAGAAGGCTCCTGCAGGGCCCTGACTTAGCAGGGAGCAGACACCAGCAGGAGACCGCGCAGCCCTGAGTCTGAGAACTAAGTGGGGTCAGCCGAGGGCGTTAAATCCCAACCCAGCTCCAGGAGGAGAGCTGGGCACTTCTGGTAAGTGGAGGGACATTTGTGTGAACTCCGAAGCTCCAGGAGCAGAGTCTCCTGGGACTCCTGCCATAAGGAGAGAGTCTGAGAGAGACTCCTGAGGGGACTGGGAACGGAGCTTAGAGGACAGGCTTCCAAGGAACCCTGAAAGCCAGAAGCACCTTGTGTATGTTTGGGACTTACTGTCATGGCCTTTCATTCAATGAGGTTTTGTAATAAGCAAGCCGTAAGGAGGGTATTATTGAGTCAAGTGTCAAGAATGTCTGAAATGAAGTTATTGGCTTCCTGAGAAGGGAAATTGAAGCAGGGAGTACATGCAGTGCCACACTAACTCCACAGGGCAGGCATGCCCTATGACAAGGTGCTGTTAAATAACTTAAAAAATAGTTACCGTAGTTTTGCTCATGGATCTTGTAAACAAATTCGCACTGCACAACATCCGTATTTGTCCATTGCATTTATATTATGCTCCTCTCTTTGGTATCTGAGTATCTTTCGGAAGTGGATGATTCCAGCAGCTCAGTGAAATATAGGGTGTATTTAACATGTTCCCTCTTTCCCTGCTCCAGAAGAGGGATTTTTTTTAAATAAAAATTTTATTGTTTACCATTATTGGAAAGCAAAGTGGTGGGTTTTGGATTTTGTCCTGAAGGCATTAAAGATTATATCCACTTTCAATCCTCATGAGAGAGTCCCACAGCTAGGGGTAAATGTAATTTATGTGGGAAAGTATTCTAATAAACTGTCTTCAATATTTTTTTTCCTGCCTATATAAAGTGAGAGTGTCTCATGAGTCATATTTTTTTTTAAATTGGTTCATCAGCTAAAACAGAGTTGAGATATTAACTCTAAGACAACTAAAATCAAAACGGTGCTCTGCATTGGCAGTCCTGAAGACTGATTTATCTTAAAAGATACAAATAAACAACCAGCGAGTAAATAAAATATTGCCTTTCCGGGTATTGTGAATTAAAAGTGAACTTCAGTCAAACCAAACTACTGAATTACTGACACAAGTGAATGGACAAAGGCAGAGTTTGGTCCAAGCTCTCATCAAATGTTTGATCTGGTCTTGGCAAGGTTTCCAGACTTGGCTGTACAATCCACTCCAACAAATGTTTGTCTGAGTATCCTACGGTATGTGCGTCATGGTTACAGGATGAGCTGTGATTTAGACCCTCTTCTCTCTCCAGTGTGGAACCACTGTCCTACTGGTCCTACTGCTCTTGAATCCAGGGGGTCTGCAGCCCAACCTACTGCCTGTGGAAAAAATGACAGGCCCAACTTATTCTGTGCCTAAGAGACCTTTTCTCTCTGGGAACCTGTGAGTACTGACTCAAAACAGCTTCTTTAACACAAAGGTGCAGTGCACCCAAAAGGTACATAACATTCCAAGAAGTAAGTTAGAACAACAAAAAGCCTACAGAGCATGTCTTACCAAAATTTGCAACCAAAGGATAAAGTTTAGGTAAGTTCTGCTCAGGTCAGACATCCATACTCCTGGAGGAGGAGACACAGTCCCTTCAGCATTTTCTGCCTCTCTCTCTGACTCTCCTGCAGTGTCCTCCTCCACCCAGCAGCCGCTGCCCACTCACCCCCACCCTTCCTTTCTAGGCAGCGGTTTTTAATGGTTTTGTTTTCTTGATCTTAGGTTTGACCATGCTGATGAGTATTTCCCAATTAAACGCTCCCCTGTTTTCCCTTAAATCCCCTGGGTACTTTCCCTAAAAATATCTCTTTAATTGTACTGTTTCTACTTGGTTTTCTGTCACAGCCCCTTTTGATTTAGTTCTGTGATCACTCAAAATTATATCGGGCAGGTAAATAGCCACATACAGAATATTCATATAAAATAATACAGATATCTCCCTCATTCTTCACAACATGCATACAGTCTTCTTTGGATTGTATGCATGTTTGTCTTGAGACCAAAGGAATGTTCCTCACTTATACTCAAAGGTAGCTTTCCCTATCTCTAATATAACTTAAATGTGTGAATAATAGTGCTCCTTAAACATAAAGGAAACTTATACTGGAACTGGGTTGTCAGGACAGGATAACTATGTGCATTAAGGACATGACTACTGGCTAGGAGCATTCTTATATTCTAATGGGCTCAAGTGCACCCGGTGAAATCAATGAGAATTCAGGGTGTTCAGCACCTTGTAGGCTGGGACTATTAGGCCATGTAGTCCAAATCTAAACGTATATTAGGGATTGAGAACTTCTTTTACATCCCTTGGCAGACTTCTAGCCATTGGGACTGAGACTTCATGTCTGCTTATACCCTCTGCAGAGCAGGAGGTTGTGGAGAGGCAGGGAATAGGTGGAGCATTGACTCCACCCCCTCCTACACATGGACCAGCACAGCTGAACTGCTTTGTTGAGTGCCAGGATTTTCTGCTAGTCTACTTCAGCAACAAATTACTACCACTCCCGGCACCCACTTGGAGCAAAGAAGAAGCCAGGCATCAAAACCTGTGACTTGTATGTATCAAGGGCTAATTCTAGAGTGATGCAGTTTACAAACCACTCTTTGTTCAGGGTAGTGCCTAAAGGCACAGTCTAGCCCATAGCTTCTTCCAAACTATTCCATCCCTCCTGTCTCTCCCAAAAACCTCTGTTAAAAGAAGATAGTTCTGAAGCAGTGTATTAGAATCAGCTATGAGAAAGGTAGAACACTTTTCATTAAAAAGAAACCTTTTCCCTTTCTCTCCAGCATACCTAGCATTGAGATTCTTTTGCCACAGCACAGTTAAAAATATTCTTATTTTCTGCATGTAGAATAATATCAAATTCTCCAACTTCCATCAGAACATGTGCATGAATGCTGGCATATCTAATGTTTGACACATTTTGTCATAAACAAGGTAGCAGATGTTACCTTATCCACATATATTAGTTCAGTAGACAGCATATTTTTTTAATTTTCATTTTTAATGTTAACTCTTTCTTAAGTTACACTACTAACATAAATATTGAGGGCCTTAGTGCTAATATTCTGTACTGAATATTACTTTGAAGTTTGTATTAGGTGGGTTTTTTGGATCTGTCACAGTGGGGACACTAGTTCCTTAACTAGGAAAAATGTCCTTGAATTTAATTGCTTTCCTAGTCTGTACTTAATATGTACAGAAATTAGATGTTACTTGGCAGGCAGCACAAAACTGGGTGTTTATCACTAAAAAGAAGCAAAATAACCTAGCAGGGATGAGCTGATATGGATTAGGTGCTTCAGTGAGACAGTGCACTTAACCATTGATTCCTGGAGACCTGGGTTAAAGTCTGATTTAGACCACAAATGAGATGAGTCTGTTGGTTTCAGCCTACAGCTATGGCATTCATCTTGCAAGCTGCTCCACATGGGTGAATCCCTGCTCCCCTCTGAAACTCCATTGAATTCAATTAGGAGTCCATCCACATGGAACAATTGGCAGGATTTACGCCATAGATGTTAAATCCTAGGCTGAGACCGCTTAATACATTTTGTTTGTAATGTAAATCAGATTTTAACCCAGGTCTTCAGTGCATAGTCTCAGGGAGGCACCTGATCCATAAATTTGTGTCCCTTGTTGTATTGTGTCCCTTCCTTCTGAGCTTTGGAGCCAACAATGTTCTGTAAAAGTGTTGAGGGTGGGGATGCTATCCATGGAGAGCAGCTTGCAGAATCAGGTCTTAAATCACTTCTCTTTTGAGATTCATGCACATATTTTAATGGAAAAGCAGTTTTAAATGTTGACTCATGTAATTTAAACCAACTGTATCTTATATTAAAATCATTGTGGATCTGATATGTAAAAATGATTTCACTAGAAAATCTACTGGGAACAAGTCAGTAAAAAAACAAACAAACCATCTGCTTTGTACTATGTTGCAAGAAGCAGAAAAGGATAATTTTTGTAGCATGTGGAATTATTCAGTCTTCCCCAATGAATTAAAAAAGATACTGTCTTTGTACTACATTGAGTAAAATGTTGTGTTATCTCCATAATGTAAGTGGCTTTCAAAAATTATAATGGATGATTCCATTTGACCATGGCAAATGAAGAATGGGTTGACCATAATAGTAAAAGTTATTGCTGTGTTTCATTTCCCTTCCTTTTTGTGCTTTTGATTTCCTGTTGATTCTTAGGAGAGACTATCCAGCCATCCATGATATCTTATGTAGGTAGCATCTGCCCTGGTGAACAGGGTTGGTGAATATACATAATCTGCTCTTTGTGCTCAGCAGCAGCAGCAATAACGTGATGCAAGGATTGCATTTTGTTGCGCTGCAGGGATGCCATTTGTGATAGGAAGCACTGATTTTGTGTGTGTTATTTTGGTTAAAAGTAAAGCAATCAACAGAGAAACAAGAGTGAAATAGATAGGAGCTAGCATGGTACTGGGAGGATGCAGGGAGCTTTGTCCTCTCCTCTTGTATGTTTGCAGGAGCCTTTGTCCATCCTTATAGGGAAGTAAGTGGCTGCAGAGAGGAAAGGCACTGAGTATAAACAGACCATTTTGAGTTTAGAACTTCTTGTGAAAAGCAGGCATTAAGAATAAATCTCTTCTCAAACTCAAAGAATTCATAATTTGAACTGTCTAGTTGATGAATCTAGTTACCAAAAGTGCATATTATCAAACATCCATATCAATGATGGAAGACCTAGTAAATGGCACTTTTGATTGATTTTTAGATGTCTAAAATGTAATCAATAACATGGATATTTCTTAGACTATATTCTCTAGGTTGAAATGAAAATCAAGTAAAAGAATACTTTTTTGAAGGGTGGAGGGGAGGGGAGGGAAGAGGGAAATACCTCTGACTTCTGCCTGCAGGGTAAGAGACTCTGTTGTAGCACCACTATAACATGTTCATCAGGATCAATAATAATCAATTCCACTTTATTGCTTACTGACTGCTCTTTTTTTCAATATATTGAAGGAATAATTTTCTTCTCTATAGCAGCCAAGTAGTAAAGAAAATCTGAGTACACTAAAAACCTTTGACAACTTTCAGGTTGAGAGCATATGACTGATGATTACCAATATTTTTCCCCCAGCAGAATATTGATATTTATTTTTCCCCTTCAATAGTCTTGAAAGAAAGAACTAGATCCACTGTTCTCCATCCTTGCTTGCAGTACAGTATATGGTATGGTATATCATATTAATTTATTCTCCGTATTCTTTAACTGTAGGTTTTATATTTTATTTTTGTTTTGTTCAGTTTTTATTCCAATAATTATATAGGCTAATCTAGCATTTAAAAATATGCTTACAGTTTACTACTTTCAGGAGGTGCAGTACACTGTAAATTATGGTGCATTTTAATTGGTCATTTAGTTCTTTACTTCCTGAAGTTTTAGATAGGTGATATGATACAGATAGTACGCGTAAAATCTGAAGGGGTGCATAGGCCTTGTGCTGGGTCTCTGTACAGGTGTGTATTGCACCTAGACAGAACAGACCTTTAGGTAGTCTCCTTGCTTTCTTTTTGAATATGACTGGCAAAAGTCTATATGTCCAAATTGCAGAATTACTACATTGTCTGGTAGTCTTTCTGGTGTTCACTTCAGGAGAGGAATTGCTACAGCTAGCTCAAACTAGGAGCTAACCCCAAAGAGCTACTAGTTCAAAAATGTTGATTTCAAGTTGGGGGCTCCTTGTCTTGAATGCTACAGAGCTATGATAGGAACCAAGTAACTTTCTGTGCTTTCCTGTGAAGCGTAGGCTATGAGCTTTGGCACCAGTATAGAAGAAAAAGATTCCACTAGTCTTATTACTGTGTGAGTTTCCCACACTGCTGGTGTATACTAAATCAATAGAATGAGTAGTAGCAATGGGACATATAGAAAGAAGATTCTCTCTCCAAGACATTCAGATGAGACATCTGTATCAGATGACCTCTAAAAAGATGTATACTCCTTTTGCTATTCTTTTTTAAACCATTTTATACCATCTGGAACCAGATCTGTCAGTCTTATCTGAGATATGGATAATAAATAGACCTGTTATGAAAGGACATAGAACTACATGCTTGTCTAAAATATTGCAGAAACCTCTTAAATTAGTGCATAGGAACTGCCATGGCAGAAAGGACCAGTAGTCTACTCTGATAGTGCTAAGGGACATGAAGTGCCATAATGAACAATTATGGCATAACTAGCCCATACGAGATGCTTCTTCCTAGTCTGGGACTGTTAGTGATTTGATTTATGGTCCTTAGAAACAGAAACCGTATATGTAAGAGCATGAGATTGGCCATACTGTGTCAGACCAATGGTCCATGTAGAATCCAGGATCCTGTCTTTCAACAGTGACCAATGCCAGGTGTTTCAGAGCGAATGAATAGAACAGGTATCATCAAGTGATCCATCCCTTTGGCCATTCCCAGCCTCTGGCAAACAGCAGTCCTGGCTAATAGTCATTGATGGACCTATCCTCCATGAACTTATCTAGTTCTCTTTTGAACTGCGTTATGGTCTTGACCTTCACAACATCCTGTAGCAACAAGTTTCACAGGTTGACTGCGTTGTGTGAAGAAATGCTTCCTTTTGTTCCTTTTAAACGTGCTGTCTAATAATTTCATTTGGTGACCCCTAGAAGGAGTAAATAACACTTCCTTATTTACTTTCTCCACATCAGTCATGATTTTATAGACCTCTATCATGTTTCTCCTTAGTCGTCTCTTTTCCAAGCTGAAAGTCCTGGTCTTATTAATCTCTCCTTATATGGAAGTTTTTCCATACCCCTAATCATTATAGTTGCCCTTTTCTGTACCTTTTCCAATTCCAATATATCTTTTTAACAGATGGGGTGACCAGATCTGCACGCATAATTCAAGATATGGGCATATCATGGATTTATAAAGAGGCAATACAATATTTTCTGCCTTATCTATCCTTTTCCTAATGATTCCCAGCAATCTGTTAGCTTTTTTGACTGCTGCTGCACATTAAGTGGATGTTTTCAGAGAACTATCTGCAATGACGCCAAGATCTTTCTTAATTGGTAACAGCTAATATAGACCCCATCATTTTATTTGTATAGTTGGGATTATGTTTCCCATGTGCATTACTTTGCATTAATCAACACTGAATTTCATCTGCCGTTTTGTTGAGATCCCCTTGTAACTCTTCTCAGTCTTCTTTGGACTTAACTATCTTGAATAATTTTGTATCATCTGCAGATTTTGCCACCTCACTGTTCACCCCTTTTTCCAGATTATTTATGACTATGTTGAATAGTACTGGCCCCACTATAGACCCCTGGGAGTGACCACTATTTTCCTTTCTCCATTCTGAAAACTGGCCATTTATTCTAATACTTTATTTCTTATCTTTTAATCAGTTACTGATCCAGGAGAGAATGACCCCCCATGGTTCTTATTCCATGACCACTTACTATGTATCGGATAATTCTGTTCTTTACTATAATTTCAAACAATTTGCCTGGTACTGAAGTTAGGTTTACCTGCCTGTAATTGCTGGGATCACCTCTGGAGCCTTTAAAAAAAAATTAGCATCACGTTAGTTATCCTCCAGTCACCTGGTACAGAAGTAGTTCTCCAAATTCACATTTGAGTTCCTTCAGAACTCTTGAGTAGATACCATCTGGTCCTGGTGACTTCTTATTGTTTAATTAATTAATAAATTACTGTCAATTACATAATTTATTTCAATGAGCAGAGAGTCCCGGAGATACATTTTGCTGATGAAGTCTTGCTTTTATTTCTTTAATTCATTATTCAGTGCTAGTTTTTAAATTAAAGTCCTGCTTCAGCAAGGCATTTAAGCAAGGCCCTAAATTTAAGCACATGTGTAGTCCCAGAGTACTCATGTGCTTAAGTATCTTGCTGAACTGAGGGTTCAGTTCATTTCTGACGTGCCGTGATAAGGTTAACACGGTTAATTTGAACATAATAGGAAACAGCATGAAAGAACAAAGGATTGAAGAGGAAAGATAATTTACACGGGTAAATACCTATTCATACATCTTAATTCCTGCACTAGGCTCAAAGACACACCTCTAAGTATTTGTGTTTGATATAGACTAGGTGTGCAATTTACCTATTGCTTAGGCTCATGGAAATGTAGTACAATGAATTGGGTCTCTGTCAATTCACCCGGACACTAGGATGCCAGTTAATTAGGTTCAGCTGTGGAATCCAATCAGTCCCTGAAGCAGTAGCACTGTTTTATTTTCGTTTTTAATTTGCAGCATTGGTGCAGTGCCTTTGCTTCCTCTGTCTGTTTCCTTTCCATTACTTACTTTGTACCTTTGACTGATCTTCTGCACTTAGACTGGATGTACAGTATATTGAGGGGGTTTTGTTTGCTGCAGGAAAGATTGTTTTGAATATATGGAGAAACCCATTCCTCTCTCAAAGGTATAAAAGCACCTTGTGGAAGAAAGTAAGGATTTTACAGTGTCAGACTGAAACTCTGTTTGAGGAAGGTAAGTCTCCCACCGTGTAATACTATGGGTCATACAATGTAATGACCCTGTACAACTAATGAGGCCTGGGAGAGAAGGAGCCTTGAAATCCTAGAGTATATATATTTCAAGGCTCCACTTCTCTCTCAGGAATCACTAGCTGTACTTGTTCAGGGCTGTGAGGCAAAGGGGGGGGCAAATTATCCTCAAGGTGAGCAATTTTCTCTTGGGCACTGACACTGGGATCTGTTGCACGAATCCAGCCTGTTTAGTAACGATCTTACCGAGTAAACTGCCTAAGCACCTAATATAAAAAGAGATGTGCAAATAAAATGGAAACCAACCCTTGTGAAATGGATGGGTCAGTGTATTACTATGATTAGAGATAGAACTTGGTTCAATTTTGGCTTAAGCTGGCTTCCGCTGGTGTAAACTATGGAACAGTCCACCTAGTGGTTGGTCTATTTGTAAATGGGTTGCAGTGGTGCAACTGTAAGGACCCCGCATATGGTTAGTGAATCTCTGTAAGTAGGTGCCACTGGTCTGGGGAAAGGTATAGTCAGGGCAGCATCTGCTGGAGAAGTTCTTATGGAGTTACAACCAAGTTTAAAGCTTTCCTCTCCCTGAAGAATCTGTGGAGCAGGGTGTTGATACAAATAGTAATGCGAGAACTTTCTCTTTAATATTTGTTTGAATAGCACTTAACACAATGGGACCCCGATCCCTGCTTGGGTCCTGTAAGAGCTACCACACTATACATAATTGCCTTCCGTACTCTAGAGTGACATTTAGGAACGAACCAATCCGCAAGCACCCATTGAACCAAGTGGAAAATAATGATGGGTTTGTAAATCCTTTAGAAAAGGGGTCACGAAAATGGGGTAATTTGAACATCTAACTTCTGCTCTTGCCAATATTCCTTATAAACTTTTTCCAGGTGTCCCACTGTCATCTTTTCAACAGCAGTACCCTAATGTATGTAACTTACCTCTGTGCCAGAGATCTTGCTATTTAACAGCAGCATATAACTGAGGGAGGTTAAGAGTACAGGCTGTCATCAGAAAGAACATTATTGAAGAGAAACTGTTTTGCTGAGGAAGGAAAAGAGAATCCTCAAACCACTTATTGGACCCTCAATCTCTCAGAAAATGAAAGGCAACAACACAAGCTTCCATGAATGTTCTTCAAGGGCAGGACTGCACTTGAGTTCTTTCCTACAGTTCTGTTCCACGCAACTCAGAGTATGCCTAATTGCATAGGGCTAACGTTGAATCCCTTTACATTGTTTTGCTTCTGAGTCCTTTTTGAGATTGCTGCAATATTTGGGCACATCGGAATGAGTCAAGGACAGACTGTATGGCTTGACTTTACTCATCAAAGTATAAACTGGCAGTAACTCACTTAAGCCAATAGAATTACACTACTTTTTTGTTGGTGTTAGTGAGAGGATTAGGCCAGAATGGTAGCCTTAACTTTAAATGCAAGTAGTTCCACTGATTTTTTTTTTTAAATTAGACACTAAAGGCCACTTTTGACTGGCCCTGCATATGGAAAGGAGAGACAGAGCTTTTCCTTTTCCCTCCTCCCCTTTTGCCCCTACACATGAAACACCTACAAACCCCATCCTTCCATTCTGTGAGCAAAAAGGTCAAAGTGTGGTGATAGTGAACACCCCCAAGGGGATAAGGAGAGGCAAAAGGCATGGCTACTATGTTGTCTCTTTCTACCTGCACTGACCAATGGGGATGATGTCGTTTGGCACAGTGGGAACACTGTTGAAGGTGTTTTGTTGGTCACTGGGTGCATCCTCCTTCACTCCTGAAGGAGTTCTAGCTGAGTCAGCCACAATATTTCCAGTACCTGCTGCAGCAAAAGTAATCTGCTGTCCACACATATCACATATGCTATAGCTTAACTGCAGTGTAGCTCCAACATCAATCCCTATATTATATTTTGACATTGATTTCTGTATTTATATTTTTACATTCATCTCTGAATTGCTTATATTTGCTGAAAGGGCTGAGCACTGGATTTATGAGCAGCGTCCAACACATCATCTGGTGAGGATGGACCTTGTTTTCAGATGGGAATTGTAGGGAACATTATTTGTTGCAAAGAAAGTGGCTTGTCTTAACTGACAGACTGCAAGAGCTATTCTCTGAGCTTCTCAAATAAAGCCTGCTAATCCCAGCACCTAATTAATTAGGCTATGGCAGCCTCCACGCAAATGTTACTGGATTACAATTTCCCCGTAAAATGTTATCTCCATTTGTCAAAATACTTGCCTGAGAACAGGGGAGCTATCTGGGTATTCAAGGAATTGCATGCCAAAAAAAAAAAAAAAAAGTTAAAGGCACTGAATACAGTAGTACAGCCACTTACATAACATGCCAAACACACCAAATCTGGATCTCAGTGGAAGTAATGTTTTATTATGCTAAGAGCCGGGATTAGTAATATCTCAATCTACCACACACTGCTTTCTAAACTAATTATTCTATTCTCTTTTCCATTCCCTTTTCTTTCTTTCTTTGACTACTTCTTCAGTTTCTTCAGAGAATGATGGGATAGGGAAGATACGGGTTAAATCAGTTGTGACAATCATGCGGCATAATTGACATGACAAGAATGACAATAGATGGCCTATAAATGGACTATAAATGGCCATTTTCCAGCAGTTCCAGCAATGCATTGTCTTGTTTAGTTGCTTGTTAGTGGCTTTGGGATTTCCTTTAGGCTTGCCATGTAATTGGCCTGCTATAGGGCTGCTGAAGCTTTTCATTTTTCCCAAACATATTTTCAGTTCCCTCATGTATCTGTCTTCAACTAGGCCATTTACCACTCTCTATGGCTTTAACTCTAAAGAGAGCTTTGACGTATCCGCGTACAATTTATCTTTTTCATTGATGCAAATACCCTATTACTGGTGTCCCTTCATCTATTTTAACTGCACTCTAAAGTTGTTTACTTCTAGGGAATCAAAAGCAAACTCCTTTTTACTTGCCCTTCAACAATCCCTTTGAATGCACGTATACAGTTTACTTCTGGATAAGGAATTTATTTTAAAGCCTGTCTCTTCATTATCTACACTTATAAAGGTGGGAATACTTTCATATGAACATAATTAGCATTCCAAAATGTTTTAATCTTGCTTACCCTAGTCAGAAGCCTAATTAGCGGCAGCCTTCTACTGATGAGAAAACTGAACATTGAGTTTTGGACTCTCTAGATCAAAGCCAAACTTAGACTAAATTTGTCTTGATTCAGCTTTTTTTTAGTACTGTACCACTGTTTTTAAACAGCTTTTCCAAATATCACTATTTTATGCTATGAGTAAATGAAACTATTTAATTCTAGGTTTTTGTGGATGTTTAATTGTAGTTTTTCCTAAGGATGGACAGAGAGCAAATTCATGTTTTGCTTTCTTCATATTTCATTAATTCATTTACAGTATAAGATTTTAAAAGAGTATTTTACATAAAAGCCTGTCACTTGCACTCTTGTTTTTAAATGCAACAAAAAAAGTCTAAATGACTGCCAAAAATGTAGAAAAAATCTGATTAATTTCTACTGACTCAGCTGTCAGTCTTGCAAATATATGTGATAAAAAGAATATGCATGAAGTTGTTGATACTCAGTAGTTATATATTTAAGGCCAAATCCACCTGGCTTTATCATGACAGGTTTGGGTCCCAATTTTTACCTGTTGAACTCAATGGCAAAACTCTCAATGTTATAAATGGGAGCAGGAGCAGGTCCTATATACTTAAGGTAAAATTCTGGCCCCATTGTAGTCAGCAGGGGTCTTGCTACTGACTTCTGAGGGACCAGAATTTCACCCTTAGTCAGTTGCCCTATTTAACGTAATTCTATTGATTCTAAATTCCAACTATACCTGGTATGGTTGTGGCATTATCAGTGCTTTCAATGTTCAGACCTCGTGTAAACTGGCTACAACTCCAGCAATTCAGTGCAGTTGTGCGTGCTGTCACTCTCACAGGGCAGCTGCGCCTCTATTTCCTCTCAGTGGTCCAGCAAGGGCACCCACACTTGGTCTTCCAACTCCTCAGTTGTTGCCGCTCTTGGGTGGAGACTCATGTCTTTCTTCCTTCTAACCAGGGTATTGCCAGGCTGCACAGTTCCATAAATTACACTGTGTTGCTCTCAGCAAAGACAGTCTGCCTAAACAGACCACCTTGATTTCTCTTCAGAGACTGATAAGAGTAATTCTACAGTTATAAGTCCCACACAGTTCTTTCTAAGCAAACCTACTTTATTCTTAACGTAAACGCATTACCAAGAAAACATATTACAAACTATGAAGGAACCTACATGCATGCTAATAAACTTACAAGCAGTCACCCCAACCCTAACTTGAATTCTGGCAGGAAAAATCCATCAAACACCGCCTCACTCCCTGCCACCCAACCCTAAGGGAATCCCTATGGTTACCAGTTCATCACAGCTTCAGCTCAGAACAAGTAGCCAGGCCCTTCCAACCCTAAGGATCAGGCCTTCTGTACTCCATGGGTTTGGGTTTGGGTGCGCAACTATGTCTCTCTCCTTCATCCCTTCCTCAGAAGCCTAGGAAAACAGATGGGACTTCATAGTAAGATACAGGTTCCTTAGTTCATTTTTTCTCTACCTGACTATACTTAGTTTTTTCAAAGTTTTCACTTGAGGAATAGGCGCAACTAGATCATTATGGCCAAATGTTGCTCGGAATTATATTGAAGCCTCGGAGTTTCATTCAAAGTAGAATTTGGCCCATAGAGTTCCTGTTCCTCAATGAATCTGAAAGTTTAATTTCCCACTGGGATCCAAGTTATTTATAGCTGCTTTGGGTTATCATTTATAGTCTCATTTCACTAAAATTTGTGTATTTCATATACTGTTGGGATTTTTTAAAAATCAGGGAAATAAGTATCAGGAATATAATTTTCAGAATCATATTAATTCCTTTTTCAATTCCCAATCTCACAATGTGCCATTTCCTATTACCTAACTTTACAGAGGCATCTTATCACTTTATGTATAAAATAAGAATAAAAGAGGCAATGGGTGGAATGGGGAATTATAATAACCCTGGCATCCCATCGCTTTCTGACCTTGTAAAGTCTCAAGTGCCTTTGCTTTTGTTGCAGATATTTCTCCTACCTATAGTGTGCAGCAAAACTGAACGACTCCCTAACCAACAATGTTCCCTCCAGCTCATGGTTTACTGGCTCTGTACATAGACAGATAATTCCAATTTCTACTGCTCTAAACCCAGCTCTTTAACAGTATTAAATTCACTTTAATAAAAGTAAATAAATAGATGCAAACACAATAAACTCCTGCTCCAAATTGATATCATTAGCTCTAAAGAACACATTTGAATGTGAAAGGATATGTATCTGCAATTTAACAGTCACCTTCATTAATATTCACCTCATCTAGGGAGCTGACAGCATTACTTTCCCACATAGATTAACCAGTTGCAGAATGTTTCTTCAAGTAATAGCAAGGTGTCAGATTTATATACAGAGGATGAGTATTGGTAACATTAATTTGCTTGCAAATTGAATTGATAACTCACATTGTTTAAACCATAGCTGGATTTGTTGAGAAATTAATTACCTCTTACAAGTCATCCTTTCTGGTGCTATTAAGTCAGGATGCTAGATAAGTTTGACGCCATCTGTGGATAGGTAGAGACCCCACACACAGTGCACATGGACTGGGTTAGTGTCTAAACTTACCCCTTTCATGGGGTTTGCTGGTATTATTAACTTAATAAACAAAACAAACCAACTAGTTTATTGAAAACTTGTTTTAAAATTACAAGAAATCACTTTTAAGTTTTTAAGGGGTTTCCAGGTCCTGCTTGCAGGCTCGGGAGCTCTGTAGGGAATCGCGTTATCTGGGTCTTGTGCAGTCAGTTTACAAAGAGTCAGTCTAGAACAAGGCAAGCAGACTTGTGAATCTTCCTTAGGGAGCAGCGGGAGTGGTCTCTCTCTTTTCTTGGTTAGGATGCTAGATTCTAAGAAACAAGGTAGTGTTACATTGCAATCTTCCAGAAAGATAAAAACATAAAATACTTTAACTTCTTTCTGTGTATGTCATGAACATAACAGATAACTGGCATACACAACAGTCTAAGATTTCTCGTGAGCTCGACTTGTTCCTGGGGGTTCCATTTGTGAAGCCTTTATCTTTCTATCTCTGTCCCACTTCTTCCTCAGAGTGAGAGACAAACCCCATTATACCCTGGATTGGTGCTTCTTTGAGCCTTAACTGGTCTGGCTTCCGTTACCAGCTTTCAGAATAGCCCTACTCCTCCCTGCAGGGCCCTAAAACCTATTCAGCATACATCAGATTTGTAAGGGAAACGAGAAGTAAGTTTAAAAAAAGGGAAGTCTTTGAAATGGAAAATGAGTTGAGAATTATAATCTTTAATTTCTCCGTTATTATTATTGCCTCCTTGCGGCAGTGCATCAAGACTTCATTGCTTAGTCACTGACTAATGATAATCCTATATCATATATTCATTCTATTATTTTCCCACAGGCTCAAGAAGCACCTTTTGACTGTGGTACATCTTGTCCAGTGATTGAATATAGGTGTTTTGATGGTTTGTTTCATAGCTTTAATTGTATCTCAGGAGTTTAATTCCTTGAGCTGTGAAGAGAAACTCTAGCTTTATCTGTGCTCACCAAATTCTTGTTCAAATTTTCTTCCTGAGCTTCTGCCTGCCTTTACTGATTTAATTAATACTTCTGTGTCCCTAGGTTATATACCTGCTGACTTTAAATCTGTTGTCATTTAACCATTATTAAAGCAACATTCCTTGTCTGATGACTTGGCTGCTAGTTACAGAACTACTGCCAAACTTCCATTCCTATCTGAGATGCTTAGAAACAACGAATTTAAAGTTGTTGTTTTTTTTTAAAGGGGGGGGGGGGACTAAGATTTATCTTTATAGTTTAAAGCCTCAAATCTTGAAGATCTTTAGAGGTAAATTAACTTTTGTTCCATTCTCTTGGACCTTTCCATTTTCTTGTCTTTGATGCCAGTGGCCATTTGGAAAATATACTCTGCTGAAAATTGTTTTGATCTGTTTGTGAATACTGCTGAACAAGATATCCAAAGCTAACAATTATACCCTCGGCCTCAAATTCACTTCCCTTACTCTCTTTGCCCAATTTTCTGGTTTAGAGTCACATAATTCCTCAAATAGTTCCCATTGTGGGAGATGATCACATTTTTAGAGTGTAGGTGTGAAGAGCACTTCAGTGGCAGGATCATAGGAGATTACTGACTTTCTCTGTTATGAAGGGTATCCCAGCCATATGGATCACTAGGTGCAGGATGATGGTTTCTGGCTTCATTGGTAGAATGGGCCTTTGTGTTCTTCTTCTCTGTAACTATGGTTCACAGTGCTCCAGCACCCAGTCATGATGTGAAAGAATAGCACGACATTGATGTGAGATTGCTCTCATCTGGCCCACTACATCTGCTGATACCTGAGCACCACACCTCAGTACCTCAGCTTGGTCCTCCACCCTGATTGGTCTAGGGATATGGGATCTTCATGGAACAGGTCCCAAAACATGTCTGCAACCACCTCTGGGAGTAAAACCAGACTGAGTACACCCTGGCTGCTCTCATTCCAAGGGCGCCAGAAACTTTGTAGAAATAAGGGGGCCCAGGCCAAAGTGCCCACTACCTCTCTGTAGCTGGCCTCTCCAGCGATGAGCCAGCTGCCCTCTATTCTGGCACCACAGCAGCTCTTGATGGGTGAATGGTGTAATTGCATTGTCTTCTCTACAGAATCTATTATTCTGTGGGGGGCCATGGTCCCCTGGTTCCAGTGCTGGTGTCTCATCCCCACATGGCGTGGTGTCCATGTATGGGTTCCTAGCTATGGGTAGTTTTATTCCTCCTTGACTTCTCTCTATAAGAAAAAAATTGTATGCTATTTTAAACTAGAAGGGTATTTCTCAAACTGATCTGTGAAAATGTTTTCACTCATCATTTAAAACAAAAAGTCTGGAAAACCACATGAAACATTTGGTGTATAATTTCATGCAAAATATTTGAGGGGAAAACACTTTCACCAATTTAATTCCAGCTTGGATCAAACTGACCTTTTAAGATGTTCAGACATTTATGGATATTGTTTTTATTTATGTATTTATTTTTACTTTTGGTATTGATACACAGCCATCTTTACGTGATATATTGTATGGTTTGGCCTATGCATTCATTCCTATACTTATACATGTAATACGCACATTATCTGTGGTATATTACACTGTTACATAATTGCTATACAGTAGAACCTAAAAGATACAAACACCAGAATTGCAAACTGACCAGTCAACTGAACTCCATGTGAAAATGGAGGTAAGCAATCAGGCAGTAGTAGAGGTATGTGGGGGGGGGGAAGAAAGTAAATACTATACTGTGCCTGTATTGCATCTTAAAGGTCGGCATGCCAGCTCGGGCTGCTGCAGGGAGCTGCTGCTGAAAGGAATTGAAAGTTGTAGCCAAAGCCTGGCCTGGAGCTAGAATCAGAGTCTGAACTGCTACCTTCATGATGCGCTTTATCGGAGTTTTAAAGGGCCTCAGCCTGTGCGCCGATGTGGCCCAAGCGTTGCCTGTGGCTGCACTCCTGGATCCTGCCAGCACCTCTAGGAGTGCAAGGGGCAGGGGAGAGAGTGGCACTGGCAGGAGGCTGGCACCAATCCCCTGCCTCATGCTGCCCCTGGAGCATAGCAAGCAGTGCACTGAACCGGGCGAGCCCTGGGGAGGGGAGCTGAGGGCTGGGGCTTGTAGTGCCAAGGGTGCAGGGCTGGCCCCTCCAGTTCAGCCCAAAGGCAAGAAACAGGAATAGGGCAAGGAGTTGCTTGCAAACCAGGCTGTGCTGCCAGATGAAACCTTTTGCAGAGATATCTCCCAGGCCTCAGCTGGAAGATACTGACTGCAGGGTACTGTACCATAATGTTTTGTTCAGAGTTACGAACAATCTCTATTCCTGACATGTTCGTATCTTTGAGGTTCTACTGTATACAGCCATCGTGATAACTTGCAAGATTTTGTGATTTATCCCTATCTCACTTGGCCCTCTCCTTCGAATGGACTGCTTCAAGATCATCTGCTTGGTTGAGTATTTGCTCTCTGTAGTGCTTCACTAATAGATATTATTCTAATATTAGGGATTTAAACATTACTGCTGTGTAGATGATACAGATGTTTCAATGTTTCTACACCTGATTTCATTTAATCTTTATAACCATGTTTGTCCAAAATTTAACATTTGAATTAATACAATTAAATTGACTCTCAGTGTCTGAAAACCAAGTCTGGCCACTCAGCTGCCTCACAACAATTGTGTTTTCCCTTCCAGTTTCCTTGCATGTTTTGAAATCACAGGTCTTACTATAGAAAATCAGTATAAACTTTGTTTTAACTTTGCTAAATATTTTTAAGCTTCACTTGTAATCGTATTTGTAAATAGCTTTGATGTTTTTCAAGATGGCATTTTGCAAATAAAATACTGCTTCTGAAGTGGAGCATTTTCAATAACAGGAAAAATCCTTGTAAGTTTTGTATTAAAGCAAAATCATGCTTAGGCTAAAAACTCCCTTCATAGTTCTTTCTTTTGGCCATTTTGGAATAGTTTCCTCCTGTTTCCATCTTATGGATACCAAAAGGACTTGTTCTTTTCATTATAGGAGAGTGTCCACATCTGTATTTAGATGATACAGCCTGACATTTTATGGAAGTGGTTGATGTAGCAAATGCATGTTTACTCACTGAGGTCTGTAGTATAACTTTGTTAAACTACCCCTTTACAAGGTATGGGAAACCTGCAACTTTGCACTCACAGTTTTCAGAGCACTTTTCTACTGTGATTGTGGGCTTACCACTCTACAAGACTAACAGGAAGTTTGGCCCTCATACTCTCCCAAGAGCTACAGAGACTAGGACCATCTTCCCAGGCATTGTTTGCCTCCACAATGGCTCCTGAACCTTCTTGGCTCAAGCTGTGTGTCAAGCTCACAGCTTCAGTGGGTGTCATGCTTCCACCCTTTTCTCTGACTAGCTTCTGTACTACCCTCCGCACTGTGACAGTATTTCAAGAAACCTTGTAGAGCTGAGTTCTGTGTACATCCTGTGAGTTTTCATCATATACTGCCTTCCCTCTCAAATAGTGGCAATCCAACAATTCCACCACAAGAAGGCTGTCCTCCTGCCTGAAGAGGCAGGGGAAGGGTTTGCATCCTCATGCAGGACATCTGAACTTCCTGTGCTTTCTTAATTCTTGATTTTTACTGTTTCTCAAATAACTCATAGAAGTTGAAGCCACATTTGTACAGATGTGCTCAGAGAATCATAGTTATTGCTGGTGGCCAAACAATGAAACAGAAACTTAAATTAGCAGCATTCCTATTCTGTGGTTGGACTTGGGTTGTGTGTATCCTGTAGGGAACAGCAGCAAGACTCCAACTGTGTAAACGCTAAAAGACACTCAGAAATAATTTGATTACAGCAGAAGAGACCATCACTCAGATACTTTCAGGTCAAATATTCAGGGCTCCTTGTTTTCAGTGATTCTGTGGTTATGGCTACTACAGAAATGATGATTAGTTACTGAAATGTACAACTTTATATTCAGGTTCTATCTTTTGCATCTTTTCTGCTTTTCTCATTCAGTCACACTCTGGCTCTCCCTTATCCCTGCTTTTGTTCCTTTTTAGAAATGTATTGACTAGCGTCTTTTAAAAAAGAAAGAAATTTAGTGAAATTAATGGATCTATAATTGACTTTAAACTCTGTGGTAACAAAAACCATTTAGAGATGCCATAGACCAGTGGGAATAGACTGAATCTGGGAAATGGACATAATAGTATGCAGGAAAGAAAATGGAAATCTAATTAACAATCTGGAATTATCCTAAAGTGAACTTTATTTTTAGTATAAATAATAAATAGAACTAACTTCAGCATCATGTTCCACAGTCTGTGGGAAGGGAACATTGGAAGTCAGTCCAGTGCCAGGCTTGGCACAAAGAATCTCCTTGGCACTGGGCAACTCCTCAGCGCCACTGCACTCTGTGCAGCCATTGTTACTGTGGCGGCACTCTCCACCTTCCGCTGCAGCACAATCTGTGGCTTCAGAACCACCGCTGACTTTGGTATTGAAACCACTTCTGGCACGGGAGACAACTGAGAAATTCTTGGTGCTGGCTGTGCCATTTCCACAGTTGGCACCAGTCCCTTCCTCGCTTTGGACAACAGATGAGTCGGACTGGTTGCTTGCATTCTCAGGGCTGGCTCCACCTTTATCCCCAGGATCCTGAGACTTCTCAGCATCCAAGTTGGGATCATCCTCCCTTTTTCTCCTTCACCTGGCCCATATCAGGGACTGTTGATTGAGCAGCATGGGTACCGAGATTGACATTCTTCCCACAGTCAATATAAAGACCCCTGGCCTGGTGTCTACTGGCCACCAATGCCTGACCCTTAAGCCCCCTGGACTTATGGGATGCTCCTCGGTCATGGAGGTTGTACTCCTTATCTTGATCCAAGGCAAGATTGCCAGGCATGTTGGTGGCTGGGGCTGTTGACCCACTGTAAGTTCAGGCACCAGTTGTCTTCCTCATTGCAGAGCCTCTGAAATTGTTCCATCCATGTCTGCCTGTTCAGGAGTGGGACTCATCATTGGAACAGATAACTGTCTTTTCATTGTCCCCAGGAACTTTGGCTCTTCCAGGCTCTTCCCTTTCTTCAGTGCCTGAGGACTTCAGGGCCTACCAGGACCTTTTGCTGTGTGTGGCTGCTTCCCAGAGTATCCAGTTGGAGTTCTTGCAGAGGAATGCTGATAAATTGTTGAACATCCAGCAACCATCTGCCCATGCGAGAGTGGCTATTCCCATCAACAATGCGCTCCTGGAGCCTGCAAAGGTTCTTTGGAGAATGCCAGCTTTGGTGTTGCCTACGTCAAAGTGTTTGAATAAATGTTGCTTTGTCCATATGCAGGAATTTGAAGGGTTTTACTGCCACCTGGATCCTAATTCACTTATTGTAACTGTAATGAATGGTAGAGCTCAACAGGGCAGAACTAAGTCCATTCGTAAGGACGAGGACTCTAAAAGGATGGACTTAATGGGTAAGAAGATCTACACCTGCTCTTCCTTACTACAACTTAACCTTCCATTCACCTCCCCAGTTATGCTCACTAAGAAATGAGGCAAGTTACTTATGTCAAGTCAGGCCCACATTTCCCAAGTTGCATTCATTCCTGGAGGAGTAGTACCTTCACATCTTCACATTCCTGGCCTTCTTCCTGGACAGGACTAAACTGTTTTGGGCTTCACCTCATCTGTTTGTGTTGTACGCAGACTGTGTGAAGAGACAGGGAGTCTCTTCAGACTCTGTGAAGAGACACAAACTATTTCTAAGTGGATAATTTCCTGTCTCAAGACTGCATATAAAACAGTGTCAACTATTTCTGCTCAAGGGGTCTGAGCCTAATTTGTGAGAGCACAATCGAGGTCAATGACATTTTTAAATGACATCTCAATATTGGACATTTGCAGGGCTGCCACATGGTCATTGATATGTATATTTACAAACCATTATGCCGTTACTGTGGCATCCAGAGCAGATGCAAGCTTTCAGAAGATGGTCCTGCAGTCCTTGGTTAAATGGACTCAGAGGCCCATTTCCTACAGGCACTGCTTGTGAGTCACTAAGCGGAATATACGGCTGTGTCTACTCAAAGTAGAAGAAATAGTTACTTTCTCTAACTATGGTTCTTCAAGATGTGATGCAGATGTGTATTCTACAACTCACCCTCCATTCCCTCTGCGCTGGAGTGCAGGCTCTGGGCTTTTGGTGAAAAGGAACTGAGGGGAGTATTGGTGGTGCCACTTCATATAGCCAGAGGAGAGGCTATGGCCATGAGTTGCAAGTAACACCTTCCACGGTGGCAGGGATGCCAGAACGATTTTTATAGTGGGGGTGCTGATGGAAACCATGTATTTGGTGTTTGTTGTTACTACTTTAAGTCAGGGGGTATGGCAGTACCCTAGTTCCAGTGCTAGTGCCCATGGGTACTGCTAGGAAAAATTTTCTGGCCCTGGTGCACTGCACATGCACACACCTAAGTGGAATACGGGTCTGCATCACATCTTGTAGAACCACAGTTACAGTAAATAGCAGTTTCTTACATTTGTCTACTACATATTTTCTGTCATACCTAAGGTATGATTTAGCTGATTCAAAATACTTCATATGCAAAAGAGACCAAGTTAGGAAGAGAACAGCTCAGCATAATAAAGGTTTATATATATAAAATACACATTAGAAAAGGACTACAATGATCAATTGAAAACAGTCACAGCTACCACTCATTTGGTCCTCCTTTCCCAGTTAAGAGGTCACCATGTCTGTGCTTATGATCTCATCCAGGGTTTAACATGCTTTTTTACTTTTACTGTAAACGTGAAGTGATTGCAACCAGATATTTCTTAAATTGTTCTACTCCAATTACAAATATAAAAACATACATTATGAACATGAATTCTTGCCATGAATTGTTACATTTATATTACAGTGTAGGCTCCAATATACATCTATGTTAGAGTGCTTGTTACCATTGTAGTTTATATTTGCAGAATGTTGCTCCAAAGGATATTAGAATTTATTCTGTGATTAGTCTGTTTCAAGCACTAAGAAACTTCATGTATACGCTTAGGTCACAGCAATTGAGAACAGGGAGAAGGAGCTCTAAGCCATCCTTCTGCTTCCCTGATCCTAGGCTGGTCCCTAGTATAATTTAAGTTTAGATTGTTTAAAAATATGCTATCTTCAACAATCCCACTGGGTGTCCTGCCCTGCCCTTCTTTGCCTCCTAAACTCCCTCTCAGTGGAATCCTTAGCTCTCCTTATAGAATGCACCTTCTAATTTTTTGTTTCTTTATTGTTTCTGTTTGCTGGTTTTCCATGATTCTCTCATTGTATTTGTGTAGTTATGATTTGGTTAATTTATACCCATATACTCTTTTTGACTGAGAAATGTAATGTACACTTCTGATTTAACCAATGAGTCAATTAGTGATCTCTGAACAGTTGCTAATAATGAGAAAATTATCTTTAAGAAATGTCTCTGCATCTCATGATTGTTCTTGAGTCTGGAGGATGAATATGTGAGGGAGTGTAGAAGGGCACCTCGGCCGGCCCCCAGACTGGGAGCCGAGGGAGGGACTGCTGGGAGCCGAGCAGTAGACCAGCAGGGCCAGGCACCCAGTAAATCTGCCCGGCAACAAGCCGGGATTGGGCCAGCACGCCGGGCCGCCTGTCAACCCCGCAGGCCAGGCCGGATAGGCCCGCCGGCGACGGCCAATCCGGCCCCGGGAGGCGGGACTTCCCCAGGAAGGGGAAGGATAAAAGCTCAGCCCCAGAGTTCAGTAAGAGGGAGGCAGCAGTGGGAAGCAGACCTGCTGCCCTGGGCTCCGGCCGGGGAAGAGAAGGTCTGCCGCCCCGGGCCGAAGCCCCGCCGGTCCCGGGACCCATACCGGGAGTGGATAGGCCCTCCGGCCGCTGGAGACTGGGACTGGCCGACGGGCCCTAAGGGGCGGCCGCCCCTCCCTGCAACCCCAGCCGGGCCCGAGGAACCAGACCCGTCCTGGTGGGTCAAACCGCCCGAGGCCGGGCCAGACCTCGAGGAGCTACCCGAGGAGTTGCCGGCGGCTGCCCCCCCGGAAGCTGGACCGGACCTCGAGGAGTTGCCAGAGGCCAGGTTCCCCAGCGAACATGTGGACCTAGAGGAGCTGCTGGACGCTGAGGACTTGCCCCCACTGCCGCCTCCGGACGCCGACGGGTGGGTGAGCCAACCGTGGGCCGTGCACCCCGCCCCCGGGTTGCTCGGGGTCAGCTCCTGGGAGGACGGGGAGGAAGTGGCCCAGGGGCAGCCAGGCCTAATGGCCAGGGAAGGGGCACAGGCCCCGCGGCGTGTTGCGGCTGGATCCTCGCCGCACCAGTGGTACTGACGGTGCCACTGGTAGGGCCCTGGGCTGGGACGCAGTGGAGACGGGTGGGCCTGCGTCCCCCTCCCCCCTCCTATACCTGCACTTGCCCCAGCGAGTGCGAGAGAGAGAGGGAGAGTCCTGACCCGCCGGCCAGACGGCTGGGAGAAACCCGCCTCAGCCTGCCCTGCTGCCCAGGGAGCAGGCTACCTAGACTGCTTTGTTTGCCTGCCCCGCTGCCCAGGGGCCAGGCTACCTAGACTGCTTTGTTTGCCTGCCCCGCTGCCCAGGGGCCAGGCTACCTAGACTGCTTTGTTTGCCTGCCCCGCTGCCCAGGGGCCAGGCTACCTAGACTGCTTGCTCGCCCGCCCTGCCAGAGGGCTGGGTCTAGAGGCAGGCCAGCCACTAATTCCCCTTCTATCTAGGAAGAGACCAAGATCTTCCCCAGCGGCTGGGCCCTCCGGACGGGCCGCGGCACACGGGCGGCATAACCGCCGTCCAACAGGGAGACTTTTCTTTTCAGGATGCTTGACTTTTTTGAGATCTTATATATCAAATTCTTTTTATCTTTAATAGTAATGCATTATGATTTCATCCCAGTGCAGAGGGACAGCCAGAGATCCCAGGGAATGCTTAATGTGCCTTTTACTCAAATAATCTGTTCCATGTTGTATTTAGCTGTGACACTCTGAGTAAGTTTCCCAGACCTGAAGAATAGCTCTGTGTAAGCTCAAAAGTTTGTCTCTCATCAGCAGAAGTTGGTACAATAAAAGGTATCACCTCATCCACCTTGTCACTCACAGGATGTTTGTGACGGACCCAGGAACTGAACAAGATTTTCTGATTTTTCAGCGTAGAATCTTAACCACAAGAGCATCCTTCCCCCATTCTCTAGTATATCTAACATTTTCCTATTCCACCCTGTCAAATACTTTCTCTGAATTCAGAGGTGTGGGTGAGCTTCCTGGATAATAGCTATGAGCTAGCCTATAAGATGAGTTATGGCCTCACCTCTCAGTGCATATTATCCACAGAAGTCATTGGGCATTGCACAAATATATCTGAGGGCAGCATTTGGCCCTTAAGAGTTCTGACCAACCCACAGGAAAGAAAATCCAAATGGAAGAGCTGCAGTTCAATGTATGGAATAGAATAATATAACCACAGTGGTACTGCTAAAATATTCTTTGTGCTTTTGACTTCTTTGTTTCCAGACACTCTACAGAGACTATTTAATGCATCAAATTACCTCAGAATAGAGTTAGCTTTTCAGGTGCTGAAGAACACTAGGCACAAATTAGCAACATAAGAACTGGAGCAAATTATAAAATTTGAGGAACTATCAGAGACATTTGTGGTTCTAATTATAGCTCTCAGTTCAGATCATAAGAAATATTTGAGATGTTCTCAATCTTCAGAGAAACATGGTATTTAAACTAACTTCCCAGTGGCATCTCATTTGTGCCACCTTTGTAATTGGCGTTAAAGAGAAATAAACAAGTTCTCACTGAATAGCTGACATAAAAATGCTCTTAGAACCACTCTGTCGATGCATATGTATATGCATATTACACAAATTACAATCTTATGGCTTGTATCATTTCCCCCCCATTCTGAGAAACTAAACCAATTGAATGAATGTCAAGTTTAAGAGACTTTTTTTGAGAATCCTTAAAACTTCCTAATCATTTAACTGGCAAAGCGAATAAAATGCTATATTTCAATGTAAGTCAGGTTCAAAAATCCATTCACTCTCATTACTAGAGGAGTTTTAGGTGCACTTTTTGGGACTCTGACAAACTGTGGGAAGATAGTCATGGCTTCATTTACTTACTACATGCTACAAACTGAAAATTAGAGCCTAAAGTAGAAAAATGAAACCCTCTATATATCTGTGCATCTGATTTTTCTCATAGATGCTCTGATTGTTCCTCTTCAACACTTATGATCCTAACATTCCTACATGTTTAGGAATCCAAGTACTCAAATTATTATGGTGCCATTTTGGCTTCTGCCTCGTCCCATCAGGAAAATGCTAGAATCTATGAAGATCAAAGATTAAAAACAAGCCTGTAGGGAGTACTGGAGAATGAGTCAGCCATTTGAGAGCATTGTGATCCCATGAAAAGGAGAGGAAGAATGACCTTGTGGCAAGGGCACTGGGCTAGAATTCAGGAGGTCTGTGTCAATTCCTAATTCTGCCACAGAGTAAATCTGGACTCATCACTTAATCACTGTATGCCTTAGTTCCAAATCTGTAAAATGGAGATACACTCCAAATAGACATGACAGCATTAAGATTTGGGGAAGGGACTGTTACTTACATCTTTGTACATTGTCTGGCATAATGGGCCTCTGAGTGGCACTCTAATGAAAATTATTAATTATAAAAATTTAATTACCTTCTAGTGGCTGCGTGGTTACCTCTGTGAAATAAGTTTAGCAGTCAAGTTCATAGAGGACGGGTGTGCACATTAACATGCACATATCTCATTTAACACTAGTTAACATGCTTGTCAGTTGTCTAAGCAGAGAGGCCAAAGATTAAATAGGTTTTCGAGACGAACTACCCTAGATGTGGTCCATCCAAGGCAGTGTTGAGGCACTTCGACAAGTCACTGTGGTCAAATTTGCACTGTTCATGCCCATTTGGCACCTGTTCTGAAGCTACATGAAGAACTTCAGTCTTCCAGACTGTCAAGTTGTGAGAGGTGCAGTGAAAAATATTATCACGCACATGTACAAAATGTAAAAGTCTAGAATTTTACAAAGTCTCTCTCTTTAAACTAGATGCTCCATGCAAGTTGAAAACAGGAGCTATATACCATAGCATGCAAAATTTTGAATTGTTGTGGACAGCAAAGGTGCTTTAATCTTTTGTATAGCTATTCTTTTACCTCAGGGGTTACTACGTGCTTTAAACATCTCCCTCTGAACCACACAGATGAACTCAGTCTTTTTTGTTCCCTCATTGCTCTTCTTTCTGTTTGGGATTTTCCTAAGTGCCTTAGCAGCATGAGTCCCAATGAAAGAAAAAGGGATTTGTGCTCCTAAGTCACTTTTTGAAAATTGGAACAGAACATTTGGCGACTTGCCTTTAAAACAGAATAAATAGTGTCCCAAAAGGCTGAGAATCAGGGAATGTATTCTGAATGCCAATATACAACAAAGGTGTTTTAATAATCTTCTGTAATCTGTAGTTTTACGGCTTGTCTACTACAAAGTTAAGTTGACGTAAGATTACATCAACCTAACCATGTAGGTATACACACTGCAACACTTCTTCCACTGGTTTAAGTCTCCTGCTACACTGACATAATAAAACTACCTCAACGAGAGGGTGACATAGGCCCAGTCTACATTTACCTGGAAATTCAGCAGCAGTCGATGGGAGTTACGCAAGCTACTCAGAGTGGCTTGCGTAACACCCTTCAACTTCCTAACTCCTCTTCTTTGTGGCATCTTCACTATGCTGCGCTGACAGGAAAAGCGTTCCTCTTGACGCAGAGCTACGCCACTTGAGGGGGTGATTTTAATGTGTTGACGGCGAGATCAATTGAGCAGTTTAATTAGAAAAAAAACAGCATTCCTGGACCTCCCTACGCTGTCTCCCTCATTCCATGTACCTTCTGGGGCTACAACAGTACCCAAGGCACTCTACCCTGTGGGAGATGAAATACAATGACAGACATGCATACACCCAGCTATGAAAACCTTTTTGGTGTATGTGCTTGTGAATTCCCTGTTCTCTCCCCTTTAAAGATACTGTCTCCTGTATGTATGAAGTTTACATCAGCATTACATAGACTTGTTTGCATGGGTGTGGAAAAAAATCTACTTATAGAAACTGAATTTCTCTTTATTATTCTTCATCCCATGGTGGTTGCTGCTAATATTCATCCATAATAGCAATAGGTGCATCTATATTGTTATAGTTAGACACACACAGCAATCATTACAAGATTCATAGCATGGTGCAAACAAACAATGCCAGGCTTAACACACGTTACTGTGGCTCATTGTTAGAATGCTCTTTCAAGGCTTCCCTCAGCTGAACAGCTAGAGCCCTGCAAATCTGTGGATATCCACTTTATATTCACGGACCATTTGTTGCGGATCTTGGATCAGATGCGGATCTCAAAGGTGGGGAAGCAGCTATGTGCAGCTTCTACCTAAGGATACAATTCAATCACAGAATCCATGACTTTTGGGACCCCTGACTTTTGGGGCAGGGCTAGAGTAGCTGTCAGCTCTGTGGATGCTGGCAAACAACTGATCGGCACCCAGCCCCAGGACCATGGAGCAGTGGCCTCCAAAGAGCTAATTGGCCTTGAGGCTGCCCAACAGTTGACCAGGGACCAGCCTACCAAAGCACCAGCCCAAGGGACTGACCCAACCCAGCTGATGCTCCAGCAGGACTGGCTGCCAGTCAGCTGTTCCATGGTGTGCGGGGGGGCAGCCCTGGCTGTGGAGCAGGTTTTCAGCCCCCCCCCCCTCCCCCTTCTGATCCCCCCAGTGCAGTGTAGGTACACTTAAAAGACAGAGTGCAGATCATGGGTCAGATACAAGTTGATTCTAGTGGATGCAGATTGGATGTGGATTCACATTTTTGTATCCGTGCAGGGCTTTACGAATTGCTCCCACATTGAACTCCTCTGATAGCCTCATGTTCATAACCCATAGCACAGTAATGAAGAGCAGTGCAGGATCGATGCTGCTTCTTCGAGTGTTGTGTCTGGGTGCTCCACTTCAGGTATCAGTGCGTCCAGGATTGTCGATGAGAGACTTGTGCAGCATACCTGTACGGGCACGGATAGTGTCTCACGGCGCTGTTGGTGCCCTTACGGTTGCTCGCGCGGCCCAGCCTCTTCAGTTCCTTCTCAACCGTCCCTGGCCTGAGATGGATCTCCACAGCACTCCTTCCTTCTTAACATAAAACAAAAAAATTAGCAACTTTAGTTATAGTTTAGTCATAGTTTTAGTCATAGTAACCTTTAATTAAGATAAATATTGTTTATAGTTTAAAAAAATTAATTTAATTCTTCCTTCACACAGCTATATTTAGTGAGGGAGGACCATCTTCCCACAAAGTTCAAAATGCCAGGATCGCCAGGCTTGAGGAGGCATGAGTCCTGCAGAAAAGCAATCCTGTTTCAGATTAACATGCTGTCTGTGTTCGGTGCCCAGGAGTGGGCCATATCCTAGCTAAATGTACGCATTGTTCCAAGCTTAAGGCATGTAGTCAACGGGAAAGGGTTCTCCGCCTCAGACTTATTTTAATGGAGAAGTCCCTACAGCCTACCTCCGAGTCTGAGACTGGAGACAGAGGCACCACTCCAGCTCAAACTTCCAGCTCAAAATGGAAGAAAGCCACGACCTTGCTTGTTGAGACGCACCAAAAGTGAAGCAGTCTCCAGCCAGGTCTTTACCTCCCATACTGTCCACCTCAAAGGAGAGTTCAGCTACAGTGCATATCTCTGCTGGCACCGCCGGAATCAAGGCCTCATCGTCACTGAGCTGACAAACAGCACCGGCTATAGCACCATCTACACCAGCAAAATCGGTGCCGAAACCAGCATTGGCACACATGCTGCTGTCCTCGGTGGCATCACCACTATCAGCACCGAAATAAGAGAGACCTAGAACCATGGTACTGACAATCATGCAGAGAGAACACAGCCTTTGTGCCAGTGGCACCACCAATACACTCTTGGCACTGTGCACAGGAAAGCACTTCTCGCTCTCCACTCTATGGTACTGATAGCTCACCTTGTATGCAGGCATCACAATCTTCTATTTCACCCATTCACGACCCCATTATCAAGTGACAACGAGGAAGGCTCACATGAGGGAGTCTTCTCTCCAAATCAATCCTCCCTGGACAGAAAAGAATCTATAGTTTCACTTAAATCACTGTCCCAAATTGAGAAAACCATGAGGGAATGGATTGAACAGATGAAGATTCTCTCTGAGGTCTTCCTGATCACATTCCGCAAGAGATCAAGGCACATCCCACAGCTTTCAGCAACACATGCCATCAACATCAGCCATAACATCTGACAAGCCTGTTTCACAGTCACCTGCCCATGATGAAGTCCTTGAAACATCAGATGATGGCATGCAGGAGGAGACGTCCCTTGCCCACAAGTCATCCTTGTCACTGGACAAAGCAGTAATGCCTCCTCCTCTGACCACAGCAGATGACTTCAAACAGTTTCAAGACTTATTCAAACAGGTAGCATTATCATAAGACATATCCTTACAAGAAGTTGAGGAGACTCAACGTAAGTTACTCCAGATACTACACACTACTGCCAATACCAAAATAGCTTTGCCAATTACTGATGCCATAATTCAACTGGCCAATACAATCTGGCAAATACCAGTATCAGTCCCTCCAACTTGCAAGAGGGCTGACAGGAAATATTATGCACAGTCAAGGGGTATGGAGCTTTATTCACCCACCCTCCCCCGCAACTCTCTGGAACAAACAAGCGCAGCCTAAATCAACTCCAGTTGACAAAGACAGCAAACGCTTGGACCTATTTGGACACAAAGTATATTCCTCAGCAACCTTGCAATTTAGAGTGGCCAACTAGAATTCCTTGCTGGCCAAATACAATAATGATAATTATGAGAAAATGTATGAGCTAATGCAATACTTACCTGAAGAAGAACAACTGATTGCGTGGACAGCTCTTCAGGCATCTCTAGACGTAGCTGATATGACAGCTCTCACAACAGCCACTGCCATCACTCTGCCACGCCACCTGGCTCCAATCAGCCAGCATCCCAAAGGACCTGCAAACAAAAGTTGAAGACTTACCCTTCAATAAGGACAAGTCATTTTCAAAAAAGATGGATGAAATATTACACTCTATGAGGGACTCGAGAACAACCCTCAGAACCTTGGGCATATATACACCATCCTTCAAACGTAGGAGATACCAGCCCTACCAATGAAGAGGCTTCTCCTCTGATTGCCAATCAAGGCCCTATGACAGCTACGGCAGAAACAGCGACCACAGAGGAGAAGGCAAACATCTAACCATTCTGCCTCTTTTCAACCAACCAGTCATTTTGAAGATTTGGTCAAGAGTCAGAGACACACCTCCCAGGCAGGAATACTGACCAGGTTTGAACACCGATTACACCCCTTTCACACCAGATGGGCAGCAATCACTACGGACAGATGGACCCTAGGAATCATCCACACAGGCTATTCCATCCCCTTCACATGCACACCACCTACCCACCCACCCGCCCTGTCCCTCTTAAGGGACCCCTCCCATGAGCAATGGCTGCAGGAGGAAGTCCTGCATTACTACAGCTGGGAGCAATAGAGAGGGTTCTTCTTCAATACAGGGGCAAAGGATTCTATTCCCAATATTTCCTCTCACAGAAGAAAAATGGGGGTGGGGTGGATGAAGACCAATTCTAGACCTCAGATTGCTCAACAAGTACATTCGTGTTCAAAAGTTGAAAATGGTCACCCTAGCTATGATCATTAGAATGAGGGGATTGATTCTGAGCCCTCAACCTAAAAGAAGCTTACTTTAACATTACTATATACCTGTCTCATCGACAATTCTTTCGGTTTACAGTCAGTATGGAACATTACCAATATACGGTGTTATCCTTTGGCCTATCCACTGCGCCATGGGTCTTTTCCAAAGTACTCTCTCTGATCATGGCACGTCTACGATGCTTAGGCATGATAATCTTTTCTTACTTGGACGATTGCCTTCTCCGAAACCCAACATATGCAGAGGCAGAATACAATACACAGACAACCATATATATTCTCCAAGAACTAGGCCTTCAAATATACTTCCAAAAATCAGTTACAGTACCAACTCAAACCCTAGAATTTATAGGAACAGAACACAGTTCAATCACAGCAACAGCAATTCTCCTAACTCAAAGATTCCACACAATAATGAATCTTATCAAGGAGATAAAATCCATCCCTTATATTATAGTTGACACGGGCCTCCAACTCTTGGGCCATACGGCAACCCCCACCTTCATGGTTCAACATGCCAGACTGTACATGAGAGGTCTCCAAGGTTGGCTACTCCAAGCAGGCACAGCATGAACAAAAAATTAATAGTTCCTCCAAGAATCAAAGATTCCCTGGACTGCTGGGTGAATCCAGACAACCTATGCAGAGGCATACCATTCCAAAAGTGGATATCATCAGTCGTAATTTACGACAGACACCTCATTGATAGGATTGTGCGCGCACATGCAAGGCCTCAATGTCCAAGGTCAATATACTCAGTCAGAGGCACAATTACACAGCAACTTTCTCAAACTAAGAGCGGTACGTAAAATGTGCCCACTTCCTGCCACAAATAAAACAAAAATCAGTACAAATCATGACTGACAACAAGGCATGCATGTTTTACACAAACAGGCAAGGGGGCATTTGCTGTAGCTCTCTTTTCACTGAGGCCATAAAAGTTTGGAATTGGTACATAAATCAGGATATGGACATAGCTGCTTCATACCTCTTAGGACACATGAACACAACAGCAGACATATTGAGTAGGAAATTTGGACTGGAGCATGAATGGGAGATCTGCAACACAGTCCTACGTGACATTTTTCAATGACGGGGCACACCATCAATAGATCTATTCACAACAAGGAAGATTCGCAAGTGCAATCAATTCTGCTCCAGGGCAGGTCATGGCTACCAATCTCTAGGAGATTCTTAATCAAGTGGAAAGATGCACTACTATATGCATTCCCACCGATCCCTTTGTTACCACAGATAATAATCAAGATATGACGGGACTGCTCCTCGGTCATTCTCATAGCTCCAGCATGGCCTAGACAACCGTGGTACCCATACCTAACAAAAATGTCCTTCCGCCCCCTGATGAGACCTCCTATGGAGACAAATCTATTATCACAAAATCATGGTCAGTCGACTCATCCCAATTTAGAAATGCTCCATTTGACAGCCTGGAGGCTCCTTGGTTCCATCCAATAGAGAGAAGCTGCTTGACCCAAGTTCATAATGTGCTACTTAACAGCAGGAAACCATCTGCCCGCAGGACATACCTGCAAAAATGGAAAAGATTTATGATATGGTGCCATTCTTAAAACACAACAGCGATAGCAGCACCCCTACCACTGATCCTTGACTACCTACTAGAATTAAAGATGATGGGACTGTCACTAAGTTCTACCAAGGTTCACTTAGCCGCTATTAGCACATTTCATCAAAGTGCACAGGCCTCGCCTATTTTTTCACACCTGATCATGAGATGCTTCTTGACTGGACTCCAGGATTTGTACCCAGAAATACACGAGCCTACACCTGCATGGGACCTAACTATGGTATTAGGGAGACTCAGGCGTCCCCCTTTTGAACGTCTCACCACCTGCTCACCCCTCCACCTATCAATGAAAGTGGTGTTCCTAATTGCAATTACATCTTCAAGAAGAGTAGGTGAGTTAGGGGCACTTATGGCGCATCCCCCTATACTGTCTTCCTCAAGAACAGTGTAACTATGAGGCCACATCCAAAATTTCTACCAAAGATATCATCTTTCCATATTAACTAAGCCAACCATATATGTGCCAACATTTTACCCCAAGCCACACAAAAAATCAATCAGAGGCTATCTGACACATATTGGACGTGCAGAACACTATCATTCTACCTAAACAGAACCAAACACTTCCGTAAATCAACAAGACTGTTCCTTTCCACAACAAAATGCTCAAAAGGCAACACCATATCCTCTCAAAGACTATCTAGATGGATATCAGGTTGTATTCACCTGTGTTACGGACAGTCACAATTGAAACCTCCACCAGGTATTAAAACTCACTCTACCAGAGCATTGGCTTCCTCTGTTGCCTTTCTGAACAACATCCCTATATCTGAAATATGTAGGGCATTTTGGCAACATAGGCAACATGGGCTTCCGAGCACACCTTCGTAAAACATTACGCTTTCATGAATATTGCTGATAGGGACACTCAGTTAGGATCTGCAGTATTATCATTGGTTACCAAGCATGCTCCAAAGTCCCCCCTGCCAATAGTGGGGCACTGCTCTTCAGTCACCTGAAGTGGAGCACCCACAGGGACAACACTTGAAGAAGAGAAAGTTACTCACCTCATGAAGTAACTGAGGGTCTTCAAGATGTGTGTCCATGTGCATGCTCCACTACCCTTCTCTTCCCCTCTACTTCAGAGTACCTATAACTCTCCATGGTAGAGAAGGAACTGAGGGGGTTGGGCCATGAGTGGCAGTTGGGATGCCAACAGTGCCGCGATACACCATTCACTTATGCGCAGCCTGTACAGCCACTGCTGCACAAATCTCTGATTGACAGTGCCGGGACGCACCAACACCTGAAGTGGAGCACCCACAGGGACACACATCTTGAAGAACCTCGGTTACTGCATGAGGTGAGTAATGTTCTCTTTCGACAGATATGGCTGATTTGCAGGTTACCAGGGCAGTTGAAAAGCAGCTGGTAACCTAGTAGGCTTGGAATGGAATGATGGGATTGAGAAATTCACATCATGTGATGCTGAATCTGTCCCCATGAGGCATTGCAAACCCTTCCCAAAACACCTTATGGCCAGTTGCACAGTGGGATGGCTACCCATGGTGTACTGCTCTCTGTGTTGACGCAAATGCTGCTACTGTGGATGCACTCTGCCAACATGCAACAAGTATGCAACATGCAACAATGATTTAATTACAGTGGTGACTGTCAATGTAACTTATGTTGACATAACTTTGTAGTGTAGAGATATAGCCTTAGTCTTCAAGTCTATTATGTAGGATTCACAATGTCTAGTCACTCAATAAATTGCTTAGAATGAACATTTTATACCTCCTTAATCAATATTGTAAAGAAGTTTGTCTGTGTATGCAGAGGGATGTAATAAAAGCAAATAAAAGATAGCTCAAAGAAGGTTTTTGAGCTAAGTGAACCTACACCAATTGTAGGTGTTGCCTAATAACTGGAGATTAAAGGAGGCTTTGAGTATTGTATTTTAAACCTCACAGGTTATTATCAAAAACTTTATACAGTAGAGCACTGTAGTTCTGCTATTTTAAGGATGGGATGTTGCATTTCTTATCTTCTTTGGGAACAGAAAAGTAATTTGTATTCTTCTCCCAGTTCACTAATAAATAAGATTAAACCTAATACAAATATATGAAGCATCCTGTTGGCCACCTCCTCTCCAAACCTCATACCTGGCCATTTACCATGACACTTATTGCTTATGGCTTTCAGGTCAGTTTTCAAAGCAGTTGATCGACACATGAATTACTTTCTCCACTAAGATTTTATGAAACATGATGATGGCTAAATGGAAATCAAGTGGAGGGCAATGACTATCAAACCTGTTTCAGCTTATTAGACAAGATGATTTCTCCTTGTGTCCTTTTGCTTCTCTTAGCAGTTTTCTACAAATACTAGTTTCTGACTTACATTCATTACAGTCAATTTCCCATTTCTGCTATTTATTACATATTTTAAAATATATAATTAATAAATACTTCCCATCTAAACTAGCTGGGTTTGAACCAGCATAGCCTTCTTTCTTGTCTGTGAGATTGTAGCTTTCTGGACAGCTAGTAAAATATTCTTATTTTACTAGCTGTCCAAAAAGCTACAAACATTTTTCTGTTCAATTTTTTTATCCCAACTGATTTGGCTCATAATTGTTTTCAGGGTTGTGAAACTGGCCCTTTAAAATCACTAAGTATAGATATTACTACTTGGGACTTTATCCTGTTTACGCATAACAAATATTGTCAAACCATGATCACTTTAACCTCAGATATCCCTTATTTTTAGTTCTGTGATCAATTCCTCTTTATCTGTCAAGATGAGGTATAATATAGAATTTCCCCATATTGGTTGCAACGCTTTCTGAGTTGGGAAATTGTCATCTATAATATTTAATAGTTCGGGGGATGTTTTAATACTGGCAACATGAGACATCCAGTATATGTCACTGATATTGAAGTTCCCCATGATCATCCAGCTTTTCTCCCTGCACCTTATGGAAAGATGCTTAAAGAGCTGAATATCCTGTTCTCTAGTGCAATTTTAATGCTCTTTGGCAGAAACCTACTAGTACCGCATCTTGTGCTTTATCTTTTAGACCATTGATTCTTAAGCATTCAAGATCACTTGCTTCTGAATGCTCAGTGACTTGAAACAGATGCCATTTTTGACAGTGCTATTTCCCCTTCCCTTTTGTCCACTTGATCCACACTTAATAAGTTATAACCAGTGATTTACTTTCCAGTCATGTGACTTCTCTTGGATGCTAGCAGACCAGGTGCCAGGCTGCCAAGGCTTTAGGCCTCAGCTGAACACTGACAAATTCATTGCTGAAAATCAGTCTTTTCACCTGTGTTAGTATGGTGAAAATGGGTAGTGAATTTACAACAGTATTTAGACTTTATGAAATATTTGTAAATTGCTGCATGCATTAATTTCATTCGTAATACTTTTATCACATGCTATAAGGTAATATTTAAGTTTTTACTTTATAACTAAAAGATGTTTGCTCTGAAACTGTGAACCTGTCAGGTAGGATCATTGCCTGCTCATCAAGAAGGCTATCAAAACTAAATGGGCTTTTGGGCAACATCACAATACAAAGTCTTTGTTAATTACCCCTTCACACCAATGAAAAGGCTATATGGAAAAGGGCTTGTGCCATCAGCTTGAATTCTGGAAGAAGGAAATAAGAATAGTTGACAAGAAAAATTTTCATCTCTTTCGCTGTTTGGTCTCTGACAGGGCCAGAGGTATGAAACAGAAGCAGAGAGCCACATGCTCAACCTGGCTTAGCCCTAGAGGACATTCAGAGCTGACAGATTAGTACAACACTGTTACCTTTTGAAACCATAGACAATAACTCATTTGTGTATATAAGTTTGCTTGCTTTAACCTTATAATAACTCTTCTCATTTCTTCTCTTAGTTAATATCCTTAGTTTACTGTAGGATTAGCTACAAGCTTTGTCTTTGCTGTGAGATCTGAGGTACAAATTGACCTGGGGTAAGTGACTGGTCTCTTGGGATTGGAAGCAGCCTGAATATTTTGTGATCTTTGGTGTATAGCAACAACTATCACTAAATCTAGCTTGCCTGAGTGGCAAGATAGACTGGAATGCCCAGTGGGACTGTGACTCAATAATAATATTACAGTGTTTATGAAGCTCACACTTGTTACTGGGTTGGTGAAATCTAATTATAAGACACACAACAAGTTTGCGGTCTCTGCCCTGCTTCTTGACAGTCTGTCCTGAGATTGGCACTCACAGTTGTGCATCACTGCAGACAGCATAACACCAGGTTTCAGTAATGCTGATTTTTATCATTGAATGCATGCTCATAAATGAACAATTACAGTTCCTTGTGTTTATTACTCAGACTCCTAACATTGGTGTATAAGCAATTTAAGGATTTCTTCTTTTCATATCCTTTGTCATCTTGATTAATTTTGTTTTCAACCTCTCAATTTTGTGCTAAGTGATTACCTTTTTGTTCCTGCTTTTCACCCTCTGTTGTTTGTTTAATGCCCTCCTGACTAGTCTGGCCAGCCTGTCCCCCTAGATGATTAGCCTGCCTTCTGTAGGGAAAGGAGACTAGACAGTTTGGATGACCTCTATCTCAGTAAAAGGGGAACAGTGTTCCACAAAAGAAAATCCCTCTGCTTACACAACTTACCTAGCTAGCAGTGGGGATGTTGTACAACTAGATTAGGGAAAATACTAGAAAACATACTATATCGCTGGTTTGCCAGGAGATGAGGGTTCCCCCTTCCACTCCTGCTGCCATGAGAGGAGCAGATAGCAGATTCAGATACACTCACCCTGCAACTGCCACCATTTAAGAGATAAGAAACATGCATGGTAGGATTGTGATGCCACCTTTGACAGTGAATACAGCATGCCCTAGCAGGATTATAGAGGTAGGCTAGGGTTTAATATTTAGTTCATGTGCTCAAAACATTTTTCTAGTTTTTTCCACTGTCAGTGTTTGCCATACATTTTCTGTCCCTGAGCAATGCTTTTTCATCTGGTCTAAATCTGAAGTTTTTAAAAAAGAAGATTTACCCAAGAGAAACCCTTACTCTGTGTTGTTTTTCTGGCTTGCATCATTGTGTAACATATGGATATGTCCCACTGCGGAGGTTGTGTTGTCTGTCTCAGATGCTATTTCACATTTGTTAAAAATATTGGTTTTCTTTTCACTTGTATATATTAACAGTGTGACTATAAGTGAATGTATATGTCATAATTCTGGAGACATATGATCCTTGCAAAGGAGAGAATCACTGTATATTACAGCAGCATTCATGGTTCCTTTATACAAGTGATAAAAGGGTAATTAGCAGAGGTTGTAAAACTTCAGTAGTTATTAACAGCAATCTGTAATTATTTTCCTAGTCTAGTTTTACGTGCATCTTCATTTTGTCTCTTACATATTTTTTTAAAAAGATCTATTCTTTTCTGGGTTATTGGACAATCCATTTAGTGATGGAATTATGTTATCTTCTTGTATCAGCAAAAAAAATCTGATCAGAGAAAGAAATAAAGTTAGCTTTTCCTCGGTAAGCTCTTGTAACTATGTTCCTTCATTTGCCCTTTCAGCAAAACCTTACCATTATTACTATTGGTATCTTTGCTTATGGCTAAGCTCCTGGAAGCTGCCAACAACTTCTCTCTTCTTTTGTGTGGGGAGTAGGTACATGATACGCAGATCCTCCTCTCATTTTTCACTGATCACTGAAAGCCAGGTAAGAAATGATCAGCTTTGAAGGCCATTGAGTACTATGACATTTTACAGGGAATCAGCAGGCAGTTATTCAGCATAAGGATTTCTGACGTTGTGACGGATCCTACATTGGATGTGTCAATAAACTAACATTTCTATTTTTCACTACAGTTACTTAAATTAATCTACTTATGTTTCAGCCTTAGTGATACATTGTTACATAGTTTTGTGTGTGGCGTACTTGTGGCTGTAATATTAAGCTGGCAGTAAATGAGATACTGGCCGGATAAAGACTTCATAACATTCTTTCTTGTCCTTGGTCTACCTTTGTTTAGCTTTTGTATTTCTTCACTTATGTATGTGAGGTTTTTTTTCCTGTTATGAAAAGATGCAGCCTTCCTAAAAAGGAGTAGAATGTGTTACGTAGCTAATCATATAGTGTTTTGCGTGGCAAATTATTGCATTACCAACCTTCTGCATGGGATGTACAACCCCATGGGAAACTGAATATATTATTATGAGCTGTGATGCCAGATTTTTATAATCTTTAGTCATACTAAATGCACATCTATTATATTTAACTTTAATTTTCAGACATTTACATACTGTATGTAGGTGACCATCTACTTTGTTTGATAGTGTAGTTTGTATGTAAACATATCAGCTTATGGAATGGTACTACTAAAATGCACATTACAAGTAAGTATAGATATGTCTAGTGCTAGATTAGCAGCCAAACATGAACCAAAAATCCAGAGAAACTAAGGATTAAGGCTAAGATTTTCAAAGGAGCCTAAAGGGGTTAAGTGAAATTTTATGGAAATTCACTTGGATTTTAGCACCTAAAAACCAGCCTGAAACATTTTCACACCATATATAGAAGGGATTCTTTGCAGAGTTGGGAGTTCATATGGGAAGTACAGTGACATTATGCAGACCCCAATATCCTAATGAGCACAGTAACAGCTTTTTCACAAAATGCTATGAATACATACATCAGTGCCAAGCAAGTCACCTGAGAATGTGAATGTTGCCAGAACCATGGATTCTTCCTTATTCATTATGATTCAGCTGATTCAGGTTTTTGGGGCTCAGATTAAGAGACTGTTTAGCTGTGATGTAGATGTTCAGGCTTGGGCTGGAGCCTGGGCTCTATGACTCTGTGAGGTGGGAGGGTCCCAGAGCTCAGGCTGCAGCCCGAGGCTGAGTCAGCTGGCATGGACCAGCCATGGATTTTGAATTGCAGTGTAGACATACCCAGAGAGTCTTATATTTTGGAGCTGGAACTAACTGTATTGTTGCAGCTCTAGTTTCTGCGGCTCTTTGATAATTGTTATGGACCTGGCACGTCTATCTTGTGCATCTCTCTGCCAAGTAGGCAGTTCTCTGCATTATACCCTTGAGCATGCTATGTTAGCTAATCTTAAATTATTGTAGTATACGCTCCACTCTGCACTAACAAGGAACTGGAAGGGGTTCATGAGGCAACACAGCACTTAGTAGTACTTTGCTCTCTGCTCATCTATACAAGGGCAAGTCAGCATCAATGAGTCTTCTACTAATTCCCTGGGAAACTGGGGAAATTGTTCCTTAGTCTCTATTAGCAAGACAATATAGAAGGGTGTATGATGAAGCTATGGCTTCTGAAGGGGGTTGCAAAATACAAAGTACAAAATAGAGAAATATGTATAAGGGACAAAACATACACACACACACAAAAAGATCAACTGAATATAAAGGTTTTCAGTCAGTTTTAAATGAAATAAAGCTTTATAAGGCAAACAACTTCCTTCACCAGCTATTGCATTGCAACAACAAAAGTGGGGTCTGGCTGGCAATGGGGATTAGAATAACAATCTGCAATGGAACTTTCCACCTTTAGTCACCTCTTTAAACCTAGCCAAAGGCAGCAGTGACCCAAAATACTGACTTGCTGGGTGTTGCGCCTATGTGAAATGAGTTGGTTGTCTGTCTTGGTGCAATTGCTAGTAGGCAGATATCCACATCAGAATATCCACATTCAGAGTTGGCATTACATGATCAGTCTCAGCAGAGGGGCACAAGGCTTGAACTATTTCCTTACATTTGGAGCTGTCCCTCCAAATCAGGGCAGAGACATATTGGAGGGGCAGTATGAGGAAATTTGTGTTCTTCTGCTGATGACCATACACATTTCATATGCACTTTTAAAAATAAAACATCCCCATAAATCACTATTGGTGAAAACAAGAACAAATTCACTCCAGAGAGGTTATCAGTAGGTGCAGAGGTGTAGTGAGATTTGTGCATAAGCAACAACCTAAGTTATGTCTGCCTTAATGAACTCTGTCAGGTTGCTCTCTATTATTATTTATATTACTATCCTCATAGCAGTAGTGTGGAACTATATTATGGTCTTAAAGAACACTGACCATCTCTACAGCTAGACTGTGCTCTTGAAAGTCAAAAAGACTCACGCTCCTAATATATTAGGGTAAATTTTTTCAAAAGCACTTAAGTCCCATTTTCAAAAGTGACTTAGGGCCAGATTTACAAAGATATTTAGGCACCTAAAGATACAGATAGGGACCTAATGGGATTTACATATGTGCCCATTGGGAGTTAGATGACTGAGTGCTTCTGAAAATCCCACAAGGCATTTATCTCCATCTTTCGGTGTCTAAATACTGTTACAAATCTGGGCCTAAGTTAGTTTTGAAAATGGGACTTAGCCTCCTAAACCACTTTTTGAAAATGTTACCCTTTGGGAGTATTGTTTGCTTTTGGGAGTATTGCCAAAAATCGTGAGTCCCACCCAGAAAATCATGAGATTGTTCTAAAAATCATGAGATTAAAAATGAATAATTTGGGGGTCTTTTGCTGAGATTCTCATGTAATCACATGAATCCTGGAGACAGGGCTGTAGGGGAGATCCTGGAGATAGGGATGTAAAAGGTGCCTAGTATTGTAGAATCCCAGATTAAAATAATGTGATCTTTGTAGGTGCTTTTGGAAATCCCATCCAGTCCCTCTGGGGCTCTGCATACAAGTGGATCAGAGTAGCCCCATGATAGCATTTTACAGTGCACAACATAAATTCCATTATGTAATGCTAGCTCCTTGAACTCATCTGGGGTAGTGGGAAAGGACTGTGTCCTTACATTCTGCCTTACCATCCTCTTCGGTGGAGAGGTTATCACCACTGTAGGCACAAGTACAAGGCTCTAGTATTTCATTGACTTCTGAGGCAGCAACTGGTTCCTGTGACAGTGTGTGGAAGAATCAACAGGAAGTCTGCCACTGCATGGTATCCTGTAGCATATGTGGCAATATTTATAGCACAGTTCTTGTGCAGGGGTGTAAAATATTGGGAAGAATAATTTAGTCCTATCCCTTCCCCTCTAAGAACATGCTCTTGGACAGCCAAAATCTGGATCCTAATTTCCAGTCCCAGGCTTGTAAAAGAACAAAATGATCATTCAAAACAAAACACTCCTATTGCTTAAAGAAAACATAGTAGATAAATTGTCCATCCCATTGGGGAGCAATAGCCTTTGAGAATTCTATCTGCTAACAATTGTAAAGGTCTCTCAAGTTGTAATAACCACTATGATTAAAATGTTAGCATAAACCAAAGTACTGGAGAGAGAAACTGAGATTGGTGGCTGAATATGGTACAAAGAAGAATGTTTCTGCACAGTAGAATATTACTGCTACCATTTTGCACATCTGCTTTTTGATAGGTTTTGTTTTCGTAATGAAATAATCATGCTAATGACTGCTCAACAGGCATGTGATTATTTCCTGGTTCAGTTCTGGAAACTTAGCTGAACCTCAGCAGCTATTTCTCAGATGCTCTCATGCTCTCTTGATTTGAAATCATCAGCTGTTGATGCCCTATTATGCTCCCAGCCTTATTTATTGCTAAGGATGTGCACAGCATATTGTGTGTAAGTTCAGAAAATGAGATCTTCCAGTGAAATGTCAGCCCCTGTTAACATGAAATGACGCACTCTTGGAATTTAAGTGTGAGTGATGTTACTAAGCAAAAGATGACTTTAGTGATGACTAAAGAGACAAGATGCAAAAGGAGCAGAAACCATGTATACAATAAACTGGGTATATTGTTAAAATCATAGAATGATTTAACTTTGCTAGATAGATTTCAGCACTGAGGTAAATTATATCAATCTTTTGGAGCAAAATCCTCCCTGAGTTGTGCTGGGGAAAGAGTAACAAGTCTCAGAAATAAGGCTGTACCCCCACACACCCGTGAAGGAGCAGAGCAAGAGACAATCCCACCATAGTATTCTCTTGAGTCCAAGGAAATAGATCTGACTATGCATTATGGCCCCAAATGGGTATGGTTGGGTAGTTAGGGGTCATAAACAGGTCCTTTAGTTTCCTTGCATGCATGGTGTGATCAACACTAGGTGGAGAGGCTGGGAAGAAAGGGGAAAATAAACTATTCCTTTTGGGAGCAAAAATAAGGAGCACTTCTCAGCTCATTGTGTCTTAACTGCCTTTCACTGTTCTACTGTGTCCTGGAAGGCTGGGTTCTCTGCTCATCTGCTGCCATTCTGCTTCCCTAGTTGGTGAGTCTTGGTTGAGCACTTTCTTGGAGTGGTACTGCTCCAGCTGAATTCAGTGGCAGTGGAGGTTAATCCATATATCCCAGGAGTTTCTGACCCTTGAGCATGGAATGTTTTACATGGCTATGAATATTTTGGACATTCCTTCTAATCAGTGATTCTCTGCAGATCTCTGCTTTGGAGGTAAATAGTTAAATCATCAGCTGTGCAGAAATACAACACAGTTTTCAGCTTAACACATTTTGTTAGAATGAAATATAGTCAACCGTTAATGGTTGTGAAAAGCTGACTGAGGTGTCTGTTATCTTTTTTCCCTCTGATTTACCCCTTATAATTAGGCCATTTATTCCAGGTTTAAGTTTATATTTATTAGAAATTAGCTTGAACCAAACCTAGATCTTAACCCCTTGCCTTTACTTTTATGGCCTATCTATATAGTGGATCAATTAAAGACACCAGATCCAAACACTCCCTAAAATTTGTGTGCTGAAATCCTGATACAAATTTTACATTTCAGGCTCCTCTTCAATTCATACATAATGTAATACATGGCTATGATAAATAGGGAAATGAAAGCCATTGCAACTGTTTTCCAGCTAAGGACTGAATTATGCTTGTTCTAGTCTTGGAGGTCCAGGGATTGACCTGAGTATCCTGGTCTGGTATTAGATACAGAGACACAACTTGTAATGTTCCAACAAACAGATCTTTACAGCAGCCTACTCAGAGATCATCTCTGCATGCATCACATCAGGATCCAACCAGTTTCACTTCCTATGTGGGTTAGTACTGGGTTGGCGATGGGATGTACGAGCCCCACACCGGTGAACTGAGGGTCAAAGAGCATTTCTGGGCCCAGAGGACCCCACCCATGCACCTTCTGGACATATTCACATTGGAAGTAGAGATCAAAAGGAAGCTGTTCAGCTCAGTCTGGGTGGACAGACTAGAGGAGCAGTTGTGTTCTACAAGCTCCTACAGAGAATCCACCGGGGTTCTATGCAGTCGAAACCAGGCCCTACTGTCAAGCTGTCGCATGCCCTTCACTTCCCAGAGGCAGGGAATGAAAAACCACTGCTGATAGAGGAAGACCTTCTGGAGCATGATCAGAGAGAACTCCAGGGCGGGATCCAAAAACTGATCAGTGGAGCAGACAGAGGAACCAAAACCAGAGTAGGAAGTGGCCCAGGGAACATGTGTAAGAGCACCCACCCCAGGTCACATATTTGAACTATTATTTGCAGGGCCTTGGGTTTGAACCCACTGGAGTAGGGAAGATCCAGGTTCCCCTACTTCCAGCCATGGACTCTGGCCAATACTGCTGAGTTCAGGCCTTAACCCTCTGACAGGATCTCAAAGGCACAGACAACTTCAGTGGGAGGCAAAGACCACATGAACCTCTTGCCAGCAACACTTCTCTGTAGACGGCAGCCAGAATGGTGTGTGCTCTGGGCACAGTGAGGGAGCTGCTAAGAATGGCAGTGGAGCTGAACACACAGAAAGGGCTTATGTCTCTGCAGTTCTGAGGCATGGTATTGGCCCAGTCCAACACATCCCCTAGCAATTGCTCAGAGGAACTGCCAGTTACAACTGTCCTAAAGGTGAGTGTGATTGCCCAGTGCACCTAGAGGCATTATTCCTAGTCCTGTCTCTTGCAGGCACATATCTTCCAGCCACTGCAGTTCAGGCAGCACACCCTTTTCCGAAGTATATGGTTCTGTCCCTAGGTCTCTTAATTAACTCCTAAGCTTTCAGCTGTGCCAGGCAGTACTTGATACCACTCTTTCAGCTGTGTGCGCTCTAACCTGCAAGAAAGCTTGAACTGTTCTGGTTGTATATGGTAGGCAAATAGTGGTGAACAGGGGTGCAATGGAAAATTAGGGTAAGGAGAAAAGTGCATAGCTGTGGCTGGACACCCCTGTGCTTAGCATTCCTTAGGGTCACACAATTGAAACAGTGCTCAGCCAGTGCACTTATAACAATTCAGCAGAAATTAACCAGAGCAAATGCTGCATTATCTCCTGAATATAGAAGTGTGATTTTGTATATTTATATGCTTCTAAAGAGGAAAAGGGAAAGACTTTATCCCTTACCACAAAACAGTTTTTAGTATGTTGTTATTAAATACATCTGAGTTCTACAATCCAGGAGGAAATTTAAGGGGGAGCAGAGAGATGATAAATGACAAAATTAGTTGTCACAACTATTACTCTGGGTGGTTTTGTTGTTGGTTGTTTTGGGTTTTTTTTTAACATGTAACACCATCTGGTTGAATGTCTCAGAGTAGTCCAGGTTGGATTTAAAAATCTGACATTAAAGAGAACGACTTTCTAAAAATTTTGGATTTGAAGGCTAATTTTTTAACCAGATTATTCCTGTTTGGCTTTAAGAATGTGGTGGAGGGAAAAGCATAGCTGGCATTTACAATAAAAAAATGTGCCTTCTGTAATTCTATTAAATGAAAGATTTTCTTTCCATTTCTCTAATCTAGTTTGAAAAGCATATTATTCCAAGGATGGACGGGGAGAGAGAGTGCCAAACACACAACTTCAGCAACAACCCAAATTTAAAACAATGAACCAGAAATAATGGGAAGTTCAAATGTGACTTGAATTACTAACTGGGCCTGTAAGAAAGAATTGTTCAGCAGAAATTATTTGAACTGCATTTTACATGAAATGTTAGTAGCAGGTCCATTTAAAATGTTGTTTATCAAATAAGCAATCTACAAGAACATTTATTGGGTGAGAATCTATAAAATTACATTTAACATAATACAACATTAAGCAACAGGAGTGCAAATGCACAAAGGTGAAACATGCAGGTGAATAGGTACATAGATGCTTCAGAGGCCAGGGAGGAGCTGGGGATCACAATAGCTGAAGGACTAAACTGAGGAAGGTTCAAGAAGCAGAATGGATCAAAGACTCTGAAGGGGAATTTTGAGAAAGTAGGTCGGAAGTGTGGGGGTACGCTGGAACTCAGTTAACAGGCGGGGGGGAAGGAGCATCCTAAGTTTGTTCTTTTTCTTAGAAGAAAAAAGAAAGAGAAACAAAATGAGTAAAGAGGGTGGGGCAGAAGAGAGGAAGAAGGAATAAATTCTGCTTTGAGACTGGTACTTTCCAGACAAAACACTACAGGCCATGTAAAGGTCCTTATAATTTACTCTGTCACGGTGTTTTTTCTGATGAATAAACCATTTACTGTTGTACAATACGCATCAATATTCAGTTATGCCTGTGAGTTAATATATAAAATCCTTCAAACAAAATTTTTGTTCCTCCAATTTATGTGAACTTATTTAACAATTAAGATATAATTACAAGAGTTTAAACAGGCAAAAGTATATATGAGAGTTCTTAAAAGTTCATTTTTAATGGTTTTTACCCACTTCCTTGAATAACAGCTGCATGTGTCCAGATTCATGGATTCAAAGTCAGTTCTTATTCTGCCTCAGGGTAGAATTCATGTCCATGGTAATTTTCAGGAAGGGGTCTATTTAAGTAGTCATCTTATGTAAATTATAAAATAAGGCCAAGAGAACTGAAAAGAAGTATGAGTATGCATGGTTGTCATGCTTTTTCTTGTATGGTAGTTGTTCACTGGAGAGTGAAAATGAATAATGGCATCCTCAAATTCAATAAATCGGTTCATTCAATGTAATCAGAGCAAGTTCTGTTGACTTCAGTGACAAAAATAAGCCTCTATTCATTTTTACTAGCTGAGCAGTTCCAGCACAGCTAAGTGAGTACACATAAAAGTAATGTGTGATTATTGTGCAGGTAGGCATACCCAGACTAGCTTTAATAGCTATCACAGGTAACAGTAGTAGTGAAGATGCAGTGGAATGGACTTCTGTGTGGGCTAGTAATCTGAGTACACAGCTGGAGTCCCTGATGGGCTTGTACTGGGGCAACTAGCCTGCATTTAAGCCCATGCCACCATGTCTTTACTACTGTTATTTCTAATCTAGCTAGATTAAAGCAAAATGCCTATCCACACTATAATCACACCTTCATTTACTGTGTACAGGTATCCTAAGAGGTTAAATGGAAGCAGTCAATCAACATGGCAGAAGTGAATGGGTGCAGCACAGAATTCAGAGCCCAGGAGGAGGTGGGAATGAAGGTGGGTTTAAGTCACCTGTGTGCCCTCCTGCTCCTAGACTATTCTGGGGGTTTAAGAGAACCCAGATGTAACTCTGGAGAAAGTCCAGAGGAGAGCAACAAAAGTTAAAAGTCTAGACACTATGACATCTGAGGAAAGACTGAAAAAATTGGGTATGTTTAGTCTGGAGAAGAGAAGATTGAGGGGGAACATGATACATTTTCAAGTACATAAAAAGTTCTCCTTAACCACTGAGGACATGGCAAGAAGTAGTAGTCTTAAATTGCAGCAAGGGAGATTTAGGTTAGACATTAGGAAAAGTTTCCTAACTGTCAGGGTAGTTAAGAACCAGAACAAATTACTTAGGGAGGTTGGGAAATCTCTGTCATCGGAGGTTTTTAAGACCAGATTAACAAAACACCTGCCAAGGATGTCTAGTTAATACTTAGGTCATCTAGTCTAGTCCCCTGCACTGAGGCAGGACTATCTAGGTCCCTTCTAGTTATACATTTCTATGATTCTATAATTCCCAGATCCCCTGTCTAGGTTACAGCAGCCTTCCTGGGCTGCTCTGTGGGCCATAGCGGTACCCAGAATCTCCTCAATGCTTTGCCCCATGGCCTTGCCCATAGCATGTCCCTCTAGACTCCTATACCAGACCTTGTGAAGGGATCCTCAGGGGGAAGCCTTATGACTGTCTCCACTGTGCCTGGTCTGTGAGAATCCTCCTCTGGTCAGATATGGAGCTTTTAGGGCCTATTTCATTTTATGTGGTATAAAAGAGCCCAAATGAAGATGTCACCCATTTTGCCTTTCAAAGAGATAATTCCTCCATACACCACTGTTAAGATGATGGATTTTCTTCCCTAGACAACATGTCACAGCCTCTTAGGAAGCATAATTGAGTTGAATTTTGTTTAAATGACTCACCCAATGTCACAAAGCAAGTCACTAGCACAATCTGGACTTGAACTCAGGTCTCCTGATTCTTAGTATTTCATGCTAAATACCAGGTCATATCACTGGATGATACTGAAGACTAACTTGGAAGCTACCAAAATACTTTATTTTTCCCTAGCTGAGGTTTTTGTTTATTCACAGGTGGTATGGGTTTATTCACAGGTGGTCAGCTGTGGTGAGGCCCATCACAGGATATTTCTTTTCCAAGGGAATCACTATATTATAGAGCCATAATGCAATGTTTCTTCTGCAACTAATGACTGCATAAGAATTGCATGTACTGTTACATCTACAGTCACCCCAGCGCACACTGTTTGGATCACATCCTACGGTCATACTGAGGTCCATGGCAAACTCCCATGTACTTCAAAGAGACCTGGATGTAGCCCTGTGTTTTTTTTTTCCAAAACTTTAAAATAACTAATCAGGTGTGCAGTGTTTAAATGCTAGCAAGGCGCATACTTACCACAGAGAACATATAGCCTGCGTTCTCAAGAGAACTTTCTCTTGGCATTACAAATAATAAAGGTTCAACTCCTTCGTTCTGCTAAGGCAAGACCCATTGTCTTCAGTGGGAGTTTGTAAACACTTTGTAAAAGTTGAATGAGGAACTCAGGAGTTGGCCCAATGATAGAAGTTTATGAATGAGCCAGCAAATGGGATTCACATAGAATCAGTTTTATTGCCAGGTAAGAAATTCATATTAATATAGTGAATACATATGTTTACAAATAAACATTTTTAAAAAACAAACAAATATTTTATCATAGGAAGTATTATTGGTATCATAAACTGTAGTTGTTAACAAGTATTAACACGGGTTTACTTACAGAACATACAGTTACTAAAATATTTCCACATAAAATATGCTCAAGTTACACAAAAATCTGTGTGGATCAGACTGCAGCTGAAGTGTGTATCTAAAGCATATGGATTAACAGCAACATTCCATAAAGGGTCAAATTAAATTAGCCAGTTGTGAAGGCAATAAAGGTTAAAGGAATCAAGTGAGAGATACTAGAGAATTTAGAGTGTGTGCAAAGTATTAATCTACAGGTTTTGTCTGTTTCATAAGCTTAAAATATATGATCATACAATTTAGTAGCACGCTTATGGAATGATGCCTGTATAGTCAGGATGAAAATCAATCTTGAGATTGCTGGATAAATGATCTCTCGTGTTAGCTTTTTTTAAACTTCCCTGCTCTTGCATCTTTCCGACAATCTAAGGAGAAATACTGCCTGAATCAGTTGAGCACAGTTCAGAAATCCCACTTTTGATTCATTTTACAGCATACAGTTCTCAGATTCAGGGAGCCAATCATGTCCTTATACATTATGAAACTAATCTTAAAGAGAATTGACAGCAAGTGTGAATGTAAATTGTATTGGGATGGTTAGATGACTTAGCCAAATGACTTATTTTTTGGGAGAGCAGGGATTTTAGTGCATGATGAAAGGGAAATGCAGATTGCACTGCCTGGTGTGTTAGGCAGTTGTCACACAGTCTTAGTCTCACAATTATTCACTTCACAGCTGATGTGCATGTATTTTACCATTCCAGGACTGCCAGGCTGCCAACTGTGCCAGATTCTGGAATGGTTTTATTGATATGAAAAATGTATCCAAGTCATCAGAACCACGGTAAGGCGAGACCATGAGTCTGTTTTTCAATCCCAGACCTTTGTGATGTCTGAGGTTTGTGTAGTAGCCCCCTATATCAAGCCCACCAACAGAGGGGGACACCACTAACAAAAAGCAAACAAGAAAAAGACAATATATCATGTAACATTTAATTGAACTTTGAAGAACTACTGTGCCTAAAAGCAAATACAGAATGAAAGACTAGGGGATTTTAGGTAGGAAAAATATAGTTTACTACAGAGGGTGATGGGATAACTAAAATATTCCTGACCTTGCACCACTACACAGAAGTGAAACATGAATTTTTATTCTCGACAACAAAAAAGGGTAGAGAGGCTGGTGAGGGTGGAACCCTTCACTTTAATAAAACATGAGGAAATAAGCTTAAAAGAACACGGGTTTCACTTTGAGAAACAAGACTGTCATTGAACAATAGCAATACAGTAAAGGCACCACCCACGCTTATTTATTTTCAATCTGAAGCAGTTGAATATAGGCAAAACATTTAGGTGAAGAAAAAGTCTTGACAGTCCACAAAGTGAGAGTTGTTACCTTCTGCTCGGAAAACAGGACTGAGCGGGAGTGGTTTGACCCTATTCTCTTGCCCCCCACCCTCTCCCTGCTTTCTCTCCCAACCCCTGCATGTTGTGTCACATGATATGTCTCTTCTTATTTTGGAGGTTCCAAAATCTTTAAAACTAAACCAAAAATAAACTAAAATAAAAGCTTCTTGTGTTTGTTGTCCTTTTGGACTCTCTGCCTGCCAGAAAGTTCCCATATGCTTTTAATTGTAACAGTCTTCGTAGGATTCACATAAGAGTCTTTTGTCTTACTTTTTGTTTTTTTGCGCTTCCTATAGTGATGGTATGAAAGTACAATAATGTTAGGGTTGGTACCAAGTTATTTGCACTTGGGTTTTCACAGGTCTAGTGATTATTGTTGTTATCATTATTAGAATTTATACAACATTTGTGACCAAAACAATGTATTACAGTATATTGTTCTCTCTCACTGGCTCTCTGTCTCAAGGCAGGAACATAATGTAAATGGTTTAAGCAGGTGTAAAGTTTCTCTAGATTGTGCTACTTCTCATCATGGATTTCAGTTTCAAGTAAAAAAAAAATTAGTCACAAGGGTTTGTTTTCCAGTGTGAAATACAAATGATGTTTCTAATTCAACCTTCAGTGTATTGCTGAATGGTATTTATCCACTCTTTGTCTTACGATTGGCTTCATAGCAGGAATGTCCAAGTGGAAGTTTCTTTCCTTTTTACTATCTTTTTTCTTTTTTCTTTTCCTTTTTCAGTTATTTGTGTTGTGTGTGTTTTTGTTTTTTAAGGGATCTTTTTAAAATTTTTTTTAAAAAGCAATCTCAAACAGTCACTTCTGTTTTGCTGTTAGTTATGAAATATGGCTGTGGGGGCAGATAGTGCTGGTTCCGAGTTGTCAGAGGGTCACTTACTGCTGGTTCTCCTGTGCCATGCTTCCCCTTGTTTGCATATGTCTGTCGTCGGAGGGACTGGTCGCTGGGGTCCCAGGTTTTGAAGTTGGAGTTGTAAGCTAAGGGGTGTGTGTGCATCTTTGAGACTTTAGATTTCTGCCCATTCTGTCTGGTCGTGTCATTATCAGGTGTGTATGTTCTGTCTTCCTCTCTGCGCACTGGGTGCAGTGGTAGGCTCCCCTTAGCAGCCAGTTCTGCAAGGTGTCGGCGTTTGGAATAGAAGTCATCATTGACCTTGTCAGCTGTTTGTTTTCATAAAGGGGAGAAAAAAATAAAGAAAAAATAAGTTGAGCACAGGAAAATGTTAAATATCAATGCAGAGTTTATAGTCTATCATGTATGATTACATCTAGATCAGTTAGAAAAACAAATCTTTCCAGATGGGAATACAAATCCCTTTTTAAAATGATTTTAGTAGGACAATTCAATGATCTTCTTTTTAGATCTTTGTGGATCTCAGCAGCCAGGTGTTAGTGGCTTCAATCTAATGCTTCAGCAGATTTAAACTGGCCATGCAAATTTCCACCTATGCCACAGATTTGCAAAATCAGAAGACCCCAATTTTTAATTCTCAATAAGTGCCTGTGCCAAAGCCCATAGAACTCAATGGAAATCTTTCCATTGACTTCAGTGGGTTCTGGATCAAGCTCTAAATATGCCTAGCTCCACAAGTGTCATTCAGGCAGCATTCTTCTCATTGTCTGTTATTTGGTATCCCTTTTTTAAAAAAAATAAATGCTGTTGTCCTTCCACATGTTGAGACTCTGGATCAAAATTGCCCATCCCATGAAGTGGCCTCCCAAAAACTCTCTTGCAGTCTGTACCAAATCATCCTCACGAAGGAAGGGCGTTGCAGAACTGGCAGACGGTACAGTCTTCCAAGCCCATGAATCCCAGCGATTTTGCAGAGGAGGAACTGTTCACTATACTGTTGCTTAGGTTGCAGAGCTCTTGCAAAGAACCCATGCAGTAGTACTCACAGTGGGGATCTAGCAGGAATCTGTGCGGATTCAAACTGCATGAAGTCCCACTTGGATAAGGAGTCAGGAATGGATGATGCTGTTGATAGTAGTGGTGGGTCCCTGGCTCTACCTCAGCCCTGCCTTCAAATTACCATGGAAGCACATAGAAACATAGTGTGGTAGGCATGATAGGCATGTATTTCCCTTCTGCTCTCCCCTTCCCCACCTACCAGATTTACCAGCTTTTTCCCCCTCTCCATTTTTAGAGAATACTCTGCCCATTGCTTTGGTTCAGCAGTGCTGGGAAGCAATGGAACACAATGCTTTGGGTCCCTCACTCTCATGAGCACTAAATTAACTGGGGAGTTTCCAGATGATAGGAAAAAGGCAAATATAGTGCCCATCTTCAAGAAAGGGAAGAAAGAGGATCCAGGGAACTATAGGCCGGTCAGCCTCATCTCAATCCCTGGAAAAATCATGGAGCAGGTCCTCAAGGAATCCATTTTAAGGCACTTAAAAGAAAGGAAGGTGATCAGGAGCAGTCAACATGGATTCACCAAAGGAAAGTCGTGCTTGACCAACCTGATTGCTTTCTATGAAGAGGTGACTGGTTCTGTGGATGAGGGGAAAGCGGTGGACGTGATATACCTTGACTTTAGCAAAGCTTTTGATTCGGTCTCCCACAGCATTCTTATCAGCAAGTTTAAAAAGTATGGGTTGGATGAAGGGACTACAAAATGGATAGAGAATTGGCTAGAGCAAAGGGCTCAATGAGTAGTGATCAATGGCTCCATGTGTAGCTGGCAGCCGGTCACAAGTGGAGTGCCCCAGGGGTCGGTCCTGGGGCTGGTTTTGTTTAACATCTTCATTAATGATCTGGAAGAGGGGGTAGATTGCACCCTTAGCAAGTTTGCAGATGACACTAAGCTAGGGGGAGCGGTAGATACACTGGAAGGGAGGGATAGGAAACAGGAGGACCTAAACAAATTGGAGGATTGGGCCAAAAGAAATCTGATGAGGTTCAACAAGGATAAGTGCAGAGTCGTGCACTTAGGATGGAAGAATACCATGCACAGCTACAGACTGGGGACTGACGAGCTAGGCAGCAGTTCTGCAGAAAAGGATCTGGGGGTTACAGTGGATAAGAAGCTGGATATGAGTCAGCAGTGTGCCCTGGTTGCCAAGAAGGCTAATGGCATATCGGGCTGCATTAGTAAGAGCATTGCCAGCAGATCGCGGGAAGTGATGATTCCCCTCTTTTCGGCATTGGTGAGGCCGCATTTGGAGTATTGTGTCCAGTTTTGGGCTCCCCAGTAGAAAAAGATGTGGAGAAGTTGGAGAGAGTCCAGCGGAGGGCAACAAAAATGATTAGGGGGCTGGAGCACAAGACTTATGAGGAGAGGCTGAGGGAACTAGGCTTGTTTAGTCTGCAGAAGAGAAGAATGAGGGGGGATTTGATAGCAGCCATTAACTACCTGAAAGGGGGTTCCAGGGAGGATGGAGCTAGGCTGTTTTCAGTGGTGGCAGATGACAGAACAAGGAGCAACGGTCTCAAGTTGCAGTGGGGGAGGTCTAGATTGGACATTAGGAAAAAGTTTTTCACTAGGAGGGTGGTGAAGCACTGGAATGAGTTAACTAGGGAGGTGGTGGCATCTCTATCTTTAGAGGTTTTTAAGCTGTGGCTTGACAAAACCCTTGCTCGGATGATTTAGCTGAGGATAGCCCTGCTTTGAGCAGGGGGTTGGACTAGATGACCTCCTGAGGTCCCTTCCAACTCTAATATTCTATGATTCTATGATTCTAACTCAAATCCTGTTAAATTTTCTTGACATCATTCCTAAAAACTGTTTCTGGCATAACATTTCATTACAGAGGAATATCAGCAAAATACTAATATTTAGCAATTATGCTGATGACAACCTAAGCAAAGGGATTATGGCAAAGATGCAGTTACAGCAGTGAGTAGCATGGATGTTGCAGTCTAATGGGTACCATCTTTTTTATTTTAATACACAGCCAGAGGCACTTGTTTCATCATCTTTGAAAAATATCTTTATTTAACAAAGGCTGTTTGGAATATGCAGAATGTGCTTGCTACCATGAATGGGTACTTGCAGCTCCTTATGTTCCCCTTAAGAGGGCAGATTTGACTTTGTTACACCATCCTTTGCACCAGATCTTGGTGTGCCTTAATTGATTATACCCCTTTCTTTGAAACTACAATCTACTGGACCTCTGCAAGTCCCTCACATACCAATTGTAAAACCCAACACCTGTTTCCATTGTGTTGCATGCTTCCCCAGCTATCATACCATTTTTCTTCCCCTTCTGCTATTGCTGCAGATTCTGTTGTGCTCTCTTCCTACACCTCACTAATTCTGAATTTAGCCTAAACAGTACAGAACTTCAACTCAGAGGGTGAAATTTCCCTCTATACAGAAGGCCAGCATGAAGGCAGTATACCACATCCATCCTCAAAATAGGACCTAAATTGTGCATTGTGCTTGTGCTAGCCTTCTGTGGTGGGTGGATTTTATCCATGGTGGTTGCTGCTCATCATCTCAGGACATTATCTGTATAATGGTCGTACAAGTGGGCTTTATTTTTATATCATAGATTTCATCATTGAAGAAGTATTTTCCCTTAGATGAACTGAAATTGCTTATGAAGGAGAGACTATGCTATAAAATTAGGCTTTACATGCCTTACCTATCTCCATCTGTCTCTTGCTTAATTGGCAATTGAATGCTTTCTATAATGTACAGGTGCAGTAAAGAATTTGTCTTCACTTTTAATTAACACACAGAATGTAGATAATAACCTTTTCTAATTTCAATACAAGATGTGCGAATGCAATTACTGATAAAGCTGTAATATATCACAGAGAGGACTTGCCAGAATTTTCTTTCTTTTACAAATCTGTGATTTAAACAACCAGAAACGTACATCTACTTTGTTTTTTAATTACTTTTGCTAGTCTAAATATGGATAGTCCTATTTATTTGAAAACAGTGTTCATCAGTATTTGTGTTAATAAAAACTGTAGTTTCACACTGATGAGATACATAGCTCCTCTTATTAGCATCTCATTAATACTTGTACAAGCAAGTATGTATTTGCACATATTTATTTGCATGAGTATACACATTAGATACATTTGTGTGGCCATATTGGTAGATTTGAATCAGCCAGTCAGGGAGCAGGAATCACTACTATTACTACAATCACTTAAGCCTTGTCTGTATGAGAAAAATCACACCAATTTAAACAATTTTAAATCAATCTAATTAAACAGGTTCAAACTCCCAATGTAGACACACAACATCAGTTTATTCCATGTTTTTAAATTGATTTAATTTTCATTGGAAAATTACCCGATTAAGATAAACTGATTTAAATGTGGGTTTAGATCCATTTAGCTAAGTTCTATTTAGCTAAATTGGGACAACTTCTATCATATAGGCAATACCTTAGGTGATCAATCACAACATAAGTAATGAATTATGAATAGCAAATGATCTAAGTAATAATCATAACATATAGTTTATGAGCAATCTGTTGGCTGAAAATGTTTGCAAACACCATTCACTAAATAATAATTATCAAATTAATAAAATCTATATCCATTTGTAAATAATGAATGAACAGGAAAAAGAGACTAAAGTCATTGAGAGCTATATTGAGATAGATTTATTCACAATGAATAGTACCTTAACTTCACTAGTACTTTCACTTAAGTCAATAGTAGGACTTGTGAAGTAAAGGGCTTCTAAACTGGAGCCATGGTTATCAGAAATCTGGCCCTGAATACCGGTAAGTATGTTCTCTGTGAATAGTTCTCCCAGCTCCAGTTTTAGGTATAATTCTAGTGGAGTGTTCCAAGGCTAATACTACCTGCTTCCAGGTCTTCCCTCAGCTAAGTAAGCAATGGCCCAAAAAGCCAACCTTAATTCCTGGTTTTCTTTTCTTCATACTCTTTTTGTTGGCCATGCTCTTTCATGCTGCAGCAGTGCCTGCATTCAGACTTCAGTCAGATATGAGATGTATTACCCAGATCTCTAGATATATTAAGATAAATGTCCTCACCCAACAGTAAATTGTGTTACCATTTGAGCCCTAATAGTTCAGTTATTTAATATAAAATAGGCTTCCATTGTGAAAACTATAGGTGAGGAGAGCAAAGCCTAGAAAGTGCTGTGAATCTGAAGTGTCTGGAAGGGTTATTTTCCTCTTATACTAGCTATAATGTATTCTGTGTAAAATTTTGCGGCTATTATATGTGTTGAATTTGCAGGCCAAATAAATAAATAAGTTCTACAAACACAGCTCCATGTTATTAAGCATTTCAGCTAACTAAATCCGGAGAGATTTTCTAGAATTTTTTAGAACTTATGGCTAGAAATCTGAGATTCAAGATAACAGCAAAGCTTCAATTCGCAAAAGTGAGTGTGAGAAGTAAATGGGGAAAATTGGCAGCACTGGGGAATAACTGCATTTTATTTGCTTTGGGCTGCTGTGATAGCATGAGAAAGTCAGCATCTGAACCAGTACTAATCAAATAAACCACTCATGACTGTCCACTGAGAGATTCCCACATGTGCCTAACACTTTCATTTTGTAAAGAAACCTTAGGAAGCTTCCCAGAACTCTCAGTTCTGCCTTGGTTTTCTTTCACCATGGCCCACAATGCATGCATCTGAAGATAGCTTCTGCTATTCAGTGTGAAGACTGAGAGGCACCTGAAAATTACTGTGCTTTAGCTTTTGACACATTTTAGAGCTTACACAGATGTTCTTTATGCAAAGCTGTAGGACTCTCCCCATTTATGCTACAGCTACCATTCATTTACTGTATTACTTTGCAAGCTTAAATTTCTCAGTCCATGCTATCATTTATTTAACCCATTTTGAAAGCTTTCTAGAATGTCTTTGAAGGAGGATATATGATTGTACTTTCATTCTTCACTACTCTGAAATTTCCATCTATACAGACTCTTCTGGTTATTCCTACCACTACCAATATGATCAGTGTTGATAGCATCACTTGAGAGTGAAGCAATGCTGGATGAGAATACCTACATATATGGGAAAAAAAGTGTATTGTGCCCCATTCCTCCCATTCCCACTTGAATAACTCAAAAACAGCTGAATAACTTTTGCTCAAACTTTCCAAAGAATATTCACCTTTAGGCTGAAACCAAACACACAAAATTTCATCCCCAAAGGAATTTATTTGAGAAGTTGGAAACAATTAGAATTAAAGTAGTACTGCTTGCAAATTGACTCACAAAAAAAGTACTATCAGAAAATGCCGAGTCAGCATAAACAAAACTTTTTTTTAGTAATTTTGTTTAGACGTTTGTTATAATAAAATGTATAAGTAAAAACAATAAAGTTGAGAGAGAACATTTTCACCATATCAAAATTATATGTTCCAATAAAGTTGAAATTAAATATTTTTAGAATATTTCGTTTTGAGAAATATTCCAAGGTTTCAACTTCCTGTTCCAATCCAGAGTGAAACCAAATTTTTAAATTAGAGAATTCCCAGCTCTAGTTACAGTGAAAACTGGAATTCTCTTTACCCATCTGACGTAGGAATTATTGAACCCATTTTACAGGTGGGAGAATGGAGGCATAATGTAACACACCCAAGGTCAGGCAGAATCTTCAAATAGGTTAAGGAAACACATTTTTTTCTTTACTCTGTGGCTAATGCTAAATATTGTGTTTCTATAACATTTGTGGAACAACATTATTTCTTAAAGCTAATTTAACAGCTATAAATTCCCGGAGACATTTAATTATAGATTCTTGAACCTAATACATACAATGTCTGCCTTTATAAATTTCAAAAGGCATTGCATTCAAATCATATTGGGATTGTATTTTTTATTAAAAATCCTTCATATTTATTTCCACTGTGTGCCAAGTTGATCACATTTTCATTATTTAATTATCATTTGATAAAACTTTTTCACTTTTAACAAACATACAGCATGTCAACTTCATTATGAAAAAGGAAAAATACCAAAACTGATTTTTTATTAAATTATCTTTAAGGATTCTTTTTCTATGGAAACTGGTTATCAAGGTACCTATGCAGCCACCTCATACATACAGTAATAGTTTATCTGAACTTTGTAGCTAATTTTATCAAAAGTGGTTGTCAATATAAATGATTCCAGTACATGAATACTCTCTGTTTAGTGAGGGACTTTAGCCTTGTACTTAAGCATTTATTTTTGTTGATGTCGTGGGGTCACTAAAATCCCCTTTATATTTTTATCGTTTTTTCAGCTATAGTTTGACTTCTTGCTCCTTTTCTAAGGCAGAGGGAAGAGGAGTTGGAAAGGAAATGATATCTGATCAGAGCTGTTTCATGTGTAGCACAAAGCCAATGGCCAGACTGTGACTGGCTGCTCCACTGGTGTTCATGAACATGGAGGACACAACTAGCCCCAACTCCTCTCCTGTGTGTATGCACAATAGACACAATTGTAATTCCCACACTAGAGAAATACAGGGGCTACTCCTTTTCATACACCACTGGATACAAGGCACCCAAAGAGGACAAGGAGACAGAGGTCCTTGGCTCCCTCCCTCAACACATGCACTAGCCAGCAGACCTGGCTGGGTGGGAATAGGAGGGTATGCTGCACTCCCTGAAGTGGTGCAGCATTGGTCATGCTGTACCTGGTGCGATATGGTTCCTAAGTGGCACAATGAAGCCCCAGGTTGGGTATGAATGTGAGGCCTATATGAGCAGTCCTCCTGTTCTATGAAATAATCAAGTCTTTCTGGTTTAATTAAATAAGATGCAATTATGGTGTAACTTGTCCCTTCTCATTTCTGTGCTTCCATGTGTGGATTTATGGTGGCTAGGAGTTCATGGACCCTCTGCTATGAGGTGTGAAGGGGACCAAAACAGAATAAAAATTAATCTCCTAAACCTTTGGAGGGGGAAGCAGAGGTGGATCAGAATGCTACTGCTATTTCCTGGAGCCTATCAAAACCCCATCAGAATACCTCCTTGCCGTTGGGGCTTCATAGGTCAGGGATGTCACTGAGAAGTCCCCTGGTACTTCTGCTGGTTTATCTGCTCTGTGCTGTCTCCTCTCTGTGGAACAATAGGGTATTGATGTGCTTTTAAGGGTAGGTGCAGCTAATCTTAGATCTGTAGATGTGTCACCTTCACATGCTTAGACTGTTCAAATTTTGAAGATTGTATCTTTTTCTTTATCCTCTGCATTTCCACCCGATCTCTCTAAAACTCCCATGAATTATTATCCTTCTGTTGGTTTTACCATGGAAGAGTTGACATTTCGTGGGGTGTGGTTTCTGGGTAGCCATTTAAACGGTTAACACTTTTCTATTGTTACTGTCTTTGTACATTAGATGTCACAGCATAGTATGGCTGAACTTTAAAAAAAAAATTAATTTGTTGTACATCTAAATCAGCTTAAAAATTACCTAACCATAGTAGATGCATGAGTGCACCGTGGGGTAAATGTATTATGGATACAGAGCCATCTCTACATTCCTCAAAATCCCATTTTCAGCTGTTAATGCTGTGTATAACTATGACATGTCAGCAGTGTGTTTGATTGCACTGTGAAAGACATTGACGTTCAAAGCTATCCTTGTAAATCCCATTTTCCATCTGTTTGAAATAGGCTTTTTTTTAAAAAAACAACAACAACAAAGAAACCTGCCTCAATAAATACACGCACACACAAAAGGATAAATAGCGTAAAAAGTATTTTGACAACTCTTGAAGAGGCCAATATTCCTGCACATTATAGTTCTCTCCACTTCAGAATGTTCATATCACCAGGGTAGATGAGAGCCACTGAATATTTCTCAAATATATTATAACTGCAACACCAACCATGCTATCCTTCACCTGCCTACACCTGATGCAAATCAACTGTAGAAATATATTCACTATTCAGAGTTTTCTAGGCCTCACCTTTCTTATTGGTGGGTAGGAGGGGAGAGGTGATTTCACATCAAGCAGCAAAATAAAGTATGTACACAGTATATGGATGCTTGTGCAATTATATTTGAAAACTGCCTGTTGAGAACACCCTGTGTGAGTTCTTTTTTATTTTTAACCTATCATTGTAAATGTCTTGTTTACCTTACGCACACAGTAGGATTCCGGGAGATCTGGGATTTACTCCTGATTCTACCACTGACTTGCTACATGATCTTGGGTAAATCACTTAATCTTTGCATGCGTCAGTCTCCTCAGCTATAAAATGGGCTGTTCAACCTTAACTACCTTCTCAGAAGCATTATGAAGATTAATTGCTATTTATAGCATGGAGTTCTCAGATGAAAGGCCCTATAGAAGTCCATATGTATTGTGTATTTTGTAAGCAAGTAAGTAAAATAGGATTTAAAAAATCACTGTTGTATTAGGAGAGTGAGCGAGAGCGAGAAAATCTCAGAACTGCCTAATGACAAAGTATGATAAAAGCTTTAATTCTGAGAGTCACCCCTTTGCTTTTCATCTCTCCAGTATTAATGGTTAATTAGATGAATTTTGACAATACAACATTTTTGTAAGGCTTTTACCCTTTAACTTAAGGTAATTTAAGGCCTCCATTACTGTAATATTTAAATGGCTCATAGCCTTTATCTTCACAACACCCCTGTGGGGTAGGGAAATGCTATTATCTCCATTACAGTGGGGGAACTAAGGCACAGAGAGGCTATGTTATTTGCTCAAGGTTACACAGGGAGCCTGTGGCAGAGTAGGGAATTGAACCTGTGTCTCCTGAGTCCTAAACTAGTGCCCTAGCCACCTCAGCATTCTTTATCTCTTAGTGTACCAATACACTTAATGACAGCTTATTTTAGCTATGGTCTGAGAAAAATATGTTTTGAAACATGGACAATTTCCATTAAAAATCTGGGGGCGGGAAGAGTTGTTTTCAGAAATTTGAGTGCCTGAGAACTAGGGGCTTTCATGAGAAATATTTTTCAACATAAACTGAAGTGGCCACTTTTGGTAACCACTGTTCTTTGTAAAGATGGTTTATCTCTTTGTTAAGGAAGAAGAAGAGTTTATCTGCCTATGAAGGGGAGTAGGGCTAGGCAAGCTATTTATCAAATTTATCTTCTTTTTCTATTTGTCAATTGCCGAATTGAACAAACTTCAGTTTTTGCATGTGTGTTCTTAATCCAAAATTATGTGATTAATATATTTTAGCCAATATATTGCTTATGAGCTAAATAGTATGGGTGAAATCCTAGACCCATAAAGTCAATGGGAGTTTTGTCATTGACTGAAGTAGGGCCAGGATTTCATTTTGTTTCTATCAATGCTGTGTGACTGGCCACTGAAGCTACATAGTATTGTTTCTGTTCCTTAAATAGTCTTCAAGTTGACTATTCAAAAGCTTCTGGCACAAATATTCATGTGAATACATTTCCATTGATAGGTGTGATTTTTTTTTCCTTTCTGCACACCTACTTCTTAGCAACATTTGCCTGTACAAATGCTGCAATTGCAAACATTGCATGGTGAAAAGTAAAAATGGAGTTTGCAAATAACTCCTAAATTATGACTAGAGATAACAAATGGGGAGAAAACAGCAAATGGGAGGGAGGACAGGAAGTGATTCAGTTTGGTATAGTAAGTAGCAGTCACAGTGCACCTGCCTATTAGTAAATCTTAGCCTATGTACACTGGTAAAACAGTGTTTTGGGGCTTACTTCCTTCTACCTGGTTTTTTTTATTTGAGCTATAGTGTAGTTATTCACAGCCATCAAGCCTTAAGATGGGAAAGCTTATGTTCCTCTCCAAGTAAAGAAGTTGGAAAGTCTCCATAAGATGGCTGAAGGGAAGACTTCATGGTAAAAAGCCTATGGAGATATTAGAATCTTGCCTTGACCTGTATATGTTACTGAGAGTTACAATTACAAAGTCAACTTGATCTAGTGTTAAATGTTGTGATTGCCTCTGTTTACTTTTCTGAGCTGAAGTCTAAGACAATGTGTTTAGAAGCTTCCAAACCACTTGAGCCTTATTCTTTTTAAGGGCTTTTACAAGAGTTCATGTGAAAACTAATGCAGAATGTGGACCAAATTACTTTTTGGTTCAGCTTCACTGAGTTCAATGGGATGAACTTTAAAAAGCATTTAAAGAAATAGGGCTCAGTTTTTTTTTAAATTCAGTCAGGTAGAACTAATACCCAGAGAACGGTGCTTCGCATGCAGGGTTTCCCCAGACAGCATACAGCCAGTATAATAGCTTTGCGTTGGCCCACCTTTGTAATTGTCTGGCACGTGACACCCAGAAACAAGAATGTAATCTTATGTCTGGAGGTAGATACAGCTCCTTTCAAACAACTGTTGTTGGAGAAAAAGGAGATAGGACACATCTTTGCACTGCAGCGTTGCCAAGGGAAGAAGATATGGCTGTGGCACCCCCCTGTTCTCATCTGTGGAATGGTTTATTGAAGACTTTATTGCAGTTGAGCATAAGTTTGAGTAGTCATGAGCCAGACTGAGAATAGGGGAAGTAAAAAAGGTGGCTTAAAGTCACCTTTGCCTCCCTTTATTTCTTTTCTTATACTGAGCACAGTTTGATTAGAACAGAGAATTCAATCTATGGGCTACAAAAGATGGATTTATTCCTATTTTTTTACCAGCAATTTTTCCTCTCCCTTCTCTCTCCCTCCGTTTTATTTGCAACAATCTTCAAAGAAAGATAGCATATTATGGCAGCAGAATATTTTCTGTGATCCTTATTAGTGATAGGGATGTTTGGTAAGCAACTAAGATATATGTAATGCTTAGAACTGGATGTAAATGAGTCTCACAGGGCTGGTAACCTTACTTGTGTGCTCTGTTATTCCTCTTCTAACATACTGTATCACTTTATCAGTTTACTCATTTCTCATACTGATCTGGAGAGAGGCCAAGCATAAAAAGACTTATCAAGTCATTCTTCTCCTCCACAGACAGTCTTTGTAAGGAGCTTGTCCACCTCCAGACACAAGACTGCATTCTGTTTTCCAATAAAATAAAGTGCTACTTTCATGTGATGAGAAATGATTAAACATAAATATGTAGGTCCAAGCTCCTCTCCTGTTCTATTGATTACTTTTATGACAGCTTTTGAAATGCTCAAGAGGCCAGAGAATGTTTGGTTTTGAAATACATTAGGAATGTTTTAGAATATGAATGTAATTAGACTTGGTAACTAGAGCCTGCAGTCTCGGCAATGTTCTCTTCGTCCACTGCAGACAGTGAAGTCTGCTGCTGGGCTTGTAATTCTGATACAGAATTTGATTTAACTCCTCAGGCACCAGACATAATGCATGTGATTTTCCATGGCACCTTGCTTGGTAGTAACAAATCTCTGGAGCTAGAGACTATCCAGATGCCCAGAAGCAGAAGTGCCCCTCTTCTGAACATGTGCCAAAGAGCTATAAACACCAAATGGGCTAATTACTTTTTTCTTATTCTTTTCCAAACACTTTTTAAGATTAAGCAGGTTTCTCTTTGTGGACATGTAAAACAACTTCTTTTCAAAAGATACTTTTATAAAAGGCCACATAGGTTTACATAATTTTAAATTACAGTATTAACAATTTTATTTTGCAAAGTAGCGCAGTGATGTCATGTTTATTTATCAGCCAAAGTATACTGGCTACATAGCATACATACAAAAAATAAAAAGATTTCCACTTCCCTGCTCTAAGAACATGGCAGTGGGTGAGGTTTTCCAAGGTGCATGAAAGAATTCGGCATCCTGTTCCTTTAGGCTCCTTTGAAAATTCCAGCCAAGAGGTATACTGTAATTTGAAATCTGTTTCACCATGATCTCTTTCTCTCTCTCTCCCCCTCACCCACCCATCCTTTCACAATGAACATTAGCACTTATCCTTGCATGGCATCTACAATTGACGAGTAAATTACCTGCCAAATCATGGGATGGGTTTCACTGAAAAATGTCAATGTCTATTACAAAATATTTATGCCATAAATTAATAGAGTTTAAACATATTCTTCTTGGCATTTTCAGACAACCTTCCCTATCATTTGAAATATAAGCTAAGAGTCCAATCCTGATGTCCTGCCTGAAATAAACTCCCTCTAACTTCAATGGGGACTAAAGGGACTGCAGAATAAGTTTATTTAGTGTGGCTTTGTTTGGTTTATAAAATTACTCTCCAAAACCAAAAAGGTTAATATAAGAGAGATTTCCAGGTATCTATTAAAAAGTGCTTGTTCCTTCCCTCCTTCGATATTCTAGATCTGATTATATACTAAGGTGACCCACCATTACATATATGTATCTTCCACTCCTGCACCGCAACTCTAATCCCAGCCCAGTGCAGAGTTCATCTTGCAGTGGTGGCTCCCATCCCATAGGGCTGGGCCTGGCTCATCACTCTGGGTGTTGCAACCTGGTGCATGGAGTCACAGTGTCACTTAGGCTTGGTCTACACTTACCTTCCGGATTTGGCGGCAGTCGAGAGGATATATGCAAGTGACATAAAAAACTTGCGTATCTCCCATCAACTTCACCGCGTCTGTTCAGCGTGCTGTCCACACTGCGCTGCGCCACTTACGGAGGTGGTTTTCCTCTGTCGATTTCTGGATCGACTGAGCAGGTCTACACAGACCACTCATTCGATCCAGAGACATCAATTTGACGGCAGCGAATTTGCCGCTGTCAGTATAGACATAGCCTTAGATTTGGCCTGAAGAGGGAGCTGGGCCCAGCCCCATGGGATAGGAGTTGGTGCTGCTGCAGGGTGAGTGGGGAGAGGGCTTTCTCTCCACCCCACCTCACCTACAAGGCTTCCTATCCACACCAGGCCAGAAGTATATATTTACCTAAGGCCCAATGATGGGTTAACCTGGCCCTGGATGTGGTGACACATCTAGAACCTTCCCTCAACTCACTGGTGCATTGGGACCCACTGTTTGGGAAACACTGGCCTAGTCAGTTACAAATGTTATTGATTGTCCTGCTGTGGGTGCTGCACAAGGACACAGAAGCCCCAGTTCAGATCTCTCAGCACAGTTTACATAATTCAGACACAGTTTTTTATGCTGAAATAGGGTTGATTTTGCTCTCTTCCATAAATGGAGTCACTCAAGATTTACACTATTGCTTCTGAGAGAAGAATTTGAATCCCAGGCTCTTAGTCTCAGTGGTATTGATTAAAATGAGAGCAAAACTCTCAGCAATACTATAATAGTTGCTTTTGCAAGAATAGTTTCCCTTTGATCTGTTTATTAACAGCTATAATTTCAAAGAACATTTTAGTCACCATTGCTCTGAACTGAAATCAGTTGGCTTTTAAATCTTAACTGTTTCAAAATTAGTTAGTTGTTACTTAAAAAAAGAGAGATGTTAAGCAATAGCAAGGAAAATACAAATGTAAAGCCTTAGCTGCACCCCACACATTTTCTTTCTTTCTGTCAGTAGGGCATTAGAGCAGTATGAAATTTTCATTACGAAACTCTATACCTGAGCAGAGTTCTCCAACGTTCATGAAACTTTTAGCAAAGCAGGGATGTGTATCAAGCAAAACCCAGAGTGAGTTTCCACTGAATCTTGGTTGATTTACAATTTTGGAAGTAAATCATGTTGAATTCTGTGGTTACCAATTGTATATGATTTTTTTCATCCCAAGACAGGTAAATGTGGAAGCTTCATCTGAATTTTCATTTTGTTTTGGGGCTTGTTCCAACTCCAAAAGCAAAGCAAAACTCTTCAATCCCTGTGAACTGAATCATTTCACTAGCTTTAACATAGACAAAGAAAGACAGTAGGGCAGAAATTGAGAAGGAGCCACTTTGGCCGAACATTTAGCCTCCCTGGCTGAAGCTCCATTTAATCACAAGGTTGTCGTTAGAGCTGGTGGGGGAATTTTTAGTTGAAACTGTCGAAACTCATTTTGTCAAAATTGCTATGTTCGTCAAAATGTGTCACTTCCAACTAAATTTTGTTTCTGGGGGGAAAAGATGAAAAAAAGCATTTTGATAATGTCCAAATGTCCAATTTCAACATTTTCAGAATTAAACATTTTGACTTTTCATAGTGAAAATATGTTTTGAAACAAAATTCATTGTTTTTCTATAAAAATATTTTAAAAACATTAACAAAATCAAAATCAGAACAAAATGTTTTGATTTTTATCAAAACAAATGTTTTGACCTTTAATTATTTTTTTAAATTTCATCACATGGGAAAATTTGAAATATTTGTTCATTCCATTTCAGAATGGAAAACATATATTGTAGAATTTCCAGTGAAATAGAATATAAAGTTCCCATCTGACTGACCTTATCATGTAAGAGAGTCTCCTTCATACGAGCTCAGCTCCTTCCCTGGCTGCCTAGTGAGTGTAGTAATCATAACCACTAGGTCATTCTTCTTCTCTTACCAGTCATGCCATAGGAAAACCCATGATATAGGATTGTGTTTTGAAATAGGCAACAGCATCTCAAACCAGTCAGCCTTCCATGATGTAGGGCAGTAACTCTCTGTGGCTTGCAAGAGGAAACACTTTTTTCACAATAGTGGCTTACCTGGCTTTCTGGGACATATAAACTTTCTCAACCTTAGAGGCCAGAAATCTTATCTAAAGTGTTACCATGATAATGTGATGTGACTCTGATTTACACTACAGATATTGAAGTGGAGCTTTTAGTTGCTGTAGTAACACAGTTAATATTTGAGAGAAATTGGGAATATTCATTGGGTGCATTGCAAATCATGTTACTGCACTTTCCGCCCCAAGCCTTTTGTTATTACAGTATAGAAGTGCAGGTATAAAGCAGTAATTTCTGATTTCTTACCTGTGAAATTTCTTTCTTATACATATTTGCTTCAGTTAGAACAACCTTTGCAATACTGAAATGGCACACTGTTTTAACAGCTGCTATTTATATTGTATTTACAATAAAGGGTTCATTCCCATCGTTTGCCTAATTGCTCTATTCTGGCATTGTTGGAAAAAAAACCACACTGCTGATGTCAATGTGCATCATTATACAAAGGTGAAGACTGCTAACATATCTGCATTTGGGTTTTGTTTTTGCTTAGAACAAAAGAGCAAAAGATCCTACAGGATATTTGACTTAAGTGTCATTACAGGAAAGTCATCATCATAACTTCCTAAAAATAATCAAGACATGCTAGTATGTTTGTTCTGTTTCATACCACAAACATTATAAGCACAGTACACTGAATCCATATAATTTAAAGGTAAAACTATTACGCTCTGCTTAGGAGCAGATATTCATGCGTTTATTCACACTCAGTGGTGCCTTAATCCACAAATAGCCCCTTTGAAGTCAATGGGGCCACCTGATAAACAAGGTGAGTATGGGACTTGGAATCTGTCCTCTAATGAGTTTGCCTCCCTAAGCCAGAACTCTCCCACTGAACTTTTCTCAGTACACACCTGATTTTAGATGCTAATGAGATATCTGAATCCCTTTCTCGCTTACTTGCCTTTATTGTTCCTCGCTCTCTTAATCCCAGAACTGTCCAAAATTTAAATAAGCAGCCTTCTTTAAAAGGTTGTTTAAATTTTCTCCTTTTGGGAGTTAAAAAGAAAGCATAACTTTAGATCAAAGTTTGGTACATATCATATAATTATCATGGCTTCTACACAAACAGAATGTCAAAATGAAATAAAATGTAGAAAAGTAGTGTACTGAGAGCCCCTACTCAAGAGAAACTACTCATCTAGTGGGTAAAGTTCTCTTATGCATCTTTCCCTCTTCATCCAAGGTGGATTGTTTCAAAATACTTCAGCACTTACCAATTTTCATATGAAGATCTCAAAACACTTTATAAACAGTCTGACATGTCTCACAAAACCCTGTGAGACTGAGATTTTCTCTCCACTAATTTGAGGGCCCTACATTATATAGCTGTGACCTAATTTTCAGAGGTGCTGAACATCCACAATGGATCACTGAAGTTAGTGAGAGCTGTGGGTGCTCAGCAGATATAAAAGTCAATTTCTAAATGTCACATTTGGGGCACACAAAGTGAATGGATTGTTTTTGAAATGTTCTTGTAAATGTCTTGACCAGACGCTGTAAAATCCTGTAGGGTGGCAATTGAAGTCGGAGGGAGGAAGCCATCTTTTTATTTCTAAATGGAGCATATACAAAAGGCACTGGGACAATCAGTAGGGGAGCCTCCCTACATATGCGCACAAACCCAATCACTCTTCTGTACAGAGGTAGGCTTCAACTAAAATTTTACAACAATACCATTTGTATATAATTATAGTATTTTTGATATATTCTTTATAATCAGAATCTGTTCTTAAATAATAAATAGAGAAATAAACCAATGCAGCGTTAAAAGAATCTTTTCATTAAGATCCTGCCTACACTTGAAAACAGAACCAGTGTTAATGAGGATGATTAACAATTTGCAGCTGAACTAGTGTGGAACACCCTCTGTGCTTGTGTACACTTACAGCTGAACTGTGTTCAGAACTGGTTCAGCTGCAACCAGTTTTATTCTGTAGCATAGACACGTTTCCTGTTATCACTTACCGTAAAATACTGAGTGTAATTCATTACATTTTCATTAAAATAGGCTTGTCTAAACTAAGCACTATGGATTTAGATTTATTGGCTTCTTACCCATCTCCATCACTGATCTGCTAAATGGATGGAAATAAACCTATTTGCCACCAAAGCATACAGCAGTGGTCTCCAAACATGCCCCTTTAAGGGGACGTGGAGGAACCTTGCGGGGGAACCTGGCAGGATCTGGGCCAGCCCCCATGGGAGGTCAGGGAAGGATCATCACCCAGCCCTGCTCTGCCCTGAGCTCTGCTCTGGACTGTCCCATACTCCAGCCTTGGCCCCTAGTCCAGCTGTGTTTTTGGCTTGGTGCCCAGCCACAGCCCCACCCCCCACCCCCAGCTCTCGCTCTTGTCCCCAATCCACATTCCCAGCTTCAGCCCCTGACTGCAGCCCTATTCCCAGCTGGGGAAGAGGAGGGAGTGGACAGGGTTAAGGGAGGGCATAATGTAAAAGGTGTGGGGACCACTACCAACCAATCTAATCAGGTACTATATGCACTTCATTAGGCCAATTGGATTTATGCTACTGCTGTTACAGGTCTACACATTGTACACTATAAAAACAGGTATGTGGGAAACTGCAAAATTCTTCAAAGTTGGATACGCTACTTGACAAGTAAAGGTGAGATGACACAAATGAAAGTGTTTAAATATGTCCTACTTTGGTGGTAAAACTGCCTCTACTAGAAATAGCACTTTTTGCAGTCCCTCCCACCCCCGTAGCCTAGGCTTCACTTCTACTAAGACCAACATTATCCCTAAAGAGCTCTCTTTTCACAGTTCCATTCAGTTGCTAAGGGATGGATGTGTCTGTAACATGAACATTGCCTTTTGTGATATCTGATTACTAATCCTCAAATTCCCCAGGCCCAGAAAGAGAAAATCACCAGGGAGCAAAAAAGTCAACAGTAAAATGTGATTTCTTAAACGCTGCAGTAAGACATCAGCCAAACAACTGATATTATATGGGATACTAAGACATTTCACAACCAGAGTGCTCGCAGTGTAATTAAATGCACCCATCTCTGAGTTAGAAAGTGACAATTAGTACTCTGCATGATAGGAGGGGAAATTTTGACTAAGGACATCAGAGTAGGGTTTTTTTGTATGACAACTGCAGGGAACAATCTGTCTGCCACTGAAGTCAATAGAAAAAGTCTGTATGATTTCACTGGGAGCAGGAATGGGCCCTGAAAGTCTGTTGAGCCCTGAAAGTCTGCACAGGACAGGAACTCATTTTAAGTTCTCAGCAGAAAGACCCATGCACAGAGTAGCCAAATAGGATACAATCTCTCTATATGAGAAGAGGGAAGGGTTGCTTGGACAGTGCTGAGCTTCAAAACTGTGGTTCCAGGTATTTCTGATTTCATGCTTCACCCACTAATGGCTAGACACTTAGAACCACATCTCCTGCATCTGTAGGAAAAGTAGGGATTACCTAATGTAATACTTCCTGAGCAAATAAACACCACAAAGCTTCAAATCCCCCAGCCACACTGGATTAAATACGTACATACATACATACATACATGTATATACACACACACACCGGGCTTTTTTGTTACACTTGGTTGAGATAGATCCATGGCTATGAAGTTGAATCAGGCAAATTGCCTCATCTAGCATTATATGACACTGAACATACCTCTAAACATATGAAATTATTAACTCAATCCCCCTCTGGTTCACAAATGATGCATTAATCTGTATTTCCCTGTCTGTTTCCTTAAACATTAAACCCTGTAAGCTATTCCTGTGTCTAAGATTCTTTTAATCCATTTTTGTGCCACCACTTATGGAAGCGGTAGCTGAAGATTTCTTTGCTGTTGGAAATGAAAAAGTACCAGTGTAGTTATTTATTTTGCAATCCCTTTTTGAGCCTTTGCAAAGAAATGTGGCTCTTATCAGTCTTAACGGTGTGGTAGGTGGCAGTCGACAGCATAGTATAAATGCATTATGCCTAATAATTTTAATTCTAATTTTTCTAAATGATAATCTGCATCATCCCCCATGAAGCCATGAACAATTCTTCTGTGTTATGTGTAAGGATGAGATACTGCTTCCTACATATTTCTCCCTAGTTTACCCCTTGCAAAGCTGAACCCCTTCCTTAACTGAACCTCCATGGAATCTAGCGGGTAGCATAGGGGAAGTGCCACTGTCTGCCATACAGAAATCCCTGCTCTCTAAAGAAATCTGAGTGGGAAGTAATACAATTCAGGATTATATTACAGTACTTTTCTTTGGGTCCCAGCTTCTTCAGAGGCTGTGCTGCTTGGGGAAGAGGAGCCAGTGGAGCAACAATCATTCCTGCAAGACAGCCTCTGTCTCAATACAGAATGGGGATCCCTTCTCTACAAATCCCCAAGAGCTGCAGGCTAGGAGGGGGTGTGGCGTCACCCCACTAAATCCTTCCCACTAAAAGGGATTGTTCAAGGAAAAATCCTTGAGGAGAATTTCACAATAATCTCATTCTCCCTTGATCTCTGCCCACATGTTTGCGGATTTCCAAGATAGCCGGAATTGGATAGAAGGCTTCCTTCACGTACTTCACCCCTGCCAATGCGATTTCTGGCCTGCAGATAGTAGCCATAATGTGTCATATAGAGCAACCAAAGAAAAAACAAAATAACACCCCCGTAGGCAGAAGTGACAGAATAAGGGAAATATTATTTTTCTTGGAGCATCATATTTGTAGTTCCTCATTTTTGAGATGTGTGGCCATGAGTAAAATTAGAATGCCGTTTAACTTTGGAATCAAAGAACTGCTATACCTCAAGAGATGCAGGAAGCTGTGAACTTTGAGGTAGTGGTGCTGCTGCTGCTTCTTGCAGACACATTTCCTTCTAGCTTTGTTACACTATCACTTTGATCTGACTTCATTCCACAAGAGACTACAATACAGTGACCAGATGTCCCAATTTTATAGGGACAGTTCCGATATTTGGGGCTTTTTTTTTTTTAAAGGCATCTATTACCCTCCATCCCCTGTCCCAATTTTTCACACTTGCTATCTGGTCACCCTAGATGAAAACTCCCAGTGTCAGCAGAGGCATTGCAATTCTTAGCCCTGAAAGAGGATTCCATCCATTGTGTATGTTTTGGCCAGACTTCAAATTAACCTAGCTACTGCTTGTAGTCATGTCCAGTCAGCACCTCCTAGAAATGGGAGTGGTGGGGGAGCAAGAGAGCGAGCGAGAGACAGTGTGTGGGGGGGGGAAGGTGTGAGAGAGAATTATTTGGAATTCAGAATTTTCACCTCCACAGCTGTGTACTGGCCTGCTTGTCTTTTTCCTAATCCTGCAATACATACTCACACAGGTAGTCTTGGTTTATTTATGCAAGTAGTTCCACTGAGGACAGGTGCTGTGGCCATTTGCCACTCTTTGAAGATCCTGGAAGGAAATGAACTACTTGTGTGAGTCACAAGTGCAGAACTGGGACCTAAAAATGCTAATAGCTGTTTGCGTATTATTAATGCATGAAGATAACTAACACCATGAATCTCTGACTGAGGGAAAGTTAGCATTCAGTTACAGAATGGTATTCAACTCTTACAGCTTTAGGAAGAGACATTCAAGTTCAGGTTGGACATGCTTTCTGAATGTCCAAAGGCTGAAAAAGGGATTGCAAAGTTTTATGATGAAGTGATGCTGTGTTTATTAAATCCCAGGACTCCAATTTAGTGAATATGTTCAGGTACACTACCTCCATCCTTTTCAAGAGCTTTCCATGGCAGCAGTGCATAAATGAACAATGAGCATTTAAGCATGGAGTTGATGAATTGTAAATAAGAATAATTTATGCAGACAACCACTTTCTGCACTTTTCCACGTAAATAATGAAATGTTGGAAAAGTACCTAAGGAAACCAGGATCTTGCTATTGCAGGTGATCAAGAGATTAAAATGGCTGAACACTAAAAGCTCTATGCCACCCAGCATTTAATGAAATTTTTTGAAGGAAATGGCTTTGGGGAAAAGCTAATAGAACCTTTAGTTAGTATATTGTATTTGTACATTACCTAGCACAGTGAGGTCCTGGTCCACGACTAAGGCTCATAGACACCCAAGGTAATGCAAATAATAATAATATGTATTAATCTTTGGGAATGATTCTAACTAGTTACAAACAAGTCAAGTGACATGGAGTAGGGTGAGAACTATTGCTCTCAAATCCATGGGAGCAGGCAGCAGGGGAATGTATTCTATCAGATGTTATCCCTGACATCCATCATGGGCAGAGGCAGGAATTTAATACTGTTGGGGGAAAAAGCTCTGGCTAGATAGAGATGGAGCATGGAAAGGGGGCAGCAGATGGCAATAAACACTTAGTGATTCATGAAGTTGGATCTACTCCCACTATTGCAGGGAAGTGCAAGTTGTATTTTTCTGTTCCAGAAAGACCCAATGAGCTTCTAGTGGGGAAAGCGGGTGTTGTTTCTGAGGAAGGGGGAGAGAGAGAGTAAAATTCTGCTGGGGGAAGGGAAAAACAGCTATTGGGCTCAATTTGTCATTATCCTGCACCTTTAGCACTCCTTAACAGGAGTGCAAAGTGGGTGTAAAATGTTATCACATCAGCATAGTTCTATTTTACATAGATGTAAATAACTACACAACATGGCGGGCAAAGGCAAATTTAACCCTCAATTCTTGGCCAACACTCAGCAGGAATCCCAGCACAGGAGGCTGCATCAAACAGCAACCCTACGAAACAGCTAAAAAACTAAAAACAGAAGAAAGTGAAGAAAAATCCCCTCTTCCATGGAACTTGTAGGAGGAATTTAGATAGGACACCTTTGAATCTGCTGTTTGAATTTCCTCACATAAAATCCTTTTCTGTTTAAATAAAATATATAATGTCAATGATGGCCATTTCAACTCTGTTCCCTCCCCCTCTTTGTGCTGAATGAGGTGCTTTTTACACCTCATTAATTAATAACAATTGCACTGTTCCAATTTAGCAATTCTTCTGCTCAGGAGTCCTGAGTTTGTCTGGAGTGCTAAACTTTATGCAGGTGCTCCACCATGTGCACTGAATTGCTATGGGCCACTAAGTTTTTAAAATAGGACTCTAAGGCCCGGTCTACACTTACCTTTGTGATTTAGCGGCAGTCGACGGGAGTTACGCAAGTGACATAAATCACTTGCGTCTCTCCCGTCAACTTTGCGGCGTCTCCGCCGCATGGCGTCCACACTGCGCTGCGTCGAAGGGAACAGCACTGTTCCCTTCGATGCAGCACTATGCCACTTACCGAGGTAGTTTTCCTGCATCGCTTGCTGGATCGACTGAGCAGGTCTACAAAGACTGCTCAGTTGATCCAGAGCAATCGATCTGATGGCGGTGAATTTTCTGCCGTCAGTGTAGACCCAGCCTAATAGTATCTTGCATCAAGTTCTCTGCAGGCTGAGTGGTTGTCTGCTAGAAATAAGCAACCAAATTATTAGGATATCTTATAGTACAGGAGGAATAAGCTGCCTTACCTCTGTTAACTTAAATATTGCATCTGGTAATGCATCACTTTGTCAGTTGCCTAAACATCTTACCAATTGGAATTTAAGACCATGTTATGATAGATGATATTTTCATACTGTAATACTGGTTGATAATAGTTGATTGTAATGCTTTTCCCAAGAAAAGGGAATTAAGCATAGTGAACTAATTCCTAACACAAAGAGCATATAGCAAGAGCTGCATTTAAATGTCTGTCATTTGTTTCCATGTACCAAAAAGAGATGAGAACCACACTTATTACATTTCTGCTCTAGACAATTGGATCAGTGCTTAAATCACTTGTCATCAAGTGCAAAGGGAAAACTAAAGTGATAGAATAAAGTGGTTAGAATCTCAGTGAACTTTATGATTTAAATGTGGGTGTACACAGCGAGATGAAAGACCTAAATTGGTGTAAATTTATAACATCAAAGTCTTTGTTTGCCAGTGGCATCTCTGCTCAAGAGACAACTTTGGGTAACAGCTGAAACTGGGTTTTTTCTGTATCACTCAGGTAAAAACCCACCTGAACGTAAAACTTGATTAATGTGGTCTCAGACTAGTAGATCTCCTAGGAAAGGGGAGGATGTTTCCAACTGAGAGGGAAAAGCAAGTGAGCATTGTTCAAGCCTAATGGGAGTGGATATTCATAGCCTTGGAAGTTTAGTTTAAGGGTCAGATAGGCATTCAAGTTTTTTGAATCATATCCAAACCAAGCCTCAGAATCTTTCAAGACTGAGTTTAATTCAATAGCTATAACCTTAATTTTAAATGCCAGTGTCTTAAAACTTCTCTGATCTTTAGTACTGTACCCTGTACCTCTGAGATCTCTTGATTTAAATCACGATTTTAAGCCAGAAACTTGCAATCAAACTGATGAGAACAGTAAGAATAGGGTTTTTCTCTTTCCTTCTTCCTTCCTTGCTGTTTAGGAATGGCAAGATTTCTATTTAGGTTCCATCTTCCTGCTGTGATTATGTACCATATTGCAGACGATATCAAAGAAACTCCCACTATGAGAATTTTTGTACATTCTTTATGCTACAACTCATTAGACCTGGATCACTGTGCACAACACCACTATCTTGCTTGTCACTCAGGCTTTTAACCTAGGTATCGTCTTTGACTTGGACCTCTTTCAAGGTCCTCACTCCAGGTTATGCATAAATCTTGCCCGTTCGTTCTGTATAACATCTCTAAGATACAGCCTCTTTCATCCATTTACAGATCAAAAATTCTTGGTGAAGCTTTAGCTCAAGAGTCTAGTAATACTTCAAAGCTTCACATTGATTTGACAATCAGGGACAGATGCTTTTGGTGGAAGGCATGGTCATGGCAAAAAGGGTATTTCATAGAGCTGTTTGGAAATTTTCTAATGGATTGTTTTTCTGTCTGAAAAATAACAATTTATTGAAACCCAAACTGGGGGGCAGAGGAGGGGAATGTCTTTTGAATTTGTCAAAATGTTCTATTTTGGCATTTTCAGAATTAAAAAAAAAATTTTTTTTGTCAATAACTCTTTGTTTTGAAATTTTAATAATTGTATACAATTTTTTAAAAGAGAAAAAAGGTCCCTATCAAAATGAAGCATTTTGAAATTATCAGAACTGGGGCTGGGGGGGGTTCAGTTCATTGGTTTGAAAAAATTTTGAGATTTCCAAATTCATCCCAATTTTGAATGGGTAAAATTTTTGAAATCTCAAATTCTCAAAGGATGGAAAAATCATTTACAACTGAGCTCTGATTTCAATTTGCAATGAAGAATTGTTCTGCTGTGATGATTGATGTATTCAAAGAAAGAGTGTTCTCAGTTGTACAACATTTGTCTGAGCCAAATAGCTATATCTGATAACAGAAGGTATGGTACTGTTCTAAATATAGGGGGCAATGGTGTTAACTTCCATATGTATAAACTGGGAAAGGATTGGTGGGAAGCTAAGAATGAGCAGAATCCCTAATTTTTGCTTTCTTACTGTCTAGAAGGAGACAGAAGTGATAAGGTAAAAATTGCTTCATATCCCTAAGTTTTGTACTAGGGTTTTGTTAAATCTCTAAAAATTTATTAGAAAAATAACTTCCATAAAGGAAGAGTATATTGCAACCCCATCTGTCCACTGCTGCCCTTACCCATAAAAACTGCTTTTTCAAGAGCTTTAAAAACAAATATAATAAACATTTTATATATATAATTAATGAGCCATACTCTGACATCAGTGAAACAGTGTTTGTATTAGTACACCTCTTCTTAGGTGATTAAAAGCATGAGGCCTCACAGCACACCTAGATTATACACTAATAGCCTGCTAATGCACACCCTGAGTGGCTCATTGCTACAAATAAAGGCCATTCTGATTGAAGGTGTATGGTTGTGCTTTCTGTATGGAAACAGAAACCAGGTGCCTAAATTCTGTTCTCTAAATTTGCACATTCATCTGTTGTTCTTGCATTATCCCTCATCTGAGTGCATAGTCTGGGTAACTACATACTTACGTACCTGTTCAGTGCACAGTTAATTGATCTGTATGTGCAAATGCAGTATTTGTGAACATAGTAAAGGTGCTACAAACTGAAAATAGTGTTTGTGTTCATGCGTGTGCAAAATTCTTAGTTGTAATTTCGTTATGCTTTATTGTAAAGTAACCTCAGTGTTAATTTATGGAGTACTTTCTAACTGAAATAGTATTAGAATGGCTCAGATTCTATAATTAAGTGATCCAGAACAGTTGGCTTTCTTTTTAATTTAGAAGCTGATTGTTAGCTGGCACCAGAATATGCAACATAGTGAATTAAAAGAGGAGGCATGCATTATTTTTCTTGCTTACCGACTGCCTTTAGAGAGGCATACTTGTTAAGCTCTTTGCCCGGGGGCTGTTGTTCATAAGGATTTGTGATCTGTCCGATGCTGGGATATGAATGTGGATGTGCCATCTGAGGGAGGAGAGGAGAAGTTGGTACCACGTTATTCATCTGTGGACCATCTGTGTTAAAGAAAATAAAAAGTTAGTATCATTTAAAATAAATCTGTCTTTAGGTTTAATCATCATTTTGAATTACAAACTAGACAGTGAATGTATCGTGGTGTTTAATGTAAAATCTAGCGTTTACTATAAAACACAATAGTGTTAGAATACAGCCAATATACCATGCCCCAGTAAATATATTTACAGGTTCTGGAATGGCTAAAGCAGCATATATGAACAGAACAAAGACTTGAACTAATAAATATTATTTCAAAGCCACTGATTATTAATACGCTAAAGCTGAGTTTGTTGCAGCACTAACTGCATTGTTTTGCAGTAATACATATTATATGTGCCAAAATTTGCATTTAGTTCCATATTCCAACCTGAACCCTAAAGTGTAGGTGTATTTGAATATGGGATTTTGGTTCAGGTCCATCATTAACATTTGATGATAATGACCAATAGTGAGGTCATTCTAAAAGTAGATATTTCTCTAAAGGCCAGAGGCCCTTTGTATTTTTCTTTCTCCCCTCCCCACCCATGATAATAGGTGTCATAGCTGCAGAACAAGATAACATTTACTGTAGCAGCTGCCTCAAGTCTAGAAACAGAAGCTAGTGCATGCATCTGAACTGTTGTATCAGTACAAACTGTAAATCTGTTCTCAGGCTAGTTTGTCCCTTTAGATAGGTAAATACAGCATGACTACTCTCCCCCACCACCACCACCCAAAATGTACAATGAGCTTTTCTGCCATTATTTTAGCTTCTGGCTAATAAGGTGAATCAGACTTATGTTGCTCCCAATGAGCTAGATTTCTACATGGTCAGCATACCCTTTTGGTGAATCTGCTACTAAGTTGTGTGCTTTACAGTATTTTGAACTGTGTGCAGTCAAACAACAATGCTCTTGTCAAGTATATAGAGTTTCAGAACTCTAATATTCACAGGACAGTCCATTTTTGTTACTTACTCCTACAGTGAAACCATAATGCTGAATTTGTGACTGTATAGTAACTCTCATAGCATCAGACATAGGATTATGACAAAGTAGAAGGGAAGGCTTGTTGCAAGGGGAAAAAAGCTTATGGTGATGGAGTGAATGGACCCTTCCCACGGGATCTGGCAGAAGCAAGATACCTCTGGCAGAGCTGCCAGGATTACAAGGGAATGGAGCCACCTGGCTGACTACAGTTCTCTATTGGAAGCTGAGTGGATCATCAGGAGATCCATGGAGAAATGCAGTCAAGTCCCTCCTCCAAAACTTGTATAAACCAGTTGAGAGAGGACACCAGGAGGGTGAATGAAGATGGGGCAGGGCAAGTCTGTGGTCAAATAACTGAATGTTCCTTCTTGCTATCACTGAATATACTAAGGAGTGATAGCATGAATGTAACTGTGGATACTGTGGATGGGAAATAGTTTTCTTATTCTGTAAGATTTTTAAGATTTTTTTAACATTTTTTCTGTCCCAAATTGGGACAAAAAGGCATCTCAAAAAAAAATCGTGACTCAAAAATTTGAAAAAAAAAAATTGGATTGAGTCAATTCAAATATTTAATTCCAATAATTTCAAAGCATTTTGTTTCCATTGCAACCTTTTTTTACATTTTTACTATAAATTAACTTACATTTCAAAATGAAAAGTGGTTTAAACTGAAAAATGGAACTTTTTTATTTTGAAAATGTTGAAATGGGACATCCTGACAACCTTTAAATGTTTCTTCAAAAAATTTCAATTATAAATTCATCAAAACTGACCCTTTCCTGCAAAAGTTTTAGTTCTGACAGATCATCATTTTCCAACAAAAAATAAGATTGTTTGGAAAATTCCCAACAGGAGCTAGAGCTAAAGAATAACCATTTCCCTTCTACTGAGTCTAGAACCCAGCTGAGGAAAGACTTTTATTCTGATGGCTTGTACCAAAGGACTTTGAAGGTAGTTGGGCACTTTTTGCAAACTAGCTGTATTGCCTGGGTATTTGGGTTGTGCCTTTATGGATGAATCTTCACTAGACTTTTTTGGAAGTCTCCTGCCATTGTACTAACAGTGCTGCAGTTCCACTGGTGGAAACATTTGTGTTAACAGGGCATTAGCATTTTTACCAACATGCCCTTTAGTCTTGTTCAGTGATGGCTATAGGTGATGCAGTGGTAAAAATACTGGCAGCCTTTCTACACTAGCAGTTCTATTGTTGCTATCACTGGTGGACATGCAATGGTGGGAGATTTCCAAAAATTGTCTGGTGTAGGCAGTGATGATATCCCAAATTTCCAATGACCAGTTCTATAAAGGCAGGTGAAATTTAAGAACCTATTCTGAACTTCAGACTACTCTCCGCCCTGAAATTGACTCTGCCTTGTCAATTTCGGCGGCGGAGGGGGAGACTCGGCATCACAGCGGAGAATCTCCGCTGTGAAACTCACTCTCCCCTGTCAAATTCGAAACCGCACCAGCGCCCCACAGAGCGCAATAGGGGAGGGTGCTAACTACCGGTTTGCTACATTTTTTTAATTTTAAGAACCGGTTCGCGTGAACCAGTGCGAACTGGTTTGATATCATCACTGAGTGTAGGTAATGCATAAGTGGCCACAGTACTTTGTCTAGCTTCCACCTCTCTGTCAGGCCTGTCATGCTTATTCATACACATCTTTAACAGTTACAAGGGAAATATGGAAAAACACTGACAAAGAAAATAGATTTAAATATAAAGATGCTTTTTCTTTCAAATGCACCCAAATGTTGAAGTCCCACTTTAATACCAAGCTATTATTAGACTTAATGTTGCTGCTTTTAAGCTCTTCAACAATTTATGTAGATTTAATAATTAAATATATTAGATATTTTTTGTGTCTCTCTGGAATCAGATTTCTAGTTTGCCAGATTTTGTTTAAAGACATGAAGTATTCTAAATAGTGATTTTCAAGTTGATTAATGACAAAACCTCTTTCACTGCTGTGCACTGACTGCTACAGTAGCCCTTGTTCACACTGAAGTACTGAGAAAAGGCTAGATCATTAGATGGAAAACATTATTCAAGTTCCATATTCAGTTGGCCATTAACACAAAACTAATTAAGCAAAAGGCCAAACTGAGACACAGTACATTGCATATGTGAGGAAAGGATGCATGTTTATAGAAGCCTCCCCATTAGACTGGATTTCCAAGACTAAAGGGAAATCTGAGCTCTCTACATTCATGCTCTTTGTTCTGCATCCTACCATTTGTTAGTCTCAACTACCATCAGTGGTAAATATGCTATTTGCATTGTCAAGAATTCTAGTCATTAAACTGATTTCTAGTTCACTGCAATCCTTATCTATGTTTTCTTAGAGTGAATTTGGTAAACAAATACCACTGTGGAGCCAATTTCTCTTTTTCCCACCAAACATAGGTAATTTAACAGGGATGGATGACTATACCAATATTTGGATTATATTCAGAAAAATCTTATAATGAAATTGATAGGTATAATGTGAACTATCAGGCTGGTGATTTGACTCAGTCTAAATCTAGCCACTGGAGTCCAGGTTTAGCCACAACTGGGTAATGTTCTTCAACATGACTTGCCCTGTCTACTCTCAGTGCAAAGTGCTGTTTAAAACTGTGTTAGTTAAAATGTGTTAGCTACACATTTTAAAATGAAAAACTATTTTCCAAGTCTAGGTGAGGCTTCAGTGGCAGGAATACACCCAGGAGACATAGAAATCTAACTCTAATCCCCTAACTAAAATGGAGTAAGAAACAATTTTTTTGTCGTGGGACTTTTTGAGATTTTTAAAAAATCCCCTTCTGAAATGGGATGAAAAGTCAAACTTTCAACAAATTTTGTGAATTGATATTCCATAATAATTTTCTAGCTGGGTCAATCAAACTCTTTCATTTTGATTTTGACATTTTTTTAATTTAATCTTTTTTTGGTAAAAATTACATTTTAAAATTTTAAAACAAGAAGTTATTTAGAATTGAAAACTAAAACTTTCCATTTCAAAAGTGTTCAACAGGATGTTTTGATGATTTTGTTGAAAATTCCAACCAGCTCTACCCATGACTCTAACAGCATGTTGAATCCTGACCATCCATCAGCCATGTATTTTCTGATTGATATCGGAAATAGCTGGCTTACCAAAGAGCGACAATTTCAAGATCAAGGCTCTGACTGTGTTGATACATTACATTTGACATTCCAACACTGCTATGTTACCCAGCATGATATTCCATGTAATTGCTGGCACTGTGTAGCTGCCAATATTTATTTATGTATTTTAAAAAGCCAAAAACAAGAGCACTGCAGAGTCAAAGTATTTGCACCATGATCAAAACTTCTAGCATGTATGCAGTGGTTTCTGGTGTTATTGTAAGAACTGGGATACTCCCTACCCTTGAGTCTCATTGGCTACTGCAGCTACAATAATTGATATGCTGCCAACTGACCTGAGTTGATTCCACAACCCCTAGACTATTGGGTCCACAAGAGCATATAAGGATGTAGTGTGTTTGGCTAGCCCTCTGGCTCTCTATTGCAAACACAAGAAGGAAGAATAGGAGAGGAATGTGCTTCAGTTCTCCACCACACAAGCTAGACACCTGCTGGGGCAGAAAATGGGACAGCTGCCAAAAGGTTCTACAGATGCAGAAGCTTGCTCTGTCTGCTATCTTCCTTAAAAGCACTAGACAGGGAATAGCCAGAAGGAAGGAGAGCAGTGCTCCATGGCAGCCTATGTCTGTGGAGGAGATCCAGATAAAAGCTGAACAGGAGGGAAGTAGCACTTGAGCCACAGGATAGGAGATCGGGAGAAAGAAGTACAAGTAAATGCTGACTCCTTCTCAGCAGTGGAAGTGGGAGATCAAAGAGCCTTAGTGGCTAACTTGTCAGCATCTCATTACAACCCCAGTAGGTGAAGAGGGTTTTTTGAATAGTTAAATGAACTGGGTACAGTGATTGTACACCACAACTTTCCATTGGATAAAATCAGACTGCTTTGATGTGTGTCATAGACATTATACAGCTAACAGCTAATGGAGGTTTTGCAAGTGGAGCTTTTGGAGCTGGAGCATCTGTTTTCTATGCCTACTCTTGCTGGGAATTTCCACATAGCATATGGACAACAGTAGAAGTACCTAAGTAGCTATAGTTTATTACGATATAAACTGCACTCCTTTTAGTTCCAGTAGTGTCAAGTCTAATTTATGCCTTTTGCTAAGATACCACAGTGATGGGCATATCAAGCTATGATTAAACACAAAATAGATATCCAGTGCATCAGGGCTGACAAATTCCCCTCACATCAACACCTATTCAGGAAATATACCGTGCAGCTCACACTGTTTATTTATTGATGTTAAGCTGTCCTGACTTTGGGTTGAGGTAGAGGAAGAGAGTTGTCAATACTCTGATAGCAATAAGTTTGTTCAACACGTGGTCTGCCTTGAATCTTCCTAAAGCTCAGGAATAGGTCATTATTAAAATCTTCCTTCTCTTCAACCCTCAGAGAGAGAAAGCTATTCTATCGAGTGGCCTGAGGATTCACTTCTTTCTGTTGCAGAGAAGCCAATTATTTGGTGATTGTAGACCAGGAAAATAAAATAATACATAGGAACAAAATAGAATTTATTAGTAAATGAGCTGTTGCAGACATGAGAAAAAGAACAAATGAGATGGGCAACATGATGATAAAACAAGATGGGGAGGTGGGGGGCAGAAAAGCAGAGCAAGATTTTGCTACGAAAACCACCTGCAGGCACACCCAAAAAAGAAATGATGACAGGACATACGAAAGGAGGCTGGGAAGTCAGGGGGAAAAGAACAAATGAGCAAATGCAGAGCAAAATATAAGAATAGTTGAGCATTTTCAGATAATCAAAAGAGAAAGATAAACCCCAAAGCAGGTAAAATGAAAATAGCTCTAAAAGCAGAACAAGTCTGAGTGATTAAAGAGTGTTTGCAGATAACACCTTCCCTCTCCCCCCCCATATACACAAACATATCCATGCACATACATTTCTGTCTCTTTTTCCTTTCTCCGTTTCTGTACTATACAGTTTCTTCTGCCTTATTTGCAAGGCCGGTTCATCCATGACTGCCAAACCTGCAAGCCATGGGGTCATGAGACTCCAGCCCACCAAGGATGGGTTGAACTGCTAGTGCGATATTTGATGCAGTACTGAGGAGCTGCTTCAAGGCTGACTTTGAGCTCCATGGTTATAACACCATAACTCTCCTGTAAACTCACTCTCTTATTTCCATGCTGTTTAGGGTATACTGCAAGGAACACTTTATGTATTAATTCCTTACACACAATCTCCTACCCACCCACCTCTGCATACGTTATCTGTTGCCCTCAACTCATCGATGGGACTAACATGCCCCCCTTCCCCCCCCAAGCTGGCATTTCAAAGTGGTTTGTGGTGCGGGACTACTCAATCAGAAACCTTACAGCCTCACTACCTAATCGTATGGATTTGCAGGTGGCTCCAATTTTAGTTGAACTGACCCTTTTTGTTTTTTTCTTTTTGTGCATCCTCTCTTATGGCTAGATCTTATTTGCTTTTCCTCTCTTCTTACAGATATGGTGTTGCATTGTTAGTTGCTTTTTACTCAGATGCGTTAGATGCCATCTTCCATTCTCCACCACCTGTACACTAGATGGCCTTTTGTAAAGGACATTCCAGTTCAGAAGTGGATTCTCAGGCTCCTCATGTTTCACTCTAGAGCTGCAGTATCCTCTGTCAAGATCATAAGTGTCTGACTGTGGCAGGAGAGGCCCCAGCCAGGATGCATACCTGGCAATCTTTTAGGTTATAGGTTATCTAGTTGCTTAACACAGGAATTTGCCAGACTGGGTGAAACACACAGTCCATTTAGCTCAGTAGCTTGTTTCTGACATTGACCAGTACAAATTAAATCAGAGGAAGTTGCAAAAATCCCACAGTATGCAGCTGTGGGATAATCTGCCCCATATGTTGGCTTCCTACTAACCCCTAATAGTTCTAGATTAGGTTAAGCCTGACGTGCAGGTGTTTTTTTAAATCCTTTTAAAAAAAACTCTGTGTTTGCAATAACTGTTACAACTCTGGATGTTCTTGTAATACATATAATCATCCAATACGATTTTGAATTTTACCAAGTTGTTGGCCTCAAAATCTTGTAGCAATGTGTTCCACAGTGTAATTGTTTAGAGAAATAGTATTTTCTTTTGGCAGTTTTGAATTGTCTGGCTTTCTATTTCATTGCTATTGTGTTATGAGACAAAAAGAGCAGAAGCTCCCAATCTACCTTCTGTATACCATTCATTTTTTTTTCCATTTCCTCTTATTTGTCTCCTTTCTAAGATAAAGAATCCCAATCTTTTCCGTATCTCTTCATATGAAAGTTTTTCCATGATTCTGATCATTTTGGTCACCTTTTTCTGAAATCCCTCTACTTCTGCAGTGTCCTTTTTGAGATGGAGAGACCAGCACTGTGCACACTACTCCAGAAGAGGCTGCACCATTAATCTATATAACAACATAATATTATATAATTCTCCATCCAATTCTATATGCAGTCTAACATCTCTTGTGCTCCTTTTTTCCCCTCTTTAACCAGAGCTGCACACTGAGCAGAAGTTGTCTTTTTCTCCAAATGGGATAGCTGTGTGGGGGCAGCTATAGGCCAGTTTCTCATGTCTGGATCTGTGTCCTGTCACAAACACAGTTAATGCAAAGAACTCACCTGTTTAGTCATGTCCGTCCACACTGACGGAATGACACAGGCTCACAGATGAATTATGGTGCCACTTTTTCTAGCAGGAGATAGCTCCCATTTGACTGAAGTGCCAGACTAAGGTACCTGTCACCAAACAGGTTTCCTCAGATAGGAAGACATAGAACTCCAGTGGCAGAAGTGGCAAGTTGCAATCTACTTTCTAATGGCACCCACTGTTCTGAATGGAGACATAGGATTTGACATGCTGTAACAGACCAATGGTCCATTTGTTCAGTCTGCTTTTGCCTCTCAAAAGAAGCGTGGGCCTCTATCTCCACCTGAACTCAATGAGGGGAAAGTAGAGAATGTTCCTGTAATAATGTAGTTTTCTCACTGAGCATACAACTAAGGCTCCCCATTTAAATCTATAAGAGAGGATTTTTTAAAGTGTATATAATTCTCTTACTTGTGAGACCTAAACTGTGTGGCAGGGTCCCAGTGGTAAAAAAGACAAAACTTATACAATTTTATATCTATCTGTGTATGTTGATTAAACTAGAGTACTGGTGGATACAGCTCCCTTTCCCTTTTCCAGTGATCTAGGGACTGATCCTATGGTCAGCACTCATTGAGTTAGGAATTGGGGGCCCTCAGTGTTTTTTATGATGGGCTCTTAGTCTCTGGGTAAGCTCCAAACGTGTAGGAGTTGAGTTCTGTGTTATCAGTTGGCTGTTTTGCTGCCATCCAGGGAGGTGTGCAAGTGGGACAGAATCGATGTCTTGGAAGCCTATGTCTTCTGCATACTTGCTTATTTCCTACTTCCTGTGCATTGTGTTATACCATTGAACTTGCTTTTTATTTATTTTCTCTGCTCAGTTGTATGTAAATATACTTTATTTTGGACTTGGTTTTCCAGATAACTTTTCATATGGACTTCTTGTCACATGACATCATGCTCCCTTTTATGAAGGACATTTATTTGCATGAAAACAGGATCTTTGTCACTGAAGGTTTAGCCTCTTCCTCTTATTTATTCCCCACCTGAAGCACTTGTAATCCTCTGATCAGATTTGAAACATTGTAATCTTCTCCCGAGCACTTTATTGTGACTTTGCAAACAGAGGATTAAACTTTTTAAGAGGGCACTAAGCAGATGAAGTCTTCAGAAACAAAAACTCTGCTTTCATACGAAACTCCAGTGCTTGAATTGACATGGGGATGTTGGGTGATGCTATGTTCTTACTCCCACCCACATTTTTTTTTCTTCATCTTACTTTTCCTCCAGCAGCTATACACACTTTGAGTACTGCGAGTATCCCTAGCTATGCAAATTAAGGAAAGAGAAATTCAGCAAACTTGACTTATAAAGCACAATTGTTGCTAAGCAGAATATTCTATAGGCTTTCCGACGAAGTATTAGCTGTTCTTTAAATCAAGCAATTTTGTCCACACCTAGATATATTTCAGCATGGTTGAAATGTGCCATCTAGTTTTGTGCTTCATTATCCTCTATTTTGTCTTACTGCAAGAGTATTCCTGCCAGTAATACTATAACTTCTGCTTTAGAACAGCAATATGGTGGATCTCACTCTAATCTTTGGCATTTTTCTAAGTGTTTGAATTTGGAGAGTGTGGGGGGGGAAGGAGGGAATTGTTTTATTTTTTTCATTTTTCAGTGGTGATTATGGGCCACCAGCTAATGCAGAGGTTTTGTTAGAGTTTGACTACATTAAAATATTTTACTTGGGACTCCTCAATTGCCAGCCTGTCTTCTCAGTTAGGCAGCTGGCCTAATTAAGTTGAGGCCATTTGAGAGATTTTAAATGAAATAACATGATATATGGAATAAAAATTACAAGAATAAAAATGATACTCACTGCATCTTACACCAGAGTTTAAAATTTCTCATCCAATTCAGCATCACTTAACTTCTTGACATGGGCCAAATGCATCCCGATTAAGCAGAATGAATGCCGATTACTATCCTGATTAAGCAGCAGTCATTATCATTCACTATCATCAAGTTAAATTGGCTAATTGGGAAACGTCTTACTAAAACATCTGCCCAAATTTAAGCACATCCTACTTAAGTGGAATATACTGTAAGGAACTTATTCTATCTTCACTTACATCTGGGCATTGGTAACAGAGCTGCCTGAAACATACTTCCTTGGTATAACTGAGTTCATGTCAGTGGAAGTTATGCTTGGGTTCTAATGTGATGCTTTAATGTTCAGATATGGACATATTCTCTCCTGCTCCACACATAAAAAAACTCGGAGAGGACTCTTAAAAACAATTGAGAATCATTGCTCAACCTTGAAAGAAGTAACCACAATATGTTGCCCTTTACGTATAGGTTCCAGAAGGTTGGTTGATTCGTCTTACTATTTAATTTCATGTTTTTGTACACCTTTTTAAAAGGGCCAGCTTGACATTTTGATTCTTCAACTAAGTAAATTATCTTTTAAGAAGATAACCTTAAAAACTGAATTATGTTCGAGTCCTCTCCTTCCTGCTCCAACCCCAAACTTAACATAAATATGTATTGCTTCTATGTGAACCATAACAGCTTAATGTGGCCCTTTTACCTAAAGCAATTATTGAGCATTTAACTGGTTAATTATTATTTGAACCACTAATTTGAAGAGTTTCTTTATTCAAGCTGTTTCCTATAGATAATGTTGTTTTATCTGAGTTATGCATGGAAATTGCAGCAAACAATCAGAACTCTGAGGGAAGGAGGAAGATAGGTGTATTTTAAAAATGAAAATTGCCAGTGAAAGAACATTTTCCTTTCCTCCTATTTTTGGCCTCTTTATTTGCTTTAGACTTTTGAAGGTATTTGAGGTAACAAGAGGCAGGCAAAGCAGACAAAATATACAGGATAAAGGTAAATATAACACAGATATGTGGTCAAATCTTTTTTTTTTTTTTCTTCTGAGAGAGTCATTTTTTTAACATGCTGCCTAGGAAATAAGTTGTTATGGTACCTCACAGGCAGTCTGACTTTATATCCCATATGTTTACATAATGTTTTCTGTTCCTATCAGACAGTAGGAAAGCTGTCTGGGAGTGAAAGGAAACATACTTATGAAACCACTGTTTGAAAAGAGGCACCTATCATGAACTTCCTAAGGTTTCTTGATCCTTTCAGTGGCTGCCTTGCTATTAATTCATTTCAGAGTCTGAGTTTGTTTCTCTAGCTGTGTATACATGGCATGTAGTTGAAGACTAGATACATTTTGTTCGTAAGTTATCCTTATGCATCAACAGTGCTTATAGTATCTGTTGATTACATTTTCAGTCACAGGTACATCTTGTTTGCCTTTTGTATGGCCCCCAAGTACAGGAGCTGGAAATTTTTTTTGGGGGGGGGTAGGGTATTTTCAAGGTTTTTTGTTGTTGTTTTTTTGAAAAGTATGTCCCTTTTATTATTTTTTGGAATTTTGAACTGTGACAAATGTAACCAATTCTGTAACTGGTTGAAAAATACAAAATTTTGCAGAAATTTAATCAAATTATTCACTACTTAAAAAAAGAAGTCTTATTGACAGGTGCTATTTTATATTAGCACTTTAAGATGATTTACAAGTCAAACGTTATTTGACCCTCTCTTCTAATCATGCATATAACATTCTATAAGTAGAAAGGTACAAAATAGAGATGGTGGTGACAGGGACGAAGGCCTGCCCTTAATTGGTACCTGGACAGCTCCATATCCACTACAACATTATTTTCCCTTTTGCTAAACCTCTGCTAGGGATGTGTAAGGAATTTTACCATTTCAATCACGTCCCCATTTTTTTCAGCTTTACGGTTTAAAAGGCAACTGTGATAGCTTGTGTCTCAACCCCCATGTTATTTTAAGACCCTCTTTCTGTGGATTTTTCTGTGATCAATAAGGTCCATGCACATACATTGATGTCTAGCTGACCCAGTTCTATTTTGGATGCTGCAAAGGCCTTTCTTGGATGGACAGCTTAGCTGGTAAAAGGACAACCATGAACATATGTTTCAATAAATGATAGAGAAAAAAATGTATTGCTTTAAAGATGCAAGTTTCAATGTTTTTTTAAATGTCTGTCACTTGAACGGAGATTGAAAATATACATTTTCTTACACGCTCTTTACCAAAAAAGCGAATATCCACTAAGGATAGGCTTTACAGAGAGTGACTAAAACTGACAAAATAACTACAGTAGGTTAATTAAAGGTCACTGAGAATCCAGAATAAAACTGAAGATTTTATTCATATGAAAGTAAAGCACACCGGACTGGATAATGACAAGATCATAGTCAAGTCATTTAGCCTACTTACATTTAGCCAAAAATACCTTTCAAGGTATGCAGCTGGTATGGACTGTTGAAAAAAATCCACCCATTTGATGATGTTAATTCAAGTGACCAAATATCCAGTCAGGTAGGTACGTGCATGTAACATTGTATGAGCAGTTGTGCTTGGAGCCAGGGATGTGCTTATCTTCACATGGAATTTCCAAAGATTTCCAGCAGGCGATTTAATTCACAAATCCTCTCAGCTCTTAGTCATACACTCCTTTTGTGGTGCATATTTGCTTCCTCTTCTAACGCGTGTTATAGTGTATGCTGAGGGTGTTGAGTGATTTGTAAGGTAAAAGTCAACATAAAAGTATGATCCTATTGAGCATGTGTGGAAAACAATCTTATTAAAATGTTTAAAGTGGGATTTTCAAAAGTGCTCTATGTAGACCTAGCTTTGCTCTCAATGAAGTCAGGGTGTTTTGCCAGTGGGAGCAGAATTTGGCAAATGCTGAGCACTCTGGAAAATCACACCCTTACTTTTCAGCCACCATCTTTATTGACATCAGCTATTTGAATTGGGGATCTCAAGAGCTAAAAGCATGAGTCTCTCAAGTTGAGCTCAAGAGCCAGGCTCTCTGTCTCACAGCCATAACAGACTTTCATTCTCTGTAGATGAGCCAGAGGAGGGGATATGTAGCACATGTTGAACAATAAATTACACATACACCTTATAAATTCTTGAGAAGCTCCTTGCAAAATAGACTTTGGGAATGATAAACTAGTTAAATTTAATTTGGAATGATAAAATGCTACCTGTTGACCTAAGATATGTATGACTAATTGGAAAAGGAAGTGGGGATAGCAATCCTACACTAAAAATGTTAAGCCTCTAGGTTAAATACAATCCATCTAGATGAAATTCTGCCTTTGGATATGCACAAACAACACTCATTTAAAACAGGGTAAACTGCAATAGGTAAGTGAGAATTATTTAAGAGATGGAAACTCCTGTTTGTACTCCACTCTCATTAATAGTCTAGAAAAACCCAGCTGGCATTTGGGTTTTACAAAAACCTCTAGGACATTCTGAAATTCTGAATTTAGGATTTTATTTTAATCCCATGAAACGTTATTCCCATATTTTAAAGCATTGTTTTTCAAGGGGAATTTAATTTTAAAATTCTATCTACAAGAGCTAATTTCTGCATGACCTTTACATGGCTTTCTTGTAGGGACAGGGAAGGGGAGTAACAGCTACCCAGAATTGTTGTGCCTAGCTCATGAGAGTGCAGTACTATTCATAAGATGCTTCCTTGGGCAAAGCTGCAGGTTTCCATCATGCACTGGTCATTTGGGGATATATGCTGCTGCACATCTTAAAAGGAGTATAGCTGTTCCTTGCAGTGCACCAGCAACCTTTGGGAGGCAGTCTGTCTGTAAAACTGAGTGTCTCAGATAGACCTCTGGGCATGTGCACCTCCATTATGCTTTATTTCCTTTAGAGAATTACAGTCCAAATAAGAGATTCTCATCTCTCATTTCTTTGCTAGTCTGCAGGATAAGATCAACTAGTTCACTAAATCTAAAAAGCTTTCAAAATTGGACCTTTGCTCTCTTGATAAATGGCTGCTCAATAAAAATGCTTCCATTTCAGCATTTTGTAACATTTTAACTAGATTGAATGCTCATTATTTTGAGGCCACAAAGATCTGGTACAGATGATAAATGGAGAACTATGACACTCTACTTAGTGCTTGATACTGATTAACAATGATGTTGCACTGCTGTGTTCTGATCTCCAAGCTTGCACTTTGTGCTTACATCTCCACAGGATGGCAGCCATTGCTTTTTGGGCCCACAACAAGATGTGAGAGCCAACCCTACATCATCTCCAAAAAGTAAACTGGATTGGCGGAGGGAGGGAGTGATAAAATTCCATTCATGCCCCACACTTCATATACCCTCTGTGGTTATTGCTATCCCCCTTCCTAGGTGGCTACTACTTATTTCCTGGTTACTCATTTAGGGTGAAATCCACCCCCTGTGCAGAGGGCCAGTACAAGGCCTATGCACCATTTAAGTCACTTATGCCATTATGAGGGACATAAGTGATAAATAGATGAATAAGCTCTGTGCTGCAATGACTTTCTCCCCAGATGCAGTTTTAGCACTCTGAGTTCATGTTCTTTATGCATTTGAACAATTGTATAAAATTGTTCAGCATCCATAGCCAACATGAGAAAGTAAAATATCAGCATTGGCACTTCATTTCACAATTGTTTCTGGTTATAACATTATGTCATCACTTTGCATACAGCATTTTTAATGAAATGCAGAATCTCTCTTACTTTCTCGGAATTCCTTCCAAGAACACTGCTTTTTGGAGCCTTACCAGATGCACACAACCATGTGATCTGCATGCTGTCCTTTTTCTTCTTCCTGGTAAGGAAAGGATTTTGGCAACGGCTCTCTTGTACTTCCTTCCATTACAGTCCAAAATGCGCTGAAGTCAATGGAAAAATTCCATTGTGTCTTAATGCCTAATCCTACAACATGCTGAATGCCCTCAGCTCCCATTAACTTCTGTTTATGGGAACGTAAATGTTCAGCACCTTCAAGACGTGACATCCTGGGCCCACTGAAGTCAATGAGAGTTTTGCCACTGACTTCAATGGAGTCACGATTTCACTTGAGGACTTCAGTGGCTGTTAGCTGCCTGGAGCGTATTGGTCCAGAAAATAGAACTCCCTGCACAGTTGACTGAGAAAATGGACCTTTCTAGTGACACACAGACTTAGTTATGAAAAACTTTACTTGCAACTTTTTTTTATTTTATTTTATTTATTGCTGGTAGCATCCACAAGGTGGTAGGCACTTTCCAAACAGAGAAAAAAAAACTTTAATATTTGGATGCATATAAACTAGCTTTGTAACCAAAGGCCATGTCCTTGAATTAATTCTGTCAAAACTCTGTTGTTTCTCACATTTGTCACTTTACATAACCTCTGTTTATGATTATGGACTCCTACTGTAACTTCCCATAGAAACTACATACTCTGTAAATATGCTTCTCTTTCTCTTTAATGTATTTTCCATTCAGTTTTAATTAATGGTATATTTAAAAAATATCACCTCAGCTTATATATTTACACCTACAAACATAATAGCTAACAGTCCCTTTTCAGTATAATTAAAGATTGCATTAGTTCAACAGGATAAAGTTGCAATAGTTTAATATCAAATAGTAAAGTTGCAATAGTTTAATTCTATAGGATTTGACATTACATTACATTCATTCTTCTACATGTGAATTCCCTCTCTGGTTTCTTCAAATCCTGTCCTAAACTTTTGTGAAAGGTTTCTTTGAGCTATTAAACAGCTTCCATATTTCAACTGGAACAGGCTGATTATTTTTATGATAAGCAAAGTGATCACTTTGTTTAAATTTAATTTGTAAGTTAGCTGTTTCTGCTTTTTTTTTTTTTTTCTTCCCCCCTCCTTCAAAGAGACAGAGAGAACAGATTGGTTGTTAAGACATGGAACTAGGATTTAAGAGATTTGGATTCAATTCCTGGCTGTGCTTGGACTAGACAATTCAGAGGATGTTTTTAATGGGAACTGTGCTCCTAAATCTTTTAGATGCTTTTGAAAATTGCACCCTTAATCTCTCTCCTCATTAGTTCCCTATCTGCAAGTTGATTTAATAATACTGCCTTTTTGTCTGTCTTCTTTGGTTTAGATTGTAACTTCTTTGGGGAAGACACGATATATTAATATGGGTTTGTAAAGTGCCTGACACAATGGGACCCTGATACTAGTTGAGGCCTCTTGTACTACTGTTACAAGTTAATACTAAAAATGTTTTTGGTTCTATTAGGATGAAATATACTATATAAACATATGCTGTTATTTTGTCAAATATAATAAGTGGAGAGGAAAACCAATTTAAACAAAAGAGTAGAGGAAAGGAATGCAGCAATAATGGCTACCAGCCACTATGATTTCTTTTTGTCGGTACCATATATGTAGTATTTATCCATATTACACACTATACCATCCATTCTGAATGTTGCTTTACAGCCAGCAAGTTGGATGCCTATATCAGAGTATGGCCACTTACTGTGAAAAAAAAATCAGTAAAGAACCCCCTCATTTTGTAGCAGCAGCATGATCTTTTAGATTAAATTCAGTACGTGGCAGAGTCACTTGCAGTTACAGAAAGACTCTAATTATTTGTTGTTCTCTAGTATTTAGGTAACTGCATGCCAGGAAAAACACATTTTGCACTTATGAATGGAGTTTGCCTTTGTTGAATACAAGTTGCTCTTGTTGTTTTGAGTGAGTCACTGCATGCAAAACGTAAAGAATGCATATTCATAGAAGCAAGGGTAGAAATCAAAACAGCATTTCTCCTGAAGAGTGGTGTGGTTTATGATAGGGCTACCAACCCCACACCCTGCCTGGAGGGGTCTTGCTCAACCTGGCCTCCAACAAGTGGCACTGCATTAACCATGTCCTGCCTGACCTTCAGTTTGATGATCATGGTTTTCGGCTTCATATTCTCACACTACTCTGTGTGGCAGGTTGTGCTGTGCCAGGGGAGACAGGATGTGACCCTCAGCACCTACTACCTCTTTGGGCTGAGCTTGTCTTTCACAGTGCCCCTGCGCCAGGTCTCCTGCATGGCCCATCATTTTGAGGTGTCTTCCATTCCTCTAAAGGTCAGGGGACGACCGTTCTATTTCCTGCTGGACAAGCAGGGCCAGATCTACAATTCCCAACTCTTCAACCTCACCGTGGGGACTTAAAGGAAACTGTGATAGGGGAATGACAGTGTCTTCCACTGTTGGAGGATCCGGGAGGGTGGCCAGGACAGGTAGAGAAGAGTCCCCAGATAGGGAGCAATGGACAGATTCATCCCACCCACCTCCTGGCTTTCCCTGAGGACAGCGGAGCCCAGTCCCATTGAGGGGGGCTTTGTTGCCTGAGGGAATGGAGCTCTGATTGTGTGCTTTTGAAATAAAAGTGAAACCATGGAGCAAAAAAAAAAAATTCTAATGCTATGTCTTGCAGAAAATAGTAAGAACTATGTCTGACCTAGTTGTAGGATTGATTAAAGTTTGTGTGAATGGGCATCATGTGGTTCCTGTAACTACAGCCATGGAAATGTGGCAGTGTCCATTCTCATGGGTTTGTGGGAATCTTTTCTCCAGTTTTAATTTATTTGGGTTCACTCCTTTATGAGTTTTGCATTGTAATTAAAACTCGGAATGAAACTCATTTAAAAATGCTAGCTTTTGTGCACTGGAAATTGTAAATCAGCCAAGGTTCTTTCGAAACTCATGCAGAAGCCAGGAAACATCTGGATAGTAGCAAAACCAGATGAGTCTTGCCTAGTTTCAGGTTACCATACAGAAAACTTCCACAGCTCCACCTGAGACATCTTTCTTATGCATAAATACAGTCAGATTGCATCCTATTCCCTGCATACCTCCAAAAGAGTTATTGTATTTATCAAAATAAACTGCAATATCTTTCACTTGTCAAATGGGAGGAAGACCCAGAAAACAGATGAATCTGAACCTAATTGCCAGTTAGAAAACAATCTGGCCTTGGCAGTACTCAGTGATCTAATAGGTCTTTTCCACCTCTTGCTAATTCAATTAGAGGGAAGTAAAGATTTTTCTGCATATGTTTTGCATTATTTGTTCTTTTCATGAGTGGATGAATGCCCTTTGCTTAGCCATTTCTGTTTGCAACAAAACATAGGCACAAAGGGCATTTTTGTAATGATTACACATGCATCTGTTCACTTGAATAGCGATTGGTGAAAGGATTGGAACTTTTATTATGATAAAATGGAAACATAAGAGATGTACAATATTATTGTTATAGCCAGATTGGCTTGAGTCCTAAACACACATCTATTTGAAATATTAAGCATCACCACTCTTCTAGTATAGGGTTCCACAGGAAGTAGCACTCATTCACATTGTTACAGTACAAGGTCCTGATCTGGCATTCCTTATTAAGACGAAGCAGGCATGGACTTCAACTATGCATCCAACACACATGATCATAAGTTTTCACCTCAGCAAGGATAGCAAGATTATGCCTCTAAAACAGTAGAATTGAGCAAGGGAGACTCATACATATGTTTCCTAAAGTTTTTCGAAGTAAATTCACAATGCTAAACTTCATAAATCCCTTAAATCCCTCAAATATTATCAGTTGAATTTGAAATGAGGTCTGAGGAGAAGATGATGATGCCGTGGTGCAGGAGGTGTGTGCAAGTGAGCTATACTGCTGGTAGCACTGTCTCACACTCTTCATAGATTCATAGGCCAGAAGGGACCATTGTGATCCCTTAGTCTGGCCTCCTGGATAACACAGGCCACAGAACGTCCCAAAAATAATTCTTTGAGCAGTCTTTTAGAATAATGTTCAGTCTTGATTTAAAAATTTTAAGTAATGGAGAAATAATTTACACCTTGTTTCTAGTCTGAATTTATCTAGCTTCAACTTCCCTCCACTGGATTGTGTTATGCTTTTCTCTGCTAGACTGAAGAGCCTTTTTAAAAATATTTGTTCCCCTAATAGACCCGTTAGCGCTCAACCTGTTTAGTTTATCACTAAAAGGCATGTTTTCTAATCCTTTAGTCATTCTTATGGCTCTTCTATTTATATTAGTTTGATAGTGGATATCTGGAGCCATAATACTTGACACTTGTTGCTATCCAAAGAACACCACACACTGAAGAAGATAAATAACATTTGCAGCAAAGCATCATTTTACATTTGGGCCCAGTCCTACAAGCCATTCCACTTACACTTAGTGTGAAATCCTAGCCCTAATGAAGTCAATGGGAATTTTGCCGCTGAAGTC